>OZ021684.1:2822743-3422743 GCA_963978505.1 Listrodromus nycthemerus | reverse complement strand
CGAATAAAAAATAAGATCAGTGACCCAATTACTTGTCGCGGCAGATTTATGTATATGAATTTTCGATAGGAATATAAATCGCGGTGGAAAAAAAATGATCGGTAGTGACGAAAACAAAATTGCTAGCAATTTAAAAATGAACTATTCACAGGTACAAAATTTGAGACTTTTTTCTTGTAAATTTCTCGAGGTGATAACGTGTGTCAACGGATTGCATTATTCATGCACCGTAACTATGAGCTACATTGATCTCGCTTTGCGAAGCTTTATATAAAATTTATCTTAAAAAAAAAAACACGTTTTTTTCAGTGATCGCAATAAAAATTCGGCCGGTACGAGTTGGCGACTATCTGCCGAAATGCGGCTCCGTCGAACGGTCAATTTCGCTGAAACCCGTCGTCCTCTAATTTGATCAATAACTTCCATCGGAGATTCATTTGCCTCCGACAAATTTCGCCTCTGCCATTCCGGACCATGCGCGGTGAGGTTATTAAATAAATTTACGTCGCTCCGCTCATAACTGCGGTTTTAATTACCGGTCGAGCAACGGTATTAGCAATGCGAAACAAAATAAATAAATAGAAAAAAATGTTAACATTATTTGGCCGACGATTCGGGCTTAACGAAGACGCGGGGTTTGCACAGCGGCGACCGTTATCAAACATCGAAATTGCGAAGCAGCCCGGATATTTGATGTAGCGGACTGCGTAAACGAAAATGCTCAATAAATCGCAATAATGACGTTCATTTTAACGGCATGTTGAACAACGGCCGCATTATCAGAATCTCACCGAAAACATTGGTCGAAAACGTTTTTCTTTCACGTTCAATATACCTTGTTACGATATATTAAGGAAAAAACACTTTTTAATTATTTATTTTTGAATATTCAGAGCAATAAAAAAATGCAATAGTTTTGAAAGTAAAAGCCTGATGAGGTCAAGATTCACAAGATGAGGTAAAATTTACATACATACGTCGCGATTGAAATTTACCTTCTGATAAAGTAGCGCAAAATACGGATGTTTCAAACATTTTCTTCGCTACAGAATGGATAATTTTCTCATACGATTCAGAGTGTTTAAAAAGGCGATACATTGTTGAAGTCAAACGTATGACGAGGTTTTTTTTTAATGTACGTGTATACATTGCGATTAAACCTTTTTTTTTTTTTTTCATGGAGAATTGAATGTATAGATTTGGGAAATTTAAGGAATTTCGTCTACCCTCGACTCTTACGAACGCTTTATGTTTATGTGTATTGAAGCGCTGTGTTAATTTTGCTGATGGTGTGACGAGTGTCCCATTGTCCCACTATCGTCGCTAATCCGTCGTCTGTACGTTCCATGAAGCTTTTGCCAACAAACGTGTGAACCAGTCGGATTGTGTAAAGTACAACGACAGACGCATTTTCTACCCTCATTCATTACCAAAAACTCATCGCGCATTTCTTCACCGTGCTAATACATCCGGATGGAGATTTCTACGCTATTTGTTCGATAATAACCGTGGAGTCAATTGAACCGGAACTGCCAAAAATAAATTCAAATTTCACCGACAAATGTAAGATACGATTTTTTTTTGCGTAAATCTGAAGTTTGTACTTGAGCGCAAAATCGGTTATTCGAAATTTTATCCATACATCCAGGAACGGAATTCAAATTAATTTTGATCGAATAACAACTAATATTTGTTTAATGAAAATTGATATTCGTTTGATTCCGACAAATCTTTATTGTGGCAAAATCGATATTTATTACATTGAAATTCGTATGTGTTTCATTTGAATAAATGATTGTTGCAGTCACATCAATATTTATTTGCTGGTGACCCATTAAATCATTTATTTTTGGGTCACATCGTATCTCGTACATGACAGATGCATAATGAGGTATTTACCCCGTCATAAAATTACATCGAGTTGCAGGAAAAAAAGTGGTAATTGTATCCCACGCACGCCAGTCGGAATTGTGCATTCATGTTCATTAATCTGCCTCTGAAAATCGCGCAATTTTTTGCAGTTTGGGGTTTAAAAAGCTTCGTCAATCTTTCCGAAATTTTTTTTGTCTCTCGTGTGTCGTTCCTCCCGCACAATAACATAATCCGCGAGTGACTTCCACGCTTTGTCATTGCTGCGCTGATCCAACCCGGTTTTCGTTAAAATGACTAGAAACCCAAAAAAAAAAGAAAAAAAATAACAAAAAAAAAACTTGTTCTTCCATCACGTGACGCTTGCAGGTGCAATGAGCGTCGTTCGTGCACAGTGGAAGTGTTCAGCGAGATATTCGAGGAGGATCCTTGTCCCGGAACCGGAAAGTACATCGAGGCACAGTTTCATTGTATAGGTTGGTTTGTCATTCGTTGTTTTTTTTTTTATTATTATTTTTTTGTAAACAAAATTCTTTTGTTTTTTTCGCTCGTTTCGCTCGAAGCGGAAAAGCAGAAAACTATTCTATTTTGTTTCTCCCTTTTTTATTTTATTTTTATTTCGTTCAGTACGAACGCGGAACAAAAGGTAATTGGGGCAACGGGAATAGCGAGATAAAAGCGAATTCCTGCGTGTAAGAGAAGCTCAAAGGATTTTTTTCCCGTGGATGCGAGTATGAAATCTGCGCTTTATTTTTGCATAGCGATTGCAAGTGAAAAAGTTTATATCGCTCGAATCGGACTCGGCCGGATCGTCGAGATCGCCGCCCCCGGATTTACTCCCGGACCCGAAATCAACGTCAGAACGCGGTATAAAAGGAAATCGGCAGGAAAAAAAAAAAAAAGTATAAATATTAAAAACAAAAAACAAAATGGAGCGGACAAGGGGAAAAAGAGACAAATAAAAATCAATCGGCGCGATAAAAGCCACGATTCCCATTTTCCCTCCAGCCAGCAAACTACGATAATGCCCCGAGGTTTTACGAGAGGCTGAACGCCGATACGTGGCCTGCCTTCCGAAGAGCAGCGGGGAGGTTTTCGAGGACCTCGTGTGTCCTCGGTAAACTCGATCGTAAGCTTCCCGCTCGGAAATCTCCCTTGCCGCTCGCCCCTTCGTGTCCCTCCCATTCCGATTATCTTGGAGCGTCGGAGCGTAAAATATAAAAACAAGAGATAAAAATAATAAAAAAATTAATACAAAAACAAGAATTATTTCGTCCGTCGAATCGATGCGCTGGCGAGCGAGGGTTGAAAGTCTGCGCCGAGCTTTTCGCGCTCTCCGGTCGGACGGAAAGGCCTGTCAAACGATAGGAGAACTAGCGAACTATGGCAATGCACACGAAATGGGAAAAATCAACAGCACAGATTAATAAAAATACGTGTAATTTTTTTTCTTTTTTTTTTTCTTCTTCCTCGCGTTGCGAACCGTTCAGGTGCAACGAGCAACAGAATTGCAGCATCGTCGCATCGACATCGCAATTCGGGGACCCGTGCCCGAATACACTCAAATACCTCGAGGCGCACTATCAGTGTGTGTCCGGTAAGTAAAGAAAAATTTTCCTTCCAAAAATTCGGCACTGCACAAGAAATTTTCATGGAATCGTAGCACATTTGAATTTTGTGACTCAGAGTTTTTTGTCTTCTTGAATGGAGCGAACCGGAGCAGTGAAAAAGAGAACCGACCGGTAAACGAGGCCGATGTTGTGTTTTTTGAAAATTTTTGTGGCGAAATTTTCCCCACCTTAGGAGATGGAATTATTTCAGATTTTTGAGACACAAATTTATTTTTACAATTTTTAACACCAATTCATCAAGCTCCCATATTTCTCGAATTTTCACGGAGCTTAGTATTGAATATTAGCTCAAGAGAATGTACACATGTACAATTATACTTCATTGATTATTTATATTTCAGTACTTAGAAATACATCTTTGTAACACATCGAACGGGGCAAAATGGAGCGCTCTTAGCAATTTCTCCCAAGACACGAAATAAATCTACCAGCCGAAAGTTTAATTTTTTTCACTACAGTTCCATTTTGCCTCGCTCTCTACTGTGCGCGATAGATTTATGGGATTCTTCGATCGATCTGACTGTCCATGTTCGAGTCCTGGGTTGTGTATATATATGTATGCAAGAGAATCGTCGAGACAGTGGTACGGATATGGAGAAAAGAGGTAAAAGAGCCACTCCGGTACTATCGTAACGCGAACATCGGTGTCCGCGCGCTCCGCGTGATATTTCACCTTATCGCCAACCCTTTTGTCCAATAAAGATGACCCGCGTGAAGATAATCCAACGAAATACGCGAGCCATCCGGCATACTCGGATTAACTACCATACACCCGTCACGGTTCAAGGATCTATACTACTGTGCCACACGTTACTCGTCTATCTGCACATATGTTGGATATATGTGCACACATGTATAGGGCATTCCGTGCCAAATTATCAGCCCATGACCGTCACTGTCTCGGATTTCATTATCTTTTCAGTACGATATTTCCATCGATCCACAAGGATCACAGGACTTTTTTCAAATACTTTGACTATACTGAAATTTTTCAAACGTAAAAATCAATTCCGAATACGTTGTTAAAAAACAAAAGACTCACAAAAATGGTAAATGTTATGATCCCATTAAGTTCCTTACAAAGTCATTGTAAATAAGCAGACGAGTATGCATTTGGTCAGATTTTTTTTCCAAAGGACCTTTTGACGTTGGTTTTTCGAGAATTTTCAAATTTCCCTCGTGGTACAAAAAAACCTGGAAAAATGTCGAAGCTCTCGAGAGTCGGGAACAACATTTTACGAAAAAATGAACAAAACATCATACTGAAAAATAAATGTGGATCGTACTATATATATGCACTCGGTGAAATCCGTCTACATAAAAAAAATGTGTATGGGAAACTAATCCGGCTGCAGGGTATTGTGACCGGAACTGGTAAAAACATATTGTCCTCGACGATAACGTGCATACCTCGTGCACCGAGAAGTGAACTATCCCGTATTATTCCTGCAGGTAGGCACTCCAGAAATCGTTCGATATATGAAATCCAAGGCTTTTACGACAAACATGAAAACAATGGAAAGCACGATGCCATGCAACGAGAGAAACGAAAAAGCCTGGTGATTACAGTATTCTCGATTCCGACCTAAAGGAGAACGAGAAAAAATAAACAAAAAAACAAAACAAGCAAAGAATCGTTCTATTCATCAATACAATATGAAACGAAACGATGAGGAATCGATAATCGATCCCAGAATCGGAGTTTCAAAAAAATTTCCATTGCATTGAAACATTGTTCGAATCCCAGTTTGTTATTTCGTCAAAAAATTGTTGCAATCGGGATCAGGTATGTACTTTGTTATCGATTATTTTTTCAAATTGAAAAAAAAAAATTGTTACGCGCAATGCAAAAAAAGCCCAACCTGGGTACGTTCGATATGCTAATAAAACGAACGTGAGGACAAACTGCGCTATTGGAATAGTTCGATGTACGAGAGTGCGTTCCAACGGCGTAGGAGAACGAAAAATAAATTTAATGATTCGACGATGCGCAATAAACAAATACCTGTAAATCCCGTGATTTATTGCATATCACGGAAAAACGACGGAAATTCTCGTATGAGTGTTGCGTATAGATTGAACGGAATATCGAACAAAGCTATCTGGAGAAAAACGTCGGTTGGTATCCGAGCGATGCGCTCCGAACTGCAGGCTCGATGCCGATATTCAAGCCGGTATTCGACATAAAAAGAAAAGCAAAACAACAAAACAAACGAATAAAAAAAAAAAAATTACCCGGACTGCGAATGAACGACTGAAACGGAACGCAAAAATAAATTAAAAAATCCGGAATATTTGGTTCGCGAATAACTATCTTAAAAGTGGCCGAAACTAAATACAATGCAGGATAACATAGTTGACGCACGTGAAAAATTCGTTTTGCTGGAGAGAGGCGGAGATACGAGCTTGACGCGGTCGGAGCGAACTTACCTGTTAAAGCGTAATTAAATTGCAAAGTTGGCCGGTAGTTCCGTCGCTGGAAAATAATTTAATTGCCAAATATTTTGGTAAGTTGGTCGGCGGTTCGATGTTGGAAAATAATTTAATTGCCGAATATTTTGGAAAGTTGTCCGGTGGCTCGATGTTGGAAAATAATTTAATTGACAAATATTTACAGCGGCAACGACAACAACGACATCAAGGCCGAGTCCACCCTGGCTGATAACTTCGCAACCGAGCGTGTGGAGCACCGCGAGCCCGACGGTGAGACCGCCGGCCAAGTTGACGACCCCGGCTGCGGCCCAACAGCCGACGGTGGTTTCCACCCTTGCCTCCATGCCAACCACCGAATCAAGGTCGGTTTTAAACAACTCTTTATCAGACCGCTGGTCGAAAGATTAATTTTCGTAATATTTGTGAATTCTAAAATAATTATTGTTTCTAATGTCATATATAATGTTATACATCATAATAGTTTATCGTAATCGACATTTACTTTGTAGTTTTTTTTTTTTCGGAACAATGTTTCATTAATTTTAATATAAAAATTCAACGAATTTTTCAATTTACGTCAGCAGCCAGACTTCGACTCGATCTAGTCAGGACGCCGAGCTCGTCGACGAGGAACGGAATATAAACCCACCGTCGAACGGTCGGGGACCACCGCTGCTTCCGGTGGCACCGGAAACTCTGCAGCCTTCAACGACAACGACGTTCACCCCTTGGAAAACAACTCGGAGACCCACGGGTAAGTCAAACGATCTTGAACACGAAACTACCGAGGACAAATTTAACTGGTAAAAAAATCTGAGCTCGACCATTGGAACTCAAAATAATTAAAAGAACACGTAATCAACTGACGTTGAAAATTACGCAGTACAGTTTTTAATGTACCGTGCGTTAATTCCGCATCCCAATTACACATTAAATTCAACTTATAAGTGTCCTCAGGATGAGTATCGAAGATGAGGCCTTCGGTTCACGCGGGGCAAGATGGACCTTTATCCGAGAGCCAACTTAATTCCGTAGCGCGAAAAGAAGTACAAAAATGGTCCATCGTGCCCCGGTCAATCGTCTCTCCCTGCTCCAACCCGCCATTAGTGGATTCCCCAACTCCCGCTTTCATTATAATATTCTTCGGCTCCAAATAGTTTTACTTCTTCCTACCGCGGCACACGCTCCGCTCGTAACCCCTTTTCCCCGTTAGACACGCGATATCTCAATTTGTCTTCGGTTTTTATCTATCTCAATTTTCGCCGTAGTACCCCCCCCCCCCCCTTCCCTCCGCGCCGCCTCTTCGGCAATTCCTGACTATCCTCCCGGTTGCCGGCATAAAGTCCGCTACCATGAAATTATACGATCCCGTGACGATAACCGTTTGACCATTGAATTTCAGTAGCGACTACGTCGTATCCGGAGTCGAGCTCGAACGGCCAGTGGAACGAGTACGGGAGACAGGTGTGTCCTCCGATAGCCGCGAGGAATTTGTACTGGAACGCTACGCGATCCGGTGACGTGGCGGTCCAGAGTTGTCCGGGCGGCGCGAACGGTCTGGCACGATGGAGATGCGTCGCCGGCGAGGAAATCGCCAATTGGCACCGTGACGCACCGGATCTGAGCGAGTGTCGTTCGCTGTGGCTGACCTCCCTCGAGAGCCGGGTTATCGAGGGTGACATGATCCTCGGCATAAGCAGCGACCTGTCCCAGGTCACGAACAACAGCAGAGTCCTCTACGGCGGGGACATGATGATAACGACCAAGATAATAAAGAACATGGCGGAAAAAATGGCACAGGACATAAGGACTTATCAGGACTCGAGACAGAGGGAGGTGAGCGTGACGGAGCTTCTTCAGGGCGTCGTCAGGACCGGAAGCAACCTGCTGGACAAGGCCCAGATGGCGTCGTGGCGGGACCTGAGCCATCAGGAGCAAATGCGCGTTGCGACGTCGCTGCTCATAGGACTCGAGGAAAACGCTTTCCTACTGGCGCATACGCTCATGCACGAGAAGACCATCGTTCAAGAGGGCAAGAATATATGTGAGTGAAGAGTTTTTTTTTTAGTAACTGATCGTTGGGGAATTTTTGGTAACTGATCTGTCTTGATTTTCGACCCAGAGGGAAACCAATCTATCGTTACTTTTATGGAATTTTTGTTTTTACCGAGCGATGGAAGGGTTTCTGAAATATCTCGGAAATTTAATTGGCTTGCAGTTTTGAGACAGTTACTCCGGGGACAAACAATTATCGTTATTATCAAGTGCTGGTTTTCTCAGAAAATGATTAATTGCAGATTTTTTTCCGACTGTCTCGCCTCACTTTAGATAGGAGAACTTTTATATTCAACTCACATAGGAGAGCATTTCGGTATCTGATCAACGGTGGAGCGACTCCGAATTTTAATTTTTTTTAATTTTGGCCAATTAATCGATTCTCCGATACTTTTGTGAAGAATCATATCGAACGCGCGTTGCTTCAAATATGTCAGTAACTACATTTATGCAACCTACCACTTGATTCAGTCGCGATACCGCCACGAACTAGGTCTTCACCCTGTGTCCTCGGAAGGTTCATCACGCGATGTTAACAATAAAGACTCTCCGACGGCGATAAAGACAGAAATAGAGATCGTAAAAAGTCACGGGGCGCCGGCGGATATATATTGTACTTTATATCTTAATCGTAAACACGCTAGCTCGGATTATCCGCGTGGGCAGTGTACGAGGTAACAAAGCAATGGAAAAAAAATGCCGGCACCTGCTGCTTCGGATTTGATTTATCTGTTTCAGTAACCGATTGCCTCGATTGGGACAATTATTTTGATTTTATTATTTACAAATAAGTAATGAAAAAAAATGTTTTCAGTAATGGAGGTTCGCGTACTGGAAACCCGAAACATTGAGGAGAGCGTGGAAACTTTTCCGGTCGACTTGCTGCAGCAGAGATGGACGGCATCGAACGATCGGGTCGAGCTCACGAGGAGATCCCTTCTAGAGAACAGCGACGACGGAATAGTTCGGCTGGTTTTCATGGCGTTCGACAGACTCGAGGAAATTCTTCAGCCCCAGGACGAGGAGCCATCGGTCGTTCTGAGCGACGAAACGCAACCACGAACGAGGAAGAACACCAGCAGAATACTCAATAGCAAAGTGATTTCCGCCTCGCTTGGGAAGGGAAGACACATTCAACTGTCGGAACCAGTCAGGGTTCACTTCGAACATCTCACCGCTGACAATGTCACAAATCCCACATGCGTTTTCTGGGATTATATTATGAGGTACGACTCGCAGGAATTTATATTTATTTAATATTATAAAATTGACTACATATGCAGCTGCATACATTTTTGAGGCTCTTTGATCCGCAATCCTCACAGAGGAAGACGGTGAGAGATTTTTTTTATATGGAAAACATCTTTAGTGGGACTTCAGAAGTGAAAAGTATCCTCAAAAATGCATTACGGTCCGAGTCTCCTGGGAGAGACTGACCCGTAGGGGACACTGAATAATCTGTTCCTTGGACGGCTCTTGCGGAGACTTTGAACCCGGAAAGTTGGAATAATCTGGAGCAGGGAGTGGATCTTAAGGGACATGGATTAATCAGAATCTGGGAAGGGCGAAGCTTTCCCTTTATGCCTTGCCAATTTGAAAAGATCTGTGGTAGGGATAGAGATCGGGCATAAGCGTTCGCGTTAATTACCATCGTAACGAAACCTGTAACGAAGGCAGCATCGAAACCGCGAAGAGCTGAGAAAAAAAAGAAATTGCCTTGACCAGTAGAATTATCAAACGTGGGAGAACAACTTTCCTCCTTCTTAAGACGGAAATACTGAAGACGATTCTACGAAATCTGTGCCTTCTGTCGGTAAAACAGCCACCTAATCGACCGCGAATTGCGTTTATTGGATTCCCACACGATCACGAAACTACGGTGCATTTTTTGACACTTCATTCTACCGATCACCACGCAGATCTATACACAACTTTTTTTTTTCAATTCTTAAAAGCAGCCTCTAAATTTTTGCATGAAACTTTGTTATTTTTTCCGCCATAACTGTAAATCCGTTCCACTGATATGAAGAAAGTAATGTTCACTTGTCGCGTGCGTTTCGGATTTTCACAGCGCCTGGTCGGAAGAGGGTTGTCACATTCGCAAGACAAACGACACACACACGGTCTGCGAGTGCAATCACCTCACGAACTTCGCCGTCCTGATGGACGTGCACGCCGTGAAGCTCGACATAGCGCATCGGGTCGCGCTACAAATCATCACGTATATCGGCTGCATCATCTCGGTCGTCTGTCTCGTTCTGGCCATCCTGACGTTCCAACTGTTTCGCGGCCTCAAGGTAACAGCTCCGGACACGTGTACATTATGGTATAAGCATATAGTGAGTCAGACGAATAGTGTGTCTCGTGACAGAGTCATCTCGGCCGATGGCGAGCCAAGAAGTAATCACATTTTCGTCTCGATGACTAAGACTCGAAAATATTCTAATATATTTATTTACATGTGTATACAAATAATTTTTTTTCTCCCAGTCTGATAGAACGACCATCCACAAAAACCTTTGCGTCTGCTTGCTCATCGCCGAAGTTCTATTCGTGTGCGGAATCGGACAGACTGATCAGCGAGTCGTTTGTGGAATCGTCGCTGGACTTCTTCACTTCTTCTTCCTTTGCGCCTTTGCATGGATGTTCCTCGAAGGTGACAGAAATTCTTATGTTTTTTTTATATAAATTAAGAAAAAAAGGCCGCATGTTCGTCAGCTGTAAGCAAATTAGAACGTTTTGATTTGCAATTTGCTTCGAAGATGGACCAATTTCATCACCGGGGAATCTGAAACGTAATAGCTAATAAAGTTAAAAAATTTGTATTACTATTTTCATAGGCTTCAAATCCCAGCGCATGGTGCCCGAAAACATTCAATATGCGAAGAAAAAAATCGAATAAATAGTGTGAATAAAAAGGAAAAGAATTGTAGTTCGCGAAGCGATATCCATATTGCAATATAAATAGCAAAGATACGCCGGTAAAAATAAAAAACGGTATCCTGAAATTTTTTTGAACACGTATCGAGAGAGGACCGTGAATCATCCGAGGGACAAAAAGTGGCTAGTTATTTTATAAATAGCAAAGCCAATACGAAGCCTTGGCGAAAAGAAAAAAAAAACCAATTGACCTTGCCACAATCTGACGGTGATATAAATAATTATCCATCGTCAAGGCGTTGTCGAATATGCTTCTACGTGATTGTTAACGTTTTTTTTCTTCTTCCATCCGATTAACAGGATTCCAGCTGTACGTGATGCTGATAGAAGTGTTCGAGGCGGAAAAGTCTCGTCTTCGTTGGTACTACCTGGTGGCTTATGGTGGTCCGTTACTCGTGGTTGCAATTTCTTGTATAATCGATCCGCTAAGCTACGGCACCGATCAATACTGCTGGCTACGAGCGGACAACTATTTCATCTTTAGCTTCGTGGGACCCGTCATACTCGTAATTCTGGTAAACTCTCTTCCACTCTAACCGCACATTATTTTCTCGCTCATTCTAAGAATTTTGCTGATCTAACTCGGTGACGTCCTATAACGCGACGAGCTAAGTCACTTGCGAACCTATTTACGAATAAATTATAATACCCTCATTGCTTGTTCTCCTTTTATGGCTGGTACTTTTCTCGAAGAACCGTAAAAGTCCCGACGATCGTTAACGTTAAGGACGTACACCTAACGTACACTCTGATCGAATGGGTACTTAATTTAATAAACCCTTTTCGCGAGATATGCAAAACCAATCTGAATTAATAATGAAAGGTCCGAAATTAATAGCTTGTTTCTAAGTGTAAAAAAAATATTCTGAAAAATTATTATTAATACCAATAATACCAATAATAACAGTAAGAATATGCTTGTCAGCGACAGATGTATCAGGGAATATCAATCAGTGATAATTTTCGATGTGCCATGGAGTGCATTATAAACTGGTCCATAGCGCTTAACCGATGTTAATTTACCAACATTTTGCTTCTTTACTGACAGATATTTCAACTCGACTTTTTTTCGCAGGCCAATCTCGTGTTCCTATCAATGGCAATTTACATGATGTGCCGGCACACCAACACTACCGTATCAATGAAGAGCAAAGAACACTCAAGGCTCGCCAGTGCAAAGTAAGTGTCGATCATTGGGACGAAAGAAAGTACTTTTTGTTGCTTAGTGTAAAAAAGAAAATATTCATTGTAATTCGATGAACTGACGAAGAACTGCGTATCGTATGAAAAAAACTAGACGAACAAAAAAAACCGACGTCTCGTAGATTCGCAGCAACCGTCTCCGATGCTTTCGATTTAATGTACGCAAGCTTAAAGCGCTTCTGATACACCTACGACGAGAAATCTGATCTCACACATAACTCGGCTGAATTTCATCCTTTGAGTTCGTTTAAAAAAAAATTTGTTTGTACATCCTTTTTTACGTGACACACAAATTATCACTAGAATAATACAATATGATACTTTATTGAATTTACGATTCATTAGCGCATTTGTAATTATTTAATGAATAGATAAATTCATTGATTTTGTAAATAATTCATATATATTTAGCTTGAAATCGTGCTCGCTGTTAAACGAAATTTTCCCGTTTTGTGCGATAATTAATGGTGGAAACCAGCGGTAAATTTCGAAAATCCCTGCCTCATTGTGATTTACGTAAGAAAAACAAACACGCTGAATGGTGAATATGCAGAATTGTCGATTCTCGACTTTACCCGTTCGTTTATCTGTATTCGCGGGGATCTCGAAAACAAGTAGTGCGCCGTTGCGTTCGGAATATCGGATACGAATAACAAAATCGTTTATCAAATTATTCATGGTGATGGCGTTATGAATTTCCAGTGCAATCCCGATTCGGATTACTTCCGTTGAACTCTTAATTCGAAGTCAATATTAATATCCGTAAATGGCTGTGAAAACCAAAATACATATTTATATATTCGGTACAACGTGTTCGATTTCGTCGATGCCGAAATTAAAAGAAAAAAACACACACACAGCGTTCCGTAATGCGAATCGGGCATTGTAAATGCGTAAGAAAGCGAAAAAGTAAAGATACATTATATATTAATTATTAGAAATGGTATCGGGACAATTACCTAACTGCTGTCTTGTTTCATTTTTTTTGTTATTAAATCTTCTACCCACTTCTGTCTACACTATTCTACATTCTTCTGCATGGCGTGGTTGGTTGGTAGTGGAAAGGAAGAGAATGCTCTTCCCAACAAATTGCAAGCGCACTTGTAAGATATTTACCATTTTTATTATTATCGTTCATCAATCATTCATTCGTCATTCATATATTGCATAATTCATTAATAGCTAAACGAAGATAGAAATATTTTATGAATGGAATATTGATTCCAAGTGGAATAAAGAAATTCCTCCTTTTTTGTTTGTTAATGGTACTAGAACGCGAGTTGCCGTTAAACACACACGCGACATTACTCTAGAGTAATTTCACTCGCAATATACTCGCATGTAAACGATCTTGCGTCTAGCCAACGTTTATCTCGTCCACCGAAAGGAAAAACAATCTCATACATGCAGTACACGCCACGTTTAGTGCATGCTTTTTTGTATATTGTGGCTTAGTAGAGTATTTACGTAGAAAACCAATATTGTTACGATCGATAGTAATTACCGTTTACTATCCCGTTAAGATTTCGTGTTTACTTCCGTTTTTCGAACGAACAGTGCTTGAAGGCATCGACGGCCGAACAGACAAGATTTTGCGCTTCGTTATGCCCTTCGACTCGTCGATGGTTCTTAATTACCTAAATAGTAAATAATAATGAAAAATATATATATTTTATTGTAACAAAATTCATTTAAAATAAGTCAATCGGTGAAAACTTGTCCGTGCGCCATCCACCGCGAATACTGTTCAACACTGAAAATTATTTATTACGATTAACCGATTTTTTTCTTTTCATTTATTTTCAACATCCATCAGAGCGTGGCTGCGAGGAGCAATCGTATTGGTTTTTCTGCTGGGACTCACCTGGACCTTCGGATTGCTGTACCTGAATCAAGAATCCGTCGCGATGGCTTACATCTTCACTATATTGAATAGTCTTCAGGGCCTATTTATATTTGTGTTCCATTGCGTACAGAATGAGAAGGTAAGGGACTACACCGGTGCGCGAACGCTCACGCGACTCTAAGAGTCTCGATTAGCAGATAAGTTGTTAGCATTAATCAATTATCTATTGTCTGATTAAAGAAAAGTAAAAAAAAGGAAAAACAAATACAAAATGTCTGTACACTACATTTCGATACTGGTAATCGTCCGATCGATCGAATAGATAATCTACGAGATTCGCACTTGATTTATTCATTTAGACGCCCACCCCTCCCTCAACTTTTCAAATTACCGACGATCTTCACGAAATTTTACGATCTGCGCACGTGGTGACTGCTCGCTGTTACCTTACGATCATTTTGTCGGCACGCATAATCCCATCTGACACGCTTTTTTTTATTCATTAAAACAGTAGAATTGATCGTTTGAGTTTGTCGAATCTCCGACCCGATTTCCAGTATCGTTTTTTATTGTATGACTTTATTTGTGAAACTATGTTTTTTTTTCTTTTTTTGTTAATTTAATTTCTTGACCTTGCTGTTTGAAAATCGGAAGCATTAAGGATTTATTAATTCATAAATTTTCTTAAATTTCGAAGATATTTACTTTCGAGAAAAATAATAATAAAAAAAATCATCTCGTCGATGTGTTCTTTTGAATGAGCAAAAACATAAAAATATTTCAAATACAATTTTTATTTAATAAAAAGTATTTCCACTTCTACAGATTTTTTTAAAATTCTTATAAAACATTTCTTTTCAAGCCGAGATCTTTAAAAGACAGAACAGCAGGGTCAAGCGAATCCCCATTGATCTTACATCCTCCCGAAATGTATGATTTCCTTGACACCGCCGCTTCGTTTCGTGCACGGTTAAAAAGTATGGGTCCGGGGGTGGTTTTCGTCTGTGATTTCGCAGGTGAGGAAGGAGTATCGAAAGTTCATACGGCGACACTCTTGGCTGCCGAAGTGTCTTCGATGCTCAAAGACGGTGTCCGGAAATTCTGGAGGCTCGTCGGGCACGAGCGGAGGTCCGGCAGGTGCAAATGGCGGAAAGGACTTTCCGTCGCACAACACGTCGTCTAATCCGTCGGCCCCGACAACCGACAGTTCGGGATTGTCGCCACACACGACCTCCAATGTGGGTACACCGCCAAACAATATCAGCAACCTGACAGCAGCAGCTAACAATACGAATCTTTCGATAAACGTGAACCTGAACAATTTGTCGCTGAGGTCGCCGAACGGGGCATACCAGATGCACATGATGGCACCCAGCAACCACAATAGGCATCCCGCCCAGCAAGGTATCCAAACGCCGCTTATACACCAAACCAGGAACGCATTTGTTTAACTCTTCTAATTATTTATTTTCCCGAAGTTATCTTCTCGCCTCTACGTCTGTCGCCAGAGTAACAAAATTCATGCGTAACCGAGGGGAATCTCCCCATCCTCCGTCGGTCTGTTTTGTTCGTTCACTTACCGCGACTGCGTAAAATCAGAGAAGCCTTAAAACGTGCCGCAAAGACTCTCGCTGAATCTTGAATGACGACAGTGTCCAAGATAAAAAGTGTTCTTTCTTAAGTCACATAAATCGCGATCAAAATATCTTAGCTGCGCAAAATATCAAAACATTAGTCTCGCCTCGTCAACTTCAGTCTGGATTTATGCTGAACAGATACTTCGACGAAGCACTGTTAAAAAAATTAAATAGCAATAAACGACAGAAAGTAATAATGTGTCTCGGAATTGCATTTTTTTTCGCATTAATCTGTGACCGTGAGCTAGCATTCGAAACCGGAGTTTCCGACGGAGTTCGAGTAACGCGCGAAAAGTCTCGTGGATAAAAGAGAGGGTTCAGAGTAGACGCGAAGCGCGAGCATGAGAAGCAAAAGGAGCCTTCTCTGTGACGGAGGAAAGAAAATATTCAAACAAGAGTCAACACACCCTCATAAAGTTCGTTTTGCAACGCAAAGTCGAACAGGTGACTTCCGCCTAAAGCTTTGTTCGTTCTCTTCAGCTTCCCGCCCGTCCCCCGCGAATTTGTCGTTTTCCGGTTCACTTTGCCGCTCCAATGCGCTACTTCTTTAGTTGTCAGCCTCCTACCTCGACTCATCTCGCGCGTGCGTTTGTACCTACTACAACTTCAGCGAGGTCCTCGAAGCGCCTTTCTTTTCAACGCGCGCAGATATACTAGTTCGAATAAAAAATTGCACTCAACGAAGCGTTCAGAGTTATCCAAAAATTCGACGGTACACCGAAACTGCAGCGAGGTGACTCAGGCCATTTTTTTAAGTATTTTCAATTAACTATTTGGAAATCATTTAAATTCATCTTGAGGCGAATGAAATTTTGACTCCGAACTAAACAGCATTTGAATTAAACTTCATGGAAAATAAGTTTCACACCAATTAAATTACATTTGACCTAAATTACATTCAAGTTAAATTTTATTAGAAAATAATTAATTCAAGGAAACAGTCGAAATAGGATCTTGGCTCCGTTAAATCAATCATTCGCAATGACTACTTTAGCGAGGTCCTCGACGCATCTTTCTTGTAATCGCGAGAAGAAATAGTCTGAAAAAAATTGCACCCGACGAAGCATTAAAAGTCTTTACAATATTCAATGGTACACCGGAATTAGAGCGAAGTAGGATGATAGAAAATCTCGGTGAATAGGGATGAGTTATAGCGCAGCGGATCGAAAGAACTCCGGTACCGGCCACTTTTAAAAATATTTTCTGTAACAAGCATGTTAAAATATTTCAAAAATATTTCCTGCGCGCTCTTAATTTTTCTGTAAAACTTTAACTTACTTTCTCCTATAGATTTTTTTTCTTCGTAATTCTTACATTTAATGTCTAAACTTGGACACTGTCGGTAATCGAAATTGTAGAAAAAAGAAACAGATCTCACGCACATTGGGTTCATTGTGGCACATAGATAGTTATACACGGATAGAATCGAACGATTAGTCGTACTATCAATTGCGGTACATATATAGCGTATTAAAAAATCAACAACAACAAATTGCTGACGGAGGCCTCTTTACTAACAATAGTGGTGGTTTCTTCCGCAATCACTCCTACGCGGGGTTTGGTGTATTCGGCTGTCGGCTACCTTTACTCCGCGATTGCAATCGCAAACGCACACGTGTCATATGGTGTTTATTTTTTGCCATTTTCTTTTTTTTCCTATTTTACAACTCATCACCGATCGTATATAAAACTTGTTGGAATTGTAAAAAAAAAAAAAAAACAAGACAACAACAACAATTGGGTAACGGCCCACGTAACTTGAAGCTTCCCGAAGGAAGCGCATGTCCGAGTAAAACTTGTAGATCGATTTAGGTGATGGACCGATGTGCGGTTTGCGACTCGAAAGATTCGTAGTGTACGGCTGAAAACTGACCGTGGGCGAAGTGTAAAACTCTCGTAAATCTCTCACGATCCATATGGAACAGCCGACTGAACCGTGAGTTTTTATCTTCGCCCACGCCTATCTCCTAGACTGTAAGACACATCGCTAACACTCGCTACGCACGCATTTTCCTTGAAACACTTATTCACATACAGGCTCGTCTGTCGATGCAAGAAAACAGAAATTAAACAAAAAAACGTCTTGTTCGCTACAGTGTGGAAAAAAAAATTAGAGCGAATTCGGATAAACTTCCTTTGAAAAAAATATGCGAGCATAATGTAGCATTTTGATGACAAAATTGATATCGTGCTGAACTAATCGGCAATCGCTTAACACCTCTACACCCAATACAGCCTCATCCTCTCATTTATACTTCCATCCAACGATCTTTTTTTTTCGACGTTCGAATTGATCTGATGGACTTATTGGATCTCTCCAGATATTAAGAAAGATTTAATAACCCTGTTTCACCTTTTTTTTGATGAAAGTATTTTTATCTGTTTATCATGACTAACTTTTGGGTAAGAATTTATTTTAAAAATCCCGTGTAGTTTTGAAACAAAGTACCGAATATCCTGTAACATTTTTTACGAATCATTTAAGAAAATTGCCCAACCGTGTTGCAACGAAGTAAAAATAAGTTTGAAGAAAAATATTTATTAATATTAGTAATATTCGTAAGAAGAAAAATTTTCATTGTATTCCAATTAACTATCATTGGAAATTATTCGTAAAGAATCAATTGAAAATTACGTGGAAAACGGTCGAAATGGGGTCTCTTTCTTAACGCGCTGCATTGCAAGTACGGATGGATAAAATCACCAATTTAAACCGACAAGAGTCGTATATCCGTGATTTCGTGTGCGGGCACGAATGGGTCCTAAACGGAGCCAGTCGATGGGTTTGACGCGAGCCGGTAAATTGAGAATGGCGGAACGTTGGTTTACAGTACTTGGTGTCCGGGCGAGGCTGGCCGAGCACCGAAAGACAACCCGCGGCCGCAGCACCCCATGAATCCTCCACGTCTGCAGATGCCCACGCAGTGGCCACGCTGCCGCACGCCCGTCACGCCTACTTCCCATCAGCTCCTAATATCCCTAAGTCTGCAACCGCCACTTGGGGACCCATTAACAAAAACCTCATGTGGAAGGTAACTAACTCACGGCTTCGACGCCTTGCTATACTAATAAGTATTTATTAGCTCTTTACCTGGAGAAGGCAAACTTTTGGCAAGTCCTATAATAACCATACCTACGTAAAATGCAATGGAAACAAAAATTATGGTAATTTTGGTACGAATGTGGATTTATAAATTTGTGAACGCTCCTCACTTTGCGTAAAAAAACATGGAAATTTACGGGAACAAAATTATTTGTATATTAATTTTTATTTGTGAAATGTAAGAATATTACAGAAGCAATATTGCTTCTGATATTATTGTAAAAATGTACGTGGAGCAAATGGTTATATTTTTATTTTATTCTGTTATAAGTATGAATATTGAGCAACTCGATGTTTCTGTTGTTCGAAGTGTTCTGCACTTTATCGCACTGAAACCGACCTCTTTTTAGACTACTATTGCTATGCATAAAATTAGAATTGGGTGTCACGTGTGATACGTTTCTTTCAGTAGAGTTCAGTAGAATGCATCATTTTTCTTGGGGATACTAAAAATAAAATCATAGAAAAAAAGTTACTGCGAGAGATCAAAATTGTGGAAGGGGGATGGTTCTTTTTACCTTTCAGTCGTTCCGCTTGAACGACGAAAAAATTATTACCGCATTTTTTTTCTCTCTTCCTTTTCGAGGCGGAAAACATGCACCACAAGAGTAGATATAACTCTTCCGAACAAGCTTCTGCAATTTAAGGTTGCTTCGCGCATACATTCCCAACCAAAAGTTCGATCCGCTCGTATTTACGGCACTTCCTCAATCGCTAAAAACCTAGAGAAAAATAAACCGGTATTGTTGAAAATTTTTTTGAATATTGATTTATCGTAATCAACAATTCATGGTTTAATAAATAATCCGTTAAAATTTCCATGATTTTTCTAATTACTTAGCTGTCAGATACGCGCAAAGTTTGCCTTCTCAAATTTTCCCTACTAGAGTTCCCTCAATGCTCAATAAATTCGCCAAGACCAGATTTCTTATCCTTCCAAAGAACCAAAAAAATGCATGAACATCAAAGGAAATAACTTCACTAATATTTTGTAAAGTTATTCCGTTAGCTTCGTATTCACCAAAGTCTTCTCAAACCCGACCTAGTAGAGTCCTCAAAGTGTTCCATAAATCGTCAGACTTCTTATTCGCTCTAAGACAAGAAAACAAAAAACAAAAAAAAATGCATGGACATGAAACGAGATAAATTCGCAGCGTATTCCAGAATCTTCATAATGTTTACGCTTTTTCAACTTATTAAACTGCCAGATCCACGCAAAGTTCGACTTTTCAAATTCGACTTGGTAAAGTCCCTACAATGCTGCACAAAGTCGTCAACACGAAGCTCCTTACTCTCCTTTGAAAAAAAAAAAAAACAAAAAAAAACCCTCACCACAATAGTCTTCCTCAAGCTCGCATGTCTCAATCGGAGTTTCCGCCACCCGCAGAACGTCTGTGCCGCACTCCCTCTGCCCTTTCCTATCTCATCAGCCCTCACCGCTACCACTTTTAAAACTCTGTTTATTTTCCAACAGAACATTTCTTTTAAGTCTTACTCCCGCGACTCGGGGCACGGTGGTTCGGAGCAGGAGGATTCGCCCCGCACGCACACCGCGATGACTCTGGGTCACTCTGGGCGAACGCGGGACCGGAGGGTGCTGGTGGAAGGCAGCGAGATCGGCAACGGGCGAACGACCGGTCGCCGGGCGGCCTCGCCGTACAATCACACCTACACCGAGATCCGTGACGGTGGTCGAGCCTATCACCAGGGTCACGTGGCGCATCATCACCAGGGTCACCCGGCTCATGGTCACGTGTCGCGAGGCATGGTCGGCGAGGACGACCCGGTCTACGAGGAAATCGAGCGGGGTGGCGAGATTCAGGTCTCGGACCTCTCCGACGAGGATGGTCGGCGCCAGAGCGACATGAGCAGGCAGTCCTCTCGGAGTTACGGGGACCATCGTCCCCTCATCCCTTATTCACCGGCGAACGACAGGAACCTCGTCCACTACGGTCAGACTCTAGACCGTAACGTTCTCCACTTCGACCCGTCCCAGTACAGCCCCGCCCAGGAGAGGAGTCTGAACGCCTGCTGGGAAAAACTCCGAAGACAACCGGCCAAGTACGAGCTCGGCGAGATGCCGAGGATGCCCGGAAACTACGGAGTTCCTCAGCAGGATCACACGAGGACCGTCGCCGTCCTCGATGGCCACACAGTCGTTTGCCATCTTCAGCCCCAGACGGACATGTACACCGGACGCGGCGTTCCGCCGCCCTCTTACAGCGAGTGTTAGACCGCGAGCTTGTCGGCGACGTCGCCAGATAAAAGGCTCAGCTGGAGAAGCACCGAGGATCGCGGAAACCGGATGTCGACGCTTCGGACGCAGTGATAATGCGCCACGAACTCCCGGGACGGGAAACGATTTTTTTCGTAGATCGTGGAAAGAAAAAATGCATACCGGACCCATCCGGAGAGCTCGTGGAACCTCGTGGGAGTCGAGCATGTGTGACACTTGTTCGGAAAAGTTAACGCGCGATTAGCGAATCAATAAACATTTTCACGGCAATTTTAACGCATTAAAGCTCAATTTCTCAATGGCCGTACATATATGAGAATGCATACATCTTTTCGCGGGCCGAAATTCGAGAGACGTCGTGCGTTTTCGAAGCACGAGCAGCGGCTCTTGTGCGCGAACCGACTCAGTCGAGTGTCGTACCGATAACCGAGTTGTATAATGGTAATTATTTAAGACACGCCCAAATGTGAAGGAGAACAAACGTGTGAGCGAGATCGATTCGAACGAATGAAAGTAAAAAATATATATATATATATATAAATAAACATTGTCAGAGTATGGGCAAGGGACGAATGTGTCGTACGGTTAATTTTTAGACGAATCGAATCGTTGTGTATTTAATAGTTTTTATTATGTAAAAGTGCGCGGGTCGACAGCGCCCAAAGAGGACTCAATTTGGTCGAACTCATCGAGCCTCAATCGAGACTCGATTGTCGATGACAGGACGCATCGTTGTTAGCGAGATTAACAAAATATTTTATTGGACGACGAAAATTACTGATGAGATTTTCTAGCCGACCTCTCTTTCCTTGATCGTTCACTGTCCGATTGGAATACAAATTATATCACCGTGAAATTTTTTGTTTTTGAACGTATGTTTCAAAAAATTGATTCATTCGACTACAAATAAAATGAAGTCTAAAAGCTATAGTGAAATCAATTTTCTTCAAAGCCGGTTCGACTTCGCGAATTAACAATTACGCAATTAGAACGATTTTATTTATTTATTTATTTTTTTTAAGGATTTAAAAACCAAACACATTCTCGAAGCTGATATGAATTCAATTTCTTCTTAATTGCTATTTTAACTTACGACTTATTAATTACGCAATCATGAACGAATATCAAAATCGTTAGAGGTAAATATCAACAAGCGATCCTCACGCTACATTTTGGTACGCCTATACTCGATGATTGTCAGAAGACAATGAAAGGCGGCGTGTATTGCAATTTTGTAAAGGCCGTCGATATTATTATCGAGTTAAAAGCAGCAAAAAACGAACGATTATCTAAGTAGAGAAGTTCACATTCCAAAAGTTTCACCATGGAGAGTGCACAGTATTTTTGTCGTCGCAATTTCTTTTTTATTTTTCCATGTACGAAGAATTAACAATTCGAATCTCGGTTTAATTGCATGTTTCGACAATCGTTGAGTTCCTCCGACCGAGCCTCGGGTGCGTCTGTCGGGCTTATCGTCGAGACAAAAAAAATCCCTCTAACGATAGACCGACTGTCGAACGAATGTTCCACGTTCGACGCGAATTATTAGTAACTCCCTCCCAGTGAAACTGGCCAGTCCTTCGTTACTTCGATTGGGAAACCCAAGTGTAACAGCAAAATGGATAAAATGAGTAAACATATCGGCGACATTGGAAAAAAATATATCGACGTGTCTCGAATCGTGCAACGTTTTGTGAATGGCACGATTCTTTAAAAAAATAAGCGCGAAAGTAGTTGTCCGATGGAGTTCCGATAATGGATTCACGAGGACATAGAGAAGTCACATTAAGACTCTTAAGAAAAAAATAATTAAAAAAATAGAAGTAACAAAACAAATTAATTAAATAATGGTGAAAAGATTATTGTGCGATTAGCGTGACTTTCACAGATCGCTGCCGCGGCGTCTTGCCCGTGATTAGCTTTGGAACGTTTTTCGTCCCCAAAATATTATTTTTATAAATAACGAGTAGATAACAAACAAACAAATAAAAAAGAAAAGAAAAAAACAGGAACATGTGTAAAGTGTACAACGAGGTTGTACTCGTGAGAGCAATTTGGAGCGATCGAGGATGGTATATATAGGAATACGTTGTCGGTGATTTTTAACGGGCGACGGAGGTTTACGGTAAAAGACACAACTTAGTCACTGTTTTTTACGAACTGTCTCTCTTTTTCCATATTATATTCTAACGGCGGTATTACGCGCTATATTTATTTTTTTTTACCCATCGAAATGTTTAGCGTCTAAATTTGAATTGACGAGTGGTGGATGAAATTCAACTCCTATTGACTCTGTCGCGCTGGAAAACCTAAAAGATGACTTTATCTACAGCCGCTTCGCTGTAAGGTTGTCCGGTGATGCCAACACCGATCCACGAGAACAATTCTCGATAACGTCGACGCGATGCTCTATTATTATTGTTTTTTATTTTATTTTTTTTTCTTTCGTGTCCCAGCTCATACGTCAGGTTAGTGTAAATTTTGTATCGTCGACCCTCGACGCGAGAGAACAACTATAACGTAGACAATTATGAATATTAATAGCCACACTAACGGTACAGCTGTGTTAAATGTATGAATGTTTCCCGGTGTCTCTGCAATAAGTATTTAACCACCTATTGTAGCGCCCTAAAAAAGTATTCGGTATCGGTTCGTCATAGAACATGGAAAATTCGGTTAGAAAAAGAAAAACCAAAGGAATCATCGAGACTATGCAGCGCGGAACGAGGTGGATGTTTCACTGATCGAAATAAAATTTTGTAACCACGTTATTGACCAAGACCCGCGGATTCATACGTTTCGAAATGTTTGCACGGAATAAAAATTTTTTAACATCCTGATACACGTTCTTAAATAACTTTAAAAAAATTGGCATTTCATTCCAACTCATTTGCTGAGGCATTCCGAATTAAGTCTGACACCGACTGTCGATCATGTCAATATTTGTGTATATTGTAGAAAACATTGTACGACGATTAACTTACAAATGGACATATTAATATAATTAACGTAGAATTCATGAAGATTTTTTTTCACGGGAAAGCGACAACAAGAACTCTATCGGGATCAAATTCAGTACAGACGATCAGTGAACGTTCTTACGCATCCGCCTTAGTAAAAAAATGTAAACATTGAGGAAAACACAGATTAAAAAAACAGTCATCACTCGAAAGCGTCAGTTCGGATAAAACTCGATCAACTCTCGAAATTTTACGCTGCAAGGCGTTAAATGTTTGATGTAACTAAAATAAAAGAAGTGGAAAAAAATGCTATAATCGAGTGGTTGGTATAATGTAAGAATTTTAAGGGCGCGTAGGATTGACGCACTCAAAAGACAATGTCTATAGAGTCACTTCGTGTGTGTGTGCGTCTTAAAAACATTCCGCAATTTATTGTTCAGAGAGAGACGGAGCCGACTTTTGCGTTTCACGAAAGTCCAAATACGTGATTCGCGTGTACAGCGAGGTAGTGATATTATTAATTTGGACCAAGTTCCGTAATTGCCCTTCTCTCGTATCTGAGCTCATTTCGACATTGGCGGTTAAAGCGTTTACGTTAATGACGTTTATTACATAATAATAGTTAGTGACCCCCCCCCCTTCTTCATCTCCCGTTATCTTCGAGAAAAACTTATTTCGATAAATTGTAAATAATGTAAATAGGGCTTTGTACATGTTGAATACTTGTAATGTAAATGAGAAACGATGATAAGAGCGTAACAATTATTAAATGTGAGATACTTATAGACGATAAGAGAAGTTTTTTTTCCGTTAGTTTAAGTAGTGAAAGATGATGAACAATTGATGCAAGGGGTGGAAAAAAAAGTGTAAGGTTAATTTAAGGTCTCGGCATAATAGGTATGTAAATAAACTAAGCAAAGAAAAATAAAATATTGAAAGCCCAAGTAATTATTGGATATTTATGACAATGTCGCTGGAGTATGAACAGTGAAGGAAATTTGAAGAATAACAGACGAAAAAGGGAATAAACAGGAAAAAATTCAAAAAGTGAAGAAAAACGATAAGACTACCAGCTAGGAGAGGAGCCACGCCGCGCGAGCGTGCGTATCTATTCGGTCCAGGGCCACTTGCAAAATGAAACTTAAATAAAAATTAAAAAAAAAACGCTACGATTATGCGCAAACATTTGTCAGATGGAAGAAATATACAATGCATGTTTTATCCTTAGCCATTTTATGAAGTAATGTCCCTCTCCTCATCTCTCACATTGAGAAAAAAAAAAGAAAAAAAAACAAAAAAACAAACATAACGCTAACGCTTAAATATTACACTTTCTGTCTATGTGTCGGATCAAGACGTTCGTTCCTTTATTGTTTTTCATATTTCGACCATCTCTCACTTACGTTTCCACTGTTAGTGTGAAAACAAGCCGCAACGACATATTTGCGGAATCAATCAGGCCAAAAAACATCCTCAGTTTGAATTTTCTCATTATATATATATGTATTTATATATATTTTTTTTCTGTTTTTTTAAACTGAAGGATAAGTAATGTTGTCGCAACATGATTGAAGTTAGCGATGCTCAAAGTGAAGCGCGAAATATATTGTGATATCAACCTCTTGTACTTCGCCGTACGAATATATATATACATGTATATATATATATATATATTTATGTTTCCCGATCGAATGAGCGTATTGGAACTCGTCGGAGCATACACTTGTACGGTTCTTATAATTCATCGGCTATCCGCGCGTACTGTCGAATTCCGCGTAGCGACATTATTGTAAACACAGGTATTTTTCAACTCGAAAGAGCTTCGTTTATTGAACTTTTTTTTATGCTTCTCTAAGACTGTCTAATACAACAAAACTGAATAAATAAATGTGTACCAACCTCTGACATCGACGTGTTCATGATTCGCGTCGATCCTATCCCGACTCCGTATATAACAGAGCAGACGATAAAAAAAACGAACAATCAAAAAAAAAGTTAAAATTTTTTTTTTCTTCATGGTTTATCATTTTATTTCCCCAAAAATGTCTTTAATATATCAACGGCTACATTTCTTTTGTGTCTCTCGGCCGCCATGAGAGGCGTTACACCATACTGTGTCTCGAGATGCACGTCGACTAGATTATTAACTAAAATATACTTAATTGTTTCGATATTTTGACAAGCTGCGGCGACGTGCAGAACACTTTGTCCCACGTCGTCCAGGGCCTTTGGATCCGCACCAAGATTTATCAAATGTTCGGTCACTTTCGATGTTTCATTTTTTGCCGATTCATGGAGAGCCGTAGAACCGGAAGTATCCCGGGCTTGAAGGATGTCAGGATCCGCTTCAACTAGGTGATCAACTATTTCTGCGCCACCATGAAATGCTTAGAAACAATAGACACATCGATGATAATTCCAGTATACCTTTTCTCGCTTAAAATCGGAAGTATGTTATTGTTCCCACGAAAAAATATATTATGTATCATATATCATATAATGACCATGAAAAAAACTTATCATTTTTTTCTTTAGGCTGGTTTTCATTAATTTAATATTCATGAAAACCAGCCCAAAGACGAAAATTTACAAATTTTTTTGGGCGAGTTCTCATGCATATTAAATTCATGAAAACCAGCCCAAAGACGAAAATTAAACATTTTTTTGGGCGAGTTCTCATGAATATTAAATTCATGAAAACCAGCCCAAAGACGAAAATTAAAAAAAAAATTTGGGCGAGTTCTCATGAAAATTAAATTCATGAAAACCAGCCCAAAGACGAAAATTAAATTTTTTTTTGGGCGAGTTCTCATGAAAATTAAATTCATGAAAACCAGCCCAAAGACGAAAATTAAAAAAAAAATTTGGGCGAGTTCTCATGAAAATTAAATTCATGAAAACCAGCCCAAAGGCAAAAATTGAATTTTTTTTGGGCGAGTTCTCATGAAAATTAAATTCATGAAAACCAGCCCAAAGGCAAAAATCGAATTTTTTTTTGGGCGAGTTCTCATGAAAATTAAATTCATGAAAACCAGCCCAAAGGCAAAAATTAAAATTTTTAATTTGGGCGAGTTCTCATGAAAATTAAATTCATGAAAACCAGCCCAAAGGCAAAAATTAAAAATTTTTTTTGGGCGAGTTCTCATGAATATTAAATTCATGAAAACCAGCCCAAAGACGAAAATTAAAAAAAAAATTTGGGCGAGTTCTCATGAAAATTAAATTCATGAAAACCAGCCCAAAGACGAAAATTGAAATTTTTTTTTGGGCGAGTTCTCATGAAAATTAAATTCATGAAAACCAGCCCAAAGACGAAAATTAAAAAAAAAAATTTGGGCGAGTTCTCATGAAAATTAAATTCATGAAAACCAGCCCAAAGGCAAAAATTGAATTTTTTTTTGGGCGAGTTCTCATGAAAATTAAATTCATGAAAACCAGCCCAAAGGCAAAAATTAAAAATTTTTTTTGGGCGAGTTCTCATGAATATTAAATTCATGAAAACCAGCCCAAAGACGAAAATTAAAAAAAAAAATTGGGCTGGTTTTCATGAATTTAATTTTCATGAGAACTCGCCCAAAAAAAAATTTTAATTTTTGCCTTTGGGCTGGTTTTCATGAATTTAATTTTCATGAGAACTCGCCCAAAAAAAAATTCGATTTTTGCCTTTGGGCTGGTTTTCATGAATTTAATTTTCATGAGAACTCGCCCAAAAAAAAATTTTAATTTTCGTCTTTGGGCTGGTTTTCATGAATTTAATTTTCATGAGAACACGCCCAAATTTTTTTTTTAATTTTCGTCTTTGGGCTGGTTTTCATGAAATTAATATTCATGAGAACTCACCCAAAAAAAATGTTTAATTTTCGTCTTTGGGCTGGTTTTCATGAATTTAATTTTCATGAGAACTCGCCCAAAAAAAATGTTTAATTTTCGTCTTTGGGCTGGTTTTCATGAATTTAATATTCATGAGAACTCGCCCAAAAAAAAATTTTAATTTTTGCCTTTGGGCTGGTTTTCATGAATTTAATTTTCATGAGAACTCGCCCAAAAAAAAATTCGATTTTTGCCTTTGGGCTGGTTTTCATGAATTTAATTTTCATGAGAACTCGCCCAAAAAAAAATTTTAATTTTCGTCTTTGGGCTGGTTTTCATGAATTTAATTTTCATGAGAACACGCCCAAATTTTTTTTTTAATTTTCGTCTTTGGGCTGGTTTTCATGAAATTAATATTCATGAGAACTCACCCAAAAAAAATGTTTAATTTTCGTCTTTGGGCTGGTTTTCATGAATTTAATTTTCATGAGAACTCGCCCGAATTTTTTTTTAAATTTTTGCCTTTGGGCTGGTTTTCATGAATTTAATTTTCATGAGAACTCGCCCAAAAAAAAATTTTAATTTTTGCCTTTGGGCTGGTTTTCATGAATTTAATTTTCATGAGAACACGCCCAAATTTTTTTTTTAATTTTCGTCTTTGGGCTGGTTTTCATGAAATTAATATTCATGAGAACTCACCCAAAAAAAATGTTTAATTTTCGTCTTTGGGCTGGTTTTCATGAATTTAATTTTCATGAGAACTCGCCCGAATTTTTTTTTAAATTTTTGCCTTTGGGCTGGTTTTCATGAATTTAATTTTCATGAGAACTCGCCCAAAAAAAAATTTTAATTTTCGTCTTTGGGCTGGTTTTCATGAATTTAATTTCCATGAGAACTCGCCCAAAAAAAAATTTTAATTTTTGCCTTTGGGCTGGTTTTCATTAATTTAATTTTCATGAGAACTCGCCCAAAAAAAAATTCACTTTTTGCCTCTGGGCTGGTTTTCATGAATTTAATATTCATGAGAACTCGCCCAAAAAAAATTCAATTTTTGCCTTTGGGCTGGTTTCCATGAATTTAATATTCATGAGAACTCGCCCAAAAAAAAAATTAATTTTGGTCTTTGGGCTGGTTTTCCTGAATTTAATATTCATGAGAACACGCCCAAAAAAAAATGTAATTTTCGTCTTTGGGCTGGTTTTCATGAATTTAATATTCATGAAAACTAGCCAGAAAAATAAAAAAAATTGTTTGATAAAATGCGTTGGTGTAGAATTGAAAGTAGAAAATAAAAGATCTAATGATGTTTTTTAGTTTATCATTTGGGCCGTCGTCGCGTACCGAAATGGTGCATTCGTAAAACCTATCTCAAAAATTGAAGAAAAAAAAATATCCGAAAAATGTGTTGGTGAAAAATTAAAAAAACGAACAAAAAAGTCCTTACACTTTTTACTCTTAAACCGGGAATTTAGGCGCCACAAGTTGCCAAAGTCAATTTTTGCGGATGCAGATATTTTCATGGTCATATATCACATATCATATATCATATATCTATAACTTTTTGTTATATGTACCTGCAATGTGCAAAGCACTTCTTCCATTCTTGCTTCTAACGTTAATAGAGTTGGGGGAATTATGCAATAATAATTTCACAGCGTCAGCATCTCCTGCGCGACAAGCGATAAACAATGAGTTCCAGCCATCGGAGTTTTTCGCACAAGCATCGGCACCGGCATCCAACAAACTCTGTATGCATCTTCTCGCGTCGACGCCACTCTTCGTGCACGCGAGCATAAGCGGAGTCCAATCAGCCCTCTTCAATGAATTAATCTGCACTCCTGAAATATTTTTTTGCCCACTGGAAAGTTTGGCAAAACTTGAACCAAATTTGGCCAATCTTGCAGTAAATAAATCTATGAGAGAGGAAGTTCCTTGAGTGTACCTTGTTGTATGAGATATTGCAGAACGTCGATCCGCGCGAACTGCGCAGCCTCGTGTAGGGGACGTTTCATGTCCCGATTCGTGACGTCGGCTCTGTAAAGGGGTTGTTCCCACGCTTGACACAGGTACTTAACGACCTCCAGGTGGCCTTCGCGAGCGGCAACGTGAAGACCGGTATCGCCGGATAAATCATGACGATATACCGTCCAGTCGTCGATTTGAAACTGCTCTCTGACACTTTCGACCTTTCCTAAATCACCTTTCTGACACGCTTGGAGAAATACTCTCGGCGCTAGGTTACCTCGTTCAACGGGCATGCTTGCACATTCCGTAACCACTGAATCTTGATTTTTGAATCTCTCGACCGGTCTGCTTACTTTTAGATATTTATCGGTTAGTGAATTTAACAGTAGTTTCTTGTTTACTTATTTACTCCGAGACAATTTCGGCCACGTGCTCACTTGTAAACACGGTGCATGCCAACTTTTGTTCGATACTGTACAGCAGTCCGGACGAGATAAAGGAGGTTCGTTCAATACCGACCGTAACCACTAGATTCCTACTCTTCTATCGCAGAACACTTTACGTTCGACGGAGATCGTTAATTGGACCTAAAAAAATGTCTTTTGAAGTAATTCGCAGTTTTATTGCATATCTAAAATTATTTTGTCAAACTTGAGTGCCTCAATTTTTAAGCCTTTCGCCAGGAACGTGCTCGTTAAATCTAATTACCAGGAAATTTTTTTTACACCGATACCTTATCCGAATTTTCGAATGAAGAAAAATTAAATTTAGAAAATTCCTTGAATTCTTGCTCCCTCGTGGAGGCAGCTTTGTTCCCCAATAGCTGTCGATACTTTATCGTGCCGTCTGGTCTAATACGGACCGAATCTCCTAGATCGCTGTGCATTACACCTGTGCGCATGCGCACTGTATCTGGTGCAGCGCATGCATACGGAGTGGCAAGTGCTGCTTCCAACTTAGATGGAAACTCGCTACAGCATTTTATCGACTGGTACGGAGATCTTTTTCCTTAAATTCTACAGCAACCATCGTCCGTCCCTCGCCTTACTCACCACACATGCCACCATTTCCTCACTGATCTGAAATCCAAATGCCCCAAAACACTGAGATTTCAATACGGAACGAGCCCGAATAATTTCTGTAACGATAAGGAAAAATTAATCTATACATTAAAATGGACGGAAAATTTCTACATTTAAATAATAACAGTCAATAAAAAATTGTTTGGATTTTTTTTAAACTGTCGATACTTTATCACGCGGTCTGATCTGTACACCGACCGAGTCTCCTAGATTTCTCCGCGCTCTCAGCGGATTTTACCTGCAAGAGCGCTTACGTAGTGCTGCTCCGAACTTGAACATAAAATCTCCACAGCGATTTACCGACGCATGAAGAAATCTGTTTTTTTAATTCTACAACAATCGTCAACAATCGACCCAATTTAGGACACGTGCCACACGGATCTTTGATACATATGATTGAGATCACAAAAATTTTAATGTAGATGAACAGCAGTAAATGGTCCCTGTAATAACAATTAATCGATTTAATAAATTTTCAGGATCTTCATGAATCGCAGCACAATACACACGACCGTAGTGATCTCCAATGTGGAGTTCGTACCGGCGTTACCGGCGATCAACTTGGACCGTTCTCCACGTGTACCCGGACTCGGCTCGGCGCCGCTCGGGGTTCGTTTACCTCGTTGTGCCATTTGCTAATCGCGAGACCGCGCCAAGCATTCAACACTTTCGAAAGCAGAATTAATTGTGGCCCGACACCTTTGCCGGGCGACTCGTTGTGAGTCGGAGCATGTAGATGACAATGTCGCGCATCCGAGTCAGTCCGATCAATGAAGTTTCCCATCGGGAGAACGAAACGACGTTAATTGGACACTTTCATTTGTCAATCTTGACTGGCAAACGAATTTCCAACTTTTACCCGAGTCGTGGCAACGAATCGTAAAACAATAAAGTCCCAGTCGTTTGGATCCCAATGATTCCTCATGGTTATGCGAATTAACACGGTCGGTACCGGATTCTGCAATAAATTATTTTTTCGAGCGACGTTGAGGAACTTGGAAATGTTCTTTCACGGGAAAATTGGCGGGTGCTGGGAAGGACGATTTAATTTTCCTCGGCGGAAATTGTCGTTCACCGGAGAATTGGCTGATGCGAGGGAATACAATTTTTTTTTTCTTGAAACGGCTCGAGTTACGGATTTTGTTACCGACCGAGGGAGATATGCAAGCGCGGAAGTTGGCCATTTGCCAACTGACGAATTATAAGGGTCGATATTCCACCGGTTTGCAAATAAGTTTGTAGCTCGGAACGGGCCGGAAAAAATTAGCGAGACTCGGATCCGACTGTCTACCTGGCACGAATTTCGCATGTCTTCCTTACCGAGATACAATTTACCGGCTTTATTACGTAGCTCGACAATTAATAGTTTTGACCTATCTGGCGAGGCAATTACATCAAATTGAAACTGCGCATCGCTCGCAAACTACTCATTGTCATGCTATGATTGCAGAGATATCGCTGCCACCGCCGCAGTTTCTGACTGTTGCACCGAACATTCTGTCAGAAAAATTTATTATAAATCACGAAAACTGTAGATTTTTATTATTTTTGTTTCGATTCAATAAATCGTCAAAAATAAAAGAAAAATCAGGTGTTTAATTTTTCTTTTCAATCCATAAATTCCACTGTCCTATGTAAAGTCCAAACCTAAATTTTATTTTCACTTCGAAATTAATTTGAAAATTTCCTTCGACTTTTGACGACAAAACAGAAATTGATCAAAATTTAACTTTGAATTTTCAAAAATCGTTCAACTACTTAAATGCCCGCTCTTCCATAAATTCTTTCTCGCCGCACGCCTAAAAAAAATAGTAATAAAAAATGTATCATAGAAATAAAAAAAATACAATTTAGCAATTCGTATCGATGGAGGCTGCTAACGTACAGCCGGGAAGGCCCGCGGCACGCGTTTATCTCCGATCGAAAAGAAGGGTACCAGCATAACGGCGTCGAAGCACCGCGCAACACCAGTGATAGCAATCCCTGCGACGCTTCCCGCCGGCGAAGGCCAAAGCAAATTGTCAGTCGCTGGTTGAAAAGGAAAAACGGCTCCGGTCAGCGCAGACTGCGATAAGCGTTCATTTTCTTCGCGATGCGACGTTTCGATTCGTATCAAGACTGTGGAAAAATGTTTTAAAAAAATAAATAATAAGTGTCTTCGATTCGGTACCGACTATTGGTATGACCGAGCGAGTTGATAAGTCGATCAGTAAAATCGTCAGATTCGTGAGCATTATGGAACGAATGATACGAAGTAAAATTTTACACTCGGTACTCGCCGTAAGCGCATTTTTTCGAATGACCAATCATCCTCGAGGATACAATAGTGGCGTGTCTAAATGACTTCTTCATTATACCATTATCGCCCGATTCCCGTCGCCGAGAGTCGCTCGCGACGCGTATCGTTTAAGCTCCGATGCATGCATGATTTTTTCTCTTACGTATCAACAAAATCTGCACACTTCCGCGATGCGGAATCTCCGTTTTCCTCGCGGGTCGCGCACTCCTCCGTCGGTCGTAATCACGTAAGTGGCGATTTACTGCGCATGCGCAGTAAATCGATTGACTAAGACGAACCGTGAAATGATGCGAGTGTTGTAAAAGTCCCGAGGAGGGAAGATTCTTGAAGAGATTTTTTTTTTTTGAAAATTGATGAAAAACCAAAGGAATGCGATGAGAAACAAAAACGATACGAGTGTGGTAAAGCGAACTTTATACGCACGCTGTGAGGTATTTCATACGAGGGTGGCGAGTGTGACTAACTTTACGGTCCAAATATGATATTCGCTACACTATCTAGTACGAGAAGCGTGCATAAAGTACAGGTAGCGTGCGTAAAGTAAAATCGGCCCGACGTGCGTATAACCCGAGTATTTATACACTTGTCTATGAAGCGCCACTTACGCAACTTCCGGTAGACACAAAAAGTTGTACTCTTTGATGCATGAGTTATGAAAGGTGCGTTTATGAAATGTGTTCGTTTTATGGACTCCTCGTGATAAACAACGTGTTGTCGACTAAACGGCCGTCGCACAACTTCGCTCAATCGGTATTTAATCGAATACCAATACATCGTATTATCGACCGATCGACAACTATACAATTAACAATGAAAAATGTGATGGATAGAAACACCATCATCGTCGATAATGTTGTTTGTGTTACGTCGAAGATGCGCGATTGCAATTTGACGCACTCGCGATTCGCGATACGATCCCTAACGTCCGTTTCATATTCGCAGTCTCTGTCCGTTAGTTACACAATAGTCTTCGTTATCACACGGGCAATGGGAATCAACGTGTCGTGTGGACATTGCGCAATGACCATGACTGGAGTCACGACTCGCAGGTTTCACTGAGTGAAATGCACGGTGGACGATCGGACATTCAATCGTTTTTCGAATTTTTTTTTTATAACACTTCTCACTTCCTCGGACACAGATTTCGGCATGACATCAAATTTCATCTCCGACAAGCTTCTGCCAATGCTGTAGGGACAAAAAATGGTTCAGATGTAGAATTTCATTCGAATAAAAGCTGTTATAATTTTATTAAACTTACTCTCGTACCAACATCTTCAAGCTCATCCATCTTTGAGGCCACAATCATTATTTAGAATTCGTTAAAGCGGTGTTGAACGAAGATAAGCGCCTCCTTTCGATTGACTCTGCAATATTTAAATTTTCTATATCGATATGCTTGCGATAGTAATAACTATTATTATAATTATTATTTCTCTCTGCATGCACTGACGGACTGGCGTTGGTTAGATTTTTTATAGGTCGATGAGAGTTAATTGACAAGATGTATCATAAAAATGAGAGGTTCTGTTTGTCCTTCAATGACGAAAAAAAAATTTGGTAAAACGATGGACAAGAAAATTTGTATACTTCTATATGGGTCAATGAACAAAGTTTTTCCAATAAAAACGACGAAGGTCTGAAGCGAGGTCGAAAGCTGCCAATGAAACCGAATAGGACTCTATGCAACCCCTCCGACTCGTTCCGTTCAGGTTCAGGGCCGTTTGCGAGACTCTACCAGGGTCGTGGCCTATGCGAAGGTAGCTGGGAAGATCGTCGGGTGTGTGACCTCGTCGTTTGCGCAATTCCGAACCTAATTGTCGACGTGTTTAGAATTTTTTAACGAACAGAAATATTTCGACACTATGACCAGAATTCGACACGTATTAACATCCATTATTATCACTATATTATTATTTTAATTCGTGTATAAAACCATTTGCACTTCCCGATTTATTGCAATGTTGCGCAAAGATTTCTCCACGAGTAAGCTCGTCGATAAATTTTTGGCTTCTTCGCAGTGGAAACTATGAACAAAATTGTGATAAATAAAAAAGCCATGGGTAAATCAACCTCATCATCTATTGTACAAAACCGAAAACTAAAAGTTGCCAATTTCGTTATTTTCATTAAAAAAAAAAAAATCTAACAGATCATCATATTATTTTACTATTCATGTACAAGAAGCTTGTTATTGATGTCTATGTACAAAAATCCATATAGCAACTCACACATGATCGTTAGAAGAGTAACCAAAGAATATACTTTCATCGTCTCGTTACCAAATTCATTCTTGACTCACTCGATTATTATCGTTATGCCTCTTTTTTTGCTGACGGTGCGTCAAATTTTCTCCTCGTCCCGTTGAGCGCGCAATTCCCGATACCGATTTTAGGTTGCGGCGAGGATACACAACGATAGTCATGAATAACCAAATAACCGGATGAAGGATCCACCTGGCGTACGGTGAATCTCTCATCGACTCGAGTTATTTCTCACGTCATTGACGATCGCCGTCACCGTTATTCATTATCGAATGCCATCGTGTGTCCCATAGCTTCGCACCTTTGTGAACGATGCATTGTACGAACGGAGTTCGCGCGACGGCCCGATCGAGAGTTTACCTTCGCGGCTGCCTAGGAGACTGGAATTACTCAATGGAAAACAACGGAATTAGTCACCGTGGAGCTCGTGACTCACGCAACTCGCAAATACGCACTGGTAGCGATATAGATATATATGTATATAAAAATTCGACGAGCCCAGTGGGAGCGACACGCAGGTCCGGCTCCGGCCGATATTGGGCGAAGACCGGCCAACGCTGTGTGGAGCTCTCGCTAGGGAAGATGCGTTGGAGAAAGCCTAATCGTTGACATTGAATTCGATTCGACTGTTCGTACCAAGAACTATCGAGACCTTCGCGAATCGAAGGAATTTTTGGGGAATCCCAGGAGATTGCTGTTCACGAAACCGTGTTACCGGCCGTGCCATCCGGTACGAATGGAACCGCGAGCCGTACCTGAGGAAACCCTTAGCTCCACGATGCGATTTATCGATTCCTAGAGGTTTCTGGATATGTCGATTTCAATCTACTATTCATTCCTTGCGCCCCTAATTTTCCCCCTCGCTCGCGATCAATGACATGACATTTTGTTTCTTCAATTAACGATCGAATCTTTGCTCGCGGGTATTTTTGTATCTTATTTTTCACGAATCGGTGAACCCTTTGCGATTTTTTTTCATCATTTTTTCGACGTCGCGACGCCCCAAAAAATGTTCCAGATATTCGGGTATGACTGAAAGCTGGAGCAGCTATGATCGCGGCTCAGCGTTATTGGCAATTGCATGAATTTCTTAAGCCCAGTATAATAAAATCTCCACAGAAATATATCGACTGTCGATTAAATTCGCTAAAAAAAAAACACACACACACACACTCCTGATCAATAAAAGCTGTAACAAGTCCGCGACATCGCGGCTACTCCTCAACGTTCTCATCAATTTCTTAAACTCTCTATAATAAAATCCACACAAATCTCTCAATGTTAAATTTAATCCACAACAGAAAAAAATCACTAAAAACCCCCGGCCAATGAAGAAGCCCCGATAAAAAATCGACCGCCGACTTTCTCGTTTACCACCCCTCTCACTTTCCACCCCCCTCCGCCTCTTCCCCATAAAAAAACCTCTCGAAAAATTCATAAGAACAAGAGGAATTTGCCGCTGAAAAATGGCTCTTCGCGCCCGGCATGCATCTCGCGATGCGTCAAGGGTCACCCCGAGGTTCATGGGATAATGCGGCTAAGGGCGAACGCTCGTTGGAACGGGCTGGTATGAGGATCCCCGGTGCAGCATCATCTACCGGCCTGGTACGTGACCGGCGCGCATCGGGCCCAGCTCCGGCCCTTTTTTTTTCCCAGCGCAAAACCCTCGGGCATCCGCGCGAGCTCGCGTCACGATCGCGGGATGCCGATCGAATTCCTCGGGCAAATTCCTCAGCCTGGTAGAATCGGGGGGGGCTGCCGTGAAGGAAGCGAGGCAGAAGGCGGGCCGCGCCAGGGGCCACTAGAGGGGTGGCGAGGGGAGATTGGGGGGAGGAGGAAGGGGGAAGCAAAGGTGCGCGGGCGGCTTCGCTCGGGAGATCGCGGTGAGTCCGTGCCACGCTACGCGCATCGTGACGCCGATATCCCGAAGACACGCTTCGCCATAGTACGCCACTCAGACTGCTCAGGGGGGCACCGGAGAAACCCCCCCACGCAACGCCGGACGAGAGCTCAAAGCCCGCGCTCGTTCGGCGGCAAGACACAAGCCTCGGCCACGAGAAATCCGTCGGTGCAGTCGCGCTACCAGCACCGAGCACGTCGGGCACATCGGTCAGGCAAGGTGGACGATCGACAAAATAACGAGATAAAAATTATTATTATTTTTTTTGTTTATTATACTCCGAATTTTGTTCGTTGATTTATCTTTTTATCGTCGAGTCGACACTTGGGGACAACGTTCTCCAGGCACGCTTCCGGTCGGAGATTGACGGCTGATCCGGTCTAGAATTTTTGTTCGTCGATTAAAAATTTTCTTTTTAATTAATTTATTTTTTTTTTATCCGATCGGATTTTCCGACGTGGGGAAAAGAGTTTTTTTTTTTTGGAGCGAATTAGCTCGGTCCGGTCGTGCGTCGACGGTTCGCCGGTCGAGTGCTGTTCCGGTGAAGTCCGTTTTACGTGCCGAGTCCGCGACGGGATACAGGCCGGACTTACGCCTTCCCCGAGCGACGGGACGAGCCGGACGAGAAGACTCTACAAGGAGTCGCACTGATGCAACTGCCGTAAGAATAACAACAGTACCGACCGAGCGCGAGACACGTCGGTCTCGCCTGTGACATTGCAACGTGCCGTCGCCCACTCGCCACTCGAGTATCCTTCCGGACAAGTGCAACACAATAAAATTAGTGGCCTTCTCCGTTTCAGGACTTTAAAGCCTGGTTCTTTCTTGTCATTATTATTATCTTCGGACGGTCGAGGATACGAAAATATAATAACTTTAAGGTGAACGGCATCGTGCAAACGAGCGGAGGTGTTCACCGCAAAGTGGCCGGCGAGCTCGGGCGAGGAAGACTTCGATAGTGGACGAAGGAATTCTTGCGATTACCTCCAACCGGAAGGGTGCCGCCTTCTCCAAAAGACGTTCCTGAAAAAAAATAATTATTAAAATTATTTTAAAAATTTTTTCTGTAGACTTGGAGTTTTTTGGTGATTTTTTTATAATCGATCCGTGGGAAGAAGCGTTTAGTTGAAGTGGCAGCGAAGCTGCTTGCGTTAATGCACGTCGGGGCAGAGCGAGGATCGATCGACTAGCTTGGTAACCGGCGAATCACAGCGAGGAATTTTTTTTTTTTTTTTTTCGTACACGGGATTTTCATCGGGACAATTCGGAAGCGAGTGGTCGAGAAATCCGGTAAGAGCGACCGAAGTGCTCGGTGAGGGACGAAGCTGAGGAAGACTTCCTCTTCGGTTACATGAGTCGTCGATCCTCGGAAGCGACCGAGAGGGACGACAGGCGATCGTCCGAGACGAGCCCCTACTTCCGGAACGACTCGGGACGCGAACACATCGCCGACGGGAATCCGAAGGATTTATGATAAATGGTGGATTCGAAGCCGACGACCCTACCGAATCCTCCAGCCATCGAGAGGCTCGCGACACGTGGTCGCTCTATAGACTCGACAAGCACAATAAATTTCGCCAATATGATCACGTGGGTCACACTCCTCGGCCTGCTGACCCTTACGCTCGGTGAGTCAAAAATACGATTTTTATAAATTTAAAAACAAAATTAATTTCAATAATTTTTACTTCTTTAAAAAAAAAATTATTTCAATAATTTTTGTGTCTATTAAAAAATGTATTCGTAGAATTTTCGTGTATATTGAATAATGCATTCAAAGAATTTTTGTTTATATCAATAAAGTTTGAAAATTGATATTCGTATAAAAACTTTGAGCGAATGAATTTCGTTGCATTGCAGCAGGCATATTGTGCGAGAAATTATTTTGTCCCTCGTCGGTCGTTGTTAGTGTTATTTTAGCTGCTAGAGCTGACTCAATTAGGAATTATTAATGCCGAAAAAATATTATTGTCTCGTTATTCGTTAATAAATTTTCGATATCATTCGTTGGTCGATAAATTAGTACATTTGAGCCTTTTTTTTTCGTATTATCATAGCCTTGGCGAGAAAGATAAATCGTGTTTCTGCACGAGCGCTCATTGCCAGACACTGCAGAGGAAAAAAATAAAAAAGTAAAAACGCGCGTGTAGCCGTCGAGTGATTAAATTTCGTCACAAATTGTAGAGTTCTTCAGAACATGTCACGGGTGTATGACCAATGCTAGATACAATACTACTGTGTACTATGGTGTGTCGAAGAACGCGGAGGGATGTGCGAGGATAGAAATCCTCCGGCTCTACACAATTAACCGGGGATATCAACATAAATTAACTTACGTAACACGGGCAGGATACGAACGTCGGAGCTTTGCTCAATCGCTTCTTCTCGTACACCTTAAAAAAAAAAGAAAAATCATTACTAAAAGAGCACAATGGAATATTAGGAATTTTCTCGTCCGATTGAGAACTTTAATTTCGTCATTCTAGAGTACACACGAGGTGATGCGAAAACGACTCGGTCGGTAGCGTGAACGTTCAATGGAATTTATGGAAAATATAAAATTAGTATTTCTGAAAAAAATGAAATACAACTTTTGCTAGAAAAATTTACAAAATGAGTGAATAATATAATAAAAAAATCGCCAGAGGCCTGTCGTTCGAAATTACATTTTTTTAAATAATTGATTAATGACTCAATACATTTTAATTCCTATATAACATCGAAAAGTAATCGTATAAAATTTAATTTGTAATTGGTATCCAAAAATACCCTAAAAAAAAGAACAAAACAATCTGTCTGAAATAGCGTGTTAATCATACAGGGTCGGCGATAATGTGATTCCCATCGAAAACTATTCGAAGGTGCTTCCAGATAATACGTGTTAATCCATCCGGTCGTGTTACGCGACATCACCTGGTGGCTCTAAGGTCTCAGGTATAAATTGGTATGCCAGTGAGTGAGCGTAACATTTTAGTGTCCGCGAAGACCTTTGCTCAAGGGTCGGCGAGTGCGCTGGCCGTTCAACCTGTCGAGGTCTCGAATTCGAAACTTCCACGCGAACAAACGAAAAATCCCCACTACCGAACTGTCGTGGCAACAATTTTTTTAAATTGACAATTTTGCAGACGATTTTTCTTATTTCGCCGGCTCTGCGGTTCATGATTTAATGAGTGGCTCCAATTCGCTCTGCTGCCTGCAAACGAGCTTGAAATCAGATGACACCGGTTTCCGGACTGTTAAACCTGCATTGAATTCACTGGATGGTTGTGCCGTAGGGATTCACTTTCATCGCGTATGTCGTTAGAATAACAAACGCATCGGCGACTTTAGTTTTCGCCTGCTAGCTAGCCTCAACGTACCGTCCCGACAGCTCGGTCGCAGAGAAATTATGCCGGTCGGAATCAGAGCAAGGCACCCAAGCCTTGCAGCTGAACTAATCGCTGTTTCGCTTCTCATTTTTGTTTAGAAATTTCTGGAGTCTCCGTGTAAAACTAATTCACCTAATTTTTTTCTAATTTATCTTTAACTAATCTCGTTTCTATTCCCATATTTTAATTTTTCTTTGCATATTCTCATTTCTATCTATTATCTATGCATATTCTAAATTATTATCTACTTTCAAATAATCCCACTCTCATCGACATATTCTCAAATTTTTTAATTTTAATTTTCCTTTCTCTATCCTAAATCGTTTTCAACGAGTCTGTCAGCCTTTTATTCACCGACAACATAAAAAAAAAAACATAAAGAGCACCGCACACCGTCTATTATTTTACGATTAGCCTGGTGTTTGCCGTGCCTCGAGTACACATCCTCTTCGCCGTCATCCTCGATTTTCTTGAGCATCATCATCGTCGCCAGGTCGAGAAGTACAAATTGCTCAAGTGGGGCGTTAAACATCGGTATTCTCGGAAGGTCTCCGAGGTATCCGGATTCCGGAGATGCGAGAGACTCAGGCGAATGGAATTCAGTTGTGCGACCAGGACAATTCCTAGGGTCCTCCGTTCTACGAACCCGAGTTGCGACCGGTATTCCCTTTTTCTCCCGCCAGGATACGGCGCGGTATCGTGTAAAGCTTGGAATCGGTTCCAGGATAACCAGCTTTTCGTCTCGGGCGAAAGCGCTCTGCCTCTTCTCGGAATCCTGATCGATGTGGTTTCCTGAAAGATACGAAATTGGAGTCGTGTAATTATCAATGTCGAAACGCGGATTATGTGTCAACACGGTACGTCATCGATCGACGTCACGGCGATCGGTAAGCATCGAGCATTGACCGTGAACAGACAACGGACAACAGACGAGATGTACACAGACGTACCTGCATGTGCGCACGATGAACACCTTTTTTTTCAAGATTTTTTAAATCTTCATACAAGTCCTTAATTTTTTTATCATTATTATGAAGCAATGTTAAAAGAGCCGCAGAATCAGGAATGTTTAATTTTTTTATACTGTTACTATAATTTATAGCTAGTGTTACTCACTATTTGAATAGAATCAGTTGGAATGAAATATTTAGCCCCTAAAAAGTACCAAAATCTCGCTACCTTATTTCCGTATGACTAAGAGAATTTTGCTAATTGAAAAAGCATTCGGTAAATTGAAAAGAAAATCGTATAGTGCGAAATGTAATTGAAAGTTGACATTTTCTCAATATAAAAATGGAAATCTGCATATACGCACCGAGAACAAACTTTTTACAAGAGTTTACTAAAACTTTTATCGCAGATCTTTGATTTTTGACGATCACTATTAGATCGTTTAAAAGAAATCTTTAAAAAAAAAATTAACACTATCGCTGTAATTCACCGTGCTGTCTATTATTTAAATATTAAATATTATATTATTTACTGTACTGTTTAACATCAAAGAAAAATCCCGTTTGTTCTCCGTGTAACTACAACGATTTATGGAATCCATGAAACATTCTCGTTCGCTAAATTTCGTGAGGTGAAAAATGTATACAAGAGTTTACATTTACCGTGTTAAGAGATGCGTCGGGATCGTCCGCATACTGTATATGATATAACGAGAGTTTTGCGCGACAGGTGTTAAGTACATGCTGGAGGTAAAGTTTCCATATGGTGCCAAGGACGTGCAGCTTTGCGTACCGTTCGTTTGCAATAATTGATGGAGGTATTTTAATGCAAACTTACGTCGGCGACGCAAAGCTCTTGTGCGCTAAAACGATTTCGACCTCGTCGTCACGCCGTCAATGACTCACATTTGATATGAATGTTTGAAGAATGTTTTCCCCGTTTAGCGACGACTCAGTTTCACATTGGATTCGTCATTCGGGAATGCGCGAGCACGTTTGAGGGAGTCATCGAAAAGAATTATTAGAGTTATTGTTCGAGGATAAGACTGATCGTCCAGTATTGTATCGCAGTTTCCAAGTAGCAAACGATCGAGACAACTTTTCAAGAAGAAAATCGTCGATTCACTATTCGATGAACGTACCGTATTTTTTTTTGTACGAATTATGCTTCGGTAAAGCGAGGCGTGGAATCATCTATTCGTGATGTCCCTTGACTACAGACGGGGAGAAGTCGTTGATATAACGTTTTGCTAAATTCCATGCATCTCATCGAGTTTAACCACCCTCTGCGAGGAACCAGTTTTGTCCAACCGCGAGCCACATGGATGTGTTGCTACCGTCCCCTGCTCACAACCAAATGATGATACCGTTCACAAACGTCAACGTCAAGAAATTTCCTGCCCGGGTAACCTTGTCAATAAGAATTCGTGAACCTTCTGGAATTTCGTCTATTTTTAGTCGACATTCGCCGCATAATTTTTTGATAGCATAGTATAATCGTCGACATCGCCGCCAGACCGATCCGGTTTGAGTTCGTATTGCATGAAAAATAAGTTTCCGGTGAAGAAACTCCGACTAATGTTTTTGGTCCCCAGTCGTGGCATTCCACGTGCTCTCAGAGAGTTTCATATCAGCCGGTTAACAATTAAGGACGCACGATTGAATTGCGAGAAACGAGGCGACTCACCGCCATCTACCGGCGAGCTGTTCACTTTTGGTTTGCCCGGCTTGCTCAATAGGCCGGTCGAAGCCCGGAGTTTGGATTTAACCGTTTTTAAGGACAAGTGGTACGGACTCGGTCAGTAACAAATAGCTTTCCTCATTTTCTCTGTGTATATTAATATTTTTGATAAATAAAAGCAACCAGGTTTTAATGCTTCTAGATAAAGCATACGAAGACCTGACTTAATTTTATCCGAAATATTAAAAGTCGGGGCGTAAATATGGAAAACGATTTGTTACCGATTGAGTTGATTTCACATGCTCTTTGATTAAAAATATGAAAAATATATATGCAATTTTGTTTCGTGAACAGAAAAGGTAAGCGGTTGACAAATTGCGGTTCCTTGAAAAAAAAACGTTAATTTGATTTACCAGAATATCATTTTTCATACGAAAATTCATGATTGTATATTAAATTTAATGTACAATTGTGATGGGAAATTATTATACTTTTTTAATGAAAATTTAAGTAAGTTATAATAATTGAAGTACTTTAATAGTAAAGTTGAGGTTGATGATTAAAAACAAAGTGTCACTATGATTTTAATACGCTAAAAATCAATTTTTTTTCATGATTGCTCATGAAATTTAATATACCAATCTTTGAATAAAAATTCTCGGTCCTGTACTTACTTCATACAAATTATCTTCAGTGTTTACGAATAATTTTCTCGCCAAATTTTTTTTTGTAAAAGAGCTACTATTGTGAATAAGTTGAAAACCTTTGAGCAGGAAAATCGACTCGCCTAAGATACGGCTGACTCTGCCCGTGTTACAGTTTTGTACAACAGTGACGTCATACTTCGATAAATACTGAAATCGACCTCATTTAATCTGCATCACGTCCAGGCGGCATGTCGAACCGAGCACGTCATACAAGCCAACTCGTAAAGTTTCGTGCGGTACGACAGTGAACTGGATTAAGGACGTAACAAGGTGGCCGTAAACTTGATCTCGCGTCAGCGATCGATTGCACTTAGCCTCTGCGCAGACCAGCGTGAGCTGCAGCCAGAGGCAAAACGTTTTAGCCTCCGCTCGGCTACCTCGTATCTCGCTCGACCAATCTCAGCATCTTTACAGCCGGAGCATTAACCTTTCGGGCCCTCGTACGTCAGTTTCGCTTTCACGTGGCATTTTTGTTTTTTTTTTTTTTTTCTCCGACGCCGAAAGTGTATATGCATACGTTAGGTAAATCCAGTTTTCATCCAGAGAGATAGATCGATTTTTATATGTAAAAAATGTAACATTTTTTTACATATAAAAATGTATTTTTAGAAATGTCTGATACCTCATTGCTTATGATATGTTAGAACATTATTTATATAAAAGAACCATCCTGCTGGGCAATAAATATTATTTCAAATTTTTCCATGGGCGATTTGAGTTTTAAAAAAACATAATTTGTAAAAAAAAGTTTACTTTTCTATAAAGAGATCATTCCTAATGGTTCATCGCACTTATCCGTTGAAGCGACAAAATCTTAATTTTCACACTCACTGAGACGGCAGACGGACTCAAATGCGGTGATTCTGAGGTCAGCCTCGACGAAAGCGTTTCGTCGAGATAATTTCTGGAATTCTGGTGAATCCGGCTCGCTCTCCGCCTTCCCAATAAGGGATACTAGTTTAGCTTTTCTTCGCCGTCTTTACTTCGTTTTCTTTACTTTTTTGCGGCTCTCACGCTTCAACGGAGACTTCGAATGGATCGAGCGAAAGGCAACTGTAACCTCCGTACAGTTCATCCGGTTGGGGCTTCTTTACTTCGGCCCGGTGCAATATTGTTTATTACTACATTGCAATCAGCAGCAGTTTCAAGGAAAGGTTGGACGTGACTCTCCCTCCCGATGGTTACCGGATGTAGTGCGCGCGACCGGATTCTCAGCATACCTACACCTATTCGCACACGGAACGAAAGCCTCTCGAACCTACCAGACGGAAGGTCCAGCGCGTTTTGTTATCCGACTGAGTAATATCGCTTATACGATAAAACCCGCAAACGCAAATATTACGGCTACCTCCACAAATCGTACGAGCTAATCGTCCCGATAACTTTTACCCTGTACCACCTTCATGAAAAAATTTAAAACTTGGCTAGAAATCCGGATCCCTGGATGGGGACATGAACAAGACACAGAAAAAATAAATATTTATTTAAATTTAATATTTCTGTAATTAAAATAAATATTTATTGCCGGGGATCCGGTAAATAAATTTTAGTTCTCCGAATGTAAGGAAAACCCGACGAATATTAATGGGGTTTCCCCGGATATTGAAAAGACCTTAATCATCTTAATCCCGAAACAGCAACGGTAAGGCGCAAAACATTGATTTAATTTTTGATAGTCAAAGCAAAAAGTCATCCGGCGGATGACTAGTGCTATTGCAGGAGTATATTTTGTCTCTGCAAAGTTTTCAACTTGTAGCTAAATGCGTCGAAACAAAGATCTCAATGCAACAACTCGGGACGACCTTCCAGTGTCAGCGACCACGATTCGTCTTAAGGACGATCGATACAGCACGAAAATTAAACGTTACGAGAGACGCCTAGACTGCGGACGGTGCCCGACGAATCGCGCGTGGCATATAAGCAGAGACTTGCATGTAGAAAGCAATACACAGACTCAACGGGTCCGAGCACCCGGTGTGACAAACGCGATACGCAAGGTGATTGCGTACGTGATGCCCGCCGCTTCCTGCCCTCGTGTCCCACATATGTATATCCGCTCGTTCAACGAAGTTTCTTCGACCTGGGATTTGCTGGCGTCAATTGATATAGACGTCGTAACGATAAATACGTCTATAAGGCCCAATCGATACCACGCGCCTGATTATAAACTTTTAACGCCCACAACTATGCTTCCATTCTATATATAGATGTTTTTTCGCATGCAGATATGGCAGTCTGTCGGAAAATAATTTTTTTAAATTAATTGTGTTGGAACTTCAGTAGTAAGAAAAAATGGAGTAACGAGACTCGCCCATGGGAGCAATTCCAATACCTTAGAAAAAACAATATGAACATTTTCTTGAATTTGAGCTTTGAAACGTCTAATACTAATTTTCTAAGGAACAAATTGGGTGTTTAAAAGACTAATCAATTTTCTGCTTTAATGGGTTTGCCTTAGGCGCACCGTTGGACGACGAGGTGCCAAAAAACATCTCAGAATCAATCGTTGAAAGTACCACTATACCTTCGACCACTAACGACGTTGAGGGTTTCGCCATCGACGGAGAAATACTCCCAGGAACAAAGGCTCCCACGGTGGCCGTAATTTTCATCGACGTTCCTCAGCATACTGAGACGCAGCTCGGTTCCTCGGTCCTTTTGCCGTGCAGGACAGCCGAACCGGTTACCGAATGCCAATGGTCCTGGCAGCAGCTTCCCCCGACGCACTTGCCACTTCCGGATACCAGTGAACATCCTCAATCCACGAATGGTACGTCCATTTCATCCAAGCTAGAAAATACAAAATAACAAGAAACTTATGCAATTTCCAACAACATTTCCAAGCACGTAATAAGTTTTTTTAATCGTTAATGTTTTGATTTTCACTAGTCTTAGTCTTTCCAGTACACTAGAGTTAACAGCACATCTTTAGTTTCCAGTGAAACCGTGTTAAATGCAACGTCACCGCCGGCTCCCCAATCGCTCCCGGTTCGAGTTTTTCCGGCATTTGGTAATAACAGCAACGACTGTTCGGTGAGATTCTCGAGTACGAAGCACGAGCAGACGGGATTTTGGACATGCGCCGCGAGAAGAAATGCCGGTGATCCGTTCACCAGTACAGAACCCGCGAAGCTCAGTATCTCCAATGGAAATCATGGTTCGTTCTCCAGATCAAAAGTCGCAATGAATTTTAATCGTTTATAATTAATACTATGAAGTTGGCGTAATATGTATAGTTTACACTGAATTAAAATCCGTACTGAATTCATTGGCAATGTACAGCGTGGACCAGTTTTCGATTCATAAAGAACTCAAGTAATATAAACTATATTGCCAATAGGCTGTCGATCCAAGGGTTTAGCTAGATACAAATTATTTTCACATCGTTCTACCAACTTCGAAATAAGAACAGTATGACTTGATTCACGTTTGGAGCTTTTTTTCTGCAAAATTAATACTATCAACTGGAGAATCTCACGAAAAGAAATTGATAGGGATGCGACTAATAAATCTCTCCGATAAACCATCTCCATCAGGCAGGTAATAGATGAATGATAATTTTGCAGATACGCTAGTTACATTCGCGCCGTCGGAGAGCACGGTTGAATCGCCTGCGGGAACGTCGGCGCAAATAATGTGCAGAACTGAGTCCCCGGTGAGAGAGTGCCAGTGGTCTTGGCGTCAGCTTAATCAGACCCAACAGTGGAATCTTGAAGTGAAGAAGTTTCCGGCATTCGGTAACGACAGTACCGACTGCAGCATCAAGTTCAAAAATGTCTTGCCGGAGCAAGAGGGTTTGTGGACCTGCGGAGCTCGGGCCAGCGATATCTTTGTCCAGTCGACTCCGGTTCGATTTTTGATATCCGAAGGTACATTTTTTTCTAATATTAAATATAAATGTAAATAATAACACATTTTTTCATTGGATATTCGGATGAAAACATTTCTTTGAAAAGTCCTCTGAATCTCTCAAAGTTATCGCAATATTGAGAAATTTTTTTTTTTTTAATCTAATTCCTAATATTCCTAGTTGCTCTGGAAATTTGATTTTCTCTACTGACTTGTGCCGACGAAAAGATAGTCATATTGATTAAACAGCAGAGAAACTCAAAGGAGAATTTCGAAAAATCACTGAAAATTGCTGATGCGTTTCGGTTACAGGGTTTAGACAAATTGTCAGAGAAATATTTTTATCAGGATCTCTTGTAAAACTAAAATGAGTATTCATTCTCATACCTGTGACTGAAATTCCAGTGGAGTTCGTACAACTTTCACGTGGAATTCAGATAGCCGCCGGTGAATCGGTGTCCCTTCGCTGTCAGGCGAATAAGCCAGTGGTTCAATGCGAGTGGTCTTGGAGATCTACAAACACCAGTCATGATGCCAACGTTGTGAAGAAATTTCCTCCAAACGCGGATGCTGAGCACGATTGTTCAGTGAGATTCAAGAACGTACTGCACGAGGAGGAGGGTCTCTGGACGTGCGGAGTTCGGCTGACACCGAATGGTTTTCTTCACGAAGCACCACCGGCTACTGTCACCCTCTTGCCATCAGGTACGTCGTATTTCATGGAAATCCGTACATCTATCCGTGCATAACTGGCTGTCGCGATGCTTTTTTCCATGGTAAGCTTTTGAAACTCTTTTCATATTCCCAGCAAAAATTAATTTCGTGGAGAGTCCGGAGAACACGATGGTTCAGATTGGCACGAAGGCAACTCTGAAGTGCTTGTTGAACGGACGAGTGGATAAGTGCACCTGGATATGGCGATCGCTCACTGCAAATGCAGAAGGCACAGTCGTCAAGGAGTTTCCTAGTTCTGGCGATCTGGGAAGAGACTGCACTCTCACTATTCCGAGAGCCACCCCGGACGAACAGGGCATCTGGTCTTGCCAGGTGCACATACCTGCACTGAACACTATACTGACTTCAGTCTCGGCGAAGCTGACCGTTTACGAGCAAGGTACACTGAAACAGAGATAAAGGATGCCAATGGAAATTGTTTCCCAACACTTGTCCAAACGATTAGTTTCATTCATGAAAACTGATAGTTTTCTATGCATGACTTCTGCGAAGTCGATCGGAATAGCCGCACTCTACTACTTGATAACCCGCCTATAGTCAGGTTCTTTGCGAAAAAGCGCAGTAAAGCCAACGTTATAATGTTCGCTTCACCGCGCTTTTTTCCGCAAAGTACCGTTTTGTAAAAAATTTGACAGACATGCTGCTTCCCTTGCTTGCCGAGTGTCTTCCCAAAAACGGGCGCGAAATAAATTTGCGTGCGTGATGTATAATCGAGGTGAGGTACGAGTACGCTATTCTGTGAAGCGCCATTTATGCCACTCTCCGCAGATATGAGAAGTACCACTTTCACGGAGGAGTTACAAAAAAATGAATGAAACCCATTCACATTATATTGAATAGCATCCAACGATCTTATATTATATATTATATTAAATAACATACGATCTTATGTTCAACGCAGATGCAGTAAAGTTCTCGGAGCTCTCGAAGGACATTCAGATATCGTCGGGCGGCAGCGTGCTTTTGCGATGCGTGACGACTTCGGCGGTCGAGCAGTGCCGATGGTCCTTGACTCCGGTGAATTCGAACACCACCGTGGTCGTGAAACAGTTTCCCGCAGCCGGCGATGAAGCTCGGGACTGCAGCGTCCGACTGAGTCACGCACTGGCCGAGCAGGAGGGCCTGTGGACCTGCGGCGCGAAGATTCACGGTCGAGGAAACTACACTGATGCACCGCCGGCGAAGCTCAGCCTCCTCGAACCAGGTATCATTGAATCCTGAACACGCGCCCCGACGACGACAGCCGAGTCTCGCTCAGGATCGTATCGAGTTCCGCTCATATCAGTCAGAGATGAGTGCGAGCGGAAACCGTTTTTGGTGGTGGTTGCCTCGTAGTGGTGGCGGTGGCGATCCAACTTTTTCGGCTGAGTTCTCCAACTTTTGCTGGAACAAAAAGAGAAAAAATATTGAAAAAATGAATAAGAAAAAAAAACACATCTTCTGTACCGTGCTCACCGTTTCGTCGATATTTTTGTGCACACTGTCGGTTATCATCTTCAAACTACGGAGCCAGTTATGTGCGATTCCGCGGTGGTGGTGTAAGATATTCATTCTCGACAGTCGCGTGGAAAGACTCACGAGCATACACACCTATCCATTTCATATTATACGTATGTCTCACTGTGCGATTCGACTGCTGCGCTTCTCGAACTTGTCCGGATACGCGCGGACAGGATTCTCGTGCTCTTTATTTATAAATATACCGAATCAGACGTTCCGGTCGTCGGCCGGGTGTATTTTTATGAGTCGAAGATAAAGAATTTGTAAGTTTTTAGTTAAATTTTCGACAGATTCGATTTAGCAAAAGTGCTCTTTACAATAACTATAAATAGAGGTCTATAATATCTTGGTATCAAATACTGAAATGACGCACCGGTCAAAATCAATTTTTACGCGACAACAAGCGTATATTTTAAATTCTATTAGTCTTTATATTTCCAAACGAGACGAATCGCTTGAGAGAAACGTGTCACATATTAATTTATTAACTATGCCATCTCGGAATTTAGTATGTCGATTTTTAGGAGTAACCAGAATTGTTACCGATACAAAAAAATTCCAGACTAAAGTTAGAATTTTCAACCAGTCGGTAAGAATTTCTTTGCTTCACACATTTTTCGACATAATAAGTATTCCCTCGTTAACCCTTTACCCGTGACTTCCCGTACTTTTATTTTTATTTTGCTCCCCTACTTGGACGTGACTGTTATGATTAGAAAATACGTAACTTTTAATCACTAACGATAAAATGGTAAGCTGTATATTTTTTTATCGTCATTTTTTTTAATGCTGAAAGTACTGTTTTCGTGGCTCACTGAAATTTCACATTATCGATGAAAGAAAAAAGGGAAAAAATACATGCCCACTCTGTTAACGACTGGACGATAAATCTTACGCATAGTACAATTAGTTAATGAGATGATAATCGCGTGCGACTGACAATGATGCGGTCCCCTTCCCAACCCAACTTACGTCCCTCTTCCTCGCAATACAAATCCCAAATGGTTAGTCGCACTCTTCTCAATCTCGTTTCTTTTTATTTTTTATCTTTATTTATTTTCGTATATTCTCGAAGGAGTTAGCTCAATGAATTATATTCGTTCGATCGAAAAGTGTCGTTTGGAAAGCATGCTCAATTTATCTATATTTTATATATTAAAAAAATCGTCGCGTATGTCCGAGTGTTGCCGAGAGACTCGACTGCGATTCATGGCCAGTCTCGAACGAATGTACGACTTTAGAGTTAAAGTACCTATACTAGGTAGACAATTTTCCGAGTTTAATGAAGAATTCATCCAATAAAGGAAAACGGGGAAAATAAATCATTCGTCTCGCCTACCATTTATCCATTGTCGATTTTTCTTTTCTCTCTTTTGTTGTTCCCTTTTTAATCTGTGTCTACACGTACGACGATGCACCATTATCGAAACCACCGAACGATAGCACAAGAATATTAGATTATTCTGCTTTGTGTAGCACTTATTCATCGGGTGCACAATTACGTATATTGGGACGTCTCACGATCGATGCGATTTGGGCATCCAGCAAACTAACAGCGAATCCTTGGGTGTTTCGGGATCCGGCAAAGAAGAGACAGTATGATCGCATGCTATCGGGGTTCCAAAAGAAAAAATAATAACAGACGGATGAATTAACAATTTTAGAAGCGGTCACAGTAGCTATGTGGTCGCATCCCCATCAAAAAGTCATCCTCGCCTGCAAAGTCAAGAGGCTACCGGCCGACGCTGACTGCGAATGGATCCACGAACCAGACGTTAGAATCCGGCAAAGCGATGTGGGGCGAAAAGACAGGTGGGCTTACGTATTTTCGTCGCGACTGACCATTTTTTCCCTCTCTACAGCTCCCTGTACTAAATTACGGAAAAAAGGGACTACTCGGTATAGAGCACTAAATTCTAGGATCATATCAAAGCAGTCCCATCGCTTGGTGCAATCTTATTACCCACGAATTCTCAGTCCACTTTTGTCCACGATATAAAAACCGGGTCCTTCTGTACTAGGAACGACAAGTACTTGTGATACTTGGTACTTTGTAGTCACGTTCTCACGTCGCCCAGCTCTGAAAACTAAAAGTCGCAATAGAAGTTGATTAAGAACGCACTAAGATGATATACGTTAAAATTGACTCCATCAGACACACAGTGCAGCTGAATATTTCAACGGGATTGTGTACCGTACAATTTAATCCCAATCCGTCGGACCTCGGCCTATGGACTTGCAAGTTTTCCATAGCTACGGACAACGGTGAAATAGATTTGAGAAACTCCTCGCTTGTCCTACTGAACACGACTATCGGTTGGTATACGCACTTTCAATTTCATAAAAAATTTTCAAGTTATTTGTTTTTCTTCAACGATTTTATACATTTTGGCAGAGGATTCGATGCTTGGATGGATTGTCGGTGCCGTTACCTCAGTTATTCTTCTACTGATGATACTGTCGGTGATTCTGGTAGTATGTAGAGGACGCTTGTTTACTCGAAGACCTTTGCCGATTCTGGAGACCGCGCCCGCTGTCCAGACCAAAAATTCATCTGAGAAAAATAAAAATGAAAATGAATACAACGTATCGAGCGAGCAAAACTTGAGCAACGTCATGCTTCGCAAGGAGCAACATTTTTATGACAACATAGAGTCACGTCAGGATGTACCGCTCAAGTTGTAGTGGAAATTAAATTTTCAGTATGGAATAACTACTCAGAATACTCCGATATAGTATTGTTAATATAAGTAATGAACAAATTATACCTGTTCAATCTAAATATACGTATGTGTACATTGTTGGGCTCCGTTAATTACATTCAATTGGAATTTTTTTCTGGTGCCCATTCGAGAAGATCCAACTGCCTTTGAATATTTTCAAATTTGTTGTATATATCAGTCAGATCATTCTTGTCCATCTCCACTGTCAGCTTGGATTTTTCCTTCAGACCCGTCAATCCCAATTCGAGCAAAACGACGGGATGTACTTCTCGCGATAGAGCCGAGGACGACGATCGTACATTCAATTCCCAATTAACATCGTCGACCTATAAATAATACAGTGATACATTAAATATGGCTGTTAAGGAAATTTTTTGTTTTTCTACTTGCACGTATTTCAGTTTCAATTTCTAATTGCATTTTTCACAAACTTTGAATATAAATAAAGGAAAAACTGCAGGATGCATATACAAATATTCTGTATTCGTTTGCAAGGTTCACGTTGTGAAAAAAAATAGTCTTCTATCCATTTGTTTTTTTTTTTAATTTGAGTCTTTTAATTTTTCTTACCTGAACAGGAAAAATAGATTTATGCCTGAGACGGTCCACGATACCCTTGGCATGCATGATCCAAGCGTTAGTGAAAATTGATACCTTCTCCTCTGATACAGGAAATGATTCCTTCATCAGAGTTTCCATTGCCACAGGTTTAACGATGCCATATGCTGCTTGTAAGTATATCAACTCAATTGTGTCCAGCAGTATGACAAGTGTTGCTTTGTCAACCTCAAGCGACGCTAAAAGTTTTTCCTCTTCCTCATGAGTAAAGATTTTGCAATCATTGCCCAATTGCAGCATAGAACAGAGGTGGTTTACCAAAGCTCTAAATTTTCCATTATCAAGGCGATCAATGATCTTTAATCCTGTTTGTAGGCTGAAAGATGAGAATGATTATGTTGTTGATTGCAGAACTCAAGAATTCTCTACTCGTGTAACCACTGTAAAACTGTGGGTTAGGTTTGACTTGTTTTCGAATAATCTACACCAACTCAACTAGTCGTTTATTATAGCAAACTGACTGTGATTGAAACTCATTGGAGATTGGATTTTAGTTGATATTTCAAAAGCAACTATAATCTTGACCGCCATGTGCATTAGACAGAAAGTTGGTTTAAATCATATAAGCGAGGATGAATCTAGAAACTCTTGAGAACAGGTAGAAATAAGCTGACCTCATAGATGTATAAGCTATGGAGCAAGCGATACTAATGAAATATTTGAACGAGGAAGAAATCAAAATCACCAAGGACATTCGCTAAAACTGTTTAATAGATTTAACTTTATTAAAACTAAGTTTTATCAAAATTTAAAACTCATGTGAAAATTAACCACGTTGATGTGAGAAATCGAAACTATTAATTCAACGTTTATTAGCTATATTAGTTATTAAGCGAAGTTCATTGTAATGAAAGTACCGGGGCTCAGAGAGGGTTAGAAAAGATTAAACAATTTATTGTTAATGCAAATGGAAATTATTTATCGGTTATTATGCCTTGTTTTGTTTTCATTGTTATCAAGTTTTAGGTTACCGGTTATTTTTGTCTTACCTGGGTGTTATCTTTATCCACTCGGACATTTTTTCAGGAATAAATTGTCGCTCGGCAGCAATAACGTTTTATCCAAAATCAGACCTCGTGGAAAAATTCACTGCCTTTCATTAATAAAAATGTATTTAACTAATATTCCGCAAAGTTTGACCGTCCAGCTTATACAGGACAGCTGTTGACACTGTCCACCCACCCATGAAAAGAATACGTTAAAATGACGGACTGATTTGATTGATTCCTATCGACTGATCCGAGTGACTGGATGACAACTAATGATAATTCGAAAAATAATTTAATCGAATTATCATTATCCATAAAACAGTTGAAACGAGTTATCGTTAATCATAAAAATATAGGTTTAAACAAATGAGCCAGCGAGTAGGACGCATAAAGCGAGAACTATATCACGAGGTGGTGCCGGTGGTGGTGGAAATGAATTCTCCCAACACTGCTCTGCGCTCCTGCGAACGGAGCAGTGCGCTTATAAGACGTATTGTCGAAGGAAAATTGTTTTTATTCCCGGATTCCATGTTGTATCTTAATAACATCGCGCAGAAATAAAAAAATATGTGGAAATTCGTAACTCGTGGAATTCGGGAAACGTTGGAGCGTCGGGCGAGTTGTCGAACGAACGTCTACTCGCAAACGTCGCCCGACAGCAACAGCGGTGCGAGTAACGAGGTTAGATCAAATCTCGTGGAAAATCAAAAATTCCTCGCGACTTCTATCAAAACTAGAGAAAATGAATTTTTCGGATCGACGAAGAGCGGCGGCCCGAAAGACAAAGAAGGCGATTCCAAATGGGACACCGGAAGATCGTGGACTGAGGCCGTAGGCTGGGTAAGAATCGTCTGATTTCAACTTTTTTCTCACCGAAGCATATACATCGAAACTCAAGAGATAAAAAAAATGAACTCGAACAATTTCGTCCCGACGATTTTTCATTGTAGTAATAACGTTGAAACACAAACAATTTTAAACATTTTTTTTTGTTTTCAGTCAAGTGTGCTGGCAATTGGTTGGGTGGTATGCCAGTCACTGTGTCTCCGCAGACGTCTCTTAGAGAGATCCAGTGATGACAAATGGCACACACGACTATTGCGATTTCATGGTGTCCGAGTGCCAGACTCTTTTGTCCGTTCATTCAACCTGAATCCTCAATGCGTCTTGCCGGTTACCAATTGTGTCGCTAGCAGAAGCGGTAAACTGAACGAGGATGAGCGTTCTTCGCAAGATTGGATGGAGCAGAGGGTGTACGGTCCTATCACCATCGAAGAGGTGAGAATGCTGTTCTGCCGACATTACACCCTCTAAAGACACGAAAGAAGATTTCCCATCTAAACTACTACAACTCCTTGAACTTGTTGAGAGAATTCAAATAAGAAAGAAAAATATGTACTTTATTTAAACTTTGTATAGAGATATTCCAAAGTAGTAATTAATGTCCTTGATTCATGTTATCCGTATGTTTTGCAATCTTGTTCCCCATAGAAATTGAGATTGGTTTTATTAACTAATCTTTGCTTGTCGCTTTTGCTCGGATTATTAAATAATAGCGATGGTTTTTGAAAAAAAAAGAATGATGATTATTGTGGTTAATCAACTTCTTTCTGCAATCGTTAAGAGATTCAAATTAGTTTTACAGCCAAGTTGCAAGGACTTGGATTCAAAAGTAGTTCATAAAAAGATAAAAAAATGACTCCGTTTCAACCTTGTATAGAAAATTCCGATGTAGTAATCAATGTCCTTGACCAAGGTTATCTGCATATTTTGCGACCTCGTTTCTGGTAGAAAACGAAGTTTGTTTTCCTTATTAATCTTTGCTCGGTAATAACCCGACCGATTTTCGATCGATCGGAATACTAAATAAAGGCGATATTTTCTGAAAAAATAATAATTTTTATTTATTAATTTTTCTCCGCGATCATTCAGATCGTTTTTTTTATGAATCCGTACCTTATATCCCTTCTATAACATTTTTTTACCTACTCTTATTATTATTATGATGCGGATATAATATCAGAGAATACCTTTCCCTTTTGGCCATTATTTCATTGCTTTTCATAAGAAAAATTTTGTTGCTTTTTTGTTATTTCAAATACGGTAAGCAAGCAACGGAAAATGTTCAACAACCAAAGATTTGTATCTTTTAAGGAAAAATATAATCGAGATATCAACAAAAAGTGACTAGCAAATTCCGTCCTGAAAAATTACTTCAAATTTCTGCAATTTGTGACCATCCTAATAACGTTGTGTATTCCGGTGCGTTAAGTGATTCCTCTTCGTGTGATTAACGTCAGATAGTATTCTTCCCCAGGCTCTAGATGAAGCTAAAGATGATTACACGAGAACTCACAGATTCGTCATGGGCGAATTCGAGCTTCGTTTCGGAGTAAAAGCTCTGGAGGAGAAACGCTACAAGGATGCGCTTAAGCATTTTACAACCGGTGCTAGTCTATCCTCGTCCGGGAGTATGTTCAATTTGGGCTTGTGCCACGAGCTTGGAATCGGGACCGCGACTAATACAGTAAAGGTAATTCTCATCGAAATTTAGATATTCATTAATATACTCATAATTGTAATTATATATATATTTAAATTGATAAAAATTGCTAATTTTTTTCTTTATAATTTGATGCAAATCTGTTTTGTCATAGGCTGTTAAATACTACAGAGATGCAGCGGAGAAAGGCCATCCGGACGCGATGTACAACTTGGGAGTCTTTCACGCTCAGGGTAGAGGCGGAATGGCCATAGACATCGGCAAGGCTCGCCAGTTGTTCACCGAGGCTGCGAGTCTCGGTCAGACCCAAGCTCGGGCGGCTTTGGATCTGGAGAAAAACAATTCTGCTTTGCTCCACAAAGAGCAGTCGCCCGAGCGTGTGAAGTCGAATTCCGGTCGGACGGAAAAAATTAGCTATAAAAGAAATATCAAAGCGTTGCTAAAACTGGCGGACTTTCGAGAATCCGCGAGCGAGGACGTATCCGAAGAATCTTCCATGGAAAGTTCGTACCGCGACGGGAACTTCGTGGCGGACAAAAATCCTACTGAAATTTTTTTGAATTCCCTCGGAATTCAAACGAATCACGTACCTATTATCGTAAACTCGAGCGGCCCTAACGCGGCATACTGAACTTAGATGTACCTCATACATTAGTTTAACATAGTTTTAACGAGTAACTCCAAATAGATATATAATAGCTATATGTATATACACACATGCGTATAAGTTTATTGTGTCCGACTTGGATGAGAAGTTTGGATGAAATCACAAAATCGTGACGCAACTGCATGAATAATAGTGAGGTCTGAATCGTATTGTAAATACCCAGGTCCTTGATGGAAAATAGCGGTTTAGTAGCCACGGTGTCCGGCGAGCACGGCACGAGGCAATTTTGACTGACAAAAAAGGTCATATATATATATCTATACAAATATATATATATAAACGTGTATATATATCCAAGCGAACAAAATTTCACAAAACTTTGTTTACTACGTTTGTAGCAAATTCTTTGCACATCGTATTTCATTGAATATTCGAAGTTTTTACAAATTTTTACAAGCTGCAAAAAAATCTCGTTCACTCCACTATGTTGTCCAATGGACGGAAGTCGCATGACCTTCCGATCAAGTCGAGAGACGATCGCGCAATCGTTAAACGAGTTCCATTTTCTAGTGAAAAAGAAACTTTCGAATCTTTTTACTTTCACTCGATGCAGTAACGTCGATAATAGAGAAAAAATGGAAGAAAAAACAGTACTTAAAAGTGAATGACGTGCATTCATTTGTCAATATTTCGTTTGTTTTTATTTTATGCCACTCAATATTCGTGAGATGCAATTGTCGAATGAAGAGAGGAGAAATGTGATGCAATTAACGATCATATTTTTTGTGAGACAAGTGAAAAGAAAATGTGACTTTGCCTGAGTATTAGTGTCAAGCGGATGGCTGTAATGTACATACAAGACATGTGTTTTTTTTAAATCATATGTTTATTTTCTGTATCGTTTAGACACTAGAAGATAATAAAATAATGCTCAATGATCGAAAACTTTCGGACTTTTTAATTTTCGCTGAATGTTTGCCTATTTGATATCGTTAACGATGGAAATCTAAAAATAAAAAACGGAAGTTAAAAGCCAATGACACGCACTGATACTACTGCAAATTTGCAATGTGCAATTTTCGAATGGAAAAAAGGGAAATTTGAAGCAATTAACGATAAAAAAAAGAATGGAGCGACTTTGATCGAGTATGAGTGCCATGCCAATGGCTGTAATGTAGGTACGCGATGTATGTTTTTCACATCATATTTTTATCTTCTGTGTCGTTTAAATACCGGAAGATGATAAGTTTGTGCTCAATTCTAAGGACTTTTCGAATTTGTTTACTTTGACTCGAGTGCTTGTCCATCTGATAACATCAATGATAAAGATCTTAAAATGAAAAAAACGATGCTCAACAGCCAACGATTAGCACCGATCTGCCAATATCTCGTTCGTGTCGATCTCATGCTACTCTTAATTGGACGGGTGCAATTTTCCAATTAAAAAAAGCGAAACACAAAGGATTGACGATCGAAAAAAAGAATGACGTAACTTTGAAAGAGTATTAGTCTCATGCGATTGGTTTTAATGTAAATATGCGACATACGTATTCCGGATCATATCTTTATTTTCTGTATCGTGTAAAAATTAGAAGATAATAAAATCGTGCTCCATATTGAGTAACAATAAGGGTATTCTGCTAGTTAACCCTTTACATAATATATTTTACCCTAATAGCCAATGTTAACTATCCTCGGCTTGTCTTAGTCAGAATTTGGTACCGAATAATTGTCAGATACTCGAAGTTTTCATCGGACGCTCGTTCAAATTTTATACAAAAAAAATGACACACTTCTAAAACAATCTTGTAGATAGATATTCGTGTATCAAAAAGTTCTGTCGTGTTTCTTTACGCGATTTACAATAATAAAGAAAAGAAAAATTGTGCGGATACAGCATTGTGCATTAAGAACATGCACGACAGAAGCACGGTATAATTATTAACAGTTATTTAAATATATTATTTTATAGCTTCAACGTAATTTCGTGTCAACGATTAAAATTCAGGCCCCATTTTCAACGACTGAACATACTCCTACGGTACTCTATAGTGACAAGATATCTTTAAAAAAAAGATAAGAATCATAAACGTTTATATCGACTAAAGATGTTCCATCAGGAAGTTCTCTTGGCATGTAGTACGAAGTTATCAGCACAACTTCAAAAGCGTTACAAAAATATCATCGCTGAGCGAAAATATTTCTTCTCTATTAAAAGCACTTTTGTGAAAATATTTTCGAGGACGTACATCGAGTTTCTAAAATCGGAATTATGCATCTTGTTTCATAAAAAAAGGCATCCTTCCGAGTTTAATCGCGCGATATTCGCTTGCGAAATTAAGCGCTGTTGCGGTCGTTTCACCAGTGCGCATTACGTACGTGGGCGACCTGTTCTACAAATTTTTTGTGACTTGCGTACAATTTAAGTTTTTTGTTGACGTCCATCCATCTAACATTCGCCGCGTCGTCGCCGGCCTCGAGGGCCATGTTGGCAACGCTATTGCCGTTTTCATCGTGAAAGTTCGTAGCGCATGTCTCGATCCAGGCGTTGTCCGTGTTTCTCGGATCGTCGACGTATCCTCTGTAAATTTCGTCGCCGTTAGCGAAAAATTTATTTACCGAAGCTTCGAGCTCCTCGACTTCGGTCTCGCACTTCTCCAGCGCATTCATCGTCTCTTCCATGAATTCCCGCTTCAGCGTCGACGATATGTTCTCGTCCCCATCGACCATACCGCCTGGAATGGCCCATTCTCCCGTGTCACGTCTCTGGACGGCAACGAATTGCAGTACCGGCTTCTCCGTTTCTCTGTCGATCTCCAGAGCACCAGTTCCGTTGCGCTTCCAGCGAGTCACTATCGGGTCAGCAGCGTGATTCGGACCCCAACGTCCCAACAAACCGCGACCGATTATTCCCGTTCTGCCGATCGGATTCAGAGGATAACCGCTCGCGCTGACGTCGTAGTCTCCCATGAAACTCCGACGATTCACCTTTCCTGTTGAATAGTATTTTTCTATTACAGCAACGTTTGATTTTTCTTTTGCTACGATTAGTTACATGGCTTTAAGATCGTTAAGGGTATGCAAAATGTTTAATGACAATAACATTTTTTAAATAAGAATTTGATTCTATAACTTTTGGAGTGAGATGGGAAAATTGACAAATCGAGAAATCGAATTTTTTTTTTTTTTATAACTTCCTCCAACTCTTGAAATATAATTGATATTTTCAATTAATTGTCAATTAATTGTACTGTATGAAATTCTATCAGTTCAATAGATCTGAAAAACCTTTGTCTCCAAGGAATCTACTAACGAAACAGGACCTCAGCAGTTCTGATAATCGATATTAAGGCACAACAGGAATTTGTTTGTGGTGGAGTAGAACATTTTGAGTTACAAAACAAAAAGTGACAAGTTGTCTGTACCACCTATTGTTTTTTGCAACGTGAGATCGATAATGTGTGTTCGACAACTGTATTTATATGTATTTTTTTATGCCAAAAAAAATTACATATTTATCAACAGTCTACGTATAAGGCCACTTTTGTTGAATGACCTCACGGCGCAAGAAAGATTGGTTGTAACAAGAATTGCTATTTTTTCTGCATGTGACAATTTTCATTCGCCGACTTATGCAATCATACGATGTTATTTTTATTTGAATGTTCTTCGATCTTCTCAAGGTACAATCTCGACTCTGAAAACACGGAAATAAGTGTAGTCCTAGTATCTACATTAAGAGCACTATTATTATTCTTCAATTTTCTTAAGGTGCAGGCAAAAGTAAAAAAAAATCTCTTACCATCGATAACATTCCATCGAGGCTGAAACGTTTCGTCGGAGATATCGGGATCGGCCCAAGATTTGCCGTTGACAACGTTTGCTGTATACTCGGCGGGTTTGTAATCCGTAAACTCAATGTTCCACAGAATTTTTTCGACGGGCACGGCGAATCTCTCAATGTTGCTCGACGGATAAACACCCTGCGTGCACTTCTGATGAATCATTTTGACAATCCTACTTCGGAAACACATAGACGAACGTCGCAGCTGACCTATGTTTTCACAGAGGTAATTGCGAGCAGAAACGCAAAATACGAGTCAAGCAGTTTTTGCAACGACCTTGATTATGCATCTGTTTACGAACGACTTCTAAAAAACGCGCGCACTGCGTACTACGGCACTACTAACAACTACTACGAGGTATGACAAGGCTGCGAAAGAGGAAGGCTGCAAGGTGGGGGAAGATTACAATGTTGATTCTGTTTCAATGTTGTGGCATCCAGTCGTCTAGCGTAATCGAGCGCTTCGGTGCTCAGAAGGTTAAACGTTGTTCTGTCGATTGTTTTGCTAACAATAAAAAACATATATGTAGACTGATTGCCCTCGCGTTCTGGCTAACCTAAAACCAACGGGTCGATTTGTGCACCGTATAGTGGTTGGTTTTGAAATGTCAACCAGAACTAAAGCTCCATAGAATAAGTTCGAATAAGCGTTTTTTACACTGTAAAAAAAATTGTATAGAATGTAATGAATCAGACTGGAAGTTTTTACGCAAATACTAGTGTATTCATTTTCATGTATAATTAGGTATTAAAGTAGTTTAATATTAATAATTTACTTTTAATTGCGTGGGGAAGCATATATATTTTTCATCACAATTTTGTATTAAATGTAAGGTACCAGTTACATTAAATTTGCAACCTTTCCTTCCATTATGGATTACTAGAAACAACTCGAATTCAACTCAAAGTTTTACGACCCGTCGGTCCGCGAGGGCGCGCTTGTATCGTTAAGCAAAGTTCCGTGTAGTCAATGTATCGGGTGTAAAGTTTATGTGAAATTTTAAAGAAATGTTTTTTAAAGTTACACTATGAAGTCTGCAACAAGACAGAACGATCTGCGGTTTTTATAACCATACAAAACAACATTGTTGTACAGCTTCGTACAGTAACCATTATAAAAAAAAAACCGGGAAAAAGGTTAAACATGGATCTTACGGACGATTTATCCTCGAAAGTGTTTAGACGTGCTCAGACAAATGTCCATGGCAAACTGAAGAATTACTTTTTGACGCACTTCCCGCACTGCTGGTTACCGGGTTTCAATGGTGACAGATCGCCGCATGTCAATCGCTGGGATCTCGACAATGTTATCAGATTGTTTCGGGACTTTCCCTACAGCTGTGATTTGCCGAAACCGCTGCTGCCGCCCGTTAAAATATCCAAGAATGGTAAGCGACCTACCTTGCCAACCGATGCTTTGACAAATTATATTAGCTTTTGATTCTATTATAAAAAACTTTAATGAGGAGTGAATAAATATCGATGGGAATAAATAATAATATGCCTCATTCATTTTCAGTACTTAACAGGGGTGATCCGGCGTTCCAAATTGTGGCCATGAAAATGCTTATCGAAGACGACGTCGGTAGAATCTTGGATTGCTATCAGAGAAACTGCAAAGGTTGTTGCACAAAATCAAAATCGTGAAAACATTTTTTTTTCTAGAGTGAACATTCTCTGTATTGTTATTCTACTTTTGTTGCAGCTTTCGGAACATTGCCTTATAAGACGCACGTGGAATGGAATTGTGTCACTGGCGATAGTCAAACGACGCTTCCGCGATATATAGCGGACTTGGCTGCCTTGATAGAACAGGATCCTGATCCTTACTTCACAGGGGTAGAGATACATTTTTATAGTTATTTCGCAACGTTTTACCGGTGCAATATTTTCGTAGCTCATAATGAGTTCAACCTCGAGTCGTGAAGCTTCAAATTGTAAAACGCCATTGTAATACAAAAAATAGGTGTATACACATGTAGCATGACATTTTTTTGAAACATTCCACAAATATTTTTTAATATTCATAAAAAAATTTCAATATTAACAAAATATATCGAGATTTTCCAATATATTTAAACTTGTTTAAGCGTTTTTTTGCACGGTTTTTTTTATTTGTAATCATTTTTAGAAATACAATTGGTACTACACCGGCGGATCTTTGGCGTCCGAGTGCTTGGGTGGTGAAACTGTTTTGATTTTCCCGTACGCGGGCGATCTTGGTTCGTCACAACAGACTTATTCAATTTCGCGTAAGGCTCAGTCCCAAATATACATTTTTTCTTATTTGAAACATTTGCAGTCGCGACCTCAACAACCTCGAGAGCAAATTCACTGTGGAAACCTAATTTGCGAAAGGCCGCCAGCTGCGAGTTCGAAAAGACGATCTTCGAGCTGAGAACAACGGGTCGTGCTGATTCTTGTAAGTGATTTTTTTTATAGTATATATTTTTTTTATGAATAAATATCCAGCGTGAAACTTCACGAAAGAAATACCTTCCAGGCCGGATTTTGGCCCGGTGCAGAAATCAGTGCGTCTTGTACTCGCTTTACGGGAGTCGTGACGGACTTTCTATGCTGCAAATTCACCAACAACAATCAATGGTACCCTACGTGAGTGCGAATCTAGATGAGACAAATTGCAACAGATTTTGCACAATGGACGTTGAACGAACCCTCACGCTGTTGGACTCGGTTTCATGGTAAAAATTCATTCAGCCCGGTTCTCGAATATCTTGTTCAAAATACATTTTGATTTTTTTTCACAGCAAGAGTATAAGCCAAAGTACCATCAATGTCACTAAAACGCTGGAAGATAAATGGGGGACCGTTAGATTCGCCAAGTCCGATCCAAATACTATAGTTTTTACGGACAGATGTTGCGTTCATTATCTTGATATAAGGGTAAGTTAGGATTAAGAACTCTAATCTCTGTCGATATCGTTAGGTAGTCATTTTTCTAAATATTTTTCACTTTCTACCTTTTTTTTAATAGAAACCTTTCGATCGTCCAGTTTTGACTCTGTGCCCCAAAGAAGTTTTGGAAACCTGCGAGAGTCTTTCCTTGGAGGTCGCAAGCATGAGCGAGAATCATAGTTACGTAGGCTCGTATCACAGTTTTCTAATGTGTGATCGTCGCTCGTCGCCCGACGAGTGCGTACAGCAGAAGTGGACTCATCAGTTTAAAAGTGCTCCTCTTTTTGCCGCTGTTCATTCGAGGTAAAATTTTATGAATTGTCCAAAACTCGCGAGTCGTGCAGACAAATTAATTATCAAAACGACTCGAGAAAAATTTTTAGAGGCGAGAAAGAAGTTATCGCTCTTTCGAGTCAGTTGGCCGGCGAAACGGCAATAATAATAAACACCTGGGACGATCGGAACACTCCTCATTCGTACAGTTTGCCGTACAAACCACCGAGTGTTCTTGAAACTCTGAAGGAATCGCAAATGCAAGGAAAGTGTATGGATCCTTCACTTAGAAAGAGATTGGAACTCTCCAATGTTGGAACTTTGTTGGTTGTCGATGCGAACGACGATTTAACGCTGTTTCTTCAAAATTCAATTGGTAAGAAAAATACCGTGTAACCGTTTGCGTAATAGTTAAAAATGTTTACGTTTCATAAGAATGAATTGGCGAAAATTTGCCCCGTGGAAAAAAGCTAACCGATCAATTGTTACAGGTGATATTTTTTATCAGTGCGTCACTCACAAAGAAGTCCTAGACAAGTATTCTCTGATAAATTGCCAGGCGTACAACGCTATGGAAGCTTGGGAAAAACGAATTCTCCTGCAAGATCGACTCGTCAGACCACTCGTCATTACTGAAAGAACAAACATGCATCGAGTCTTTGACAGTACGATTTGAAAAAATAACAATCGCTAACATGAAATTCTTTAAACATTCACTGAAATGCACAGCTGAAGTTCACTGAAGCTATTGGAAATCCGTATAAAGATTGCCGTTGACGGATGGTTATTCTTTTCAGATTTCACAAACAATGATTTGATTTTGGAGCGCGACGATACATCGCACCTGCTATTAAGAGGACCAAGGTGGAAGCAACCATTAGCACAATTGTCACTGTACGTGGACATATTGGCACCGGAGTTGCTAGCCGTGTGGGACGTGACAGAAGATACAGAGAAGATGCCCGTGGCACAAACTGCAGTGCCGCATCAAAAGGTTCTGCATTGGTTAGAAATGGACAGTCAAAAAGATTTACCGTTATCCCAAGAACAAGCAGATTTCTCATGCACGCCTGTGAACAGTCAAGAACTGTTCAGCGTTTCTCAACAACACCCACAGTTTATTGATGCCGTTGAGGACATACCTCAGGAGTCTTATTTTTTACCGGTGAAGGTAAAAACCGAGAGGCGAAAGCCACCGGCGAAGAAGCGGGCGTACGTGGCCGGATTTTAGGTCGACATCAACAAAGTCGTTCGTTAATAACTTCAAACAATTATTTGTTTTGTGACACGAAAGTTGTACATATATTTTTGTTAATACTTTTAATAATACTGAACTCAGTTTTTCCCAGGCAAGCAGATTTAAAAAAATAAACATATTTTCAAGACCTAGCACATTTTTGTGCACGTCGTTGAAATGTTCGACGTGTCTCATCAACGCCCGGAGGTAATGAATATCGCCGAGAAAGAATACCTTAAGAGTTTATTTTTTGCCAGCGATGAAACGAACGTATGCTGCAAGATTTTAGCAAGGAACAGACAACTCGTTGATCAATAAATTCAATGACAACTCCTCGTGAATAAAACCAATACGATTACTATTGTTTAAGACGAGAGTTGTGCGTACATTTCCGACGATAAATTCGGAAATATCTAATTTAGATTTTTTTGAAATTACAGATTCTCCGTGTTGCGTTTTGAGTGCGAGACTAATGAATGCCATATTGAAAAATATGATATAACATTGCGCTTTATTTTACAAACACGATAATTGTCCGGCTACCGTGAACGTCAACGATTTTTTAAGAAAGATGGTTTCCATTTGGATGTTAACAGTTGGTTACCTTCTCGTTGGGCCTTTTGTGACTCATCCTCCTGCATTTGTTGCTGAAACATACGATATAGATATTTTTAATAACGGCCCAACGTCACTATGCTTTGATATAGGAACTTTAGGCTTTGATGCAGTCGTTATTCACGTATGAGCGTAGTGAGAGAATAAATTATATGTTTTCCCTTTTTTTGTAAAAAAAAAGTTTAGCTAAAAATGATTCGGCATTCACAAATTATTTACCATGAGCTTCCGTTGATTTTCTCTAAACGCTTCCAGCGGATTGTCAAATTGTCTGTAATAATTGAGCACGTCTCTGACATCCTCGACGTTACTTGCGAAAATTGCTGTGGAAAAAAAAGAAAATCAAATCTCGATTGATACTCCCTCAAAAATTTTTCGTATAGAAATCAAAGTAATGGGTACTTTGGAGAAAAGCGGCCAAATCATAGAGTGTCGTGTCGTCGTCGTTGCCGGTCCATCGTGGGATTTTGAGCGCATTTTCCGGATTCATCTTGACACTATCACCGTTCCAATCGACTACTATCACCTGTCCAATCGAAATTCCGGTTACTCGTCGCTCCGAAACTCGTTTTTTATATTATGGGACATTCTCATGATCAGGACCACTTACCTTGCTGAGATCACGATTAAGCGCATCGAGATCTTTCACGTGATGACCGTCGACGAATCGCGTTGCATCTCTGACCAGTCTGTACATGATACAGCCTTGGGGATCCAGAGAATCGAGTATTGGAAACACCGTCTGCAAATACAATTTATGATGAGTATTACCGAGTCACAAACGGTTCAAACAACACCGAAATACAAAATTACCATTCCCTGCTCTGCAGTGTATACAACAGTCTCAAACTGTGGCGGGGCTACTGCCTCCAGAAACTGATCTACACCTGGCCGTTTCTTGAATCTCCAACCGGTTTGGTACTACAAAAAAAAAAAAAAAAAATACAAATTAATTATTGTGAAAGGGTTTTTGTTCTTAATGTGAAAGTTCAACGTACAGTCCAATCTGGATGGACAAGGACATCAGTCATTTCCAAGATTAGCGTGTAAGGCGGTTGTAAGTAGGGATGCTTCAGGGGATCCGGCAAGAGTTTCTCCCTGCTGGGCTCTTGTAGAAACTGTAAAATATATATATGTATATTTACACATGTGAAACAAGTACAATGTCGAAGTCCACATTTATAGTACAAGTATTGAAGATGATGAAATTAATCAAAACTGTACTATCTACACTGTGATAAATGTTGAAGATTTTAATTTTATAAAATGCAGGAACTTTTTTGTATTACACATTTCACGCAGCCCTATCATGGAAAAAGCTGTGTGACATTTGCAAGTTACCTCACACTTATTTCATTTTACCTTCTTATAATAATTCAATTCTCTGGTCAGTCTTTTCCACTTTTGCATAAAATATGGTAAACTGGAATATTCATCTTCAATAACGTTGCCATTTTCATCAACCATTGGCCTGGTAAGTTCGTACCCCACGACGGATCCCATAATCCCTATGGAAACGCCGCAGAAGATCAGACTATATTTCATCATTTTCCACTGTTGTTCCCTTTCTTTCCGATCCTCGGCATCTTCCTGATTAAACTCATCCTGCTGGTGCTGCTTGTCCTTGTCGCTGGCATTGGTCAGTGCTCTGACGGTGGCCGCACTTGCCAATTGTATGTTCGTCAAGCTTCCGGCAATTTGCGGTCTGTTGTCTGTGGACAAAAAAAAACAGTAATGTTTAAAGTATGACCATATATGCATGAAATATTTTTTTCCTAACGCACACATGTAAAGTGTTGTTTTCCACCCATGAATTAAGTGTAGAAAGGCAATTTTTTTGAGTCAGTTGCAATAAAATACCGTACGCATTACAAATGCAATGTGATCTAGTTCATCGCACTAGTGTGACAAAGTCCTTTTCGGCCCACACTTTTCATAAACGAAAAGCATGATTTGCTAACGTAATTCTTGCTCTTTTGACATAACGTTTGACTGAAATTTTTTTGAAATCATTCCCGTGAACCGGGTGACAAGTGCATCGCTGAGAGATCTACGAAAAAAACCGTATGGCCAAACATCCCGCGGAAACATTGTCATTTTTTCGTGCTTGAACAGAAGATAAGAAATCATCCCAGCACGTCGGAGGTTCGATGAGCGGAGGTTATGTTAGGGATTGTTGGACTTACTCTCGGTGGAATATCCACATTTTTGTGCCGCTCTGATGAGTGTTATTCTCGTGACTGGTTTTTTTAGAGTGGAGTATATGGCGCAGCCGTTGCCACTCGATAGTTTGCACAAAAACCTCAAACCTCTCGTTGCAAATGCCATAACTATTTTGAACGGGTTGGCAGGGCTGAAGGAAGCGTCGGCGACGCCATGCAGCCGCAATCGCGATTCTCGTGCGTTCCTAAGGGGAAGTTAAGGCAAACCCGCTCTATCCAGAATATTCGGAGTTCTATCGGTAAGCGTACAGCGCGATTCCACTCTGTGCGGTTGCTGGAAAGAAGACATCTCCATTTTTCCAATTGTTTGCAACATTTGATCAACGTGAAGCGTCAAAAAATAAGATTTCCTTTGAAAAAAAAAGAATTTGGGTGAACTTCTTTTTGCATTCTACTAAAAAAAATGGTAGGCAGAAATTGTTTTTTTGGTATTTTTCTTTTCAGAGTAAATATTTTTGAACTCATCTATTTATTCCCTCTGAAAATATAATTAGAGTAGCGAAGAATGAATAATAATAAGTATACTCAATATTCTTGCCGTGTGACTGTTTACAATACTGAATTGTTTGTCAGGGAGTTTAGCGGCCATCCTAAATATGAAGAGTTTGGTAATAACTGAGGTTTTGAACTTGGTAAACCGTATTGTAACTTTCCGTATGTCACCGATAATAACTTTGAACGTTGCGTAGCGGATTCGGGGCTCACACAGTCTAAACAAAGAAATCGTTAGATTATTTCGATAGCGTCACCGAAAAAATTATTGCATCAGCCACATAAGTGATAAAAATCACGGACGTCAATCTGTTGGATCGATTAATTTATTAATAGTTATTGTAATTTTTTGTATGTCGCGGATAAAAACTTTAAACATTCCGTAACAGGTACCATTGTTATTTTGAACCGGCCGGCCGGGCGGGAGGAGTGGGGTGAGAAGGCGACGCCATAGAGCTCAGTCGCGAGCCTCGTGTTTACGTGAGTGGAAGGGAAACCTGTGTTATTCGTGCTACGTGGAATATTCAAAGTTCTGTCGGTAGGCGTCCGGCGCGATTTCGCTGTGTACAGCTGTTGCTGTGAAAAGAGGTAAGTCCTTTTTCCGATTGTTCGTAATATTCTATCTACGAGAATTGTCGAATAAGAAGTTTGTTTGAGTTTTGTGAACGTCTCGTAGGCCATGTTTGATGCGCAATTCGACATTAGGCTGGACATGGAAAAATTTACCGAGTGGGATTAATCTTCCCAATAATTAAACATTATAGTTTCCTCCAAACAGCCGCTGAGTTTATTATTATTATGTTTCGTTAATATCGTATTTACGTATGCTTCATTTTGTCTCTATTATTTTATCAGCAATATTTCTGAAGCTGTTTTTGTGTTGCGGATCGAGAGCTTTGGCGCGTGCAGTCGATGCCACGCGCATGCGCATTGGTCGAATTCGAATTCCGCGCAATGTGATTGGTCGAGCTACGAGATTCGGGGCTCACACAGTCTAAACAAAGAAATCGTTAGATTACTTCGATAGCGTCACCGAAAAAATTATTGCATCAGCCACATAAGTGATAGAAATCACGGTCGTCAATTTGTCGGATCGATTCATTAATTAATAGGTCTGTTTAGCCTGGCACAGCTTGAAATTTTACTACGCATTATTTATCGCTTTATTCGACATCAAAGGGGGTTAAAAATGGATATTAATGTCGGTCAAGAGTCGCGCGAGCGAAATGAGACGAGGGGGAGAAAAAAAATTACGCTCGTAAGGCTTCGCACGCATTCCGTGTACCACCAATATAGTAAACTGGTTCTCCCTGTATATCGCAAGCACTTGCTGACACACACGGAGGCTTACGCCTCATATGAGGGAAAAGCGAAGTAGATTGATCCAGTTACACGCATCGTATAATCTTATTTCTAAGATAACGGCGTAAGTCTCTGCAGTGTCGCAGGTAAAATGCTCGCGACTTTTTTTCCTCGACAATATTATTGTCACCGACATGGAAACTCATCACCGCATCGACTATCGCGCTTGTTCATTGCATTCTTTCTCCTTCTTTTTTTTTTAATCCTTATATAGTAGAACGCCGATTAATTCTGGTCTAATTAATTGGTGGAATTTTTTTTTATGTGCATAGCGTGGAAAAATTAAAAATGTGACAGACGAAAATCTGCGAAAAACACAACAGAGTATATCGGCATAAATCTGCTACTACGACACAGGAAAAAATACTCGCCAGCAGCCGAGAGAAAAAAAAGTTTGTTTTCATACTGCTTTTAGTTCTTAGAATTCCATGTGACATTGAGGCAACGACGGCGAGATTGTTAAGGTCACACGTTACCGTTTTAATCCGGTATGGAATCGTACGAAGTAAAAGTAGAATAGAAACAACTTTTGTTTTTCTTTGGCAGCCGGCAAGCAAATTTGACTTTAATTCTTGACATTCTCGTTTCAATGTACTTTCAATCGTTTCACTTACTCTTGTCTTTTGCCCGGAGGGCTTTTGCGAGTTGACAATATGAATATAATAGCGTCGAGTGAAATATTTCTCAAGAAAAAAATGTGTTTTTTATCGGAAGTAGGAAATTTGTAATAAAGAGTACACTGGTATAATTATCCTGTTACTGATACATAGAAAACAAAATCGCTACCGGCCGAGAGACGAAAAAAAAGTTTGTTTTCATACTGCTTTTAATTCTTAGAATTCCATGTAACATTGAGGCAACGACGGGGAGATTCTTAAGGTCACACGTTACCGTTTTAATCCGGTATGGAATCGTACGAAGTAAAAGTAGAATAGAAACAACTTTTGTTTTTCTTTGGCAGCCGGCAAGAAAATTTGACTTTAATTATTGACATTCTCGTTTCAATGTACTTTCAATCGTTTCACTTACTCTTGTCTTTTGCCCGGAGGGCTTTTGCGAGTTGACAATATAAATATAATAGCGTCGAGTGAAATATTTTTCAAGAAAAAAATTTGTTTTTAATCGGAAGTAGGAAATTTGTAATAAAGAGTACACTGGTATAATTATCCTGTTACTGATACATAGAAAACAAAATCGCTACCGGCCGAGAGACGAAAAAAAAGTTTGTTTTCATACTGCTTTTAATTCTTAGAATTCCATGTAACATTGAGGCAACGACGGGGAGATTCTTAAGGTCACACGTTACCGTTTTAATCCGGTATGGAATCGTACGAAGTAAAAGTAGAATAGAAACAACTTTTGTTTTTCTTTGGCAGCCGGCAAGAAAATTTGACTTTAATTATTGACATTCTCGTTTCAATGTACTTTCAATCGTTTCACTTACTCTTGTCTTTTGCCCGGAGGGCTTTTGCGAGTTGACAATATAAATATAATAGCGTCGAGTGAAATATGTTTCAAGAAAAAAATGTGTTTTTAATCGGAAGTAGGAAATTTGTAATAAAGAGTACACTGGTATAATTATCCTGTTACTGATACATAGAAAACAAAATCGCTACCGGCCGCGAGACGAAAAAAAAGTTTGTTTTCATACTGCTTTTAATTCTTAGAATTCCATGTAATATTGAGGCAACGACGGGGAGATTCTTAAGGTCACACGTTATCGTTTTAATCCGGTATGGAATCGTACGAAGTAAAAGTAGAATAGAAACAACTTTTGTTTTTCTTTGGCAGCCGGCAAGCAAATTTGACTTTAATTATTGACATTCTCGTTTCAATGTACTTTCAATCGTTTCACTTACTCTTGTCTTTTGCCCGGAGGGCTTTTGCGAGTTGACAATATAAATATAATAGCGTCGAGTGAAATATTTTTCAAGAAAAAAATGTGTTTTTAATCGGAAGTAGGAAATTTGTAATAAAGAGTACACTGGTATAATTATCCTGTTAACAAAATCGCTAGCGACCGAGAGATGAGAAAAAGTTTGTTTTCATACTACGTTTAATCCTTAGAATTCAATGTAACATTGAAGCAACGACGACGAGATTGTTGAGGTCACACGTTTTCGTTTTAATCCGGTATGGAATCGTACGAAGTAGAAGTAGAATGAAAACAACGCTTATTTTTTCATTATCAAGCTGCAAGTAAACTCTACTTTAATGCTTGATATTTGTATTTCAATGTACTTTTTTAGTCGGTCATAGCAGTGAACTCTTGCCTTCCGCCCAGACGGTTTTCGGGCGTTGAGGATTCAAATATTACAGTAATATGTGAAAAAATTAAAAAAAAAAAAGACAAAAAAAAATATTGTAGAAAAATCAGAGGTAGGAAATTATGCGTCGTGCAATTTTCCGTCGGAGGGCTCGGAAACCCCGCGGACTTTGAAAAGGAGTAACTCGACGGCGTAGGGCAGCGGGGTAGACACTGTACGAGGTACGTTCGAGATGAATTTGCATAGATATGCATATCGGTTTGATACTGCGGGCACCGTGCAAGCACCGTTGCAGCCCCGCGCGGCCTCTCGCCAGTGAAAGATCCAACGACGTTCACGGCGCAGATGAGGTTTTCACTTTTTTTTTTTTTTTTTTTTTCTGTTATTCTTTTTTTTTTTTTTCTTTATTCAGCGTAATTAAAAGATCCATAATTACCCCTTCACGTTCATGCTCTATTGCCCCTCGACGTTTCCACTCGTCGATCCGAGCACTCGATTCGATTCAAACGATCGCATTCGTCGTGCGGCAATCGTTTACCCTAGCAGCGTATTTCGTCAGAACAAGCTTTCCATTTTTTTCCTCCCATCCACTTCGTCACTCTTTGTGCTGCAAATATCTCGGCTTTGAATTTTCAATCTTCTCAATTATTTTGTTCCGTTGACGATGACTTTTTTCTTCCGTATTTTCTTTTATTCGAATCGGACTTTTGTTAGTCGAAAAGCTTTCCAATCCATTGTCGTCGCTTGTGCCGACCGCGCGTTCCTCCAGCTTTTTTATTTCCGTTAAAAATTCGAAGCTCCAAAGGGAGTTTTCATTAAAACGAAAGAATAGGAAAAAAAAATTCTTGACGTATTTATACCCGAATTACATCACTGCTCGAATCAAAGTTTTTATTTTCGCACCCTGTACAAAAAAAATAATTCTTATGAAATTGGATTTTTTGCTACTGGGAGTTATAATGAGAACATTGGGATATTTAATTTCATGTACAATTGTGATGGAAAGTTAACGCGTGGTGTTTAAAAAACTTTAGATACAATTCACTTTTAATTTATTCCATGGCTTAATTTAAATTCAATGATTTAGTTTCACCGTAAAAGTTAATTAACTTTTCATAACAATTGTACGTTGAAATGTAATATATCAGATTTTCATTTAAAAAAACATCAAATTCGTCGCATTCGATTCACCATTTTTTTACAGTGCGATACTCAAAGCTGTGGGTTGGAATAATCATTTCCTCATTGCTCGCTCTCCAAAACTTCCAGCCTGAAGTATCGAAAATGCTCGTTCTTTTTCTCTCGCTTTTTAACATCTTCTTTCGAAAAGCTTTCTAATCCTTTGTCCTCGATTACGTCGACTGCTCGTTTCCGCAGCTCATCTCGTCACCGTTAAGAACTCAACGATTCAAAGTGAATTTTCATTAATCAATAGGATAAGAATCTCCCCGTAAAATTTCTCACAGGAAGATTTGCATCTGAATTATACGGCACTTTGAAACTTTTTTTTTTTTTTCACCACTTTTTTTTAAACGAAAGCCTCCAACTTGTCATAATTATCACGGAATTCTAAAAAAAACAAAAAAGTATTCTCAAACAAACAAAAATCCCGCTTTTCCACCACCAGTCCGAACTTCGATTAACGATGAATCGAGGGATAAAAATCGTTTGCAGAAAAATCGTTGAAAATTTAAAGTAAAGGAGCTTTCGTTACTCCACCTCGTATCTCCGTGAGATAGATCAATACTCGTAGATTGGTCGAACGAGCCTCGAGGATTAAAGGTCCAAGCCCGACATAATTCTCCCGTCGCATTCCCTAAACTCGTCGGCAACGTTTTTTTTTTCCTCTGCTTGTTCAAAACCTTTCCAACTCGGTTCAATATTTTTGCGTGTCTGTGTCTATACATACACACATATACATACATGTATATTATATATATACATATATATAAAGACAGATACTTATCACACAAATTTACAAATGGTCCACAATACTGCACATCGACGCTGAGGGTAAACGTGTAGGAATATTAAGAGGAAAATCGAGTGGCCTCGGGCTTGCATAGTCGAGCCGGTCCGTACCACGGTTATAACTACTTGCACCTATACAGATATAGAGCAGAGTTCCGCATCTTCTATTCGTGGCTTTCGTACCGCACCGTCCTCCCTCTCTCGGTTCATTGATGTAATTAGGATCGTGAAATTATGGTACACGCGGTGACCCGGTAACGTAGGACATTATAAATTGTGGCATCTATCACGCACCGTAGGCATCCGCCCTCCGGGCTTCGTCGCTCTCTCGACCAATTTTCCTTGGCCTTTCTTTTTAATTCTATTTTATAAATCCCTCCTGTATCACTCGTTATGTTATTTTTGCCTCGTTGACGGAGAAGGAAAAAAGCCGATTTTTTTTTTTCTTCGAGATCCCGTGTCTCTTTCGCGAACCCGTTGCGTCCATTGTTTCGTTAAGTTCTGCTCCTTTACTTCGCTGCAGTGTCGCCGATAAGGGAACAAAAAAAAAAACGGTCTCGGACTTAGCCATCTCTCATAGTTGGCTCTGCTGCTCGCATTCGCTTTTAGCGACATAGCCGTCCCATGCAAAACGGCTAATTGGTATGTTGCCACTGTAACCTCTCCGTTGTATAAACTGTCTCGGTACTACTACAACCTCGGAATACACAATGCACTGAGAGAACCCTCCCGACTGCTTCGTCTCCGTTTAGAGTCGTGACTCGGGCCCGGCGGACGACGCGACACTCCTTCAGCTGGCAGTGTTCTTCGTGTGGGAAATTTTCAGACCCGGATACCTTCGATCGGATATTATTTATTCATTTATTTATTAACGAGTAACTTCTTTTACGGAGCGATTTATATATATTGGACAAAAAAAATTGTGCTGGCACACAGAAGTTCAATTATTTTATGGACTGAGAGAAGGACCTAGTAAAAATTTACAGGCATTTAAGGAAAATTACCAAAAAGTCTTACATTGTCGAAGATGTTTTAATGTATGTAAGAAATTTTTTTTTTATCCGGGACTTTCTACCGTAAATTGCTTCTAAGCGTGTTTCTACTATGTGCTATGGTAAGGTCTCTTAAGCGATATAGTCATTTTTAATAGATTCTCCTCTCATTATAGTAATATTACATGCTACGAATATTACATCAATTAAAACAATTCGAGAACTCGCGTCGGATGTGAAAAAAATTATTTGAAAAAATGACTTATCAATGTCTCACATTATTCGACAATTTGTACCACGATATGTTACAATCTATTTTATAAAGCCGATATTTTCTAGCATAAATGTCGCCTCAGCGCCTTTTCACTATACGCTGTGTTGAGTAAGATCGGACTAAAATTTTTACTAAACCAGTGGGAAAATTCTATTCGAAATTCATCAATGGAATTGTAGACCAGAAAGTTTCTGACTAGAATTTTGCCACTATTTCAGATTCGTTTCTTCAGTCCGTTGTGATTCCCGTGGAAATCCGGCAATAATCATTTTTACTAAATCCTTCTCTCATAATATACTCATTCAGTCAGTATACAATTATGGTTGAAACCACGATTGTTTGTCAATGTCGTAACTACAAAATATAGACGTTTCTCTAGGAACTATTTTTTTTGTCTCTTTTACTATGATTTTTTTTTTTTTTTTTTTTTCACTACACACATTAATATTGCACGCACATCTTTCTCAATAAGCTCGAATGCGGTCAATCCGTTTCACCGTATGTCGAAATCCGTGGTGCATGCGTACGTGAATAACGGTACAGCCAGGAATAGCAGAGAAACGGATAGACGGTTCGTGGCTGGTTGAATTTTTTCCGCGTATCCGGTTTATCGAATCATGCGGACTCGGTTTTGTCGGGCAAAGTGTACCGCGGAAGTTTCTCTCCCGTTGCCATGACGAAACCAATGATCTCCGTTACAGCTGCCCACCGGAACATCGAGTGTCGCCCGTTCTCCATTTTTATTATTATCATTTTTTTTTTTTTTCATTCTTTCTTTATTTATTTATTTTTCAAAACGAAACTCATCGATGTGAACGCGGGCTGTACAGAGCCAAATTTGACGGTCACTGATTTCACGTGCTTTTGAAAACTCTGATTCTCGTCACTCGTCTCGTCCCATTGAAAACGGCGAGGGTTCACGTAGGAAATTATTGTGGATATATTTTTTTTATTTTTTTTATACTATTCCGTAGCAACGATAAACACGTTGGAGTTTTATCGTTTGCTTTTCGTACGCAATTTTCGCCGGTAACAAATTTATTGTACAATAGGTTTTACGCTTTTGTTTTCGTCTATTCATCACTCGCGCCGTGTACTTCTGCAAGCGCCGGGATTTTTTCACCGTCGAAGTACCGAAAGTATTTTCCAACCGAAAGCCCTCGGTGAAGTGCATTTAATACGGTCCGGTGGATAATGAGTTGTGCATAAAATTTAAATTTAATGTAAGGTCGTTACGAAAATACGCACGCAGCTTGTAACGTTCATTCCGACAAACTCTTCCGCGATGTTTGCAACGAGTATGTTTAATTAATTAATTAATTTTTTTTTTTTTTTTTTCATTTTATTACGCAGAATGTGGGATTGAATGAGTTAACTTCGCGTATGCGGGTATTATAATTTTCCACATGGGGATTTATTAAAAATGATTGAGAATGCATAAATTAATTCGTTGCTGGAAACGGTTTCTACATTTTTTTTTATCGTCTATTTTTTTAAATTTCGTTAATGTTCCCGCTGGTCGTCGATCCAATGCGCAGTCAACATTGCCGCAGTAAGTCGCGAATTGCCATAAGAAAATAATTGTCTATTTTGGAAACTTAGTCCTATATTATTCTGTCAGTCAAACGATTATAGTCTTTCAAATCTGCCCAGACTGCTTCGATTTAAGCGAATGATGTGCCAAATAGTTTCCGTTTTAGAGAAAAAAGCTTTCATACGGTTGACACTATAAAAATATACATACATTTTGTTTCCATATTTGCCGCTCCACATTAACGACCAGATATCTCTACTATTTGCTAAAAAAAAAACATTTTATCAGAATACTAAAAAAAAAAAATTGACAAAATGTACTGATTGGAGAAAGAAAAACGAAATTGTTTTACGTTGTCTCACAGTGGCAAAATGGGACAGTGGGGCAAAGCAAGATAATGTGAAAAAAGAAGTAATTTTCCAAAAACTTTTTATTCGTGTTTTTTATGGCAACGGTAGTATTTTAAGAATTTGATTTCGACCTGTTCTTGGTATCGATTTTCAGATTGAATTATCTCAAACTTCATTGCGTAATTAACATCGAATCTCAGTGCGGAATTAATCTGACTTTTAAGTTTCATCTTAAATCCGATGTCAAGTTCGAACCTTCTGAAAATTGAAGCTTAAATCGAGCAGAAAAGGTGTTGAAGATTTGAATTTATCGGAACAAAACGGGGCACCCGAAATAATCGGAAAATCGAATTTTTCCTCCACCATTCATTTTGCCCCGCTCTCCCCACACTCTGATCTCTCGTCGGGTCTTTCGTCAGAATTCACCACACAAGTCGATGTCGGACAGGCCTTAATTATTTCACCCAAGAGGCTGCCACTGGCACTCGAAAAAGATGCTCGGACCATGGTAAGCAAGTTCGGTGATTCTTCGAGGTAATTTTTCCATCGCTACGGCTCTCTCCACTTTTTCGGCAACGACTCTCTCCCCGTTCGTTCCCTCTCCGTCTCTCTCGGTTGATTCATTGTACAAGACAGATAGAGTTTTCGTTGACGTCGGGCCGCGCGTGACCGTGTTCCCAAAAGAGAATAAAGCTGTGTGTTACATGCTCGACTGTGCCCCGTACAGAAGTACCAGGATGGATGAGAGAAAGAGAGGCAGAGAGGAGGCCAAAGGGTAGTCGAAGGGAGGATGCGGAAGGGGGGGGGGGGGGGAAATTAAATTTACGCAAGTTCGTTGAAGCTGGTACTACGGTATATTCCCGGTTGTACGGACATTCGGGTGATAAATGCGCGTTTGCTCGTGACACCCTTAATGCTCAGGGGTGCAGGGCCACGACCTAACAAAGTCGCTCGACGGCACCGGGTATTCTAAATTTTCTATCCGAACGCCCCATCGCCGCTTTCACAATTAACTCCGCGTATGTCCTGTATTTCTCCTAATTTTTCCCCTTTTTCCCGTTACTTTGCATTAAAATATACGCCAAAGAGGTACATGAAAAAAAAAAAAAAAAAAAAAAAAAAAAAAAATGTTAAGGTACTTCCGCTGGGCCATTAGCCGGGCGGCGGTCGAGACTCGCGCATTACCCAGTCAAATGAGGCTCGCACTGCGAACATTTTGAAATATCGCTGTCTCGGCTTCACCAAAAAAATAGCGGAAACAAAGCTGAGGTTGTAAAGTATTATGTTTAATATCCGTCAGTTGGATACGATTTTTTTTGTACCTTTTTCTTCTTCAGTTTCGACCGTTTTATTCGCATTATCATAGGAGGACTTGCGTTCTTCATATTCCAAGGGCCCTTCAAAGGACTTACACCCTTATTCTTTCGAGTCCCTTCAACGTTCTTGGAATAATGAGTTCGTGAACGAACCCTTAAAATGCTGAGTTTATCCCAAGTCCCTCAAGTCCATTAACACGCGATTAGAATCGCAACGACGCGACTCTTTAAAATTATCTCCGAAAAATACGCGCTCAAGTCCACTCAGAGCTTGCTTCCTGCCAAAAAATTCTCGACCACCGTGATTGTATTAAAGCTCTCATCCACCCTGAAAATAAAATTCCCCCGCCAAACAAACAAAGATACACATTTCATCCACTTCCTCACAATATCGATATTGAAACAACAACGGAAATACCTACTGACTTGTGACAATCGAAAATAGAATTGAGATAACCATTTTTTTTTTTTTTTTTTTCTATGGCAGCTCGCAAACAAATTTTCCTTCGGTGAATGATATTTCTTTGTTTTCGACAATCCAAACCCAAATCGTCGATCCCTTGAATCGTAATCACGACCATTCCAATAGCGGATATACACAGCTATGCATGTAGAATTATACTGCTCAGTATATATATATATATATATATATATATATATATATATATATATATATATATAGTATGTATATGTGAATACAGTGTATATATTTATCAGGGCTTTCGGTAGTAACGCGCGGTGACAGAGTACCATCATCCCGCAGCCGTTCCCACCGAGCACCATCGGTCGCGTCTCCTCTCCATTCTCGTATCTGTATCACTGCGTGTAACGCGTCGTGTCGTGGTCCGCCCCACGACACGGAAGCTTGATACCCAGATTTGAAATTGGTATGTCCCGCTACCAAGATTACATACGCTTGCCCGGAATCCCTGAATATTCATGCTTTTCCACCGGGTTGATACACGTCGACGATACGCGTTACCCGTTCCATGAATATTGAAGTTCCGCGTCATCGTCGTATCCGCGAAGAAACTCGTCGATGCCGTTTGCCGCGCCCAAAAGCGCATCCCGTCGCGTTCTCGATAATCGCGGGCGAACGTGAAACTTGCTTCTCGACAAGACAATTTTCAGCTCGCTCGTCGACGCGATACACTAAGCGGCATTTCGCGGCCGAACTCATTTCGAGTATTTGATATTTCAGTCTCGGGCGCGATCTTGAGTTCCTAATAATGACGGTGCGAAGAGGTCACTGACGAGACGAGACATGGAACGGTGCTGACAAAAATATGGTTTAATTGTCTGCGGAAACATCGGTAGAGTTGGAGGATTGTTTCGGTGCAGGGAGCTTCGTTGGACCAAGCGAGCTTGATACTGTGCCGTATATTTTGGCGTTGAGACTATGTGAGGTAACGCGGTCGGTAACAAAAATTAATTAATATTTTCATAGGTGAGGCGAAAAAAAGCAATGCGAAAAAAAAGGTGTTTAGATGATTGACGGTATTATTGGATCAGACATGGTTGCAACTGTCTCGTATATTGAAGCGTTAAAACTACGTGAGATATCGCGGTCAGTAAAAAAATCAAGACATTTTTTTTTTTTTACATGATGTGCACTTACATCAGGAGTTTCAGCCGAAGTGATTGTAATCTCGGCGCTGCATGAGAATTTTTTTTTAACGTTTCTGGGCAGTTGCACCGAAAGAAGACAGAGGTGTTTCGCAGAAGTTACTAGCAGAGTAAACCGTGAGTGAGCTCATCGGCTCACTTTTCGATCTACATTGCAAGGAACTTTTTCCATTATTTTTATCCCAAATACGTATTCTCTTCTTTCATTTTATCTTCCGAACGTCTCTTCGACAAGTATAAATTCTCCATCTTCGCGCGGGAGTAAAAAATTTGATCACATTTTAGAAGATTCTTCAGAATTTTCTCGGTTTTTTTTTTTAATCCAGGTTAAAAAAAAAAAAAAAATTAACATAAAATTGCATCTCAAGTAAAAAGCCTTAAAAATTGAAAAAAACATATTACGTGATTTTCGACACGTATGTTTTTTTTTATAAAAAAGTTACAGCGTCGATTCGAGTTGTCATCGTCAGATTTCGATCGAGATGTCATAAAATGTCCCGTACACACACACACACACACACACACACACACACGCATTCTCTCTCTCACACATACACACACTTAGAGCGGAAGATTCGGATGGAAGGGTTGTTGCGGAGACGAGAAAAATCCAGTCGCGTCGAGCTGGAGGCTCGTCCGCAGGCTGGGCACGTAACTGCCATAGGATAGGGAGGAGATGTACATAGGAAGAAAAAGCAGCGGAGGTATTCCGACGAGATGGAGGGTCTGAGTTAGGCGGGCCTCTGAAAATGCGAGGACTGTATCACGCCGGGTGTGCACTTCTCACCCGTCGATCCGCATGTGAAAGGCTGCGATTTTGAAAATTGGGCACTATCTCTGGCCATCGGAGAAACGGGGAAAATTGGAGGTTTATACTCTGGAAACCTGAAAGGTGGATTCGTCGCCGGGCACAACGGGCACCTCAGACGGCGCGTGTGCGCCGATACGCGTGTACTTTACGAGCGGAACTGGGAAATACTTCGATATTTCATGGAATCCTTCCAATAAACATACACCGTGCGCAAACTGTATAAAACATCCGGAGGGAGGCAATCTTCTCGAATTTTTCGATACACGATACCTTTATACGGGCATTCCTGGAAAATTTATTTATCAGTCGATATGCTGACGTTGAGGATATCGAAATAAAAAAAAAAACCTATGGAAACGATGTTGGACATATTTTTTTTTATTTGTCGTAGGCACTGAAGAAAAGTTTGCTTGTGGGTTGTTAAATGAAAAAATCTTATGTGAATTGTACTTTTGATTCTTACCTTTCCATGCGACGTAGAAACAACGACGTCGAGAGTGCCGAGGTGATATGTTATCGTTTCAATCACGTGTGCAATTGTGAGAATCGAAAGTAGAAGTGAAATGAGATTTTCTTTTGGCAGCTCCCAAGCAAAGTTTACTCGAATGGACAATATTTTTTTTCCGTGCACCCGCCAGCAGAAAAAAATCAACAATTGAAACTGATGAAATGACAATCTTCGTTTGAGAATAACTATTTCAAAGTATTACTTGAGCATCGATTGTAGAATTTAAAAAATTTAATTTCTCCTCTGGAATATATAATAATAAAATTTTTTCATTTTCGAAAAAATATTCCTCAACTTCGAAATAAAAAAGAACAATATTAGAAGTATTCTTTCTGAGAAGGTTGCTAAAGGACATTCTCGGTGCGTTCGAGTATTTTCTATATATTTATTTTAATGGAACGCCGCTAGTTTCAAAAAGCAGTAGGAAGAAGTATTCATGCATTGGGAGAAAACTTATCGATAACCAGACGGTAAAAAAGCGAATCCAATAGCGATAAAATGTACTTTTCTCTCAACTCCAGAAGTCGAGCACGTATTATAGTTGCTGTATAGGTCGTTCGAATTTTTTTGTTCGATTATTCATCCAGAACATTAACTAGAAAAAAATTTTCATTTTCGAAAAGAGCATTGGTCAGCTCTAAAATAAAATACCAGCAACCTTTCATTTAGCGATAACCGCAAGCAACCGTCTATGGCGATTACAGTCAGAATTACCTTCGGCTGTTTTCTATATTTATTTCAATCAGAACCATGACCTTAAGTTTCAAACAAAAAAAAAAACACACGCAAACACATCAATAACCATACAATAAATACGCAAATTCGATTTGCTCCGATTAAATTCACTAGCAACTGGAATTACTCCTCAGGCAAAATTGAAATAATAATAGTCACAATAATAAAACCAATACGAGGTTTTCACTTCGAGATACACTCGGACATTTTTTTTTCCACCCTCAAAGACGGTTGAGCGTTATACTTGCTATAGGTCGTACCTTCCCGTTCCAGGATTCTTGGAGTACAATCAAGCTTCAGAATAGAGTACCCATTATTATCTATATATATAGTTATATATATATAGATTATGTACATACATACAGCTATATATATTTGGTTTTATATATAGCTCACGTAGCACGTAACAGCGTTATCGAGAATCTATCAGCATCGGGTATCTTCGGTAAGAATTTTAGCGAAGAGGTATTCGAGCCTTTGTGAAGAGCTTGGAACGGCCAGCATACTTGCGTGTTCGTACCTCGGCCATGCTATATATATTCTCATCCCGTGTAGTATATTATAGGATAAGCCGTACAGCGATTGGCACTTTAAGATCCGTCTAATAACCAGACATTGGCATACCTCCGCACCACGATTGTGTTTCATACGAAAACGCAATTTCAACCCTTGCAATAGCTTCAAATTGAAAGGGTGGAAATACGCAAGATCCTGTCAGCTCCCTCAAATTCCAATCGGCAATTTCAGAGCTACGGTTCGTTCGCGAGAGGCACCGAGTAACAAGCACGTCGCTCCAAGACCTCCAAGTATTTTTACCTTCCCGTCCTGTGCGAACTATATAGGGTCCAGATAAGAAAAAGAAATCTTATGAAATTGACTTGAAGTTTTTATGCAAAAACTGGGATGTTTGATTTGATGTAAGATTGAGACAAAATATTTATGTTCGTGCATTACACACATATGGGGTAATTTATTTTTTATGATTCACTTTAATTTTACTATGAAAGTAGTTTGATTATTATAACTTACTATAATTTCGTTGATGAAGTATGTTACTTTCACATTACAATTGTACATTTAAATTTAATGTAGCAATAAATATCTGCATAAAAATTAACGTACGTGTTATTAAATTTTATGTCGAATTTAGTATACACATATCTTACGTGAAATGAATGCACGGTAGAAGAAATGATAAAATAAGTAGAATTTATCTTAGAATTTTTTAATAATACTCAAGGGATTTTAAAATTACTAAAAAAGTACTCTCATTTGACACAATATTTATAAAGTAAATTTAATATACCGTTTGATGCATAAAAAAATTCCAAAACCGGTGAATTAAATTCACATCTATTTTTTTTACAGTTGAATCATAATAATTAAATCGGTAGAAAAAATCGAAACGATGATAAATTTAGGGAGAATCGGCAATACCTGTTAGGTGTCGCCAATGACTGAACCGGCGTTCTTACGGAACCTTGGAGCAGAATGTCCTATCTCGCGCGTCGTGGAATCCCTCGCAATGCTCTCAGGAATAGCGTGCATTAATTGTCCATTGTTTTCCGTGGCTCGTGGAATTTCCCGCCGCTGTACCGATTCGGTTTAATCCCGAAGCTCTGCGCCAGAGTCCGAGATATTTCCGTTCCACGATGCGCCTGGTTCACACAGTGTTGCGTGAAAGGCCGGAAGAGAACGTTCCAGGATGTCGACAGGCCGTCCCGATCGTCTGCTCCGTCACGACGAGAGCCGACCAACTTCGTACCGTCCTTCCGCGGCATCGAAAAGTAATAAAGAGGAGGCCATGCCTGTCTCGACGGCGGTACCGAATGCGAGAATTACGGAGAGAGAAGCGCCGTCCCGGCGTATTCTGCTTTTTACAATGCACCACACTCGGCTCCGTTGTGTGCCGCGTGCGTGCTCAGCGAAGGACCTCGCAGAATTGTACGTACGCTGAAATTGGAAATGACTCGGATCTCAACCGAGTTCCGGCTGATGCCGGTACTATACACACGAGGGAGACCGGATAATGGATGGAGAGGGATGCACGAGCCCGAGGTGAAGAGGCGAGAGGACACCGAGAAGGGAGATATGTGTACAGGGAGAAAATTGAGAATTCTGGATGGGAGAAACGAACGAGATGGGAAAAGCCGAGATAGGAAAGAGCTCACCGAAATTGTCGTCGTCAGGTGAAACCTCCGAGATATTTGAAGCGATGATAAATCCATGGGGCAAATAAACCATGGATTTTATTCGCATTTCGACGATTTTTGGTTTTTTTTTTTTTTTTTTTTAATGGCGTTTTTTCATTTAAGATAAATTCCCCGATTCTCGACTCGGTAAAAGAAAGATGTCAAACTTGATGAACGAAAATTCGAGTATGAGTTTCATACACTTTTCCAAAATTGTAGTCTTAAACGTAGCCTAGTTTTTTTTATACATTGAGGGGAATGAAGCCGCACTTGTGTATTTGCCATCCATAGACCAGCTGTGCTCAATTCCGATCGGGCATGTCCCCATTACTGACCACCTGTTTTCACAGCATCGATGACTGGGGTTGCGAGGGAAACATAAACATAAATTCCGTCTTCGAACTTAAAATCCACAGCACTTTGGACAAAGTTAACTTTGATTTTGGAGCGAAACAAATTTACTGCATTTTTATTGTTTGTATGAAAATGACGGTCACATGCGCGGTAATGGGGACAGGCAGGAATTTTTCCGTGTCGAAGACCCAGCAATTATTTAAAAAATGAAAAACGGATATCCAGCTGTTTTTTTGTCGGATTATGCGAACCCCATTTGGTTGGTCGTTAAAAACGGATTTTTACCGAAATATTTACTATTTACGTAAATATTTTTCCACATCAAATAAACTTACTCTAGAATTCTTTATAATTTTATACATTTTTTCAAAATTTTATTTACAGAGAAGGATAAAAAAAAAAACATGGACAAATTCGTTCGAAATTCGCTACCAAAACTATATTTTATAAACATAACACATGCAGGAAGTTTTGCCTCGATGCAAAGTATGGAAAATCGAAGCACGAAAAATCTCTTGGAAAAGTTATTGCCTTCTCGAACTGGACAGTCAAGAGGGGCGAAAATGAGAAAATGTAAGTTTTTCGTATTCCGTATATATAACAAATTTGTTTCTCGATCATAATTTGCCGTCAATTTTTATAAAATTTTATTTCATTTTATCTATTTTACTTTACTTATTAATCTGCTGTCAATGGCTTTTATTTCCCTTTTATTCCCAACCTTTTCTTCGCAGGTCCACGTGTCGTGAGAAGAGAGAGTCGAAAAGAAAGCTGTTGCGCGTGATGAAATAAAACCAAGCGGAAAAAGCACCTCGTCGGGTTCGGACACAAAGGTAAAAATAAGAGGGAACTTTACGAAGATGTTACGGTCAAAAATGTGTGAGGTGCGATGATGGCACAGAATTTTCGGGTGGTCCCGACGACGATCGTGCGAACGGTGTTCCGTCCTCGTTCCGAGTGCATTAAGTGCATTAGGTGCGACAAATGCAAAATCGCGTAGGTTCTACAACGGCGCAGGGCGACGCAACGATTGAGGCCGGGCGGAGGCAGAGAGACACGGGGCTTGCGCGCATCCCTACACAGCCCGTTAAGGTTTCCGGCGCACCGCGAAATTCACGCTCCGGTAATCCAAACTTCCGCGTCCCATGCAGCACGCACGAGGACACGCTTCCCCGTTCACAAAATTCCAACCGTTTCGCGACTCTCCTGTTCCACAAACTGAGACTAATTGGTTCAATCTTGATGTTTGCTGCGATCGTCATATAATCCGGTCCTCGAGAATGTCCTCGTAAAAAAAGGAGAAAAAAAAAACTACTGCTGCTAAAATAATCCAAAAAGAGCGAATTAGTCGATAAAGAAAACTACAGTTAATTTTTTTATGGCTGGTCCGATTGTTCTTCCCATGCTTTGAAAACGTAGCTTTGCCCAAGAGAGAGATAAAAATAATTCGAAATAGCGCACGAAAGGTTTATACAGGTGTATACAACAACAAAAATTAATATTAAAAAACAGTTTCGAGATTTCATTTTCGTGAGGGTAGGAAAAGAATCGAGATATTATGAACCTTAAAAACATGCGGAGCTGTATGACGTCGTACACCGGTCGTTGCCGGAGGGTTGAACCGCTCCGCTTTTGTTGAAGAAAAAAGGTTCTTTTGTAAAAGTAGTGCGAAAAAGATTGGTTTTCACACGGCTTGGTCAGTTAAAAAAATCCACAAACAATTTATTTTCATCATTACCCAAAATTTCCGTTCGAAAGGAATTCTTACATAACGCCTATATCCAATTTAGCCCTACGCAACAATTCCCTTTTGACCGTCCCACTTCGGAGAAGAAGAAGAAAAAAAAAACCAATTACATTCTTGTTTCAAAGCCTCGAAAACACAAAGCCTCTTTTACGAAGAAAATAGAAAGAAATAAAAATAATATTCTCATGATATATTAAAAATTATCACTATCATTATTACTAATGTTTATGTAGAGAAAGGAAATTCACAACTTACAGAATTTGCATCATGTCGTAGCTTACTCTAAGTAGACAACTATGAAAATATCTACGACGATATAGGAAATATAAAAAAAAATTAATATATAAAAAATGGCTCTTGAGATTTAATTTCCGATAGGGTAAAAGAATCGTGCTAGTGTGAGCTTGGGAAAAAAATTCCGAGGTTTAGCGCCGGAGACCGGTTGCTGCCGGAGGGTTGAGCCGTTCCGCGATTGCACGAGGCATGCTTTTGCCGCCGGTGCACACTTTGCACCCTCCGGTGCACTTACACACACGGAAGTACAGAGGCGTGGCACTCGGTTGGCCCGTTCGGATGCTCGCGCTCGGGCGGAAGCTCGAGACGGAGCGGCAGGTTCGGCGATGGAGGTGGTCACGAGAAAATCGCTGCTATAGCGAACGGTGAGGGCGAGAGTGAGAGAAAGGCTCGGAAAAGGATAGGAAAGTTGCAGGAAGAGAACGGAGAACGGCGACGGTGAGCGAGCCTCTAAACGGGCGTCTTTGTGGTTTGGTATGCCGAGAGCGACAAAGAGGATGCGATAGAATGTGGTCTCTCCATGGAGCTTCTTTTACGTATATAGATGTGTGTATGTGAGGGAAGTGAAAAGCTCAGTGCTCAGGACGAAGACGTACGTAACTCGGCGAACGCGAAAAGCGTTAATGCTCGAGTTCTCTGAGCGAGGCCGAGAGCGGCGGGGCGGGGCGGGGGGGAGGGGGCCGGTTGGTTAAGAGATAGAGAAAAGTAGTCGAGGCAAAACGAAACATTGGCACGTGAAAAAACAAGGGATATCTTTGGGTCAGTTTTGTTAGATGAAATTAAATTTGAAACGAATTTAACTCATTTATTTTCTATAGGAAAGGTTTTGTGAGTCCTATGGATGTTGTGTGGAAACCTTTTTTCAAATTAAGAATAACGTGAAAGCGTAGAAATGTGGATAATTTTAATAATTTCGTAAGTCGAGTGAGGAAAGGCGAGTTTTCATTAGAGTTGATTTTTGTTTTCTTCGACTTATTTCGATTTGTGAGGATCGATGAGAATGTACTTTTTTAATCCACTAATCGTAACGTGCACGCGCATCACCCTAAAAAGACCATGTTATTTTTCATTGAAAATTCCGTGACCTCGCCGCCATCCATTTTTTTCCACCAGGTGGAAGAGCGAGAACAAGTGAATTTCTCGTACGAGGACAAGGGCCGTCGACGAGTGAAAATCTTTTTTCACGATCAGTTTTCGCCGAAGTAATTTAAAAAAATGTTATCCCTTAATTCCGGTTTGCACGAACGTCTTTAAAAAATTTTCATTCCCGTTCATCGAAAAATGCACGCAGATTTTCCCCAAAAATCTACGTCATATCATTGAAAATTCCGTGACCTCGCCGCCATCCATTTTTTTCCACCAGGTGGGAGAGCGAGAACAAGTGAATTTCTCGTACGAGGACAAGGGCCGTCGACGAGTGAAATTCTTTTTTCACGTTCAGTTTTCGCCGAAGAAATTTAAAAAAATGTTATCCCTTACTTCCGGTTTGCACGAACGTCTTTAAAAAATGTTCATTCCCGTTCATCGAAAAATGCACGCAGATTTTCCCCAAAAGCCTACGTCATATCATTGAAAATTCTGAGTCCACGAAGAGTTCTATTTTGCTCGACCAGGCGAGGGAGTGAGAACAAGTGAATTTCTCGTACGTGGAAGCGGTTGGCGAACGCTGCAAGGAAAGTGAGGAAAAGCGAGAGGAGCGAAAAGCTCCGGGAGAGAGAAAATTACGAGGGAGCGTCGAAGAATGAAGGTGGAAGGGGGCACGCAGAGACGAGCGCGGAGAGGGTCGCGCACATGCGACAAAGAAGAGCCGGGACCAGCCCGGTGGTTGTGCCGCGGCCGCCGCGAATAAGAGTAGCGCCGGGAGTAACGGAGAAAGGCGAAGATGCCATCGGTGAAGAGGAAAAGGAGAGCTAGGGATACGCTATACCGAACGGTATTAGTGAGCTGAGTGTGAGCCGGTCCCGAGCCGAACAGCCGAACTTCCGTGAGTCTGCGTGAGGGTGAGACAACCCCCGCAAGCGAGACGGACGCTGCACGGATTCAGTCACCGCCCGGTTCTCGGCGCGCACGGTCTCCGAGAGGCGCTTGTCTCGTTCCTCTATACGATAAATAAAATAAAACCGAAAATAAAAACAAACAATACACGGACAGGGAACAACCATTTATTTTTATTAAAAAATTTACGAAATTCAACATTAAAAAATATTTTTTTATTATAAAGCGGGACGAACGGTGTGGGGATTCAGTCACCGCCCGGTCCTCGGCACGCACGGTGCCCGAGAGGTGCTCGTCCCGTTCTATTTCGTCGATGGATGTGAAATAAAATCCAGGGACAGGAAATAAAAATGTTTAAATGAAGAATTTTTAATTTTTTACGAAATAGAGAATTTTTGTTAGAGTAAGAAGGGGAGCATCGACACTATGAGCGACACGTTTTATTGCGAGAGAAGAACTCCAAACGCTGCCTTTTCATTTATGAGTTCTTCTTTTTCAAACGGATTCCTAAGAGACTGTTAAATAATGTAATTATATCTATAATATCCCATCACATCTGCGACACGGGGATCGCCGAGGCGAGGTACATTTTGTCGGGTTAAAGCGAGCTAAAAAGTTTGGTCGTAAAGTGCAGCGGGGGTCGGCTGAGAGCGTGCGTGAATATTCTCTCTGTCGATTATTATTTTTCATCATTTCCAGCTCTTCATTATAATTAACTCTCTTAACTTGCACGGCATTATTATTTTTTTAAAATTATTTTCGAACACATATTATTATTTTTTTATTTTCTTACAGTTTCGTTGTCCAGCGATTTGTCATGGGATAATTCGCAACGGCGGTGTTCGAGGAAGCAAAGTGTCGATGGATTATTAAATGACGTTAAATTACCGACGGCGAAAAAGTTTTGTGGAAGAAAAGTTATTGTGAATCGACGCTGGCGTGAGATGTGACTGCGCAGCGCGGAAAAACCGGTGAGTCTCCTTATAAATATTAGTGTTAAGGCTGCTGGATATATATTTTGATAAAGTCATGGGAGCCGTGCGATAACAGGAGGAAACATGAATTTCAAAAAGTTTGCTGAGCTGTGAGGAGCTTGGGAGGTTTGTATAATACCTTCAGTGCGTATAATGTAATACGAAGGTAGAGACCGACCGGGCGTTAACATCGGACTTTTCACCGCGGAGGCTACTTCCTGAAGTTTCGACGGACGGGAGAGCGCCGGCTGATGCAGAAAGCCCTCCGCGATCATTCATCTTTCTTTGAAGCTTCGTTGATATTCGTCGATGATGAGGTAAAAAAAAGGGTGGGAAGAGGAGGGCGGAAAAAACGACAAATAAATGGAAAACACGGGAAACTTTGCGAAAGGGTCGTGTTATAAATCACTTAAATTATCGAGTTGCCGCTATTTCCTTCCGTCGTACGATAGGGTTTTTTTTTTTGCTTTTTTTAATCCTTCGTCGTCGATGGAAAAAGAGAGACGTGGCGGTAGTTGAGCAATCCATCAAGTATTTTTATCAGAACCCGCGCACCTGATAAGCACCGCTGACGGCAATTTTCCTTGTAACTTAGAATCGGAAGTTCCTCAAAGTTAAACGACTTCATAATTTTCAACGTCTTGTTAAATTCTTTTTGTTTTTATTTTATTCTTAATTTCGTTTCCACGACAGGTTCCACTTGAGTTCTGTTCTATTTTTTTTTCAGATCTTTCGCGAATTGTTATTGCTTTTTCAATAGAGTGATCTGACGTATTTTTCAGACCATTTTCTTCCTTCCGTATATTATAATTTAGTGATTCAAAGAATTTTTTGTCATGTCTCTTCGTTTGTGTTTCAACAATTTTAGCCGTGTTATTTTCATTTATTATCGCAACATGGTTTTTCAATGCTTCTTTCCAAAATTGAACCGTGTGATATTATAAAATCTGAACTATGTATTAATAAAATCTGGACGGCTAGTTCCGATTTTATTATTACATTTTATTGGACGAATCGTTGATCGAAATTTATGTCGGACCCCTTCGCGGCGATAGTTAAAATTTTCAATTAATTGTTGGCCGATGGCAGTGAGTTGACTCATCCTCTTCCAATTACATTTGATTCCAAATCGGTTTATATCTCCTCCCCCCCCCCCCCCCCCATCTCTCGAAATTCCAGAGCGATCGTTAGTATGAACTCCTCATCGTGGTCGGTAGATACAGCTTGAATTTTCGAAAGCATCGAACTTGGATGCGAGTGGCTAGTTGTCGTTAGGTAGACGCTACTTGAAGCAACAAACATTAATTAAATTACCGAGGTTTCACGAAGGGCGAGAGGAGCTCGTTGAGCCCGGCGTTTCGCACCTTTCCGGGTGACTCAACGACAATTACCCGACGGTGCCGGGTCAGCCAAACAGAACAACCGGAGCGAAACAAAAATTGTTCACAGAAAACTTTAAATACATAATTGAAAAACAGGGAGAACAACACGACGCGAATTTAACAACCGAAAAATTGCGAGGAAGAAACATGCACCAGAGATAATAATTGATTTTCAAATGAGAACAACATGCATAACATATTAAGAAAAAACTGATAAAGACTCACATTTGCAAACACGGTGATTTAAAATTTTGTTAATTCTCGCCTAGCTTGTTGTTCACGGAAAATATTAGTTGCCTCCTCTCGTCCAGGTGACTCAACAATTGCGTGACAACCCGAGTAAGCCAAACAGAATATTCGAAGCAAAAGGTAAATCACGCACAGAACACTTTGAATACATAAATGAATAACAATGATAACGACATTTACCGAATTTAACAACGGAAAAACTGACGAGTAGAAACCGCGCTCACCAGGGATAAAAATAAATGTCCAAATGAAAACAAAATGCATAATGACGCAACAATGACAAATGGTAAATTAACCAGATTTGATGAATATATGGATGAGAAAGTGAAAAAAAAAAAAAACGACGAAAAATTACATTCGCAAACACGTTGATTAAATTTTTTGTTAATTCTCATCTCGTTTGTTATCCGCGAAAAATATGCACTGTTTGCCAAATTGGAGTGAAACGGTGTGTTGCGGCGACTGATTATTTAATTTGTCGACTTAATTCGAGCGGTCCATAATCCTATGGACGAGGTGAACGCCCATCGGTGGCGGAGTACTGACCAGAAGTACCCCGGAAGCCTCGCCGCAGAGCGGGTCTTTCATCCGTGCATCCGGACGATCCATGTGTGGCCGCGAAATGATTCGAGAGATGGTTTTGGTGGTCCATTTTGGCCCGACTCTCCTCGTAGTTTCTGTACGTGATCGCAACGTTATCTGGGACACTTCGCCATGTTCCCGGTACAGGGCACGAAGTCCTCGAGCGCTGCCGGCGAGAGCCGTGGGGTAGCGAGACCGGGAGAGAGGGACCGCCTGCTCGTACGTCACGAAATTATTCGGGGATATCCTTCTTCGCGGGGAACAAGGTAATATTTCGTCGCTCGAGAGTTAGCCCTGTTCGTCTCTATCTCTCCGCCTCGTTTTCTCATTCGGTCTCCACTATGACTCTCGCACGTCTCTTCCTCAACCCCTTGATTCTCCCGCCCTTACACTCCAGGGTTCTGCAGTGGTAACCAGACCAAAACGCTGCAGGGAATCCCGGTCGTCGGGTCGCATTCGGGATTTATCACTTGGTACTTCTTGCCGGGCGTGCGTGACGATCCAAAAAAAACGCTTTGGGAACGGTTCTCCGGTACCCAAGTACGTACGAGTGTAGGTCCAGAAACAACTTTTTCGATCTTGCTAGTCCTAATCTTCTTTTTTTTTTTTTTAACATTCGACCCGCTACTGCGGATGGTCGGTAGGGAGTAAACACTAAATGTTTCGAAAACCATTTTCCGCTATCGGTGTCCAATGACAACTTTTTCGATTTTGCTGGACCTGATCTTCTTCTTTGCGCTGCAAGGAAAAATTCTCCTCATTACTGGACAATCGAAATTTACCTCGACTACATTTTGCCAGCCCCTCAATTATTCACCGTTAAACTTAATGGCTCGCTGAGATGCGGATTTAAAAAAATCTCACCCTCAGCACTCGACCGAAACAATGTATCGAAATTTTTCTTCGGGAACCAGAAGCCTCTCATTAGGAAGTCCAAAAACTCACGGCAGCTTGTCCGTAAACGGCCAACCACTGTGCGATTTTCATCGCGGTCATTCCGTCCGCCTGGCCACGCCGCGACGTTTTTAAAACTTTCTTACTCCTACTTCGTTCGCTCCTACGTCACATCCTCCCCCTTCCACATTCGACTCTTTTCTTTCCATCTGTATCTATTTCCGTCCTTCACCCGCTCTCTTCTTTCATACTTTTTCAGCGTTCCTACGGCCACCTTGTTTGCCTCGAGTTACTCCACTTCTACTTCTTCTTCCTCTTCCTCTCGCTTTTCTTGTATATTCCCCGAGGCGCACTAAAAGCTGCAGCTTTTTCTTTTTCTCCTTCATTTTTTTTTTTTGTTTCTTCTGTTTTTGTGGTTTTTTTTTCTTCTTATTTCTTATTCTCCCTTTCGTGACACCGCCGAGAGCCAAAGTACGGAAGTTGTACACACGAATCGCCAGTGGCAACGTTCGCCACGAAATCCCCGAAGTGACCCGCCAGGAGACCGGGTTGGATGTTCTTTTACTCACGGAAACCCTCGCAGGTGCGTTCGTGTGCGGAGAATCTTTCCACGTGTTTTCCGTTCGGTCCCCTGCGTGTGTCCGGGAAAGGACCTTTTTGTGCGCCAGCGAATACGAGAGGCTGGGATGGGGTGGGTCGCGTTTTTGGTCCTGCGGTACCAGGGAGTTTCCCACCGAAAACGCCCTCGTCCCATCGTCTCACTCGCGTCCTTTCGGTAGCGTGGAACTATAGGAATTCTCGTAGGGTGACTAAAAAGAAAACGGACGGACAGGCTCTCCACACGAGCGTGCTGGACACAAGAAGACACGGTCATAAACTTTTCTGCTCTGTCTTTTTTTGCACCTTTTCTTTTTAACCTATTTTGTGAAAATGTTATTCTTTTCCATGCACACGCCATTCCGGAGTATTCACTGTCGCAAAACGTTTCGTCTCGTCCCTTTGAAGCCTCGGCTCGGGTCTTGATGAGAATTTTTTTATTAATTCATTCGCGGAAGATGAGGAATTCTTTGGGTCGTACGCGTTTTTTTTGTATGTTCTTTTTTTTTTTTTTTTATTATGTGTTGCATAAAGTAAGCGGTTATTTACCCTTCAGGAAATAATGGGTTGGAAAACCCTTTGACCTTGCAGAATGGATTGTAAGGCTGTGCAATATTTTTTGCAGGCTTTGATCGAGCGATTTAAATAGTATCTCGTTCCCTTGGAGAGTGGTTTTCCATCAATGGAAAACGTTAATTCAAAGTTGAAACGGATCGACAGAGGCCTTTGAATAAATATAGGGAAAAAGAGAATAATCTGAAACACGTGTATCGGAGTATTGAATATTATAGAAAAATTTTGCAACCATCTACCGGGTCGTTCATGGGAATCGGTATCTTTGACAAGGGCAATAGAGATATCGCGCTTCAAAGGCTTAACGTAGCGAAAAATTCAGCCGATCGTACCATTGAAAATCCGACACATTCGCTTGAACATTCGCGGGATTTTTAGTTGGTGAATCTCTTTCTTTCATACCAAAAAGAAAAAAAATGCGCAAAGTAATGTGTACATGTCTTGCGCATTTATTACAATTCTGCTCATAACTTTAGTACGTGAAAGTTCGTTGATATATTCCGGTTTTTTCTTAGAGGAAGCTATGCGCAAAATTGTGATAAACGAGGTAAGGTGCAAATTACTTTGCACTTGTTTCGGAACGTTAAAACAATGTTTATGTTGAATAAAATAGAACCGGTAAAAAATTACCAAAAAAATTTGTCGTAGAAAGTTGCCGACTGAAATTGGCGTAATTCGTTTTTTGAATTATGCAACATTTTCTAATTCGTATAACATTTAATAACGTTTGAATTTAAAGCTGTATCTTGCGCATTTTAATAAATTACCAAATTACTCAATCACTTGACGTTCGATGCGTAAACTTCAGTCGGACAAATAAAAACAAATGTTCGGATTAATTAAAAAAGTTCAAAACATCATTAGGTTCGAACGATCCGATAAATTTCCATCGACTATATTACCAAACATTCTACAGTGTTAGTGCATTCCCGTGTTGAGTTAAAAATCGACGTCTCTGTCTCTACCCACATTAGATCGTTAGTAATTAGGAAACTTACACATACCCAGATGCATAAGAAACACAAATAATACCCATACATACATCCGAGCACCAACTAAAAGTGCGTTTTTTTCAACGTTTTAGACTACCGTAAGTCTGTCATTAAAATCTCTATTTTTTCTCCTCTTTTTACGAAAACACTCCACGAAAAAAAAAAAACCGCGTTACCTTCAAAAGGATGCAAAAAAAAATACTGACGAGGGTTTCACTTTGACGGATCTTTGATGCGAATCTCCCCGCGGCATCACCGATCGTGCCCGTTGGATCGACTGTTTGTATTCTCCCGTCCCTCACTATTTTTTCAATTCCTCAAAGCGACCATTTTTTTTTTTCTTCTATCCTACGCTCGTTTAATCCGACCGCGGAATAAGGTCCGACTATCTCGTTTCGCGTGTCCGACATCGTCGTCCATCTGTTAGAGCATGACACGGGGACACATCCATACCTCAGCTGTACAACGGTAATTCGTTTACCCGAGAGAAACAGACCTGAGGGACCAGTGAAGAATTCGCCCATAAGCGAATATTCGACTTTGATAAATCGCTTGCCGGATATCGTCCCTCCGCCCTATAATGCTGCGTTATGCTGCCGCTTCACCGGCCGTTGGGCTCTCATCGTTCGTTCGCCCCGGGACCTTCGGTCGAAAAAGAACTGAGAAAGAAAAAAAAACAGAGAAATAACAAAACAAAAAAAGAGAAAAAATAAAGAATTTTCCTGGACGATATGTGGCCGCGGGAAGTACGGTATTATGAGAATAAAAATGGTTTCTATATGAGAGGGTGGAGTACGGTTGGGGGGGGTGGGGGGGATGAGGGAACCGAGAAGGTTGTTTCCGAGGTCTAATATAGCCTATTTTTCCGAGGGGGACGACAGCGCGCACGACCGAGTCGGAAAACTTCTCCACTATGGCGGAGCCCACACCGGGCGATTCCGCAACTCTCTGCCCTCTTACCTTGCATATAAAATGTCTCGGTCGGGTTTCGTTGCTATACGGAGCTGTGTGTATCTGCATACTGCAATATACTCTATTATTTGCCGTGAAAATATCGAGAACTATGAAAATAAGTGACGATAATAAAGTCCCAAGTTTGGAGGATGTTTATTTGGTCGGGGAAACTTGGAAGGGGTTTGCTTCTTAAGGAGATTCTCATGGACGGCCGCGCGTGGTCGGATATCTTCGGTACAAAACTGTTTCTATTTTTCGTGGATTCCTCGAGAAGAATAATTGGATATTTGTATCTGCGGGAGAGTAATCAGAAGAGCAGCCAGCGAAGAGTTCTCGAGTCGAGATGACGAGCAGTTTATGGATGGTGGGATTTTGATTTTTTTCTCAACTTTGGTTCGGTAAAAATTTTTTTGTCGGAAAAGGGAATTTCCGCGGATTGGTAAATGACACTGTTCGGAATGGTGATGCACTTTAGACGAAGAAAATAACTTCCTCGTCGTGTCGTATCTCTTCAGTGACATGTTAACTTTTTTATTGTGGAAATGTAATATTCATAATTTCGGAGTTTTAAAGATAATTTAACACCGACTTATCGCGGAATGCTGTTAGAAAAATTATCACGCAATTTCAGTCTAATTATTTACACTGTATAAGTTGTGTTTTTTTTTCCTCGATCAAATGTCGAAAATATCTACTGAAAGAATAATCGGTAATACTTCCAAATTGTCTAACTCAATATTTCTTCTAAAAATGTTGGAAATTTATGCAATTTGTTTTACGTCTTCCATACAACTTTTCAGAACGATCTTTCGAGTATACAGACTTTTCCGCTTTCACGCACGGATTAAGAAAAACTAGTTGGGAAGTGTGTGAATTATTTTCAACAGGTTCATGCATTAGGTCTTGGTAAAGCTGCGGCATTCAGCGCGATAGGTAGGTCAAGAATTCACGGGGAGGCGAGAAAAAACTCGAGGTTGAATAGGAAGTAAACAGTATTGATGGTAAAAAAATGCATAGGCGAAAAAAAAAGGTTAACGATAAAGATCTACCTGTTCGGTTTAACGGATGGTCGCATGCTGTGTGCGAGGGTAAAATTGTGCTTCAAAAAAATACGACGGAAAATTAGAAATACCCTCTGGACAGAAGGAAATTGTGGTGTGCTCGCCGGTTCATTCCGCTTCCCCATCCACCTTCAGCATTCAAGCGCCGACCAGCATATTTCAGCCTCTGGCAATCCTCGAAATAAACCTCGGTGGAAAAAAATCAGATAATGGGGCCGCACCGCATTTCCTTCGAGTGCCATGGAGACACAGAGTTTTCCACTCCTCGCACGTAACGGAACGTTAAAACGAAATTTCACGCATAGACACCAGAAGTTGGAAAAAATATTTCCGTTCATTATCATAATGGAACCCGGAATTTTTTATCGACCTTCGACCACCGCATTCATGGACGGTTTCCGTATAATTTCATACGGAGAGAAAGTTAAATATTATAAATCCATGGCCCATAAGGCTGAAGTTACTTCACTTTGATGTTTTCAGAATTCGTTAAACCAAAATTTTGAGGTTTTTTCAACGCTAAGCTTTCATTATGGGTTTCGACGGGAAATCCCATGACAAGCCTACGGTGAAATATCAAACATTTTTCAAAAAGCTAAATGATCCAATTATTAACCACGGCCCAATTACAGTTCGTTAATAACATTAAAAATTCTATTAAAGTCCGGAATACTCACATTAAAAAAAAAAAACAAATCCTTTATTATGCGTCAGGTGTTTGAATTAACATCGATATAAAATGATGTGAAATCAACGCATTTCACAATTTTATCCGTAAACTTACCAGAGATAAATCCGTGCAGGCCATTTTCTCGTCAGAGTCCTTATCGTTTCTAAAATCGGGCACTTTTCTTCATGCGCAACGAATAAAATGACACCAAATTTTCCTGTATAATTGAGGATAAATTAAAACCGTAGTGCTAAGTAAATAATTTCCAACAAAGCCAATGCACATTATTCGCAATCATTTTGAAATATCATCAACGTTATAACTGGAGGATAGGCCATCTATTTCTTATTTGCCAGCAGCGATGGAAATCTACGATGTAAAGTGTACAACAGCGTGATGGGAAAAAGAGTCCGGGTTTTGCCCTGCGGTGCAATCACATAAATTATCCTCTATCTTGAAAATTGCCGGTTTTTGCCGTCGTTTCTACGTCCATCTTCCTGTCGTCCATCGAACTCAGATATGCTAATGGGCCGACCGGGGTGGTGGTGGACTGGCGGGTGGTGGAGGGTTGGTTTGGAATGGGAGGTGCACGTTACTTCGCTTTCGCAATCTAGAAAATAAATTTCGCATTGTCTCGGCGGAAAGGCAAGAGCGGCACATCGGTTAAAGGGAAGCAACAGAAGGAGTAAAGCATAGCGAACAGAGACGGTAACTGTAGATAGTAGGGGGTATATAGAGTCGGGCATAGGGTGCAGTGAGTAGTCGAGTGAGCTTTTCTCTTCGCTCGCGCTCGGGCGCTTGTACAGATTAAATCTCCGGGTAAAGTAAGATATCCCTATACCGTCGTGTATATATTTGCGCGAACCATACGTAAGGATACGTGGCGAAGTAGGAGCTTGTACTTTGGTGAATGTAGTCGTCGACATGCCATTATCGTTATTAGATCTTCGGTTACACTTCGAGTCTCGAAACTAATTCTCTTAAATTTTTCGTACCTTGACAAAAATTGTCCATTCGCCAAACCGGATACTTCGTGAGCGATGGGCACTCAAATCAGGCTTTAAAAATGCGAGATGAAAATTGGGTCGGGAGACTCGTGATTTTTTTTTCCTTTATAGCACGCTCAGAGAAACACCATTAGGGAAAGTCTATGCTTTTTTAGGGACGAAAAAGGGAAGGCTTAACGTTAAAGTCGGAACGAACTGTAAAAAAATCAAAGTGAACTAATTCACTCGGAACATTTGATATTTTCTACACTTGAATTAATTTTAGCTCTAAAACAAATGTTCGCGGTTGGCCAGATTCCGGATACGAATGATAAGGCAGTTGATAGTAATAATGGTAGTCGAAATGGTTAAGAATGGTGAAGTTATTGAAATAACTGATATGAGAGAAATGTTAGTAGACTTAATTAGCTAAAGCAAGTATCGTTTTATTGTGCTCGGCTATTTTTTAAGAACAAATTCGACAAATGAGCCGTTTACCTTAGGGAACGCAATAATTACTTACGACAAATTTTTCGAATGCCGAATTAAAAAAAGAATAGTTTTACTAGCTACATTTTAATCAACGTATTACGGGTGGCCCACTTCGACTTACTCCAAATATTTACACTATATTTCTACTATACTAAACTCCCAAGGGAACGTTTATGTGTATACTTTCGGTTGGCAGACATTTATTTGCTTCAACTATAATCATACTTCATAGTATCAGTTGGTATTTTTGTCTCAAAAATAACACACAGATGTTCTCTTGAGACATTTTGTTTTCGGTCGATAATAAAAACTAATCAACTTTTTTTCACGGGCGTTGGCTTGTACAGTCGCAATTGCAGTCTCATTGAAAGCGCATGTTGGATCAGCTTTCGATGAGACCTCCCTTTGCTTTGACAAGGTAGCGTCTGTAGAAAAAAGTTGATTGAAGTTTTCCATACCGACCGAGCACCAGTAGAGGCGGAAGGGACGTAGGCTCAAGGTGGGAGTGGCCGACGCTCCCTGCCAGTCTCCCGGGCTCGATCGGTAATGAAAACTGTAATGTTATTTCCTTCGATGGCACCGAAACTTTGACGTCGAACGAAAATAGCATTACACGGCGGGTCTGTCAGGCCTGCAAGGGAATTCGATTTCCTTTGGCCTCCTCAGTTTGAGGAACATCCGAACATTACAGCTTACGCAGTTTTCACATTTTTTTTGGTTCCATCAATAAGCGAAACAACTCTCTCCTAGTCCGGTCCGGGATCGTGTCCTACAAATTACTGTAATGAACTTTGTTTCAACTTGCCGGTGTGTAATTTCTGAACAAGAGTGTCATCGAGAGCTGAAATCAATTTTTCCCTTTTAGGCACTACCATGGAAACTTCATTTGTCAAATTTAACACGATATTGAACATCCCATAATTAATTCGATTCAAAGCCTGCTATTGGTATCAAAAACTGTAATGAATTTTTTTCACTGATGACGACATGCACATTTGAAAGAAAATTCTTGTAGAGTCCTGATATGATGTCCCATTGCGATGAAACTTCTCTTTTCACTCTACCCCCCCACATCCACGAGAAAAAAGTTGATCAACTATTTAAAAACTCCATTTTTCTAGTCTGTCGCTCTGGCCGTCTTCATAGTCAGGCGATACCGCTCACCGCCGATACTTGGATGGGTGAACGCCGCGCTGTAGCTAGCGAATCGTGGAGACTCAGTCGGTGATTACGATCTAGAAATCGCAATTTCTGGAAAAAGATACTTCTGTACATACCCAGATTTTTCTCAGTTTCCCCGCCTCCTTGAATGCCACCCAGTCAGGTGGTCGGTCAGCTGCAGAAAAAAATTCCAACGGTGAGGTGCGTAAAAAAGGACATCCACTGAAATAAACATAATATGTTTTCGGGGACCACGAGAGGAACTCAATTCGCCGAATAACACGATCAACATGCGCGCCATTATCAATTCGCGTCGAAACTTGCCACCTGAGTGAAACAGTGACAGAGGTCGCGCTAGTTGGTAACTTTGCAATCAGGCATAGTCATACAAAGCTGTGCATATATACGTTCAACGTTCTAGTAGCTTGTGCGACAGTTTCAATTGAGTAGTATAATAGTTGAAGGAAGTATCTGGGAAATCCTATCAAGCTGAAACCACCAAGGGTGGTGCATGCGTTAGGACGATCTCCGTTCGTTCTCTTCGAACACTCTCGCGCTCGGTCGGTAAGTGTACGATGGTCTCTCCGTCGTTCGCCGTTTGACAAACACCGCTCCGAACGGTGATGGATGCGGGGGGGGGGGGGGGGGGGTTGGTTCGAGTTAGTTCGACCAGAGTTACCGCTCTACTTTATCGACTGAGACACCGCGAGGACTTCCGACAGCATCGGCACAGAGACCACATTTTACAAATACCCGACGAGTTTAATTCGAACCGTGCTTCTCAGCGTTGCTCGGGCACTTTCGCTCGTCACTCAAACCGCGCCGCATAAACGGCCGTGTATTTAGTGCGCAACTATTTACTTCCGTAAGTATCGATTCGTTCGCGAGGCACGCGCCCGAACATCGCGAAACCACGCCGTACGCTTCAATCAATCACGTGGGCTTACGATTCGACCCGGTATTCGTAACGCTTCGTGCAGCACAGGTGTACGGAACCTTGCGGAGAAGCGGATTAAGTGTTACGAGTAGCTTGTCGAATGTGGTACAAGACGCAAAACATTTTGGGCGATGCGAATATTGCGGAAATTTTGAGAAACTGTGAGAGTAATTGTTGCTTGGAAATTATTGGCGCCTGATCGAAATCCGAAAAACAAAGGTTTGACGCTGGGTTTTATGATATTGAATTTCGTTTATCCAATTTCGTTATCTTATTTGTTGGTTTGATTGCATTTGTTTGTGTTTTTTTGCACATTCGACGCTCAAAACTCTTGTCAGAAAATATCTCTAGCATAGTAGAGTTCTCCCGGAATCAAAATAAAATTCTACCGGAATACGAGCGTAGATGGTAGCGTTGTTTTTCGATAGATTTTTATTTTGCTTTTTTGTCAGTCATTTTACCGCCTGGTGAAGATTTTGGGCGCTATCCGGTAAAATTATTTTCTGGTTGAGTTGTGAGTTGCAAAGACTTCAACGTGTCGCTTGTTTCATTTTGTTTATTCATTAATTTGTGTGATTGTATTTATTGACTCGTTTATGTCGCTAATTTCGTGTAATTTATAGATTTGCGTTTTTTTTTCATTTTTTTTTTATTACTTCGGAGACTTTGATTCAATCGAGTTTTGGGAAGTTTGGGATTTTTAGTTCTCTCGACGACTGTCCGGGTCTCTTGACGATTTTTCATATCCTGCTTTCAAGTAAAACCAGAGGGTTTGTTTTCATGCGTACACTAAAAAATCCTGCACTGTGAGATTTTTTCATGCCTGCAATTGTATATGTACACAAAAAAGAGAATCTCAGTGATCGAGTTTCACTCTACTGCGAAACTTGACACCAAGAGCGATATTTTACTTGCTGCAAAAAAATGTTTTTTTTTACTGTTTCTCTTAGCACCGAAAAGGTAATTCGACGAACCGTTCGCGGATCTTTTTTATAGTAACAATTTTTTTTTTCTCAATTATTCATTACTTTCTTATACGAATTATTTATTATTATTTCAAATAAATTAATGCCAATCATTCTTTACCCCAATTTATCTACGTCCAGCTACGACACTCGACTTGTGACAAAGTCACGCTTTCATCTTTATTGGCCATTATCACTGCACGTGCAATGCGGACGAATCGCCTTGAGTAGCGAAGCAAGGGAGAAAGTTTTTCTTGAGCCGGAGTCTATGGTCCGTGGGACGAAGAGAGAAAACAGACGAAAAAGAATCGCGCCGATTCGAGTGCGACGAGTTTGTGGGATTCGCCGAGGGCTCGGTTCGCCAGTGGAAGCCGCGGACACCGAGTGAGTTTGCAGCAACTATGCTCCACTTCTTTTTTGCCCTCCGGTACACGGTTCATGTTATACCTAACAGTACATATGTCTCTCGACACTTTAATATTTATTATTAGCTTCGCTGCGGTGTAAATGCGAGAGTCGTGGTTCATAGAAAAAAAAATTCAGCAAAAAGGAAACTCTATCCGTCTCCATAAAATTTTGGAGATAATTGCAGATGCTCGAGGAGTGATAAAAATGAAAAATACGTTCGTTAATATTTTGGAGAAAAACCAATCGTTTAAAATTAGTGAAAAATATTGAAGCGCTTAATTTGTTTTACCTTCGACTCACGGTAGTCGGTCTCTGATGAAAAGAAGTGAATTGCCAGTGACTCGAAAAACAATTACCAAATTTATGGCGCGTGCTCAAACGACTGGAAAGACTTTTAGGAATTTTTTTTTCGATTTTTTTGTAAGCTCCTCGTCGACTTAATTATGACATTTCACCAAAAATTACAAAATATTTTCATCCATTTCGTTCCACGCTAAAAAAACTTGTCGCTAAATTTTTTCGGATCCTTTCGTCGTAAAAAAGTATATGAATATAAATTAAAGAAACTTTGAATTCCGTTGCCACGCCTTATCGAAGCTCGCTAAAATAATATAAGTATCGTAGCTAACGCAGCGAATTATGGATGGACACGAAAGCGCGGATACTCTATATTTTTATGCCGCTCCGTAAAGCGCCAATCATTGTATAAACAAGAACACCGCTTCGCTTACTCCTGTGTACCTTGCTGTACACACAGCGATATACCGCAGCATTTTCTTTCGATTTAATTCGATTTCACCTCCACCTCTCCGAACTCGATGGGAAACCTTGCGAGCCTCGCGAAGCCATCTTGCGGTCAGGAAACAAACAAATAAACGAAGAATATTTTTTAAAAATAAAAAATGAAGAAGCAAAAAAAAAAAAAAAACGTAGAGACGAAACGTAAAACTCGGATTCTCGGGTTGCCCGAACGACGGAGTTTTTCGATTCGACGACGAACGAAAGTTCCATCGACGCGAACGAGACGGATGTCTGGGTGCGGCGGCCAAGCACGGATCAACGTGAAAAATCGTACTGCGAAGCCGCAAGACGCAAAGTTCGATTCGCTATCGGGCCGCAAGCCGGACGGATTGGAGAGCTTCTCGTTAGAGTTTCCATCCATATTTTTTGGTGGGCTCCGTGCGGTTGCCCCGAGCCATTAAGCTGACCTCCGAAGGGAGGGTGGAAGCTGCCTTTCACATCCCTCTCGCCCCCTCTTTCAGTCTTCGCGGCTTGAACAATGCTCGAATAACCCCTCATGGTCCATGCTCCAGCTCACCGAGGCGATGCCCTCGGCGTGTGGAATCCACTGCGGTTGCGGTAAACGCGACCCTCGTGGAAACTGGATATGCGCGCACACTCCCTTAGCCCTCTCTCCCCTTCGCCTCTGCCCGATGCAACCCTTTTCCGATACGTTGTACGAAGCATATAAGTTATGCGGTGTTAACGTGTGTCCGCTTTTTTGGAGCACCGCCAGAAACCCCAAACCCTCTTAGCCGTACGTGGATTATAATAGTTCGATACTTCGCTCGTTACGTACCGACCAAAATTTTATTCTAACAAGACAAAAATCCATTCGATTTCGTGGTCAAATCGTTGGATCGTGGCTCATGAAATAGAGTCTCGTCTCCCGTATGGGTCAATATTTCTTTTGGTTAAATTTCTGATTTAGTCAAAGTTCTAATGGCGATATCTTGGAACCCTTGAGCGAGTCCTTCCGATGAACTTTTGTTCCACGGATATCAGGTCAGGTTTTTTTATAGTGAAGTTTCGGCTGTCGATCTCTTCACCGTTCGTCGACTCTTCTCTATTTCTCTGCATCGATCAAAATCTGTCGATCGCCACAAGGGACGAACCATCGTTCGGGAATAGCGACATGAATTATTCGGTAGTGGATACGGCCGCGGAGAGTCGGACTATAGTCGCAGCGGGAGGGTTGAAGTACGGGATTTCGTAAAATCGAGCTGCTTGGATTTTCTTGGAATAGTGTTGCAAGCGGGATGAGCCGATTCCACTACGGCTGTACCAGAGCTTAGAGTCTCTTTCGAGGCCGGCAGCAGGTGCAGTCTGAACGCCGAGCACGGTCTAACGTATTATCCTTCGTCCATCCTCTCGAACGTTTCTACTCAAGTTGAGTGTGCTCACTCGGATAGGGGCGTTGGATCGAATAACACATATCGCCCGCTTTTCGCATCCGGTCTTTTTTACCTCCTTACCGTTTCTCGCAGACATTCGACCCTATTTATTCGACTCGCCTGCGGCTATCGCCTCACGATTATCCGCGTCAGCGATAATCGTTCGTCACCCTTAATTGTCGTCGTTCAACTACGAAAAAACTTTTATCGCCCCGCTCAATGCCCACGAATTTCGCTCGATAAGCGTTTCGTGTTCACTATTTGGAATTTCCTCAGAATTTATTATTTTTCTTGAGAGGTGATTGAGCAAGAAAGGCAGTTGAAAATTGGCATTTTCTTGACGCTTCCGCATTATAATTTTCTATAGAAATTTTCATATCGGTTCTCAGGAAACTAGAAAAAATAATTTTTAACATCACTTTTTTCAGAAAACTTGGATATCGAAATTTTTATGTTGGTTTCTCAGAAAACACGAAATTTGAGATTTTTATACCACTTTCTTTTTGATAATCTTCTTTCACTCTATAAGCCTGTTCCATGAGAAAATATTTTTCGCTTTTTGAAAAACACGGAAAATGTTTCCTCATAGAAGGAATCTTTGCGAGCGAAGGAACGTTTTACGAAAGCGATAAAAACATTTTGCATTTTAAACTTTCATGAGAAAGCAATACAAACATTTCAGTTTTCACTTGGTTTTTTTTTACTCATCGTATTTTATTCCTCATTAATAAATGGAATGCAATTTCCCTACACTGTATTTCAAGCTGAATAACTAAAATTTACGTGACTTCGAACGAACATTTATGTAATAGAAAATTAAACGCGCGAAACGTTCGTCAACGGTCCTCGTCACAGACAGTGAGTTGCATCGAGTAGTATATTTAAACGAAGGACTGCCGAAAACCTGCCATCGACCGCTATTCGTTGTTGTTAACGTAATATATTTTTTTACACGCACTACAACTCGTTTGTCCCATTACGCGATGATGGTTTCGGCTGCGCGTTGTATATTAATTGTGTACAAAATAATTTTTTGTTTTTGTTTTGTATTTAAACAAAATTTTGAACCTCACAATTACTTATAACGAGGTATTCACACGCCGAGCAGTTCATACCAGCCTTTCCTCGTTACGTCATACGTGATTTACAATTTTTGCTTCATCACGGGAAAAAAATATTCCATATGCATTATCGTAGTATTTTACGTTATGTTCCAGTAACGCGGAGCAAAATATAATATTTTCGGTGTGAAAATTTTGTTACTGTGAAGGAATAAATAATTGGGAACACACGAGGGAAAATTCGAACATATCGGCGAAAAGCATACTTTTGCCAATGAATCAGACACGAAAGAAAAGCATGAAATGCCTGATACAAGATGATTAAAGGCCCTCATGATGATTGTTTATTTCGTAATAACGTAGCATCAATATTGATGTAATTTATATTACTGATGCAATATAATTCACCTTCATGTTTCCATTAACCCAAATAGTTAAAATGCGTTTTCACGTATTTTCGAAAAGCCATAAATTATTGACTTCCATTAAAGCGAAACGGATGTTGAAAGTGTGGCAATTTTGGGAACCGCAAATAGTTCATACTTCAAAATTTACTCGAGAACTTTATGAGTTACACATAAACACGATCAACCCGATCTGCCACATGAAATTTTCCGCTCTTTTCCATCTAACAACGCAAAAACAAGAACGACACCTTCGGGACGGGAAGTAAGAAGGTGAGACTTTCCGTACAAGTATCTGGCGTTTTATCTCACCTACTTTAGAATTCAAAAGTGTCTCCGAGCATCCGACTCTACAGTCTTTTAAAGACGAGTGGCTGTATCGAAGGATGCTCGATTCAGCCTCATCTACTTATCCATTGTTTGACTGAGCTGGCATTCGAAATCGCTTTTATCTACTTGCTTGACTTTGGCACTCAACGAACACCGGGTACTTCTTACCCGACTCGGCTACTTTCCGTTTGTCATTGTGTATCTCTTCGGCCGCTTTTCACCCTCTCCGAGGACAAATAAGTCGATACCACTCCGACGTAGCAGCGACGATGCCCGGAACGAGCGAAGGGCCTCGACGTTTCTTCTGTAAGAAGGGCGATTGAGTTCAATGGCTTATAGATTGAACGGTGTCGGCGGGAATAAGTAAAAGACAATAAGCTCTCCCAGGCAAAGAAGAGAAACTCCCGGAAACCTATTATACTGGGCGATTCTCGGTCACACAATGAGACTTTGTCGCGGAACGTTCTTTTGCCGGTGGATATAATTTTTTCGAGATCTCTCGCTCGATCGGAGACCTTCGGACCTCGCGTTGCGCGACTTTCGAAATTCTTCATTGGCTTTTTATTCTCCTCGAAGACACTTACAGACTTCACAATTTTTGAAGATTCTTCTTTCTTCGGGATTTTTGTCAAAGACCCAACCAGATTACTGGCGAGATGAGAAGCGTCAAATGTCGTTTACTTTGGCGACCCACATCGACTTTTCAATCATTCATGTTCATCGAGAACCGCGTTATCGATAGGAAGAAATAAAGTTCTACTGTCATTCAGTTCAGTTAAATTCGAGGAGCCAATAAGTCCCTCACATAATTAAGTTTAGGCGGCAGTTTGTGACCCTTGTTTTTTCTACACATCCAATGAAATTACTTTGATCCAATTGAATCAATCTCACTGTCTGTACCTAAATTTGTTTACTAAAATTACATAAGAAATGCAATTAGATCCGTTTTAATTGATATTCTGCAGTTTCAGGAACTGGGTAAATAATTGTTGCGTGAGAGTCAGAAAGTGAATAAACGTGTGAGACACAAACTAGCACATGGGTCCACGATGCGAAAAACTCCGGTAGTAGACGAGCGTCGTTAAATCAATATTACTAGAGAAGTAAAGATTAAATCAATATTACTAGAATTTTCAATTATCTCACTTGCAGAATAGGTTTATTCAGAATGTTTCCGTGCACGAGATGAGACAATTCATTTTCTGTTTACAGTGTCACGAATTCGGAATTATTAGAAAATCCCCACCGCTGCTCTTAAAGTGATCCGAACTGAATCTTCTACATTGATTTATTTCAAAGAAAGAATAATATCCTTCGATCATTCGAAAGGACTTTGGTCGATGGTCGATTGGCATTTAATCAAAATCCGTAATTTATCAAGAGACCTGTTCAATATTATACATTGTCAATAAATATCGATGAAAGGCCCGGTAAGACGACGACCTGAAAACTCAACATAGACATTTCCCAAGCTTTTAGTTACACATTTTTTTCCGAAATGAAAAATATCAATATTCAGGAAAAAACGGCATCGCAAACAAATTAAAACAAAATGAAAAAAAAAAAAAAAAAAAAAAAATAAATGATGACAAAAACGAACAAAAAAATGGATAAAAAAGTAAATCACGAGAGGAAATAATTTACGAGGACACGATAAATTGAACAATCGCCGGGAATGTTATAGCGCGAGAAATACGAGTCGGACTATGCGAGGGTGGGATTAAATTTGTGGCCGAACACTGCACCTCGTGCATCCCCCGTCCGGCGTTCTCCTCTTGTCCCGCAGGTGCCACATATTTCGGTAGGGCTCCGGCGACGCTATAACGATAAACTGTTTCGATCGAGGACATAGCGCGCCCAACCAGTGCGCTGCTGTTCCCGTCGCGCCCGGGCGTATCGCCGCGCTAACCAGGCGTAATCTGGGCACCGAATCAAAATTACACCGCCTTAAACGTGTTATACCTCTCGGTAATATGTGCAATCGTATAACCGAGCGAGGGTACGCGAGACAAATTTTTGTCACAACGCTCGCGCCACGACCACCACCCGCAAATCCGGTTTGTTTTCCCAAATGATATACGGTAACATCGCTCCCGGGTTCCCGGTTATCACATCGGATTGGCCCCGCGTTGTTATTGCAACTAACGAATCCAGAAGGCTTTAAAGCTCGTTACGGAAAATTTTTTATCGACGATTCGGCCCAGCGAATGTTCAACGATTTTATATTTATCAACTTACGGCCACTCAATTGGCTCTCGGATTGATCGGGTGATGCCCAACTTTATTGAGATTTAAATGTCTCCACGAGAAATCGGGATCGCGGCTGATGGATCGACCTCCAAATTCGGATAGGATTTTTTTTTTAGTTTTGATCCCCAGATTAAAAAACAAATTGCAAACTTAGTAATTCGTGATAATTCGTTTGTTTCGTTTTTCCAAAATGAGGGCTAGTCGGCGAAGTTTCAATATAATTTTTTTCAGCTTGAATCGTCACTTCTCTTTAGGCGGGGCCGCATGAGATGGGTTTGCGAATCTCTGCCTTGTCAGGCATATGGTTCTTGCGGATCACTTGCCATGGCCTTGTGTAAACAGTTTGGGTGGTTTCCGAGCTGGTTTCTCGAAGGACCGCACGACGGAGAGGTTCGAATATGTTTACGTATCCGAATTGGAGAACGGCGAGACTCCTGCTGAGGCTGACTTCCGTATGTCATAAGCCAGCATGCGTGAAATTTCGGTAACCGCTACCAGGGGTCAGCATAATTATGCTATCGGCGAACGGGACATTCAAATTCGATTTTCCAGGCTTGAGTTTGTCTCGGGAAGCAAATGGCTTTTTAACACAACAGAGTCAATAATTGGAAGTACCGTGACATAACGAATTACGTAAACGACATTAATAATAATTCATAATGATCAATCATTAATAATAATTCATAATGATCAATCATTAATAATAATTCATAATGATAAATCATTAATAATAATTCATAATGATGAATCATTAATAATAATTCATAATTCAAGATGGGGATGCTTCAATCGTAACGAGGAAGCCCACTTATAATCCGATTCGTCGCGGTGTTCCCAGGCGCCCTGAAAGGCATAGGAAGATAAAGTGCAGTTTTCGAAGTACGGATAGGTCGTGCGAGCCAGCTTCGTGTACCGTACTGTACATCAATTTTTAAACTTAAAGTCTCAAGTACGCCTGTGTGTTCATCCAATCGTGCCACCGTAAGATTTCCCACGGGTCGCATGCCTCATCCGCGTTAGGTAACTGTCCCGCGAGCGAGAAACATAAGCCCTCGAGTTATTTCGTTCCCGCGAGTGGACGGGCGGCAACCCGAGCGAATGAAGAGCGGCTCCTTGCTGGGCACGCAGCATCGCTTGCACAGGTAAGAGGCGCCGAGACGCTGGAGTAACCGGCAGTGAGCGCCGCTTTTCACGATCGCGCACGAAACCGTCTTGTCTTGTAATACGTCCGGACTCCGACGGGAAAACAATAAGGGTGTGAGCGGAATTACTTACCGACGTCCCCTGTACTTATTACTTTATATTTAACCGCAGCGATTTAAAATCAATTATTATCCGTCGACATTAATTTCTTCGGTGAAGTAAATTTAAAATACTTTGAGTATTATTAGAGAACTTTTATTGAAAATACCACTGTTCCGTCATTTTTCTTTTCATCGTACATTCATTTCACATAACTCTGTTATATATAATTATTAACTGTATTAGATAAAATTTAATATAATCGATCGGGCACAAAAGTTTCCAATACCGTTGCATTAAGTTTCATTCAGAATTTTTTTTGCACTGTATAGAGTAGCGCTCGCGAGGAAGACTCGTCGGCAAGTGCTCGACGTCCATTCGCGCTTTACATCAGCGCTACGAGAATATTCGACGAAGACGAAGAAGACTCGCGAAGTTGAAAGAAAAGTCCGGACCGTCGGCTAGAGCCGAACAAAAAAAGTCCGCACAAGTTTGTCGCTCGTGCCCAGAGATGAGAGCCGAGTAGCTTTCGCTCCTTACGCACGATTCGCCGTCGTTTCTTTTCTCCCGTTCGATATTTTCGTGACTCGTTGCCGAGCAAACTGAATTACGTTTTACGACGTAGAACCAAGAGCGCGCTCGCTCCTAGCTCGAAAAGCTTCACCGCTGAAAGCTCTAACGACGAGGTCTTCGCGCGGCGTCCGTCGCGAACGCCTCGGCAAGCTCGGATGCGAAACTTTTCCATTTTAAATAAGAATAAATTCAAATTCTTATGCTCCCGCGAAGTGGCGCGGCTCGCCCGCGCGAAAGGCGCCTCACCGCCGAATCTTAGAAAACTCGCTACTCTATACTGTCATTTTCTCTCCGCCGGCAACGGTTCGCGGTGTTGAGCGCAACGAGACGTGCGCGTCTCGCGTCTTCTCCGGTTTCCTCCCCAGCCACCCTTTGGTTAACGAAAACGGCCGAGCCTCTGGCGTGCGTGGTCGGGCCGAATGCACCGCGGCGTGAAGAAAAGACGCCCCTTATAGGATGAGAAACTCTCTCTCTCTCTCTCTCTCTCTCTCCCCCAAGGAGGAGCTCTCCTACCAGGCATATGAATTTCAACTGGGTGCCGGATACATTTTCTCCTCTCATATATTTCTCACCCATTTTTTTTTCCTTTTCATTCTATCTTTTTTTTCGCACCTCCCTCTTTTCCCCGAGGTTTCTCTTCTTTCTCGGGACCAGCTTCGATCTTTCTTTTTCCCCTCCTCATCCATCCACGTTGGCGACGCGCTGGCTCGAGCCATTCTCATTCGGGCTTCGTCGCGGGACTCGGCGAACGGCGGAGTGGAAAGCTGGATTGAAGATTGTTCTCTTCACCGCTGCTCTCGTCCCCGAGAGTGCGCGTTTATTGCTCGAGCAGCATATTCCTCCGAAGACCGCTGAATATCAAGTCCCGGCGTCGTCGCGATCGCATCCGCGGGGTTCCCCACGGTGAGAAATGCTGAAACTGCCGCTTTTGCCTTATGCAAAGTTGGCTCTTCGTGCACGAATCTCGGGCACGGTGTCGCGATCCGAGACGGCGATTCGACGACGGTCCCTGCGTATCTTCGACTACCAATGACCTCTCATCTGTAATACTACGTGTACATTTACATAATAATAGAATTCATGCCGATTGGAGCCCTCACACCGATTCGCACAGTCACGGATACTCGAGCTCGTACTCAAACTGATACTAACTTTTACTCACACTGATACTCGCTCTGTTCCTCGTACCGACACCCATACAGATATACGTGCACTAAGAGAGGGATCTTGTGAAAATGACCGATCGTCCAAGAAACATTACCATAGCACATAATAATATGGCGTCAAGGTGCCGGCCATCGCAAAAAGTCTCAAATTATCCAAGAATTTTTAGCACAATCAGAAAAGTTCTTACAATTCCGGTACTTCATACCATAAGTGGCGCATTACTGCTATGTCTCATGGTAATATCTGTCGAACGACATTTTTACTGATTTCTTCTCTCAGTGCACCGACATTCATACGGATACTTAGACTGATACTCAAGGATTACTCAGTGTTTATTCGTCGATTACAATGTCGCTTATTCATGACGCTTATTTCCCAGTCGAGCAGTACTGTTAATGTAAATATATTTACGTTAAGCATAAAGTTGTCGTTACACTACATCGAGATGTAAAAATCCAACTGTCTTATTTTTTGACGAAAACCGCGGCACAGCTTTAGGTATAATGAGAAAAATCTCGTTGGCGTAGAGTCACGAGAACTTCCCTTCGAGTTGCATCGAAGACATAGTTATTTCCGTGACGATCGATCAATCGAGTAATACGGGGAATGAGAGCATCGGCAAGAGCTCACAGATCGGGAGAAAGAGGCAAAAGACGAGAAATAGGACGCGGGAGGTTGAGAGGTGGAGATAACTGTCGTCGACGACAATAGCTCGGGACACTGATCAAAGGACCCGTGGGACAAGTACTTCTCGATCGGACTGAATCCTCTTCGTTCCCTTCGCTCATCCCATCAACCTTCACTGCTGACTTCTCAGCAAACCACCAACAATTTTCAAAGCCTGACCTCTTCGTCTGATGTTTCCTTTTTCATTTTTTTCTGTTGAAGATCCCGTTTTTCTTTTCTGTCTCCTGTGGTTGATTTATAAAGACACTGGCGCAGCTGCATGAACAGCAGGTTTCGTATCTCACCTGCCAAGCCACCTTCTCGTTCAGAAATATTTTTTTACATTTCTTCTTCAAGTTCTTACGGTTTTGATTCTTCGAAGTTAAAAATAATATTATAATTAAAATATTTTTCTTTGAGTATTCAAAAAATTTCTTAAATATTCCGTGGCGATGTTCGAAGATGTTTAACATAAAAATGTCAAGAATTTAGGCACAGGGGAATTAATCTCCACTATCGCCCTCGATCGAGTTTAAGTCAATGGCAATTTCTTCGCCCTCGTCCACGTGCTATCTTTCGGTGTGCTCCGAAGGCTCCCCCTCGGTCTTCCACCCAGCGACAGATAGGCTGAAAGCTCTTATCGCGAGGGAAAATGATGTGGTTAAAGCTCGGCTGTTTTACGTGGGACTAATCTCACGGGCTTAGAGGTCTCTCGCCCCCAAAGCGCTTATGCCGGTGCGCCATCTGGTGTGGCACGAGCGGCGCAGTTCCATCTTCGCATGGCGAATTTCCTGTTTGAGCGTTTTCTTCATTATCTGACCGACGATTCCGTCGTGGGACTTATCGGTTTATCCGAGAAATTATCTAACGTCTTGGAGCACTAAATTATATGAATTAAAAAAAAAAAAACCAATGCACGAACAGTAACACTTGAGGAAAAGAAAATCATTGAGTTGCTGTCGTTTATTCGATAGTTCAGAAAAAAATTCACCAACAATATAGATTTATTTTAGCTACGTGCAGAATTATCGTATAAATTCAATTTTCAATTAATCCTTGTACTAATAAAATTTGGGGAAAAAAGGAAAAACGTTCGTGGCAACAATGAGCACAATACGAGAATAACCCGACTACGAACACGCGGTTATTAGCATACCATAAATTTTACACTACTTCTGTATTGGTAAATATACCAAAAAAAAATGTTTCTCATTGGCTAATCGATTATGAGACCGCGGAATATTAATTCGTATATTGGAATATGGTGTATTTACATGAATTTATACCACAGAATACAATTTATCGGCTACAAACATGGACGATTATATAAAGAATCAATATCCTAAATTTAGTTGAGTAATATTTTATCGTTTCGCGAAACGCTAGCGCCTCCGAAAAAAAACTCCAATGTGGATCATCCTCTACGCTCTCGTGAAAACTCCCTGACCCTGGATACCCAAGTTTTGAAGACCCGCGTTCGACGATTTTAAAAAATGAAAAATGATTTTTGTTACATTTGTCCCCAGTCTTCTCCGTGAATCTTTCCGGTCTTTCCTGCGAGGACACAAGAGACACTCTCACGGAATTAATTCTTCATTTCCGTAATGGCGATACCGGAAGGAAAAACAAAACAGCACAACCATCGAGCTTTCGTTGTCCGAACAATTTATTTGCCTTTGCGAGTGTATTCAAGCACCGGTTAAGCTCGCACGGGTGCCGAAGCTGCCCGCTAGTTATTCGACATCGTCCCCTCGGGGCGAATCGAGGTGGTGGATGTGCGAGATGAAATGGCGTGCGGTGGCTCAAACCTCGCACCGTTCACTGCACAGCTCATCCTGCTTCGTCCCATCGGGTGGGAAATTTGGGTTAAATCGCTTCGAAAATTACAAGGAAATTCCGTCTCGGAACTCGCTGGAAAATACACGGAGGTTGCGGCACGGTGCGTATAGTTGGGTAGCATCTCGACGCCGTGGATGCACGGGTAAAAGCTTATGTTCGCACTCAGCGCGTACAATGTTCCGTGGCGTGTGGTTCCTCTACCTTCGCTTTTCCGGTTCCCACGTGGACTGTGAGAGCCGGTGGAATTTCGGCGCGCGATAACCCCATTGTACGGATTTAATAGGTAGGCGGAATGTGCCGTCTTCAAAGAGTCTCCTCCGACACATCGAGTTTGATAGTAATTTTATAGCCTTGCAGACCAGTCACTTTGTCATTTGCTAATTATCGGATTTTACACCTGCGCTGGACTTATTTTATTAATATCATTAATATTAATTTTAATTCGTATTAGTGACAGCAGTAGGGGATTTATTGACAATATGGCAGATGCATAATTTTTGGTAAGCAGCATGACATAGCGTGGATTGTTATCTGCAAGGTTGCAGGTTTTTTTTACCTACGCTGAAGAGTGTTTCATTAAAATTATTGGCATTAACATTTACATTAATTAATACTATAAATAATTTCGCACTTTGCTTCATTTTTAATCCTGTACAAAGCATGCGAAGAAAAGTTAACATTTTCCTAGAGCTATTTTTAACAGTAAACTGTTTTAATTTTTTGCCTTTTGATGGACTTTACGAAACGCGACAACGTATGCGTATGCGTGAAACGTACGAGGGCCCGAATCGCAACGACGCTAATCGTATTATAAAATCGGGTTATCCAGAGCGAGAAATCCGCAGAGCTTGCCGGTGGCTGCGGCTTGTTCGCCAGTTCTCTCGTAACTCTCTCTACATAGATATCTCCGTTGCATCCGCTGCAATGAACAACGAAACCTGGTACACGTCTGTCACCCAAAGCCTATTAATCAGAATATCCGTTTAACGTTTCGCGTGGAAGCTTGGTCCGCGAGGGTTCGCGAACCAGCTCACTATCTTGTTTCCGCGATACGTATGAACATGGCGGGTGCGACTATCGAGGGGTTTCGAAATTGACGTACAATTTCGCTCGGTATCGATGAAATAGTATTTGGAGCAAAAAAAAAAAAAGAGAATGAGTGCAACATTCAACCTATCGAAGTCGATAGCACCGACGTTTAACGTATCTGGTCTCCATGGGGAAATGTAAAAAAAAAAAGAGTCGAGCGAAAAATAACACTTGTAAGGTTGGAAAAACGAAATTCCTACGTTGTACTACGACTGTTAGAAAAAAGAATATAACGATAAAAAATTCTATCATACCCATGAACAGTCCGCGTGTTGTAAGAGGGTTTCGAAATGTTTTATTCAGTTCTGTAAAATATACAAATACTTTCATCGTCCACATATGCGGAGACTTGCGTTCAACGACGACCTCCAGTCTGCCGATCCGCGGGCTTTGCGAACCTTTGGAAGCGTGGTAAACACATTCGCAAAGAAATGTATATTTAGAAGGTAGAGTGAAAAGTATCAAGTGGAGATTTTTATCAATCTGAAAACCACATCTTTGACCTCTAGAAAAAAAAAAACATTTCAACGCTGAATCCAATTTCGTGCCGAGCAATGCCATAAAGAAGTTGATGATACAGATCCTTTACTATCAGCTGATTTGGTTCTGATATCTGTAAGGTCTAACGGCCAAATACAATCAGCAAATTCAAGCTGGTCTGAAATCAACAAATTCAAGCTGACCCGAAAGCAGCAAATTTAATCTGGCCTGATATCAACAACGTCAAAGCGTTCTGGGATTGGGAACGTTGAGCTGGCCTGATATCAGCAACGTCGAACTGGCTTAATATCGGCAAAGTCGAAAGCAGCCTGATATCAGGAAGCTCACACTGATTTTGTATGAGCACCTTCAAGTTGATCTGAAACCCAGATCTGGGTTAAACATTGGCCCTGATCTAGAAACAACCGGCCCATCCTGTTCCGAGCCTACCCCATTGATCTCCGATATGGCCAAGATATCTAGCAACGCAACCGAGTGTCCACTCAAAACACTTTCTCTGATGGCACATAAAAAATATTGATTGCAGCTGGAGTTCGTTTCAGCAAAGTCGTCTCTCAAAGACGCAAAAGTTAAACATTGATGAAAACCTTTAAATCAATTCATTCGTCAATTGTCCAAGCTGGATATGAACAGATCTGCACCACCATTCGACGCTCCATGTACAGGAGAAGAAATTGGGTTAATCTTCTGATATTCTTTTTCTTCGTCGACATATTCTTCGTTTATTTCCTCGCACTTTTTCTCCAGCCCTCCAACTAACTCGTATAAGTGGCGAGAGTGTCTATCAACGAGAAAGCCACTTGCTCGAAATGGCTGGTACGCGTAGCCTGAAATGTGACCACCGAGTGGAAGGGAGGGTTGGGAGATGAGAAACTGCATCAAGAGAGGCGCATAGGAGTGTCCGAGCTTAATTCGGCAGGAAGGCCAGAATTGTGGTTGGAGTTACAACGCTGAAACTGCCAATGCCGTTCTTCCATGGCGACGCTGATCTTTTCATGCGCTGCTGCTGAACCTCGCTCATCATCGCGTCTCCGAAGCTCACCGAGATCTTCCATGAATCCGTCAAAGGATAAAAAAAAGGAGGATCGACGGGACGAATGACTATAAAAGAAAACGAAGGTAACTTTACGATTTCTCTTCGGGAATACGCCGCTGCGTGCGAATACCAAGGAATCGTCTACCTACCCAGAAGAACGAACCATCTCCGCCGTTACTATAGGAGATTGGCACGGTGTCGTAAAAAGAACGACGTTAACGTTCGGTTAGTCAAACGTGGTTTCGCTGTGGAAATCGTCATGTTGGTTCTCCCGGGTCTTCTACGTAATGTAGACCGCAACGATGGAGGTGTAAGTCACGTGGGAGAAAACGTCGGTGAGTGCATTGTAGACTCGGGACGACGAGTTCGTAATTTTGATCGACTCATTGTCGAGCTGCGCGACGCAATTTTCGAATCGGTGAACTAACCTACGGATCAACTTTGGAAAATATATATCTGTGTTTATCGTCGGTAAGTTATACAGTCGTGAGACAGTTATGACTGTTTTGCCGCTGTACTTGGAGAGTCACACACAACGCACTTGGAATATCTTCCGAGCCATCCTGCTGGCACAAATGGCCCGTGAAATTGTTGGCAATGCTCTCTTTAATAACTTCTGCCGTAGATACAGCGGATCCGCACAGACGTTACGATATATTCGCAGTTCATTGCACCTAATGGATGAATTCGTACATTCGCCTGTACGAAATCCCGTTTCGCGAATTATCGACACAAAGATATGAATAGAATAGAAAAATAGAATTGTTTTTTTCATTACAAATTCGTTCGAAGACTGCGTTGATGAGTTTCATCAATGTGATTCTAACTTGGCCAATTTTTCATCGGATAACAGAGATTTGGTCTAGCTTTGTATCCCGGTGGAGGTTCACTTCCATTCCGGTACAGTTTTTGAGAAAATTCTACCAGATAGATACTAAATATTAGACCACTCGCAGGTATGATAAACATGTTATGCGGTGGGGACAAGATTCGATCGACTAATTAATTATTGATTTTTTTAAATTTCAAATTGTATCATTAAAGTTAGATTTTATTAATTTTATTTAAATAGGTTTACTTTTGTTAGTGTTGTTTTCTCTTTTTCTACCACGACTTTCATGTCGACATGTTTAGGTTTTCTAATCAGCACGAGAGTCATTGTTACCTGGATTCCTCTTTATCAGCAAAAAAATGAGGAATATTTTGTTTGTTTGTCCGATTCGTTTTATAATTGCCATGGGAGAAAGATATCGACGAATAATCTTTCTCGACGTGCTCGCGTTATGAACGGCTTCAATTTAATTCGATATCGCTTCGTGCTCGATGTTTTATTCTTGTCCTATTGAAAACTTGCTTCTTTACCCATTCTCTTCCTTTACGTTTCTCCGCTTCGAGTATTACAGATTTTACCCAATTTCGCTCGAATAACCATTGTCGGGTCGTTCGACGGGGATTTTCGCGGGTATAACATCGACCCCCCGCCCCTCTTTCTCCCCCCAGTTCGATACACGCTCAAGCACTGGCGCTATTCAAATGAGAAACGCTCAACTTTTCATCGTACCAAGATGCTCTGCTGATTTTAACGATCGATGGGAACAAGCTTATCGGTTTCCGTTCGCAAAGCGTCCTGCAGTCCGTCGTAAAGACCTGGCCGTATAACGGTTGCAGTAGAATTCATGAAATATTTTGCAATACTCGGACAAAGATTGGAACGCACGGCTTATCCTTCCCCGGAGCGATTTTGATTCGCCTTTGAAGGCCAAAAAAAAAAATGAACGAAGAGAAACAAAAATTTGGTCACGTAGTTCTTTTTATTTTAGCTGCAACATAAGTGGAATAATTTTGTATTTTTCGTTACCGTCGGAAAAAGATGCAATTTATTAATATGCAAAATTATTTAATTAAACAACGAACAAAATTCAATACACAATGAGTTCATATCGGATCGCAGTTAAAAAAAAAATAGACTTTTTAAAACGTATAATTGGATCTATCAAGATTCAGTTCGAAAAATCGTTTCTCGAGTAATGAATACAATCAGAGACAGTTTATTCGCATGAAAATGTTTCCATGTGCGAAGAACAAATATTTGACGGTGAAGTTCTGATGTATTGGTTGAAACAATAACTCGAAGATTTGGCATTTCTTTTCGCAACTATCGGACAAAATTTCAATGATTTTATTCCCTTATCGATTAAATTTAATCGCAAAACCTCAAACATTTTTGTCTTTTCCACAAGGAAACCTTCTTAGATAGAAGAATAAAGGAAAAATATGAAAAAAAAAAAAGTCATTTAGAAACAATTAAAGATCGATCCTCTCGATCCTCTCATGCCGCATCGCAATAAAAACATCGATGATATATTTAATTTCAGTTCGACGAATAAATCCCGAATAACAATTACAATTCGAGCAGTTATATAATCGTACTAAAATTTCTTCGTGCGCGACTGAATGACGTGCTCGCTCGTTGTGACGTTTGCGTCGGAGCGCCGAACAAATACAGTATATTTGTCCGTATACGTTACGGAATACGCGCTACCATTAATTCATTGATGCCGCTGAGGATAACATTTTGGTACGGGAAACCCGAATATAATGGATGAAGCTCTTCTCTACATATTTCGCTCATGGCGTGTACTCTTAGTGAGCTCTCTTGCAGTTCCCCGCATTAGATCAGTTCACATAGACACGTACATGTGTGCGCAGAATATTCGTAAGTCGCGGTACATAAAAGCAGGGCGTGTATCAACTATAATTGCGCATATATCGTACGTGCATGTGGGAATAGAACTCGAAACCAGAGCTAAACGCCTGGAGACGGAAACACGACTGTCCGGGATTATCTCATCTCTAATCCTTCCCAGATCGAATCAGCCAACGCTTGGTTATGTCGGACATACATCTCCAGCCCAGCATGGTTTCTCCCGTCCAATCTCGGATAATTATTAAGTGATATGTAAATATTTTCGGCTTCACTAAAATTCTGGGAACGAACGATGTTGAAAAAATTATTTAAGAAAGATTAATTTTTTTTTAAACTTAGATTACTGAAATAATTTTTTTTTTCTATATAGGTATGTAGAATGCGCCGACTGTATTTTTTCTTAGGGGGTGATCGATGTTTTGGGCGGAAGGAAATTAATCCGTCTGTATCCGTCAGTTCCGCCGATGCCGGTTAGTTCGGACTGTTGCTTGAAGGGTTAATCGTCCCGTAGAAAACAGGTGCGCATGATGAGTTATCAGGGATTGAGTCATTCATTTGCAATCGAGGCGGAAAAGACCCGCAGTGAAGTCTCCCAGAGGCGGGGATCGAGTGAAATTAGCACGTCCGACATGCCCCAGGGGTCTGTCCATGGGCAAAGCTCCACTCGGGACGGCGTGTATACAACTGGGGGGATCCGGAAGTGATCGGCGTGACTGGACGGTTGCACCGACGATAGTTTTCCCGGTTAATGACTTTTACCCTATCCGTGGATCAAAATACCCGATACTCACTCTCGTAGATATACCGAGTATCGTGTATACTTTCGTGAACACAGATACGAAGATTGATCGAGACACGCGATACACTCTGAAAAATAATTTGTTTTACGGATATCTGCAAATAAATATTTATTCAAAGCAGTAAATATTCATTGGACTTGGAGGAATATTTATTGAAAGCAATAAATATTTATTTGCGGCTCGCCAGTCAGCTTAATTATTTACCTGGATATATTACCGACCAAACAATTTATCCGCACAACGCAAAGTTATTAGAGTAGATTTTCACCATAAGATCAAAAAAAAAATTCTCATAAATCTATTAGCACTCTACTGTGTCTCATGGTAATATTTCTGAAGCGATATAGTCATTTTTACTAATCCCTTCTCGCACTGTAATTCATCAAACTGAAATACACGTCGCGCTGCGCATATGCTAAATTATGCACACATAATTCTCGTTCGTCAGTGTTTTTTCGGGTTATTATTACTACTCAATTTCTTTTCGGTATCGCAGTTCACGCTCTAGATTGCTACATCATGTACATAATGTTAATTATGTAAATTATGTACATAATTTAATGCTAATTTATATGCACATAATACTCTTGTATCAGTGGTTTTCAAAGTTATTAATACTAATTAATTTTTTTCGGTATCGCAGGTCGCGCTCGAGAAACTTAACCGTGTGCCCAATCGAATCCGCCCCAAAACCAGATTCGCCCGTTGTTCATCCACTGGCTCATCGCAATACGTAAACACATGTTCATGACGCATAATGACCGCGATTCAAAGGGCGCATCTCGCAGAACTTAAGCCGCGAAACGATGCCGCACACGCCCTTCCTTTCATCACCCGAGCATCGATTCTCCGTTTCGTGCTTAGCGAAAATTCGGAAAGTTGGCCAGAAGTTGGAGCGGCCAGTCGGGAGTTTCGGTAATGTTCCGTTGAGCTTCCCGTGAGATTTACGACGTGGCAGATTTCACGAGAATGAGATGGCGAGTGCGGATGCGAGAGATAAGGTCGTCGTCGAGGCAACAATTCTGCGTCTTCCCTTATTCGCATGACCCCGCCGTCTCTTTTGCTTTCCTCATCCTCCCCCGTATCCTTTTCTCTTTCTCTATCCCTGTTCCGCTCCTCTTTTCTTCTGGCAATAACGAATCGTCGTTTATATCGCTGGCACGCCAAGTGGAGCATCGGGTATCGCGTTCTAAATATGTATAGAGGGGCTCGCCTGCAGTATTCATGTTGTGCCTAGTTCGGGCTAGCGTGAAGTGCGTTTGTCGCTCGTAAACCTCGCAAGACAAACTGTACTGTTTCATCCCTCCCGCCGGTTTATTCTTCCTCCACTTCCTCACTCGCCACCTCTTCTATTCAGAGGTGGCGCAAAGTTCAACGGCTATCACCGAAGTTTCGTCGGATCGTAAATATGTATTTCTTAACACGTGCTCGGAAAACCCGCACGAGCCTCCCGAGCTTTTCGACAAATGCGGGTTTATTTTTTGGGAACGCTGCGGCGTACGCGAATCTTGAGGCTCGTCGCTTTTGCTCCGAAATTTCGTTTCGGTTTCTTGGTTTTTATTTGCATATTTCAATGACATACATTTTTTTTTACACTCATTGGTCTATCGTACCGGAACGGTTCGCCGCTTTTTCCGCCACGGATATTGGGATTATTGCGTCAGGTTTCTCGGGCAGTTGGGCGAATATAGATTTGTCTTGGAGCTAGTCTTGCTTCGAATTAGAAATTGAATTAAAAAAAAAAATCTATTCTTGACCGAATTTTCGCTTCGTCGAACGACGTGAAATACTTTCCCCTTCTTTATAAGTAATTAAAACGGGTCGTTATTAATTACCGGACGCAATAAGATTTTCGGCGGGCGTAATTGCCTCCGTGCTCGACTGTCGGAGCGGGCGATAAGACACAGGGCACCCGGAAGGGCGACAACGCCCGAACGGGGAACGCCGTGAAGGATTTCGAGCTTAAATTCGAGCAGGGATGTTCGGACGCGATCAAAGGATACCCGGATGATTAAACCCAAAGTCCATACAGATTTTCCATTCAAGAGAGCAAGCCTTCAGTCCGGCTTCGGTAAAGAGAGTACCGTCGTTACGGTTGCTTGGATAGTTAATGCGTAACATATACCGCGTTCATAACGAAGCTCTCGCCAAAGGTCTTCATTTAACCGGATAATCTTCGTTCAAGTAATTCTACATCCCAATCGGGTATCGTATATTCTTTCCATCACTTTCGCCTCTCAGGGACGATTATTCAAATCTAATTTTACGTTTCAATTTCGGACCAGGAAGTTCGATTGAGAAATTAGATTCCCAGCCCAGTTGGGGTAAAATGTCTATCCTTATTATGGCTGCTTGGAGCGTTAATGAGTAACATGGACAGCGGTGATAACGAAGCTCTGGCCAAAGGGTTTCACTCAATCTGATAATTATCATTAAAATTATCTTGCATACCAATCGGATAACGTATATTCTCTTTATCACTTTCGTCTCTCGGGCACGATTATTTAAATGTAACTTTAGGTTTAAATTCCGGAGCAGGATGTTTAATTGAGAAATTGTATTCCCAGTCCAGTTGCGGTAAAATGTGTACCATTAATATGGCTACTTGGAGCGTTAATGAGTAACGCGTACTGGTTAAAGGGTTTTATTTAACCCGATTATATTCAACTAATCGTGCGTCCGGATAGGATATCGTATATCCATGTTGACCTTTTCACTCCGGTACTCGCTTTCGTATTACCGAAACATTCTTTTTTCGTTCCTCTAACTTTTACGCGATAAGACGAAAAAAACTTAATGAAAACATTCGAGTTCCAGCTCTGTCGCTGTAGAGAGAGTATACGAGCAGTCGTACCGACATTATGGCTGATCGTACAGTAAATGCGTAACGTAGTTAACGCGTAACTACGGTGCTAACGAAGCTCTACCCGAAGGTCTTCATTTAACCCGATAATCGTTATTTAACTAACGCCCCGCTCTGATAAGGTACTCTCATTAACCTTGTCTCTACCGCCCTAACTTTCGCATTATAAACCCCATTTTATTTACTCCCCTAACCTCCCTCCAACAATAAGAACGAAGAAGATCGATTGAAAATGAAATTGACACCATAAAAAAAGTTTTCATTTCATGCAACGTACGCGGTTTCAGTCTCAAGCGATTAAAGTCCTTGATTACTAAATTCCCTGAAACCATCAAACCCCCTAAAGTAATACGTTTCAAGTCCTTGTTTCACTGCCTCATCAAAAACAAAATCCATTGTATGCCTTACATCGAAAATTACCAACTTTATTGTTTCCGAGCCTGTTGAGAATTATCGGATTCGCCAGATCCGTCTGACAAGCTATTCTGATGTTCCGTCCAAGAGCTATATTATTCCTTGTGTGTGCGCCTCTTCATCAGCCCGCCTATTATGTTGACCTAAACGCGTGCATTGTAAACCCCGAAGTGGCGGCTTGACTTGAATTCACTTTGATCTATTTACGATCCATTGTTTCTCCTTCATTCGTAAACCTCCCTTGCTCGGCGAGCAATATTTTAATCCCCCCCCCCCCCCCCCCCTATTATTCCATATACTCATGTAAGATAGTGTGCCGAGTCGTGTTTATGTTTCATGTGCGTACATAATTCGCCGAGCGATTACGTCGGTTTATCCGCGGATATTTGCTCGTATGCGCGGTGCCGGCCAGAAGCCTCCTCGCGAGCAACCATCATCAGCTTTATCTCACCCTCTGTGTTCGTATTACTTCGTGTGGACTCCCTTGGCCCCAGCCTCACCCGCAAACCGTTCCGGCCACTATCGTTCATCGGCCACCGCGTTTACACGGCCTCAAGAGCGTACGCTTTGCATAATGGATGAGAAGTGCCGATTTCCTTCATTTGTTACCGGTCCGACCCCGCCCTTCCGTCGGCAGGCAAATACTCCCGCGAAATTCTTCTTACCTGCGGAAAAACATATGTTATCCGCGACGACTAATTTACCCATTGGGGTTTGTTGCTATCCTTTTGCAGATCTTCACCGTCGCGGACGAACGGGCCGCTGACCGCGCCGCGAAATTCGTAAGTTTCTCTCTGATTTCGAATATTCTTTGATTTAGACATTTTTGAAACACGGAAATCTTTGCGTAAGAAATTGTGGCGTGTCGATGCTTCAATTTCGTTGGCACGTCGACTGTATGCGTGGCGTTGTTTGTCTCCTTGGCGGACGGCCATCGTTATCGGAATTAGATTCTAGGCTGATGTTTGAGTCATCTTCATGACTCTCTTGGGTAAAAATGTTGTTGCGTAAGACGTAAATACTGCACGCTTACCTTCACGCCTTTAATTTTATACTAGGAATATTATAGATTTTATGGAACTTGTTAATTAATTGAAAATGAAATCAATTGAAAGTAACGGTCGAGACTAGGTACGTGTTTTTGTTTATCATTATAGAGTTAAAAAGGATTTTGAAAAATGTTCATTACAGGATTAGAAAGGGGTGCTTTTTGAATGCCGTTGTTAGAGACAATGTATAAAAAGAAGTATTACGGTTTGCGGTGCCATTTAACCACTTATAGGTCTCTTTTGGGTGGAAGTTTTTCTGGGTAGCCCATACATACCATTAATCCATTAACTTTGCTTTATGAATAATATCAATTGTCAAGAAATTTAATGGCAAAAAATGGTGCAGATAGGGTAAGCTTTTTCAATATTCGTTTGGATGTTGAAGGAACATTTTAAAGTAGTGGCGTTGCTGGCAATGTATTTTTGAAAAACTTAAATAGACTTTAATCGAACAAAGCTTTTCCAGCTACTCATGATATTGAGATATTTCGGGTTTTCTGGCCCTACCGATATATCGGGAGCGCGTCGGTAGTAAGGAGGTGTTCTTGCGTTTGAACGGGCTGAAATACCCCGTTGGGTTTGTCGACACAGGCGTTTAAGTACGAAAGCCCCTCGAGAGACGAAGGTTGACACACGTCAATTAGTCAGGCAAAATTATGGTTAAGTTATCGGATAGTTTAGCCAGGCACTTCCGCATCTTCCTGCTGCCTGATGAGAAGACGCTATCCAAATAGTGTCACTTTACAATACAGCACGTTACAAGGTGGCCAAGTTACATGCGATTCTCTAGTGCAAATTGGCTCGAGAAACGCTGTCGAAAGTTTCAATGCAAACAGGATTAGTTCATTTTCACCGCGTTAACCAGAGGGTCAACAATTAATAATCTACACAATAATTGGAGCAAGATAAGTTCATCTCATATGAAGTCAAACAGGGTCGTCGGGCACATTACTTTTCTATCGTTAACACCTTTGAACGTAAAATGTCAGATTTTGGGGATTAAAACTCACCTCAATAGATCCTTCTCACTCGATGAGGCAATCTCGACTATGTGCACGAAAGAATTAATAAGTAACGAGCCTGGAGATATCTGCACGATATATTTTATCATTCTCAACTCGCTGTCAAAACACTGCTTTAGAAATAAATAACATTGTTCACTTGCAGAAATTCATTCTCTGAGTGAATTTTCCTGAGCAAGTTCATGAAATGTACAGCCGTTGCAATTCGTCCAAGTCTGGTCTCATGCATATATCTTTAGGATCATTATAATTAGGAATTCGTAAAGTAATTGGTAAAATGCAAAATATAACTTAATGGTAAATGAGTGTACAGAGCGTACAATCGTGTACATTATTATTCAAACGATATTACCTTTGAGTCCAGAGCTTCAACCTCTAAAAATTAAAACTCACCTTATTAGGTCCAACTCACTCTACAAGTTTGCCTGTACTGTGTGCATGAAAGCGCCAATAATTAATAGTCTCTACAATAACCGGCACGGTAAAAATAATTATACCACAGCAAATAAGGTCGGACAAATTAAAATCGTCTAATAAATTATTTCTCAGACGTCAAATTTTGGAGGATAAAAATTCACCTCGATATATCCGTCTTACTCGATAATCGCGTTCCATGCCCATAATTAAGGGTCTAAAAAATTCCATTAATCAGCTTCCGTTGCCTCGGAGTCCTCTCAACGTCCATCACCGACCAGGACATTCGCGGCCTGTTAGACCTTCCACCATGCTCATAAATCAATGTTAAACATCAATTTATTATCAGCACCGATTATTACAAAACTGTTTTATCTGTTATGTATAACGGGTAAGGATTCGCGCGGGAACGCAAAGACCGATGCGCTTCGCCGCGGTGAAAAAACCCTCGGTCGCCTAGGCGGTAGCATTTATAAGCTAACTTCATTGTATAAAACGACAATGCATTACACGTGGAGCGGGGCTGCGAGACAGAGCCGGGGAGGATACAATGATGAATGATGATGCGCGCTGCCTGACTTTTTTCCCGGCCGACGTGGATAGTCGCCGGTCGAGGCTGGAGGGAAGAAAGCACGAAGGAAAAAGTCAGGTGAATCCGGGACGATGCGGGCTGTTCGGATATACGCGCGGAGGTAGCAACTTTAAACGAGAACTATAAATCCTCCCGTGTCCTTATCGTTTGACTTTTGATGAATTTCTCAGACACCCAACTTTCGTTCCGAGAAATTCCTGGACTATAAGTATATCGACTGTAGCCCAGTTACGGCACCACAAAAGGTCCAGTATCTGCCCGGCATCGGGCCAGCACCGGTCCTGAATTTTTACTCTTATCAATGAAGGAAAAAAACCTCCCGCAAAAAAAAAAAAAACAAGAGACACGCTGGTATATTTGATACGGAGAAAATACTGTTTATTCGACTCCGTGGATACGATTTAGTTGTGATAGACGAGAGACTTGCGAACGAGCGAAGTGGAGGTGGAAAAACCAGAATCGAGACTGACACACGTAATCGAGAGGAACAAGAAAAGCCACTTGAAAAACACATAGAGAAAAGAGCCGCCCGAGGCTTCGAGGCTTCTACCCTATCGCCCGAGTCGCACACTCTGGATTTTCTCTTCGCTTCCTCTTTTTACATCCCCGCCCCCTTTCGTTCTTCACTCATGTATTATACAAAGGTGTGTACGCGTAAGCCGGGCTAAGTGTAGACGAAAAAGGAACAAAGCAGATAAAGGCAGCGGGAGGTCGTGCTGCAGCAGAGATATTCCTTGAGCCTTCGCCCCGCGGCTCTCATACAACTAAATCCTTGAAGAAGCAGCCTTTTTTTTATGGAGAAATGCGATTGCACAGATATATGGACGCTATACCGCATTTTTGTAATATTTGACTAAGAGAAAAAATGCATTTCGAGTTAATTCGAGTATTCACGGGTCGGCGCGAATCTCTTAAGAGAATTCGAAACTTCCTCCCTCCGGTTATATTTTAACTCGTTCCGTAATAAAATCTATATTCCATTTTTAAGTGATTACTAACTGTTTAGGGCAAGAAGCTAATTTTCAGGGTAAATACAGCAATTAAACTTCAAAATTACCTCAAGAACATTCATAAATCAGAATAAATCTCTGCTTGTTCTTCGACTCGTCACGTGTATCGAGTATCACGATACCTCGAATCAAGGTAATTACGAAATGACCTAAGAAACAACGATACAATGGAGTCTTCTCTCCTCTGTCAAGAATCGTCGAGTCTCCCTGCACGTTGACTCGGATCACTGGCGGAATTTTCGTGAGGCGTTACGTACAGTAGACAGCTCGAACGCGAAACAGAGAGAGGGCAATTTGGTGAGAGAGAAAGAGTCAGGCATCGTCTCTACGAACACTGATGTCGTTCGCGTTCCTGCCCCGTCTACATTGAGAGTGTACGTGAAAACGTGCTCAATTTTCCACTCGGCCCGGCAGAGAGACGCACACACTGCACGTGTGTGTAACAGCGACGACCCTTCTTTGCCTTCGGTCGCGGGAGCACGACTCGACGAAAAGGTTTCTGTTGTTCGCAGTCGTGCACGCACGGAGTGGGAAATGAGAGGATAACGAGGGCACCGGAGCAGCGCCACCGTCGCGGAGGGATTTCTTTTTTCGGATTTCGTGTGCGGAAACATGGGAAAAATATTGTGCCTGTCTCATAAGCGTCACGTAAGGCACGATTCGGAAAATTGGAATGGATGGGATAAACGCTTTATCAGCCTGGTTGGCAGAAGACCGGCGAATGAAAAAGGAATTCGGAAAACCGGGTGATCCTCGAACAGGGTGGACTGTTGACTTCGCTACATGTATGGCTTATGTAGGGAAGTTGACTACAGTGGAGAATCAGACGGATGAACTCTTTGGAATCCCATCCAATTAGCTTGAGCCGAATAACAGAACCCACTATGTGTCTTGTGGAGCAACGAGATAAGTCTTTTTCCGTATGCCATTTTGCGTCCTGCGTTGGGATGACCAATCCTAATTATATGAGAAAACATCAAACTGGGTGGACTTAGTCCTGGGTATTTCTCATGTTCCTTATGACGCTTTTCTCGGGTTAAGTTGCTTTTCAGGTGATGTTTTCTAGAGAGTAAAGGTGTATCCATCCTGTATAAATGGAGTGCCAGGAAACAGAGTTGACCTGGTACTGAGGTCAATGACTAGGTCTGGCACATGTGCCTCCGAAAGATCTCTCTGACCATTTCGCTAGGTCGACTCTCTTTCCAGGTTCCGTGCTGGATCTATCCTATGCAGGAGATAGGTAGTGCAGTGAAGGAACGCATCCATAGTGCACCAAGCACTCAGCAAAGTACTACAGTCATGTACACCGTACAGTACGATGCACTATGTACGTACTGTCATGCACAGTGATGCAGTACACAACGGGAATCGGTCCAATTAGACTCGACCGAATTACTGCGATCTCCACCTCCCGTTCAAATACTCGTCTCTCTTTCCGTGCAATGGGAAAACGTCCTTTTCCATTATGCGTTCGTGCGTTAGGTTGTCGTTAAGATGACAAGATTTCCTCCATTTTTATCGAGATGATTTCAATTTTATGGACAGGGAGTTTGTACTTCATCTTTCGAACGAGCACGTACGAAAACAGCCCGGAGCCGGTTCAGTTATCTGGTTGTCCACTGAACACGGTATTATGCTATCCACTGCAGGAAGAGATAGGGGTGGCTCGGGATTATAAGCAGAGGTGTCGAGTCCGACGTTCTTCGCCAATCCGAAATGACGATCCACCGGGGAAACAGGGCTCTTCGGATTCTCCCTGTCGGCCGTCTTTCATTACTTACTCAACGTTGAAGGTGACCGAACGTAGCCCACCGTTCTCGTTCTTCGCGTCCAATATTTATTGGCTGCTCTCTTACACACACACACACACACACACACGCGCGCATTATATATATATATTGTATACGCATGTATATATGTATATAGAGTGTTGCGGGTGTACTGGAGACCGGTGACGTCAAGCTCATAGAGCTTGGATCGCTATTACTAGACCGATTAAAAGGGATAAAGAGGCATTTGACCCCTGTATCAGTTGCGGCGAAAGACGGAAGGGAAATTGGACCAGGTAGCCGATTAAGGACAACCCAGGGCGTGAGGAAAACGTGCGAAAATTACAACTCTCTGAGGCGCTAGAAAATTGGAAATTCAAAATGGCATCACGATTTTATCAGTCGGCCGAAAGAGCAGAAATTTGACCACTTTTGGGATTGGGAATCCTATGTTAAATTTTGCGAAACGACACTATTTTTCAAAAAATTTGAAAAAATGTTTTCAATAAATTTATAAAATTGACCATTTCCAGCGTAGGGAACTCCATGTTAAATTTTACGAAACACCATTTTTTTTTTCAAAAAATTAAGAAACGGAGAGTCCTCGGGATCCCCAAACGGTGCGGACAAGGAGCGAACGTAGTCCGGAAGAAAGTCTTTCTATTTTAGGCTTTGGGCGAAAGAATCGACCCCTTCACGTCGTGGCGGACGAAGCAGCAATTTCCTGCAGTGTACGACAAAAATGGTCCCTTCATCGTAAGCTTCCATGAAGCAACGTGGTCTGTTCCTTGCGTTCAGAGTAATTTCTCGACCGACGAGTTTAAACTATAGATTATTCTCTTTGCAATGTCGATTATAAAATCTTCACGCATCGGAACACAGTTCTGTATGATAACTTTGGACCGTACTTCTGCTGGGAAGATTCGTGTCTCACCTTGGACATTTTGTGTCATTATGTTGTAAAGCTTAGTTCCGAATTGATACGATATATATAAATTTGGGATTTAGCACACTGCAATTTTCGTCGTTCAGCGAACTTCAAAGATGGCCCCTTCGTCGTAAGTTTCTTACGGTGTAAGAGGGGCCGTTTATTGCGCTCAAAGTAGTTTCTCGGTTGACGTGTGTCTAAGCTACAGATTGTTCTCTTCGTGGCCTCGAGACCAAAAATTTCTAATAAAGGAACAACGCTTTTTGTGACAACATTGTGCCATAATTTGGCCGAGGTGAGTCTGACCGTACTTTGGACATTTCGTCATATTATGTCGTATTTTGAATAGGCGTATAAAATTAGAAATTGGCACACTTCGAGAAACGTTCTTCGTCTCTATATAAAAACAACTCGAGCCCTCCAACCACAAGATTTCTCCGTTTCGGATAACTAAGAATACAACGTCCGCATAGTAGAATTAAAGTGTTTCTTTTCCTGCGGAACAAGTTGCTCCGAATCTTAAATAAATTACCAATAAAGGGAACAAAGATAGTTAAATTCGCCCGATTGCTCCGTCATCCGTCCTCCGAAGTAAACTTTGTTCTCGTCGAGGAACTGTTAATTTCATAAATCAATTACGGCGCAAGAGTCGTTCAGGCGCTTCGCTTCTACTATCTGATGCGTCTTCGTCCTCATTTTTATTTTTGCGTTTTTTGGTTTAACTTTTTTTTTTAAATAAATAGAGTGAAAGAACTCGACGCTTCGAGTCTAGCAGTAACTCATTTTGCGAGACTTCCGATGGGCTTTGAGGAAATGTAGAAAGAAACGGGAACGCACTCTTTGTTTCAACGAAGGTCTCGGATAACTGAGACATTTATTCTCATTTCAATCGGGGTTGCTACGGTAGGATGAAAGTTAGCCCCGCTATCTCATAACCCAGCGCAACGGCAGGAGCAGCTTGAGCAGCACAAACAACGTTGGTTCACGAGACTTTCATGCATATGGAGAGGTCGTTTGGTACTGCCAGTTGTCGAGCTCTGCGCCCGTCGGTCCTGTCCGCACTCGAGAAGCCGCGTACGGATGAGACACTGGCAGTAGTGCGGCAATTCTGGGGCCACCGACGGGTATCTGGTGCACATTCCTGCACACCATCCGCGCAAACCACCACGAGAACTCAAATGGTACACGGGGCATTTCATACCAAATCGAGCACAGTCCCTACGGAGCTGTGACGCGATATGAAATTTTTTGTACAGTTCTCCTAATTCCGAAATCAGTCCGAATTTTTTCTGCAATTTTTCTCCTAATTTTGATTGACTTATTATTTTTATTAGTTGGTTATGTTTTTACTTATATATATATATATTTTTTTTTTTTGTATTATTTATTTAAGGAAGCACTGATCGTAATTTAAAGGTTCTGGATTAAAATTTGTTCGTTAAAAAATATATGACAAATTGACCGAAATGTTGACAAAGAGACCGAAGATAACGCTCTGACGCTTTGGGGTGACACTCAACATTTTCATAACTATCATAAGGTTTTGAGAATTTTTTCTAAATTTTATAGCGTCGTGGAAGAAAAATTATCTTAATGAAAAGAAAAACAGAGCCTTCAGTGATAATGTGTTTAGCATGTTTGAAAGAACTGAGAAATCATATTTAGAAAACATGTCCGGATGTGTATGTGTACGTATGCGTGCGTGCGTATGGAGTATACGCGTAAAACTCAAACTGCTATAACTCGAGAATGTCTAGACCAACTAATTTGAAATTTTACCTACGATATGTATGGGTAATAGTCGATGCAGCACATGAAAATGTTAATAATTGAGTTGTATAATAACACCATATGGAACATTTAGATTCAACTTTTATGAAGAAACAATATGAAAGTTCAATTCTCAAATTTATGAGAAAACGGTATGAAAAGTTAAATTTCGATGTGCCTTTTCCGAACCATGATAAGTCGATTTATTTCACTATAATTTTAAGTGCTTTTAGAGCAATTTCATAAAAATCGGGACGACATCGGTGGGGTTCGTGGAGCAGATCCGGGTCGATCTGGAACGAAACGCCCCGTTTCTGCGAACGTATGCACATACGTATAAGCCCTTTCGCTCCGTGCACGTAGAAAGCCACTCGTACCGTGAAATGTATTTGATTAACCGCGAGGGCTCACAGTGCAGGCCGCAGGCTAATTTAGAAGCCAACAGACCTGGTTTATCTGGCCTTCTCGGTTTCGGGCTGTACGTCATGCGGCAAACGATGGGCCAACAGCTTGCGCACGGATCCAACTCATCAAACTCTGATATGCATTTGTCTATGTGCGATGCACTTGGCGCGAAACACCGAAGAGACTCTCAAACAATCTTGGTCTCCCGTAGAATCGGATGTTCGCACCTTATTTGGACAACGGAGCATTTCCCTCGAAAGTAAATCTGGCCAAAATTTAAATAATTCCCATTGGATGAAGAAAGGGAAATGCGAAAAAATGAACCCTTTCTACCTGGAAGAAAACTTTTTTTTAAGTCCCATAAAAAATTGCGAGAAATCATCGTAGTCACTAAAAGAAAAAAAAAAAAAAAATTCCGATCATTTTTGTTAAGAGGTAAAAGCGGTTTAAGAGTCCTCTTTTCAACACTGATAAGCTATTTTCGTTGTCTGAGTATTTCATTTTTGTCGCCCGGTAAACCTCGAATCAGTTAAAGTTGATGGAATCAATAAATGCTTCTGACAGATTGCAATGTTACCAGTCGGATACAAAGGTGTCGATGAATTCGTCGCGACGAATTATCGTCCTTGTCTGAACGATGAGTGTTGCGGTCCACTTGTCAGGGCAATCCTGTTATTTCTTTTGCTCCGAGAACACTCGACAAAAGCGAGGTGGGAAGGTCGTTTCTGATCGAATCGTGGGACTCGGCTGTCCGGTATTGATGAAGATAGTCGATGTGCCAAACTCGATAAAGCTGAGCTCGATCGGCTGGCGGTCCGACTCTTACGAATTTAGGAGTACGAGGTGGCGAGACCACCGGCTCACTCAGTCCTTGTCAATACTACATTCGCTTTCTGCTCCACTCTCTGGATGCAATTTCGCATTGTCATCTTGTCATTTCATTCGCGACAAACTGATGCCATCATTGTCCGTCGTTGCCATTCGACTATTCATCGGGCTGTCGCGACGAATTACTCGGCCACGAAAATATTATTTGAGTTAATAAATAAAATTGCTCGATCAAAGAATAACAAGATCGAGGAGTTGGTCGGCGAAAATTCAGGAAACCCCATGGTTCAAACGACATTCCTTACTATTTTTTTCCATAATTTTTAGTTACATTTATCGGGTGGAAATAAATGAAAATAAAACATGGAAATACATCGGAAAATTTTATATTCAATAGTAGATTCGTATAAAGGAAATGTTTTATCAGTTCACAGATTTACCGGAGTGAAAAAAACGAAGGGAGATATTTTACTAATGTAATTCGCGTGGTGAAATTCAATAATCAAATAATACATTTCCATGGAAGGGTGTGACAAGACCGGACAGCTGTCGCTAAAATTTGCCGATCCATTTATTGAAAATCGGACGGCCGCACGAACATAGCTTTGGACTGTCCGTAAAGCAATTCATTTCGTGGATTTCATGTATTTGAGTTATGTCTAAGCAAATGAAACCATCAGGCGCGGGTCGATGCACCATCATTTTTTAAAGATTTTTTTTTTTTACTTTTAGCTACTTCGGAAGTGATTTTATTTGGGAAAAATGTATTCAGCGTGATGCATCGAGGTAAAAAAGGAATGACTAAGATTTTACATAATCCCGAGGCGATGCGAGCAATAACATCGGCGCAACCGTGCAATTACCAAATTGGCCCTTCCAGTTTATTCCCATTCGGGTCTCGGTCCCGAATCCAATTACATTTTTTTCAATGGCACGAATGTGCCCACTTTCTTTCGGTTGGTCATGACGTAATTATAAATAATTGAAGTTTTCTCAAAGCCCAATGGTGCGCCGATGAAAATCTTGTGTACTAACCAGCGTCGCGATACGAAGATGAAATCCTCAGTTCTTAATGGGTGGGCAGATAATTGGATCGGAACGCGGGGCTGGGCAAGGGAGAATTAATTTTGTTCAAATTGGAGGAACTTGTAATCGTGTTTTCCTTTCGGAGGAACCTCAAATTTAATCATTTCTTACGTAATTGGCTACACTGACATTTAACGCGATCCTCTGTCGACATATTTTTTCTACATGTATCTGCACTGGTATAAAACTAGTGTTGAATCAACCAAAAACTCGGAGAAGGGTCAAATAAATATTTTTTTGGTCCAGTTAAAATATTGGTTGGTTCAATAGTTATTTCGGCAGTTTTGCAAAAATATTTTTGACGCATTGCAATACTTTGGTAAATCAACTAAATATTCATCAGAAATTCCCTGACCGAAATTGCCTTTAAAAAAAAATTGTAAATTCAATGCATAGAATTTGATATACAATGGAGATTACAAATGAATGAACGTTTATAGTGAACTTAAAAAAAAATTATTGAAATTAAAGTATTTTCATAGTAAAATTTAAGTTATTCATCAAAACCAAAGTGTTTCAATTAATATATTCGAGAAGCTCGCAATAATTTTTCACCACAATTGTATCGAAAATTGTATACATCAGTTTTTGCATAATAATTTTTTGTTTAATTTTTTCCGTTAATTGTATACATTTGGGGAAGTTGTCGGTCAGGATCTCGGCTGAGGGACGTTGTTGTACCGGATGTGATGAAGGTCCGAAGCCGGTAATCCGGGGATTAGTTAAAATTTTCCGGCTATGATATTGAGTACAACACATGCACGCACGGTATTTCCATCGACGGACACCGCAAAAGGCAGAACAACCGCTGCCGGCCATGTCTGACCGAGTATCGCGTGCGACCTACAACTCACACCGTTTTCCGGTTATCCGGCCGGTGACGTGTTCGCATCAGCTTGCGCGACATGAAATTTTCCATCGGAAATTGGACCGCAGCCATTATCCAATCGTTTTCTCCTGCCCATTTCGCGTCGAATAATTTCACGGACAGACGAACATTTATTTCGATAATTACAAGTCATCAGTTCCTCGAACAGAGTGGACAAACGTCGTTTCGAGAGATTAACGGAAATAGTAACTCGTGACAGAAAAACCGATTTGCACGGTTTTCAACGATTGTCATCCAAAATTCACAACGCTCAGAGCCGGTGCTCGAATAATTTTTCGCCCCATCGCCGCCAGGCTAAAAGCCGCAACCTCCATGACTTGATTTGACCCCAATTATTATTTTTATTTGTACGAGAGAATAATTTTATTCAAAGTTAAAAAAAAAAATAATACGAATTATTAAATATTGAAAAATACAATATAGAACCAAATATCAATAGCAATTATTGAATACAAGTTGTAATAGACACATTGTTAAAAAAATACAGAAGTCATATCTTCTTCGTAAAAAAAAATGGCATCAGCCTACAGCCGATAACAACGGCGAGAAGTAATTTCTGTCGTCGCATCAACGACACATTAGATTGGAAAAAAAAAAAAGACGAAATAAGTTCGAGTTATTTTTAGCAATCCAGAAAAGAATCATCAGACCTCTCTACAGCACACATGTACCCGGACCAGTTCCCGTTTCCCGGTTGCGCAGGATGAAAGAAACGAATTTCCCGACAAGTGCAATATATTGGCTCTTGCCTGCGCACCCGTTTCCGGTGCAGCTATATTGGCAGAGAGAATTCCCTGCAATAAGCTCCGAAGCGGGATTTCATTGAAGCGAACCGATTGCCCGATGCCAGTTCTTTCTTCCTCGAGTTATCCTTGTAACAATCAGAAACCTATATACAGTTCATATATATAAATATATATATATATATATATATATATATATATGTATATATACATAGATAAACCCATCGACAGCCATAGTGGCTGAGCGGAACTCGTAGCCGGAAAATAACTTTGGTTTTATGAAAGACAAGGCGAGGATCGAAAGCTTCCTTAATGAAATATTAATCCATCGCAGGGTCCCTTTAAAACCGCAAGTAAAATACGTCACGATCTTTAATTATGTAATATCTCTCCCGGTCGTTATTGCCGGTCGCTCATTACGCCGGCAACTATTTTTTGCCTTATACCACCGAACGAACATTTTATTTCAACGAGAAAAACCGCGCGCGGAAGTTACACAGCGCCATCATAAACGAGGCAAGATACATAACAATTTTGCCGACGAAAGAGTCGTTACGCTACAGTTTTTATGTCGTTTATCGTGGAGATTTAACGGATAATGCTCCGACGGTGGTGTTGATGTTTGTGGCGGAATTTATTTTTCCTACCCTGTAAAAGAAAGGTTCATTGAAAAGAGGGATTAAACGAAATCCCAGTTCGGTTCGTTCCAGTCGCGTTATTTCCGGATACACCGGCAAACCAGGAATGAGTTAGCGCGATATGCGAACGAGGTCTTGAACGAAGGATCGAGAAAACCGGAAACACGGCTTCGTTTTAGAGATAGGAAGAGGAGGAGGAGATTTTGGCGGGAGGGGGGGGGGGGCAAAAAGCTGTTTCGAATACCTGTGTTTGGGCCACTGATCATTCCGGTGCCGAACGCAATTTTCGCCCGGAAATAGAGAGAATTCGGGACAGTGGTCGAAACACTCGAAATAGATTTTCCGTTAAGTAGGCTTGGTTTGCCTATCGCGCGATCAATGCCGTTTCCGAAATTGTCCGATATGTATGTAAATAATAACCGGAAAGAGGATTTCAGTCGGGGTCAAAATTACTTTGACAAAAAAGTGGATTATTCGATGGTTGCCGATCGGGTCGATGAAATTATTGATCACGAATTTTGGTAAATCCGTAGTTTTTGAGCTCTGTTTTTTCTCGGCGAAACATCCCGCGATCGTGAATAACTAACCGCCAGGTTTTTATTTAACTCGCGCATTTATTTATTGCTGACCCGTTTCAGAATTTTTTTCACCTTAGATATCTCAATCTGATCGTTATCCTAAGCAGTGTTGTTTTTTTTACAGCATTAATGTTAGTTACATGTATCATCCACCATTAGTCTATTTGTTAATGAAGCGTTGAACGAAAATTGTTTTTCAACTCACATGCCGACGTGTCGCTCGTAACCGCAGTTGGAAAAAAAGACAATTTTCGCAATATTCTTCTGCCTGTGCGAGAGCATGGCAGGGCACGCGAACATTAAACCGCGGTATGTAGGGCACAAGGGGTTAATATGACCCACTCCGATTATCAAGTAAATAACCGATGTACGGATATTAACACGTAGAGCTCTCTCGCGCTCATGCGGAACACTTAGAAACAGAAGGACGGATCTTTCATAGATTTACATATGATATTGCGCGGTGTACGCCTTTCTATTTCTCAGCAACCATTTTATACGTTGTGCCCATACGAACTTGTCATCGACCGACCTTTCCGAAAGCCGGATTATGCATTCTATGTATCATGTGCTAGATGGCTGGAGTACGTGCAGTGGAAACGTATACACGTAACTCGGAGATTGTTGCATTCAAGTGTCATGCAGAAAGCGAGGAGCAACACTTTCCGGAACGACTGTTCCGACTTGCGTAACCTCCCAGCCAATCCTTTTGCGACAATACACAATAAGCAATAACAATTTTTATCTAACAAATCATTGAAGACTCAAACAACAAAACTCAAACTAACAATCGCTCCGGTTAAGTCTTCACACAGTAAAAAATAATTTCGTAAGGTCGGAATAAGAACAGTCGTAAAAAAAATTTTGTCAAATATGTTGCAACCTTTTTTTTTCGGGTACAAATATACGAATCTATCCTAAAATTTTGCGTGTTATTGACTATTCGAATTCGTACTTTTGTTTGAAAAACTAGTGCAGAAAATTAATAAATAAATAATTTTTGACGTTTATAGACCATAAGTCGTAAAAAAAAGACATCTTTATTTTTTTACTCTGCCCGTCTACCGCTGTCCGCACACAATCTTTAGCTTTCTAGATCACCAAGCTACTTCCTTTGACCATCTCTTTCGCCCACCGAGCTGATCCTTACGATTGCCTCTTTTTTTTGTTCCAGCACGTGCGACCAGGCGCTTATGGCTTCCTCTGGTTTTGGAGTCATCTCCGGTCACCTACTAAAATTTCTCGTCACGCTACTCTAGGTCACAAAAACCTTCTGATATTCTTCCGCACGAAACCGTAAGTAATTTCCTTTCGCACTCTCACGAGCAAGAACGATTCGGTGTCTTCTTTTCACGCACTTATCGCTCCCAAACAATCCCACTCTTGGATACCTAAAGAAATCATTCTCTTTCTCTATCGCAAAAGAGAAAATACTCTCTCTCCCAATCAGTAGTAGGTGGCGATTTTTTAATTCTTCTCACACAGGTGTAAATTCTCGTCGCTAATCGAAAAACGAAATAACAAACACTCTTCCAAAATTTATATAAAATATTGCAAAAGCATATTGAAAGAATGAAATGACAAAGCTTCCTAAATATTGAAGCTTTATACTAAATGAATTGTACAATGTAAAATACTATACTCTTGCGTAGCAACCAATCGTCAAAAACTAAGCAGGTGACGCAAGAAAATACTTGACTACAACAGCGAATAATTTGCTATACGAGAAAATTTTCCGTGACCTATAACATTTGTTCCCATTACGAAAAAAAATTTCCTAACGATAATACATTTGCTGCAAATACAATTTTTTTTGCCATCACAACAAAAAAAATACTCAGCAAACGTACTTTCGCTGTGATGAATGAACATTTTTTCTCCGGGTAATTCTTAACCTAAATAACGTATGGACCGAGCTATATTTACGCTCAACGATTCGTCGCATTAATGTTAACCGATGAGAAACAGAAGGGCGCGTTCTACATAGTTTTACATATGAAAGTTGCGCACCATACGCCTTTCTCCCTTCCTTTTTCTCTCACTCTCAGCAACCATCCATACATGTCGCCCATATGCACTTGTCATCGAGTTACGGTTCCGAAAGTCGGCTTATGTATTCCATGTATGAGCCCCTATATGCAGCGTACATGCGGTAAGATATATGCACATACGTGTAACGCGGAGATTGTTACATCGAAGTATTACGGAAGGGTCGAGGAGCAACACTTTCTGTTCCCGCCCCTTCCGTATCGTTGTAGTTGCCGCGTCTATGGCGCTCCACCCTATGCGACAATAAATTCGCATATGTGCGCACCGGCACATGTGCGCGTGCATTATACAAACTCAATATCAGATTTGCGCTCAGAGTTCGCCGTGGTGGAAATTTACGATCACAACGGACCCGGCGAAGGCGCCAGCGACCCTTTCTCTCCCGCATGTTGCTCTCCTCCGCCGCGTTCAGCAAGCCAGTTACCACTGTCGCCGAACAATCTGAATTTAAGATAATTTATCGATGGCCCGCGCTCCTGCGAGCTCAAGTCCGAAAACGTATTTACGATACTCACTCTACACCGCTCCGCCTGTGACGGCGTGGGTGCGCGCTGCAGGACCCTCTGCGCAACTGGCACTGATGAAGAAATAAACAGTCGACGATTTCAACGCGCCAGTGCACTCGTGTTTATTGCATTGTTTACGCGACTCCTAAACTTGCCATCGCTGAAAGTGCTCGATGACTCGCGTCTGCAGCTTTGGAAATATTGACGACGTGATTCAAAGGAGATTTTTTTTGGTATTTGTGCGCTTCTTTTTACGTTTTGGTCTTCAAAAAAATTGAAGACTTACGCAGACTTTAAGGAATTAGAAAAGAATTTGCTATTACTTTTTATACTTCATTGAATTTTTGGACTGAAAAAAAATTGTACTCATCTTTAATATTTTAAGACTAAAAATAATGTTCGAAAAATTTTGATAGATTTGTCGAAAAAATTGGTAAACGTCTGGATATTTATTGAATCTTTAAATTGAACTGAACGTCGTTTCGTGTATCGTACGTTCATGCTTTTGGTCTTTTATTGGCTCGAGAAATGGCTGCTTAACGGAACTTCCGCTTACCGTGAACGTTTCGCGTAATGTCCAACGTTACAACATTCAAAGGAACAATTCTGTGCGAACTTGAATTCGTTCAGTTCCAGCGAGTCACAATCCTGTCCCAGGGACCCGATTACTATTGAACTTGCGTCTTCACGATTCAAAGTGAATGCAATCATGCTCGAAGTGAATGCCAAGTGAGCGCGAAAATTGCCGATTGGGAATGAAATCAAGCGTTTTGACTGCTCGTTATCCACCTGGGGATTTTCATTCATCGCTACAGCTTTCACCCTCGCATAACCGGCTTCATCTCTATCTCTATCTCCATCGTTTCTATGCGTGGTTGCCCTGGGTGATGGGCGTTAAGGATGCTTCGTCTATACATTCCCAACCAAAAGTTCGATTCCGTCGGATTTTATCCAACATCTGCAAAATAGAAATAAACATGACTATGAAATAAACTAACTATATTAATGAGATTGATTTTGCACACCAATAATGAAAAGAAGTTATAAACAAATAGATTTTTTTCCTTGATCATCTAAAAGTCACGAATTTTCCATGTTTCAAAAGCAATGGAAGTCGAAAAATTTTTAATTGATTGAGAATTCGGACAACGGACGGATTGAATTGACTGCGAATTCGGATAAAGACGTTCGAATAAATATCGAGGACAAACAAAATATTTTAATGGCCCAAAAATATTTTGGTGAAATCGTGGGAAAAAATTATCAATCTAGCCAATCCAGTTTTACAAACGTAATATTTATTTGCATCAATATATATTCCGGTTCGAACACCTCTTGTTGATTCAACAATATCTTTCTATCAGTGCATGTCACCTAAATTTTGAGAATCCTGATTAATCAGGAAAAATTAATCAATTTCTTTCATATGAAAACAGTATTTTATTACTTCATGAAAAATATATTTAAGAACACTTCCTCGTATTCTAATTATCTCCCGAAATGTTCCTGGGAGCCACGCAGTGGTCATTTCGCTTCATGGACGAAATCCTACCGCGAGGTGCCAAAATTTTCCACCCTGTTTCACTTTTAGTCGGGAATGTATGCGCGATACATCCTGAAATCCGGCCAGACACGTTTACCCACTGCCTATGTATGCGCCCCGACTAGTTTCACTCGCCAATGTGTATCAACACTTTGGTTCAACATCCATTACAGCCATTCAAAATCCATTCGTGAAATCCAAATTGGTCAAAATACTGCCTGAACGACGATATTCCGGGGTATCGTCCTGTTGAGCGTGACGAGTAGCGCCAATCGATCAGCCTCGATACACGCGTCGAAAATCATTTCACCTGCATATTTTTGATGCAACTGTGATTTATTCAATCCGTCTCGTTGCGCCAAAATTTGCCATATCGAGTTCAGCTAAAAACGAAAATAATCCGTAACTTTAGGGCTCATTCTGTTCATTGAAAGATGCTCTACAAATACACTGTCTCGATATCCGACAGTATTTAGTCCTTTGAAAATCAGTCAGTTATTTATTTATGAAAGGACTTCGTCGATGGACACGTAAATGGCTGTCATTTTTTAACGCAAGACACTATCGGATACCTGGATGGTGAATCCGTGCAGCATCTTTGATCGAAGAGACTGAGCCGTGGACAATCAAAGTCGAGCAAAAATTACGGATTATACTTTGAAAAAACTGAACGAATGAGCACATTGTCGAATTTTAATTAATTTTCTCTAGGATAAAGTTATCTTTTGCAGTAAAAATAACAATAACACAGAATTAATAACAATCGATAAATGCGTACAAATCTGAGGGACTTTTAAAATCTCGCACTCATTTGAACAGTGCGAAGGGCTCCACCTACTTAAGGGTTTCACGCGCATTGTTGCAATCTTTGCTCCCACACTGCACCCGTACACAATGGCATACAGTTTCGCTGTGACATTCGAATGCAGAACCGTTTGATTACAGCGATAACGACAGCATTCATTAATGACACGCGGCGGCGAAGCTAGGAGAAACGTTCCGGAATACAGTGCAGGATTCGCCGTGTAGATTGCATGCATTATCCGTGGATAGATGTAGATAAGCACGCGTGCATTTTATGTGGGCGGTAGATTATGTTACGGCGGTCGTAATCAGTTGTGCAATTCGAGTACGTTCTACTTAGGGGAATTGCGTATCGCGTGCTTGAGCGTTACTCGTCGGATAAGGTGTGACTTGCGACACGAGCACGGTCTTTTTAAGAGCACGCGAGTTCCCACGGTCGGTAATGAATAGTGTAATTGTTTTTTTTTTTTGATACTTATCGACCACTATCAAAAGTTAATTCTCATGTGAAGCGAATTGATATCCGCTTGACGTAAGTATTTGCATTTTTTTGTTGTCGGAGCCGCAGCGTTGGGAAAATTAATAACATATTTTTTCACCGACCGACCACGTAGCTGGTGAAATTAACCAAGCTTGATAATACGGAAATTTCCTCAAAAAAAAATTTTTTATGACGAATTTCTTCGGCGAGAAGAGGGAGGACGATATTATTTATGTCGATGAATTCGCCCACCCAGGCATCAGTAAGTCCCGACGAAAAACCTGGTCCGCAAAATCACACTGAAGCGAAACAAGAACCCCTATTTTTTTAACCGAAAATATCAACAATACTCCGAGCATAATTCTAGAAAGAAACGCTTTCAGCTTCCCTGCACAATGTTTGCATAAGAGCTTTTCAATCCTCTTTGGCCGGATGCGGTAACGTACGTTCGTTCGGCGGTAGCGGAGCGAAACGACTGGGAGAAGCGTGTAAAGCGTTGTTAAACCATAAAAGGAGTCACGAAAATGTGCAAACACGTTGACATTTGTGGTTTGAATTTTTGTATCACACGAAATTATTAGCGGTGTGACGAGTCCCAAGTGCAAGCGAATATTTTATAATTTCGTGCTGATCGGCAAATTCCGTGCGATTAATCGGAACTCGATCGATATATTCGAGGAATTTATTGGTACAGACAGGATTTAATTCGCCGATTGGGTTTGCTCAATTATGTATTTACCGATAGTAGGCGCATCACAGGCCACTTGTCGAATTGCTGGCCTTTGCGGTAACACACGTTTAACTTACTGGGCGTTAAGCTTCTTGATGATCCTATTCCAGTTATAGTTTCAAAGCCCTCGACTGATTACTATTTCAATTAATATCCCTGGAGAAACAGTGAGCGTAGGACGTGAATAGACTGCATATAGATCGACGGGAATAAGCCTTTGGCTTCTGCCAGTCGAGTTCTCCACCTCTAGACGTAAACAGGATTAGCATTTTTGTACTTGGTATGTATTTTGTTAACAAACTTTTTTTCATTCCGGAACGTCCACGACTTCGCCGGAATATTTTTAAGTACTGTTATGGACAATAATATTATTGAAGTAGTCAGCGAGCGCGTTCCACCCGATACTAGGCTCGCTTATTTATGTTGTTTACTGTTGACAGCAGATTGTGACGAATGCTACGAGGACCAACCCAATAAAGTTGCATTCGCTCGTTTAGTTAAATATTTTTAGATGATATATACATCGTATAGGAGTGATTTAGAATTTTGAAATTTCACTCCTTCGCGTTGTAAATTTAGAAATTTTGGGAATATAGTGTATGGGAGAGATCTATGATTTCCGAAATTCACTCCCGCGCTATATGAGAGTCGGGTTTTACGAAATTCACCATTTTATGCCTTAACTTTCGGTGGAGGCAAAACTCGCTTTGGGTAACTCCTTTACGCACAGAATACATTAAATTTGTACTTTATTGGATCTTTATAAAATTTATTTCTCAAGAAATATGAAGAGACCAAATAAAAAAACTCCGTCATTTTCTTCTAGTAGCATATTTGCGAACGGGTTTCATTAGAGGAAAAATTCTAACTCTATCTATCGTGTATTGTTGTAGAATGGGTCGTTGCGTGCTTGGATGACCTACGGTCCGGATTGACGATATATTTCATTCATCAATTCGCTTCCTCCCCCCTCGGCGCTCGTCGGTATGAAATGGTAATGCGCGAAATTACGTGAATGGATATTCGAAAACCAAGGCGATCAAACAATTTCATAGATTTCGTCAATGGTATGGGAAGTTTGTCTGTTATTGACTGTTCGGCTATTCGCATCGCTCACTGAACACCACAACCGATCGTTTCCGGTCTGCCCCACCGACCGACTTCATAGCGCGTCCGACCAACACTGACTGCCACTACTGACGTTTCGCGTTCGAACGGCGCGGATAATTTCATTCTTTCGCATAATGACCAATGACCTCCGAAATGTGACAAACTGCTTGCAGCTTTTAATCGGAACTCTCCGACGTTTGAGATAAAAATTTGGAAATGCAGTCGGGTGGGAAAGTGGTTGGAAAGATCGATGGTTCGAAGGATCGACGATTTGAACGATCGATGGTTTGGATAATCGAAATTTCACTGTCTCTACAACTACCGACAAACAGAACAGCGATTTGCATCACCTCACTGCAGTTTTCGCAGTTAGAAATAATGAAAAAAATTGTACATTTTTTTCTCAATTTTTTTCGTAGACTTCGAAAACAGAAAATCCGTTGAGGATAGCTCTGGAAAGAAAAGCTTTTAGCGTCGGCACTGCCAGTCTACTTCGCACGGATGGAATAACGCACGGCACTCCGGGCGGTGAAGCGTATAAATCGTTATTAACCAGAGGAGGAGCTTATGAAGGTGCCCACACATGCGGATGATTACGGTTCACACTTCGGCATTTTTTACCATTATTTTTTCCCCGCCATTTCCGGCGTTCCCGGCCTTGTATTATTATTTTTCATTCCCCCTCGCTGCATCTTCAAATCCGTTGTTGGATTTTTCGAACGACAGGGTACCGAATTCTCGCGCGAATTGTACGCGGCCACCACGAGTGTTCGCACTATAATATATTCCATCCGGCTGTCTCCATTACACTGTCGCTCTCTCACGTTTTTTATTTTCGTTTTTTTTTTTTTACCTCCTCATATTCGTGCCTCGTCGTCCCTCTCTTACTCTTCGTACGTGCGCTTTCGCTCGCACGGAGATTTCGAAATAAATAGAGCGTGAATGGGAGAGGAAGAGAGAGTCGCATATGCACAGACGGTGCTGCTGGTGAAAACTGTCGAATGGGAAAAAATAAATAAATTTCTTAACAAAAATAACACAAACAGACGGAGGAAAGCGAGAAGATTACCAAACAAAAATATAACGTTGATGAAAAAACGACAAAGGTTTATAGCTCCTATCGTACGCTCGTCAGCGAATTCCTTTGCCAAACAGAGCTTCGAGTGCTGAAGTTTTGAGCTCCGGTCAGAGTCAACCTTCCATCCATTCACTCTTTATTATTTTTTCTGTCCTCTGCAACCCGAATTGGAAGGTGAGTTTTTTGTGGGTTAGATCGACATAAAGCATATTAGGTGAAAGCAATGCTCGGACGGTTACCGTTGCCTCATGGATTTAGAAAGGTCGACATTGGAGTGTTTCCTGCAAGACGATAAAATTCTCGAATTTCGTTCGCCGATCCTATGTATAAAGTTATTCTGTTTAGTATGCGGATGGAAGAACCGACGTACCGCAACGCCAACATCATCATCGAGCCGTCCATTGATCCGAAGCAATTATATGAGGACTTTGGCGCGAAGCTCGAGTCATTGTATCGTTATCGTACATTGTTCTAGGCCGCGTTCGTTAAACCGTGTCGGACGCGTTAAACGAACTTCGGAAATGCTCGATGAACCGTTACATGCCCGGTTCTCCCCCGTCCACTCGTACCGAAATTTATCCCGACCGGTCCCTTTTGTTCCATCTCGTTTTGTGTGCTCGAGAACTTTTGTTTTTCTTTTTTAATTTCATTCTACCTTTTCACGTTTCATCATTTACTGAGACAAATTTAATATTACAGTACCATTGTTCGACTATCGATACCCCATTGTGTATTCGAGTGTTCGAATATTGGCAGGAATACATGACTGGGGAACTGATTTCAAACTGGAATTTAAAAAAAAATTATTTTACAAGACGAGCCATTGAATCGAGAGAGCAATTAGCGAGAAAACTGATAAATTTTACGCGATTGTCAGCGATCTCTTTATCCCGATGCCCAGACAAATTCCACAACCAATCAATCGAATATTATTTCATTGATTCATGTAACGACCCTTAATTAAATTAAATTTACGAGCTTTTGTTTATGCTACGACAAATTATACATTTATTTTTACAACAATTAATTAATTATACTTTACTGCCTTTTATGAATTTAAATTTGAGACCTTTAATTAATTATTTGTTTCAACTTCGACCTTTGAGATATGAGCTATCGTTTTTATAGCGGCGAACGCGACTTAAATATTTTTTCAGTCCGATTCTATTTGTCGTTATCAGTGACATTAGCCGAGATTCGATTGGCGCCGAAGATAATTGTTCGCCGATGATGGAATCAAATTCGCCGCTAGAGCTCTCGATAATGGGTTTACCACTACTATGTACACCATGGACCAATCACCTGGTTACAACCGCAGGTGGGAACGCCCTTAACTTGCTCCACGTTGACTTGTTGACGTCCCATTCCAGTTTCAGCGTTAAGCTCACAGGGGCCCTCAACTGATTAGTATTTCAATGAATATCCCTCGAGGAACAGCGGCTGGAGCAAGCGAGCTATATTGTGATCGATTGCGAATGAGCCTATTGGACTCCGCCGGTCGAACGTCCCTGCTCGATCTCATCCCGCGGAGTTCATCAGCGTGCAATGCTAATTCGCAAAATTACGTGAATAGATTCCTGGAACAAAAGCGTTCAAACAATTTCATAGATTTCGGCGAGTGGCCGGCAGCGGTACGGGAAATTTGTGTGTTATTGGCTGTTCGACGATTCACATCGCTCACTGTACGGCCGGGCTTGGCGTTTCCGGCCGCTACTGCTGGCCGGTTCTGTCGCCTGGCTGACCAATGCTGACTCACACTACTCGCATTTCTCGTTCGAACTCCACGGATGATTTGTTAGCTTTTCACTTCCTTTATTCAAGATTATTTATTACGTGCAAAGTGTGTTAAGTTTTTAACGGAAGATTTTCTAAACACGTCTGACGAACATTGACTCAGACTACTCGCAGTTACTTTCCGAGCCTTATCGGTGATTCATATTGACTTTTTTAATTCAGGATTTCCTCAATATGTCCGACCAAAGCCGATTCGCCCTACTCGTATTCATTTTTCGAACTGAAGACCCCATGATTTATGATAATTTCGTTCTTTTCGTTTTTATATTGAAGATTTTCTACAATGTGGCAAAGTGTATGCAGTTTTCGGCACAACTTTTTTTCTGTATGAAGAAAAAGATGAAACGAAGTGCAAATCATCTGAAAATTTGACAATCGGCAAAAAACAAGGTTCGCTTTACGGAGTATATATTCTTTCGGGAAAGTGGTACAGAGACTTACCGCTGACCCGGAAAAGAGTCAAAAGTATCTGGAATACCGCCAAATATCGCTGCGCTGTTCTGAATCGAGCATTAACACATGGGTTTCTTTTCATCGGGACGATATACGAGCTCGTCGTTCGGTAAAGAAAGAAGGGCTCTTTGTAAGCCGCGGCATTAATCTTTTTTCATATTCATCCAATTTTTTTTCCCCGATCGATTTTTCTGCAGCGATATATCGACTGGTGAAATCGGGAGGGTGCGCGCCGAATCGCTTAACTTTCACCGTTCACTGGAATATGAAAAAATATTTATACCCCTTCATATTTATTGCCTTCGTCGAACCGGCTCTTTTTGGTGCAAAGAAAATAGGATTGCTGTGTAAAAACAAATTTTTTTTTTACTTATAGAGAAAATGTGGTCAATATGGTCCAGTCCGTATATCATTGACTTGCATGCCTATTGGGGCGGGTCGTAATCATTACTCCGAGTTAAAAAGTTCGGAGCAAAAACGTCGGTAGACGCCTATCAGACTTTGAACGGTGGATAAGCACAGGGTGAGCGAAGCGGTGTGTGCCAAACTCGTCGATAAAAGTCTGTCCCATCCTCCCTCGAGTTAAATCCACTATGAGGGATTCGAATTCGAATCCGACCCTCTTCGACGGTTATATATAAAACATTTCCACGAGATCTTGGATCATCGGGTCTGGCAGACGGTACCGGGACCAATGGAGAGTGGTAAATAATTTATGAATCGGCATCGGCGACTTCACGGCCCGATTGCTCTCAGCTCGACGTGACCATCATCGACCGTTGGTCGAAGTTGGCCAACCACCGGCCGTCGCTCTGCCAATATCGACCCAGCGCACCTTTGGAAAAACGTTCGGGCTCGAACATTTCACCCGTCGCGAGATCGTCAATTTTCTCCAAGAATCCGCGTCGATGGATCACCGAAACTTGACCGGAGTTGCTGCAAAACTCGGCACCAGGATACGTCGAGTCCCCCGGGTGAGACAGTGACGCACACGTGTGCAAGCTAATTTGTCGCGAGGCAAGGGAAGAAAAAAATTGTCGAGGATGAAATTCTGTGGAAGGCGAGGAAAAAACGCGAATCCCAGTGGCGTGCGAAGCTCGCGCGTTTAGAAGCTTTTATAAAACTTGCTCGAGCTTTTTCTCTATAAAACCTGCCCGCTTCCCTTTTCGAGCTCACGAATGCGAATCACGCGCCGCGGTTATTACTCCCACCCCCACGTCTATTACACCCTTCGACATGTTTGAGAGCCGCGCGATGGGGCCACTGAGCCGCCTCTCAGATTCTCTCTGAGAGTCGCATGAGCTTTTGTACGTAGGTAGGAAAAAGAAGAGGAACTCGCAACATGGAATATACGGCGAAGGACGGATCGTGAAGACACGACGAGAGTCTCCACTTGCCAGAATCTTTTCAATTTAACACCTCAAAAAGCCGCAGGAAATGCAATGCTCGAGCGCTGCCGTCTTCCTGCATTTTCCATGAAGGACTTCATGGAAGTTCACGATCGCGTCGCAAACGCAATTACCGAAGTACGTCGGTGGTTCCGCTGGAGAAACACCGCGATCTCGCGCGTTGTAAAGTGTTAACGCTTTAAGAACACCGCGTCAACACTTCAAAGACACTTTGACAATTAATTCTTAACGTCAAAAATAACTTTCCGCTCTCAAAGTGGATTTTTTGAAATCTTTGTAATTCAAGTTCGTAGTCTGAAATCCAAAGATGCGTTAGCGCTATTCAAAAACTAATTTATTATCCGATATATCGGCTCTCGATCATCCTAATATATTTTTTTTTTTCCGCGATTCATTTACAACAGAGAACGAAACGACGTAATTTTACCCTTTGCGAAGCATGAAAATTAAAGGACACTAAATCACCTGGAAAAACAACATTACAATTAACTTCGTACTTCACAAATAATTGTGAATAATAAATTTTATTTTATTTTATTTTCGCCATTTAATTTATCATAGCGCGATTAATGGACGAACTAATTTTCCAATATATCGAGCACATTTATTATATCGAGCATATTTATTTCCAATATATCGAGCACATTATAATTAACATTTATATCATCATTCATAAACTATTTTTAATTATTATTCTGAAGGCGGACTTTTGAGGAAGAGTTAATTGATTCGATCTTCCCCGAAAGTGCTGCCATCATCGACGGTAAATATCGATGCAAGGGGTCGAAGACTTCGTGACAAGCGGTTCCAATACTCCAGTCAGGTCTTTCGGAGGACTTGGTTAAACACGATGACGAGGCGCTTCAGCGGCAGCCAAGCGAGGACCCTCGTTCGCCGACACTCGTCAAAGAGAATCGTAATGAGGATGCGATCCGAATCAGCGATATTCCTAACAGTCTGCACACCCTATTTTTCATAACCCTCCGTAGAGAGAGTTTCGAAAATTGATGATTGAATCGAATCACGTCGGAAACTCGTCCCGTGCAGAGTACCGGATAATAACCAAACACTCAAGTTTAATGCAAACTTCAATATAGCGAGTGCATCCTCATGGATGGATGACATCTTTGCAGACGCGATGAAGCGGCGTCAACGATATCAAATAACGCCATCTAACAGGGTAGTATTATCAAATTTCGCACAAATTTCATCATCACTCGAGGAAGAAGGAGCAGCCCTTTGGAGCTCCAAGTAGGTAAATGAGCTAACTAGATAAAGCTAGAGCGTGAGGTAAAGCGCCGGTGTATATATATATATATATATATATATATATACATATATATATATAGATATATGTATATATATATATATATATATATATATACATATATATATATAGATATATGTATATATATATATATCTACTGTGGTACGTCCATTGGGAGCCGGGATCGAGGGAACCCTCCAATCACCTCTGTGACAAACTGTGCGGTGTACAAACCAATTGACGATATATAGGTCATCGGTACAAAGCTCAATTATCCTGAGAAGGTCGACATCGACGGAAACGCCGACGACAGTAATTTCGTATTATTACAAAAATCGGCTAAAGATTTCAGAAACAAAAATTTTGCAAAATCTTGGTATACAGAAAACTATTGATTAACAATATAGGCGAATTCATCAGGGAAATGTTTCTTAACAATCTGTTAAATTGTTGTTAATAGTAAGTTGATTTTGTTTGGTGATCGTTTCATTTTGGTTCCTCACGGAGGAAGCTTTATTAGGTTCTTTCGAAGCGTCCGCAGACTGCGTCAGCACAGACGGCAAATCGCACACTTCAATATTACGAAACTACGATAAACGTTACTCTTTTTATTACATTTACGGCCCAATTGTTCCCGAAGTCTCTTCATCCTCGCTCTTGCAGAGCAATAAATTTACTCTCGACGCGTTCCACTTTTATTGCGGGAAATCTGATGTCTCTTTACGCGAGCGAGCACTTCTGTACCGGGGATCGATTTAAAAATGAGCAGAGTTCATCTGACGATTCTGCGGAGGATTTTCCCGTCGACGCAAAGCCCATTGTACGCGTGTCCGTGTGCGCGCGTTTACATATCAGCTTACTTTCACTGAAACATTGAGTAATAGTCCATAAAGGGTTGTGAGATTTTTTTCTTCCTTTGACGGAAGGTAAAGCTTTTTGGGTGCAATCACCGATTCTAATTCGAAGCGCTTCTATCAGTCGACGAGAATTTTATGGTATTGCAATTGATTCCGCTGTTCGTGAGAATTTCGTGGGCCTCGTATTTGCGCATCGCTTTGAACTGAAGTGCTAAATCAAGCAATAGCGCCGAGGGCATTGAACATTTATTGATGATTCTATTTAATTTTTTTTAAATATGAAGAAGCTTTTTACGTGGGCATATTATTTGTACATTTTTTTTTTTTCTACCTCCATCTCGTCGATTTCGCTGAACAAGAATTTGATATTATCACCTTTACTTCTGCGGTTCGACAGAATTTCGTAGTGAAGAATTTCTGGAGTGCTGCTGCGCTTTGGGAGGGTTCCATGCTCGTTGCAGAGCGCTTTGAATTAGAATCCAAAGTCTCTCCGTGAAATTCGATTGTGCGTGGGCCTTTCGTTATATAATCAGCTTGCATTCACCGAAACATTAGTGGTGCAGGCACCAAAGGCTTTGAAAATTAATCCATTGAATTTTTTTTTTCGTAACGTGAAACAGTCTTTTACGTCGAAACATTGTTTTTAATTAAATTCAATATGTCCCCGTCTCGGTGTTTCTCTCGCAGAACGATAATGTAAAAAATATTTTGAAGAAAATTACTATCCCGGTATTGGAAGCTTTCATGCATAAACTGGTATATTAAATTTTAAATACAAATATTATCTGAGATATATTTCTACATTATTATCGACCATTGAATTTAATGTTCTCAATCATACATAAAAGCCTCCAATACCGGTTAATTAAACGTACATTTTGCTTACAGCGTACCGTATTACGGCTGATTCTGCTGTTCGGGAGAATTACACGGTTCTCGCAGTTGCGCAGCGTTTCGAACCAGAGTCCTAAGTCACTCCGCGAAATTCTATCGTGCACGCCCGTAAGCTTTGCAAGTCAGCTCGCCTTTCTTTCGTTCTATTTTGCAAATTTTTTAATCGAAACGGTTTCTTAATAGATGAAAAAAATGTCTACGCGCAAACATCGTTTTTAATTTTCGTTTATCTATCTCCGCCTTGGCGCCTTTCTCACCAAACGAGAATTTCTTGTTATTGCGATTGCTTCTGCCATTCGAGAAAATTTCGCCCCGCTCGTACTCGCGCAGGGTTGCGGAGCGCTCGGGGCCCTTCGCGAAGCAGCGTCTTGTCGCGATCCGCGGTTGAACTCGTCTCTTCCGACATTTGCAATAAAGTCACGACTATGTAGGGCTCCAAACGTATCCCGCATTCAGCGTGCATCCTAGAGCTCCCGGAACAGCGCATTGAGACGGAGACTGGCGCAGTTCATTTTTACATTCCACGTAGGAAATATGACAGGTGTTTGCCACCGGTGACATACAGAGAGAAAGACTTACAAAAAAAGCAAAGAGAATTGAAGTGCATGTGCGGAAAGCGATGTCACCGGCGATTCGAATGAGTCGACGAATTTCTTCGGTTTAGATTCGTGAGAAGTTTGCTCCTGCAACCGCGCAAGAGATTGGACAAGAAACAATGCCAGATAATGGTCCAGAATCCACTGTATTTATTGTTGCACCACGGTCGTGATCGCGGATCAGGCCGAGGAACCGAAAGTTTCAATTTAATTTTTCTTTGCATCGATAGTGCTTGAAAAAAAATTGGAAATTTATATAGAAATAAATAAATAATAGAAATAAATTTATATGGAATACGAACCTGTCAGCTAGGCGCAGAATCCAGCGGCATTTTAGTGATCTTCCAAAATAATGTTAAATAAATAATAAATTGGCACTATCGAAGTAAAGTGAATAACAAGTTTAAAGTCTCGAACTAAAGTTCATCTGACAACGGCAATTTTTCTAACGATTTTTTTTGTTGTTTTTATTTTGCCTCTGAGCGTACAGTATCGAATGAAAAAGTAATGAAATCCATGATACAACCGCGGTGGAGGATCCTCGAGGATACTCGTTGGATACTCAAGGGAACATAGCGTTGTTGGTCGAGAAAGAAGAAAAGGCTTGTGGCGTCGGGGTGAGGTCTGGGGTAGAAATAGAAGAGAGTTTCTCGAGCACGAACCTTGAGTTAAAGTGTACATGACCCTCCCCTTGGCCGATAGAATAGTAAAAAAGAAAATCCAAAGGTCCATTTCCCTCGGCTCTTCGAGCTTTTTTCGTCGCTACTAACCACACACTTCGCTGTCCCTGCGCTGAAAACGTCAGCGAGTTCCCATTTTCCGACTACCGTAACCGATAAAATAAAACAAAAATAATAATAAAGAAAAAAAAAAAAAAAAAACCGATGCGAATCCTCTCAGCGTTCCAAGCTAACGTGCGCATTGCACTTCAAACCATCCCTTCTCGTGACGGAGGGCTCTTCAGGATGAGTCTCTCGGCAAACCTCCGACCAATTCACTTCAACGTGTCGACAGAAGTATGACGAACGATTGCTTGTGCTATTCACGTTTTGAGCGACACTTCTACCTCTAAATAAATCGATGCCTCGAGAGCACCTTTAAATTGGAAAGAAACTTCAAACTTCCGTTACGAGTGGCTTCAACAGGAAACCAAAGTTTTCGAACGATCTTTGATGTTGATTGAAAAAAAAAACTTTCGTGCGATCCTCCAAATGGCATCCTGAATTAACCAGGCTGCCTGGACACTAATATCCTACGAGCATTATAAATATGAACCTTAATATAAATCCCTGAAGGACTTGGATCGATGACCTATCGGCGATATCAATAGCATTATGAAATATAAATAATTTTCGAAGTGTATCACGGTACGTGTGAAATATTATAAATTATTATGTTTATCATAGATATAAATATAACGAACCACTTACACAGGAATTTTGGCAATTCCGTCGAGTAATCGTAACTTGGCTCCGAGGCGAGCATTTTATTTTTAATTGCAACATAAAATTTGCCGTTCAGGCAGGATTTTCCACAGCTAACGCTTGGATGTATTAATTGTGTAAAACACGTAGGCACTATGTTCGTGAAACTTGTCCTCGGGGCGTTGGTTAATTCGCGTCAACGAACATCGCCCTATACTGTACATAGTACTATGTACTCTACACCTGTACGCCTGTACGCGTGGGCGGAACTGCAAACACATGCATGTATACCGTGGCTTGTCGTCAACGTCAAGAGCACAAACTTAAGTGCAATTAACGTTGCCTCGAGCAATCAGTTTCCGCATCTTACATTGAATTGCGGAGGCATCGCGACCGGCGAAATTCGTTGGTCGCCTATATAATAAATCCTACGGTAAGCATCAAACTGTTCCTCCTCGTCGTCTCACAGCCCGTCATCCTCACAGACATCTTAACGTTAATTCAGCCGACGTTAATATTCCAATCCAATTTTTTTTCCCTCCCTTAATTATGCACACTCTGATCGTAACGAGGAGCTTTTACTCTCCTTCAAGCGCAGGAATTCACCGGGGAATATTTTCTTTCTCGAGACAAGCTCGGAATTAATTCCCGGGAACGTTAATTTTTGCCTAATTTGAGATACAACTTCGCTATTAATATATCGCTAGCGATCGTGTTCTCTATGGATTTTGTGTCGGGATGATTCACGGTATATTAATATTTTTGTTAATTTTCATGTATTTGTAAATACTTTCAGTGCATATGCAATGCAATATTGGAATTTTTAAATTCATTCTATCTTATCATGTATTTTGAAAAATTGTATTTTTGTTGGCATAGATGTTTGTCGACCCTAGTCGATCCATCCGATATGACTGACATTTCACCGTACTCAATTTTCATTGTATATGGAAGGATATTCGGAAATTCGATATTCTGAAATTCCATTCTATATGCTGTGAGAAGCTTTACGGGAGGGTTAAGCTTCCACGGAAGAAAGGTTCTGCTGTAGAGAGGAGGAAAAACATGCAAACCAAGAGACAACCAACACAAAAGTTCCAAAGTATAGAAATGAATTGTATTTTTTGTTCAGAAACGAAACAAAAAATTATTCTATAGTACAACGTAAGCACAAAATATACCCATTTAATAAGATTCAGAGAAGGCTGAAAAAATTTTATCAACATTCTGGCTCATTGGAGTGCAACGTTAATAATTAATTAATAATTATTCCAAGAACATTAAATAGTAGAAAGTTCATCGGTAGTCGGAAAGCCCGTTTCTCGTAAACGACTCGTTTCGTGCATGAACGTTTCTCAAAAAGTCTCCGTTATTTTTCATAATTTGTTTTCGGACGACCAATCTTTTCGTGGTCGGATGTTGAAAAAAAAAATCAGGATTTCTCAACGTACGTCGCGACGGACCGTGACGAGTCCGAAGGTATTAAAGTTTGCGCGGGCCCCTGAAACAGATTTTTTATTTTCCCCTCGGTAATTTCGTGCCCTCCCAGGAAACTCGTCGCTCGTTACGAGATATGTCCGCGGGTACGGCGACTTGTCCGCACGGTGAATTCCGCGTTCATTCCGCATTCATTAGTACTACCGAGTGTTGCAGGTACACGAATACACTTTGACCCCGAATAATATTCCTGCCATGTTCTGGCTGCGCGGCACACGAGACTTCGCGGTTCCGTGACTTGGAGTTTCGCAACCGGGTCAGCACAATTCAACAATACCCGGACTCTGGGGCCCCAGCCGGCCGGCCCAGCACGATCCTCGTACGCTAAATTAACGAAACGTGTTTGCGGATGTTCGACGCGAGTTTCGATTTGTTGTTTCCACACGGAATCTAATTAATCGGCCACTTGTCCGCCTCGATAGTTCCGGGTTAGCGTAAGTCTGGCTGGTGGTTACATATCGGCAGTGGCGCGAGACCGGGCCGTGTCCGGGAGTCCTCCTTCCCAGTGCCGGGACATAACAGCCAGCCGGACTTTCCACCATTCTAAAAACGATTTTCAGCGAGACTGAGTGGAGAAAAAGATACAAAAAATTGGGCGATTAACCAGAAGTAGGAGCTGACGGAGTGTGCCCGGTAAGGGAAAAAAAGGTCAATTTTCTGTAGTGCAACTCTTACCGCACGTGCGGAACGCGAATGTCTTCCTTAATCCTGCCTTTATCGCGTCGGATCGGTCGAATCCTGTGGAATGTACCGGGGATGTTAAAAGGAATTACCCTCGTAAACGTAGACTATCCCCGCGAGCATTCAGCGAGAGCGTGATTCTAAAGTATCCACCGCGGTGGAGCAAAATGCGGGGTCAGAGTGCCCCGGGCCATCTTCTTGTTGCCCGACCGTAAAACCCACTGCGTGCAACACTTTGGGGCTGTCGATCTCGCGATACGCGGATAACGAGGTCGGATGAGTTTCACAGGAAACAACACTTTTTATGCGCGACCATTCTGAACGAGGAAAGAGCACATTTGGGTGGAGTTTGGATAGCCGGAAATTCAGACGATCGAGTCATTATTTTTCAATCGTTAAGTGGAAAATTAAATGTTGAATGTTTCACTCAGAGCCAAATTTTTGCTGCCAAGTTTGATTTTGAACACAGACCCGGGATATTGTTTTCTCCTTTGTGTTTCAAATATTTTACCATTTTTATTTTTTTCTCTCAGTTTATAATGAAAACGTGATTTTGAAATTGAAAAAAAATCCCGCAGCTTTCGTCTTTATGACATTCATTTATTCGTCTGTTCATTTGTCACGGCGTTTTTCGTATTATTTCGGAGCGAGTAACGCGGAAATGTGTTTTCCCCCGTCCAGACTTTCTCGTTCGCGACATTCTCAGATATGATGTTTACACTTGGATTTTCTTACCTGTTCACTTCAGTTGACGCTGCGAAAGCGCCGAATAAAGGTTTCAGAAGAATAAAGAAAACGTCGAATCCACTCCGTTAGCCGAATTCACCGTGTGCACGAACACCCCAAGTTTCATCTCGGCGCATGAGTAAGTGAGCAACCGAAGGATTTCTCGATTCCCGTTGTTCCTAACGAAATTTCGCGAGTGCCATTCTGTTGGATAACAGGTTAGAAAGGGGCGGGGGGGGGGGGGAGGGGTGAGCCGCTTACAGGAATCGCGAAGAAACTTTCCTCGCTCCAACGCCGTCGGATAAGATTCGGGTTTGGTTTTTCGGCTCGAGAGGATTTTAAGATACGTGCCCCGAAATGCGGTAAAGCTTCGGGACCGAGAAGAAGTATCGAACAAAATACAAGGAAAAGAAACCTGCCAAAGTTAAAAGCGGTAATTCTTATCGTTTAAGGAAAAACATCGAGAGCGAAAAACTCGAACACGATGCCGAGTCAGGACGATGTGAGAAACATTAAAGGTAAGTTCGGCTGGCAGTTACACCCCAGCGGCGGCCCAACGTCGGGCTTAGTCCGGGAGTCCTCCGGCCGGTCTTGCCTCAGTGCTGGGTTGTAACTGCCAGCCGGACCAGATCCTGCCTGGATTCTACAACCGTTCGGAGACTCCGGAAACAGAAAAAAAGATTTTGAAAATGAGACGGTATGCGTAATGAAATGATTTATTTTTGCATAAATATTTTTCTTGCATATGCGATAACGAAGGAGAAGTAACTGACGCGCGTATTTTCGAACGGTTGCGTCCCTACAATAGTTGCGTTCACGAAAGAATTTCTTTCATTAAAAAACATCCATTAATATTACGAATACTTTTTGTAATATTAGCAACATAATAATTGTGGACGTTTGTGGACAAATGAGGTTTATGAAATGTACAAATCTTTGTGACAGTGTAAGTAAAATCCTGTGTGTCGTTCAATCCTCAGTCAATATATCTGAAAAAACGCAACTCTACGTTCGTTACAGTAACATTATTTTCGTCGACAAAAAAAAAAGTATTTATAAGATGTACACTGTGAGAAGGATTTTGCAAAAATGACTGTATCACTCAAGAGATATTACCATAGCACACAGTATTGGGGTGCTAGGACTCCACCTACATACATTAGAAACTACCGGATTCATAAGAACTTTACTTAGATATAATGACAAAAATTCTTCGACAATTAAAAACTTTCTGTCGGGCATCGACACCAAGCCATGTCCCATGATAATTCATCTCTAATAATCAGTCATTTTTTGCTAAATCCGATTCTCACTGTACAATAAATCGCCTAATTTTTGCCTTCGAAAGAATAATTTTATTTTCCTCAGAATATGTCTTTTACCTTTGAAAAAAAATAAAAAATTAAGCACGGTGTTCGTTAACGACCGAGCGTGGGTCGGACTGGGTTTTAGGCGAAGGTTTCATGTCGCCTTAAGAGGAGTTAAACAATGAGCCAGCACTATAATAATGCCCCAGACTTTTTACCCCAAGGTCTTCGGCTCAGCCTCCTCTCCGCTGAGTGTGTGAATTAAGAATTCATGACAGTATAAGATCTCAACGTGTTTGCCGTTGGGGTTGGGCGGGGATAAGGGGAGAGGGGGAGGGGCACTCAGAACATCCCGCCGCTGCCTACATTTCCCTCGCGAATTGGTAACACTCAGAATAAGAGCATTCCGTTTCTACTGCAAACTACAGACTCGAATCGTGCACATCTGTGTACAGCCCTATCCAAACTCCGTGTACACCTTTATTGCTCCATTTTAACATATAAATGTAAAAGTACACTTGCTTGTGCCGTGTGCAAGTATAACTGGCCGGTAAGAACGAGACTCATCATTTTTTTTTTCACGCCAAAACAACTTTCATAATATTCAGCGATCGTGAGTCGAATTCGAATAATAAAAATGGAAAATGAGTAATAATAAAAAAAAAAAAATAACCATATTTAATTAATTGTAAGAAGAAGGAAACTATGTTACGAAAAGGCGAAAAGTCTCGATAACGGTTATCGAAAGCAAATGCACGAAGTCCGAAAAATCACATAAATAACACTTTCCATAAGAAGCGTCAGCGTCGAAAAATATTATTATCCGCGGAAAGAATGATTCAGTTGGCAAAGGCAAGTACGCGAATATAAGAAATTTGTGAAAGCAGAGCAAAATTTTAATTTTCGTTTGTACAAAAATACCCACCAAAACGAATTACGAAAAGATTTCGTAAAAAAATAATCAATACCAAGAATATCATTTACCGACGAAAGCTTTTTGCGAGCCAGTAAAAAGTCTCGACTGCGATTCGCGAACCGGAGTCCGCGGATACAACACGATCGGTCGTTCACGTCGGTGAGGAAAAATAGCGAAGTGTGGGAAGGCTATGGAGTGCAACGAAAGAGGAAGAGATCGGAAAAAGAAAAATGGGAATAGGAAGACGTGACTAGGAATAGGCAACGGCACGGTGAAAAATGGGTCAGAGCAAAGAGTATCGTTGTCTTTCGGTTGAGGAGACTCAACCCTTCGGTGCTTCTGTATCTCTTTTTCGTTTGACGCTCGGCGCTCGGTTCCATTGCCGTGGAAAACACGCCCGCGCGCGTACATATACATATATTTATGTAGCGATGGGTCGAATGCGAAACTTCGTGCTGAAAATCGCCGCAGGCTACGTGTCGAAGCCGTGACGGTTGCCATAGTTTCTCATGCAGCATTAACCCGTCGGCGTTAGGCGATTCAACAGCCAGTGCAGCGGTGGCGAGTAAGTAATTTCCATCGAGATAGATGAAGAATTCGATTGCATAAAAAAAAAAACGTGTCACAGAAAATAATGGAATGTTTATTTGTCATAAATGAACCATGAGGCAAAAATGAAATCGTTAACGAGGTGTAAAGGAACGTCTTTGATGAGGACTCCGTAGAATGTCTCGTCGAAGACATTTTATTTTTCCTTTTTTTAATTCCATTCAAATATGCATTCAAGATGCATCGGAGCGACGATCAAAGCGACGTTTTCCGCATCGACGTCCGCTGCCAGAGAACTATTAGGATTTTTAATTCATTCAAACCGGAAGTTCGAATACTTCGTTGAGTCCCGAAAGCGTGAAATAAACTTTCCGTTTTTAATGCTTTTCAATTTCGACGCTCGGAAAAAAAAGTTACAATTTCAAACGAACAATGCGCGAATCAACCTTCTCGTGTGTGTAATTTTCTGTTGCGAAACGCGTACAAACGTTCTCTTGAATTCAACTGAACGTTCAGGAGCTGATGGGCACCGAGTATTTCAGCGTGTATTTAAGAGACGGAAAGCGAATCCTAGCGAGCTATCGTGCGTCCTTATCGTCAAAGCTTTATGAAGCTACTTGTCAAGCTCGCACGGTCTCTCGCTCGCAAACAGGTTGATATAGCTGCAGTACGTGTGGCTGCGCGAAGCGGGCGGGCTTATCGTAGAAGAGATGAGCTTGAAGCGAGAGTCAGAAAGCGGAAGTACGAAATTATCATTGACCCGGTTATGTTGGGACCACGCCCTCACGTGGCTTTTATCTGTTGACATTCGATCACCTGAGCTATTTCCAGACCCAAATAAATAAATAAATAAATAAGTGTATAAATTAATTAATTAACGTTAACCACGCCTTTTTTAGTCACCTTGCCCGGAGACCCGTCGTGGATATGGAAGTCGATTTCTGTACTTTCTTTTCTTCCCGTCGTCTCGATCAGCCTTTTACTGGCTGAACAATGAAACGTCTTGAACAAAGTTGACTACTCGATTCGCTTCGACAACTTCCAACAGTTTCAAGAACAATTGTTGCGAACAAATTCGATCGCAAGTAACACAAAGCCGTGGGTTTCAGGCCGGTGGCAGTGACGGTCTGGCAAATTGAAAGAGCCAATTAAAAGTTACCGTAGCTGGGTAATGAAGCTACATACCGAAACATTGTTCGCGTATGTACCGCCTTCAACTACACATGACACAAAGGAAAATAAAAACGTTGATTAAATTTCATAATTCAATGCTCAGAATAGACAATACAAATTTGATAGAAAAAATATTTCGTATCTTTGTACACGTGGTTATTCATATTCGGGTGTATAATACTTGCTGTTTCAAACAATAATAACGATACGAATGTTTCGAATCTACATCTTCCTCAGCTTTTCGAGAAACACACACATTTCAGGCTAACTCTCTAATTTTTTTTACGCGCCATTCCGGTTTCTGCGTCATGGGAATTGACCGAATATTGCCGAATTGCGAACGCTAAATCCCTGTCAATACTTGGCGCCGGAAGATTCATCTTCCGCCAATAATTCCACAAACATACCAACGAATCAATTAATCAGATATTAGCTCGGACAAAAAACGGTCTTCGGCATTACATAAAAAATATTTAATATAGAAAATAGTAAGTAGTAATTGAAAGAAAAAAAAACGATTCGATTAGCTGACTGTCTGTTGTCAGAAAAATTATCGATCATACATTGATTATCGATGAGTACAGAACTTGGTCTTTCGAACGCAGCAACGGTAACTATGTTCGGAACAAATTTTATTTTCACCTATCAAAAAAAAAAAAACACTTTTCGACTTACTTTCATAAATTTTTAAAATATTTTTTTTGTCACATTCAATTTGTCAGATAATTGTTTAAAGCCAAACGCTAAATCCTCTTCCGTACTCCGCGCCTGATAAATTCATCGTTTGCCAATTATCCCACTGACAGACTGACAAATCAATCAGTCTCGTGTTCGCTCCACAAAAAACTTGGCTTCGGTATTAAATTGAAAAATGTACAAAATATATTGTAAAAAATAAGTAACGGTCAGACCAAAAGGGAATCTCAGCGATTAGCCGACTGCGTAGTATTTTCATTCTCGAGTGATCAATATCTGTTCGCTCGAGTACGGTGAAATTTTGCTCCGCGTATCGTTGCGTTCGAGTGGGACAAGAATTCATTCCAGTAAAGAGTCCCGACTCGAGGCTCCCCGTTCGTTTTGTCTCTGTGCTTCGTTCCCGGAGTTCTCGTCGCTCCTCTTTCTGTGACTGTCTTCTCCCTCCGGACGGATTCACCGAGCGTGCGGAACGCGAAATACAAGAATTCCACGACGCTTATCAGACTGAAGCCGATAAAGACCCCGCAGATTCCGCCGATATTGCCTGTGCAGAATAAGAAAAAAAAAAATTCAGAATTGGCTCTGATGAAAACGTCTGTGCTATCAATTCTATGCCCGCTTCGAGAGGAATTTATTGAAACTTACTGAGCAGCTCGTACCAATAGTAAGCGACTTCCTGTTTCAGTCTGATACTTCCGTGCTTAGTGAAATAAATGTGCACGATGCTCTGGTCGACGAGCTCGGCGTTATTGCTACGTGAAATTGTCCTTGTTGGTTATTGAATCCTCTCTTTTAATATAGTTGGAATTAACAAGAATAGGAAAATGAAAATTGCTTATTACATTAATTCGGTGTGGTAGAGGCCTCGTTCGAGATGCGTCGTGCAACTGTGAAGATAGTAACGAACATCGTTGCAAGTAGGTAAACAATTTCTGCAACGTCCGGACCCTACGGGACTCGCTTCGTTCTTGTTCGCGAAAACCGTCCAGTAGATATCTTGAATAACAATTGTTAAATACTGAGAGATTGTTGCTCGGAGATTGAGTCACGACGAAGTCTACGTTTCCGAAAATCTTCATTTTTTCTCGATTTTTCATTACCTTTGTTACTGTCCAAACATTCGGCATCAGCGGTGTTGCAAATTTTTTGTTCGTCTGAGAAAAAAAATTGGTAATTAAATTCGATATTAAGTGTTGAAAAAGATATCCACACAGGAAAAAATATAAAATTAAATAAATACAAAATAGTAGTGTTTATCTTAACTCGCGTGCTTCGTGCGCTCGTGGTAACTGTAGGAGTGTCTGCCAACATCGGTAACCATGGCGGAGAATCAGTTTATATTTTTTATTATATTTGAATATATATATTATATTTTTTATTATGTTTTTCATGGATCCAGAGATAAATCCCTTAAGGACCGGTGCGATGCAAGAATAGAAGTGCATTCAAAGAAAATACAGTGGTAAAGAAGCGAAGCAGGCGTATCTTCATGAGTATCCGTGAGTGTGTGTGAGTAGCTGTCAGTACTGGTCAGCTCTCAGTTCCCAATCGACGTGAACTTTATTATAATGTAGATAGTATATATGTGAATATATATATATATATATATACTCAAAATAAATTTTCTTTCCTCACATTCGTCGTTACCACGTCGTGGTAGGAAGAACGGTCTGCATTTACACACATCCCATATAGCGGCCGCGCGGCAGTCGACAAGACAATCACTGTACGTGTATACCGAGTACAATGCCGGAAATTCATCTTTGAAGATGCACTTCCGCTTCTCGATCGCGACGTCTCTGATATCGTTTCCGCTGTAGGTCGAAGTGATGTCCAATTCGACGAAGGTCTCCGTCGCCGGAGATAAAAGAGCCTCGGATACAGATCCGCTACCGTTGTCCGGGTAATTGCGAGAATTAAATATAGTCACCTATATGAGGTTCGAAAAAATGAAAACATTGTAAACATTTTTTCAATATTCGCTCTCCTCGAAATTAAAAAAAATGTTGGATATTGGAAAAAAAATATTATGTAAGAAATGTTGTTATCGAGCTGCTCACTTTCCATCCCATTATAGGAAGCATCGGATAATAGTAATCGTCGGAAAATGGCTCGAGTACCAATGTGAGACCGTTCGCTAATCCGAAACTGCTGATATTGTAGGGCTGGCGAGGTCTTTCTTTTTTTATATCCTCAGTTCTATTGGAGAGGTAAAAATATTGAATTCTTATGTAGTGCTTACGTCAGCGCCTAATTGATTCTGGTTTTTATCAGCTACATGAATGAATGAATATACAAGTACGTATATACACAAATAAAAAATATCGAAAGATCTTCATGAACAAATGCCAAGACTTGGTTCCGAAAAAATTTGTTCGCGAAGGTGAATTTACTCACTTTAAAATATCATCGGGTTCTCGAACATAATTGAAGGTGCAACAGAAGCCATCCTTGGTTTTGCGAAAGTCGAATATATCCGAGCAATTTTTTTCATCCCCTTGAAAATGGCAGGACAACAGTCCGTCCGTGCATTTCGGTGATAACTGCAACGATAAAATGACAAAATAACATGAAGAGCCCCTCACGGAAAATAAAGGCAACTTATCGTCGTCATCGTGAAATGTCATGTAACATTTTTCATTATGCGGGTGACGTCATAATTCCCATTGTAATATCGGTTCAAAAGTTCATCCAAATATATTTCGGAGGTCAAATTTCGCTGGCCGGTCGAGTCGTACAGAACGCCGAGCTGCTGAATTAGATGCAGTACGTCAGCGAAACTCGAATTTGTGATGTTTGCGCCAAGTCTGAAAATATTTAGGAGCGGGAATTTTTTATCTTCTCGTAAAATCAAATTCATCTCAAGGTAACAAGTAGATTCTTACATTTCGTTAGCCAAATCGACAGCAGCTTTTCGGCTTATTCTGTTTATGTTGCATATCGCCACGCCTGAAAGCAGGAAAATTCTATTACATAAAACGAAGGAATTATTTCATAATAACCGAGCTTGATTCTCTACCGGGAAATTGAAGCTTATGCGACGGATAATTGTCGGAATCAACGACCGATACAACGGGCACTTGTTGATACTCGTTCCAAGCGCTGTTGACAATCAAAACCAAGAGGCATAGCGTAGTAGCGTGAAGTACGACCCACATTGCTCTGAAGCGAAACACTTGTTAATAACTTTATTTTTCCAAATTTTTAAAACATTATACATGTTACTATCGAAATAACCGTATTGTATTATTCCGATACCATAAGATTATAAATTATCAATTTATAATATATAATATAATACATAATATAATATATAATATAATATATAATATAATATATAATATAATATATAATATAATATATAATATAATATATAATATAATATATAATATAATATATAATATAATATATAATATAATATATAATATAATATATAATATAATATATAATATAATATATAATATATCAATTTATAATATATATAGAGAACGATTAATTTATTAATTTATAATCTTTCCATACCACAGGTTTAATAAAATGCTTACCTCTCGAAACTGGGCCTGTGAGGTTCGGCGAGATACCGACATCCGATCAAGCTCGAGTTATTACAGTAGCTACGAAAATTTGTTCTAAAAGCTTCGAGCACAATGTTCCACCGTATCCGTTTGCGCGTCACCGGCAAAACCCATCCGCCATTGGCACCAGCCTTTACCCTCTTGTCGGAAATTCTTCCGCCTTCCATACGTCCCCGAAGCGATCGCGAAACTAACCGGAAGCTAGTTGATTTCCATGCACATTGAATAAATCAGCCCGCGTCGTGCGGCTTATCGAACCTTCGCTCAAAGGTCCTCGAGCGAAGAGTACAGGTTACACTTGCTCACGTGCAGATCCTCGAGGCCGCTTTAACATCCCACACTCGAAACACAGTATGCGTATCGGGCGTATAATCGCCATGATCCGCGCACGTTCGATATTGCAAACTAAAGTCAAGTGTTATAGTTATATATAAAAAAAAAGCTCAAAGGTTAGTCTACAATGTGGTGTGAATGATGTACGATCGAAAAAAATTACTGACTGATTCTCGAAAGATTTTATCGCTGTTTTTCATCGCGTTTATGCATGAATATTTAATAAACATAGCTGTGCGCCGAGGTTTCAGTTGTGAGACAATGGTGACCTGCGTGTCGTTAAATAGGAAAATTTTAAATGACATAAGTATGTCCTTTTAATAACGTAGACAGGTGGCATTCAATTAAAAAATGCTTGATTACTGATCGTAAAAAGTGTTGAGTACAAATGCAGTACTCGCGACAATTTCACGTGAAAACATCTTCGATAATTTTGGGATTGGGTGTGACGTTTTTTAGAGTGGTCAAGAGAAATACGTTTCTATGGGCTTCCAAAGATCTATTCCCGGATCCTAATTATTCCAAGGACCCTCAGTTGAGGCTTTAGGAACTTAGAGGGGATTTTACCCTTAGTTCGATGACGTGCACAATGTCTTGCCGGATATCTTGCTTGGAGACAATTTGATCATTGAGGGCACAAAGTGTTTTCACACCAATATCCAATGTGCACTGGACGTAGCGCCATCGAAGACCTCTAGTCTCGAAAAACGTCAGATCTTAACTCATGCAAATAATCGAATTAGGAATTTAACCCGTCAAATGTTTATCACCTGGAATTCCGAAGAACAATTCGATTCCCTAAAGTAACTCTACCATATCAGGCAAATCATTAGTCCCGTTCGGGACTGTGATGTTCTCCATCTTCCATTTGAGAGTACAAAACCGGCAGGAGTCGGAGGTCCGTTTCTGGATAACGTGTTCCGTGAGTGCTTATCGAATTCCGGGGGAAAGCTGTCGAGAAGTGAAGTTTCGATGATCGGAGTATCGGACGAGTCATTAGAGCAGCCCCTTCGACGTCCCAATACTACCAAGTTATTCGAGCACGTTGGTCCCGATACCTGCCACGTTTCGCTGATACCGCTACTGTGAGACTTTGACGATACTCCAGTGTGGTTTAACTACGTGCGGTTGACCTTTGACCGTTCATCGGTACGCGCCTCCGCCAAGGAAGAGCGAGAAACCGTGAGGTTACAGGGTGTTCAACTTGATCAAGCCCTCTCCCAACAGCGACATACACGAGTTCATCGTATCCACGGCCCATAACAGCAACGGTGGAGTAACCACGCACGCCATTTCGCATACCTACTCATCTACCTACCTGCTGCTGCTGCTGCTGCTGTTACTGCCGGACCGCGCACCGCTTCCCCGGCAGGGCTCCCGGTCCACGATAGGAATTGGCGTCACGCCAGTGTACGGGAACAAAGCACGAGAACTATATCCGAAGCTCAGCGATAACTTCATCGCTGTTTCAGGGCGAACCGGTGTGCGCCTTCGCACATCTATGAACCGGGTCGCGTCTGCGAATCTCCGGCTCTGGGTATTCCTTCGTCCGGCCGCGTTCTCGCTCAGTTCCTCTTCAACTATTCCACCGCCAACCGCCGGCTCTTCGCGTCGAACTTTGTCATATTTCACGGAGAAAGAGCGACCGCGCGAGCTTCTCCGTCATTCCCGTCCTCCGTTTCTCGGGTTTCTCCACTCGCTTTCCCAGTTCTAGATCACCCGCACTCCCGCTAACGGTCTGGCTCTCCAGACGCGAGGCAAAGTTTCCTTTTCCATATCTCTCCACCTTCGACCATCCCACCCAACCCCCTCGATGAAACGAGCTCTACCGAACCCAAAAGGAGACTTTGCTTCGCTCTTCTCTAGTTTCACGTGTCACTATCCTCAAAACGTTATATCCGAGGTTTCCGCGATAAGGACATCTCCGATACGTCTTTGAACGTGTGAGCTTTTCAATCCAAACGCTTCTTCGTCACTGTGACGATTCCTAAATGAATATTCTAATGAAACGTATTTTTGTTTATCGAGTTATTCTACTTGTTTTCCATGACCGATCACTGCCAGTAATGACGATGCAGGTGACCGGATTAGCCGGTGTTGATGTCGGCATTCCTGTTGAAGTCACCTGTATATTTCCAATATGGGATTTGTGTCATGGAACCCTGGAGAATCAAATGGTCTTTGCTTTGAATGCAATGGGAGAGTTTTCCCATTTTTGTTTTCCATCTATAGGCGCAATAACTTGCCAATGAAACTTCGGTCGTTGAACAATTTGGCGTGAGTCTCTTACACGATGTAGTTCTGCTGTGGAATCTTGAACAGATTCATCCGGACTTTACAATATCCTGAATGGGGCAAACAGGTCGCATAAAGCCTAGTTTCTTTCGTATTGATTTCGCGTCATCTAACATGAAGTTCAGTTATGCTGCAGTTGAGTTTACTCTTTGGTTCCTGATAAGTTGTCGACGAAACGTCGGTTCGTAGAGTAATCCACTGTGCATCTTTGATATACAAAATGTAGTTCTGGAATTTCTATGGCAGCTTGACTCCGTTCATCCATCCTTTCCGATGTCCCAAATGTGCCAAGTGGTCCAGAGAAACCCTAATTTCGTTTCCATTGATTTTGCGTCATGTAACACGAAGTTTAGTTACGCTGCTGTTGAGTTAACAGTTTAATCCTTGATAACTCCCTGAGACGTTGATCCGGGGAGAAATTCGTTATGCGTCTTTTACATGCAAAATATCATTCTGATATAGAATTTCCGATTCATCCGTTCAACCATTCCCACGTCTTGAACGAGGTTCGGACAAACCCAACTTTCTTTCACGATTCTTATTTATTTCAAGAACTTCCGAGCTCATTCCAATCCCACGGAAATCATCGCCCATAATCACCATCCAAACTCTCCGACTTTTCACCTTAATAATCACCGATTCTCTCGAACACGATCGGGTGCCGATCAAAGTATAACATCGGCTAACTTCGATGACGGGACTCGAGCGCATGCGCCAATAATTACCGGAGTACAACGCAGGAAGATCAACCGTCCCACCGTCGACGAAATCGTGTATGCTCTCACCAGTTTCAAAGCAAACTTAATTATCGTTGCGTAATGACGGTCGTAGTTATCTCTCAGAGGCACAGGATTTAATTTATCGATCTATATTAATATCGATCGATAACCCCCACTCCCATTAGGAGCTCTCTATATCTCTCCCCCTTCCTCTCTCTCTCTCTCTCTCTCTCTCTCTCGCTTTCTCTACGATATCCGCCGATAGATTATACTCGTCGACATATGCTCCGCGTGGTGGCGCGCAGCCCGAACCACGGCCTGGATTAAATGGTTACCGTTATTGTAACTGCTCGGCCAACGGGTTCCTGTGGTCGCTGTACCACGGTGTGTGCCCACCTGACTGTGAGACCGGGACCGCCTCGACAATTAATTTAGGATAATCCTAATCGCTAATTGCCCGCTCCCCGGTCTCCTGTGTGCGTCGCTTCTCATCATCGTCGTCCGCGTCGTCTGCGCCCTTGCCCGTAACCCCTCCAACAATATAGCTATTATTGGTACAGTGTGCTCTTGGCCTGTATCTGGACGCCACCGATATACGTGGATCAGCGGAGGACACAGCGACCACAGCGATCTCGATATATCTCACGAGAACCCGATCGCGTTATCGATTGGCGGGATAATCGAGTCGTAAGTTACACACGGCGGCTTTACTGCTTTCGAGTCATCGTGCAACCGATCTTCTCGGATCGAGGGACATTAGCAATCAGCGCCGATGCAACACGATCGCCCGATGAACGGTTGTTCGGCTTCGTCCACTTTTCATCCGTCATCGCGCCGCATATGACTTTTACCTTTCGCCCATCTTTCGCAGTCTGTTTTCTCTTGAATGTTGAAATTATCGTGAGCAAATCGTCATTTGCCGATGATCGCCAGACGGAAGATGGAAGCCTGACGATTAAATCTGATATATGTTCTTGAACAGCTGCAACGTCCTTCTCGATTTTGGGCCCAGACTGATTCAAGTTTAGCTACGGCGCGAAAAAAAAAAATGGGTGGACAATCTGTTTCATAGTATTTTTTTTTTTTTTTTTTTTTTTTTGGAAAAAGAGATATGAACCCGAAGGGATTCCCGATGGCCAAAGTACTTGCCGGTGTCGGCGAGTACATCGAAGCAAAATGATCAGACCGCTTGATTACCGCGCGTTTCTCAGCTCAGCAAAGACGAGAGCCTCGAAGATATCTCGAGACCCATCGAATTAACATAACTCGGCACCCTTGTTCAAGTTTACCGCCAGTGTCTCAGCGTGACGCACTCGGGAAGGTGTCCGTTCACGTGTTCCAGCACAGCCGCGAATCTTCGCAATCTATTTCGTGGGATTAAACGTTCTTAGAGGACACGCTGGATAGCCGCGACGTTAGATCGATAGCCCATGCTCCCAGGCCGTAATACAAGCTAGGGCCACGAGTGGTAATCCACTATTGAATCTGAGCCGGCTTACGGTTAATTTAGAGGCAGAGACGCCGCGGCAAGGTGGAGGACGAGTGAAGTTGGCCGCGGCAACGATCGGGGAAAATAGAGCAAAGGCTACACACCCGAACGATTTTCTTTTGGCCAACGGTACGAGCGCTGGCGATGGTCGGGGAGGACCGTAGACCAGAAGCGAATAAAAATCGAAATCAACGAGTAGGAAAAGGGACGCGGTCTCTTCGTTCGCTCTCTCGAGCGGGATTCATTTCGTTGCCGGGGAGCTCTTCTCGTAATTTCGCGGCGTCTCGCCACTCCCCGGATAGAGGGAGATAAAACTATGACGAAAAAAGCGCCCGGGTGGGCGGACGAGAACTCGGGGAAAATCCGTTCAATCGAAGGCGAAGAGGAGGACGAAGAGAAAGAACCAGAAGACGGCCTCGCGCTTTCCGAAGAGTTAATGAAAGAGGGGAATGCTCTCGACATACCGCGAGAGATTTCGTCCTTCTTCCGTCGTTCCTGATCGCGTCCATCCTCCTCGTCCGCATTTACGTCGGCTTTCTCATTAATTGGCCATAGTCGCTCGAAATCTTTGCTCTCTTTCATTTGTTCCCGCTGTCACGTCTCCACCGGCCGGAGACCGGCTGGCCCGGCTGATGAAGAATCGACTTTCTACATATATACTTTGCCGATTAAGGAATCACTTTGCCCGCGGGATATCGTTTGCGGATGAGGAAATATTACCAATATCGGACGATCCGTTTATTGACGATTATCGACGCTGATGTTCACGATGCGTCATTGATATCGGACTCCATTCGAGCGGAATCTTCCAAGGCTTTGACTTGGGGGAAATTAACGTTTGTCGGCGAGCCATCCGTACCGGGCTCGACGAGACACGACGAAATCGTTCTGAGGTAAACGGCCCAGCTTTTGATGGCCAGAGAAATTGTGATGTAGTTCGATAAATGCCCCAAGTAAATTGGGATTAAATCGGTTGCGAGAACTTATAGATTTTTCCTTATTCAAGTAGTAGTAATAAAAAGGGATTTATTGCCAAGATTCATATTTAGTTGTTTTTTTTGTAACACTAATTTTTTATATCTAATGGTACCATCGCATGTTGGCAAAAATCAATCTCTTTCAGTCCAATCTTTAGTCTAATTGTACAGTCCTAAGTATGAGCTAACAGTGGAGAAGCTTACTGAGTTGCATCTTGCAAATCAACAGAGTTCCCTGCGGTAGAGTTCAGAGCAGTAGCTGAAGCAGATACGCAATTATTCACCAACGGCTAAGTTTCTGAGGATAATTATCATCATCTTTAGAACGATAAACTTGGGTTTCCGTTATTCACAGATGGGTCGTGTTCTCGCTTGCAAATAAAAACTTTTTTTGTGTATGCATCGAAACCTTTCGAATACGATTCAGCATTTTATTGAAGATAATTCAGCGGGTTTTTTTTTTAAGTTATCACATCATCACTTTACCAATGCTTCTCTACTGCCCGTCACTTTATTAGCTCGGCTCTTAGACCTCTTGCTGCAGTCACCTTGCCGACCCAGTTTCCGTCACTCGTCACGTGTATGTCAATTCACCGAGACCCAAGTTTCTATCTTCACGTCTGAATTTATAGCACTGTGGTGCAGATTTCACTACTATTACTATTTAATAATTTTATGAGTCGAAATGACATTCATACGTCAATTTTGATTCATAATAACCGCGATTCAACACGTGACGGAAGGTACAGCATAATCCAATTTCGCTGACGCTTTTTCCGACATGACAAATATAATAAATCACGCCGTCGAAAAATAAATAGTTTTCGCTATGATTATTTAAAAGTGGAATCGGTGACACTGTTAATTTGTTAAGGTGAAGTGTGAATCATGTGACTGAGCGAAGAATGTGAGAGATACATCGACATTGATTTTACAGTCGCGCGAGGAAGGGCGGCAGAGAACGTGTATCGCTTCACCTCAACTGATACATTTTATTAAAATACGTTTATTGAAGCAATGATTAGGAGCAGAATCAACTCTTCAACGTGTTGTCAATATATTTCTTTTCTGTGGCACTATAAAGTGAATTCGATGACGGTAACTGGACAGTGACAGAAACTAAGTCGCTTGCCGTAATTAAATTTGTACCGTAATTTGCGCTGCCGTGCGGTTTATGTTGATGGGCCATCAGCTCGCCCAAAGTAGTAGCTCGCGCAGTCGCGACGACAAGGGTGCTCGTCTGCGGATTCGGGAATCGATCCTCCAAAGTCCACGCGACGAGCGAACACACGGAAATCAGCTTTATCGTCATCGTCAAAGGAGGTTGTCGAAATTTGAAGCGAATAGAAAACTGAGCGGGTTGAAATTTGTTACAATTTCCGAGTCTATATTATAATTAATTTTTTTTTAAATTTATGTCGGAAATTATGTTTCCTAATCAGGTAGAATCGTGACGATTAAACTTTTCGCGATAATAGGCGAACGAGGGTGAAACATTGTTTCGAACTGCAAACAATGCTCGTGTATGCGGTAATATCACACTACAGTCTCAACTTGGCTTTAATCCCAACCAGAATCTTTTGCCTCTCCGATCCGCTTAGTCGCTGAACGATATTGGCAGCGAAGAGCTTGTTTCAGCATCAAAGAAAAATACCTCGTCTTTTTACGTTGCCGAAGTATAAAAGTTCCAATTCGAATGGTCGAAAAATAAAAAAAAGAATATAACTTAAAGCTTTACCCGAAAGAGTACACAGAAACGTTCGGGTATCAAAGAGCTTGGCTGAACATGAAAGAAAAACACGTTTTTCATTATTGAAAAGTAGAAAAGTTTCAATTTGTATGGATGAAAAAAAGAAAAAATTAAGTTGGACCTTTAATCGAAATCATTGGAAATAAAATGCTTTCCTCTCGTTTTGTAAAAAACGTGCAGAGCGGTTTTCATGATTACTCCCTGATGTTCCACCAGTTTTCGCACAAATTCTCGGAAGCTACTAACTACAATTTTCAAAACAGAACAAGGTTTATTGTGAAAAATATCTATAAAATTTAGATTCTCAACTTTTTTCATTTTTTTCTTTTCAAGTTACAAAAAAATCATTGTGGACAATTTTAATCTATAATGAGACCTCAATTTTCATAAAAACTTTTATCCTATCGCAATACTTGACCGCTTTCTGTCGCGTCTCATCATCATATTCGACGGCGAAGCCGCAAAAGCGTTCATGAATAAGAAGCTGACTGCGTAGAGGGAAATATGGTACGACCGTGAAACCGCTTTTTGGTAAGTGAAAAATATCATAAATTTTATTCGGTCTCCGCGAGCCCGCTGGCGGGCAATGTCGCTGAAAACTTCTCCGGTCCGGCGTGCAAGGAGAGGGGGAGATAAAGTCCGTCGGATGAAAAAAAAAAACATGAAAAAAAGTATGGAAAGAAAAGTTGCGAAAAGATTGGGCGAGCTCGTTTCGCAGGGTCGGCGGAGAAGGTGGAGGTGTGTAACGCGAGGGATCAACCCAGGCGCTGGGCAAGAAGCACGAAAAAAACTGGGATCGCTTTCGAGCTGTTGCTACAGTGCGGTTACGAGACGAACTAATATAACCGGACGGCCGTGAGTCTCCTCCCGACGGCAATAACCGTAATGTATTCGTGGCGCACGCCCCAGGAACGTAGCCGTGATCTCGATATGAAATATTTTACAGAACTTAAAAAAATACCATCCTGATACCTCGGAGGTGATTCAATTTTTTTTTTTTTTTATAATAACCGGACTTTGATTATTCGCAGCTTGGTTACCAATTCTGAGACCCAGGACCAATTATCCAAGCCCCGATTTAACTTATGAATTTTTTTTGTTATACCCACAAAATTACATCTTTGTTGAACTTGGAAAATATGGAAGGCCAAGACGAAATAAATTAATTGTCGGGTGTTTAACGGATGCGCTTGGATGACGAAGATTAATTTCGATGGAGCTAATTGCCGTAAGGCTTTCCGAAAATGCTAAGCAGGGACGTTCCAGGCTACAACGAAAAAATGTCCTTAACCAATAGATGAAAAAAATAAAGAAGCAGAGCTTTGCGGCTGACACGAACAGATACGGCACGCATAAAGCAAATACTAACATCCTGTGACGTGAATCGGATTAAGATAGATCGAGCTTGTGAAAATAGCTGAGAAAGCAGCGAATATGGTCCACGGAAGTATTTACGTGAAAACAATATTCGTGAGGAGACGTAACATTAATTTATCCCTCCGTCGAAGGGCAGAAAACACGCACTCGCCGTGAATTTATGTTCAATTCCGCTCACGGCTCCGCGATTAGTTACCCGTTCTCGAGTGCAAGAAATCGAATGAAGTTTCCGACGAAGAGTGTGACCGATCGCTCGACGACAAGGAACCAGAAAAACCCGGTGAACCCCAAAAAGTAATTAAAAAAAAAAAACGGGAAAAACGAATAAAAAAATGTTGCCGTCTCTTCCATCCGGACAGACGCATACAATTTTCTCCGCAACATATATTTCAAAAAATAAAATTGCAGACCGAATGTAACGAATTTATTCCACGATAGTGTTCATGGAAAACCAACAGTCACAAGAGACTTAACGTAACACTGATTCACCCTTCTCACCACAGGCAGCAAAGACGCACTTGTCTCATTCTACTCACCACGAATTTATGTTCAATTCCGCCGACTGCTCAGCGATTCACTCGCGAGTGCAAGAAGTCGAACTGACTGCTCACCTGACGAAAACGAACCGAAAAAAAAGCTGTGAAACCCAACAAAAAAAAAGAAAAAAAAAACGGGAAAATCGAGAAAAAAAATTGTCCCGGTCGCTTCCATCTGCAGGGACACGCGCATTATTGTCTCCGCAGTTATTTTTTTTTAGTAATAGCTCTACATGGATAGAGCGGAGCAGCAGTCGAGTACTAGGATACAGTGGGTACCTCGAGAGCCTCGCAGTGCCACCGCGCATATTAAAACGTGGAAAAGCATTTCTGATGGCTTCCGGTGCATCAGCGGCAACAACAGTACTGACGGGAGTTAAATTCTAAGCGGGATTACCAACCGTACTGTATATTGCTATATATGCGCGTGTGCATAAGGTAATGAGGGACTTGAACGTCGTCGGGTGCGCAGGTGGCGGGGGAGGGGGAGGGGGTGTCGAGGGATTAATAATAAAAGCATTGGCTATTCACAGTGACGGATAAATGCGCGCATGTTTTGTTCGCTGTATCGTGCGAAATCCAGCTCGATTGCAGTCCCGGACGACGTATCGACCTATCGTCATAATCGATTCATTGCATCCGTTTTACACGATTATTTGACACGGGGCGATTCAACGTCGCGGTAAGCGACGAAACTATCGTTGGCGTTTTTTTTTTGGCACGTATCAATTATTATACGTCGATTTTTATGGTCTTTCTATGTAGACGAGAACGCATAGTTTTTTTTTTTTTTTTTTTTTTTTTTAAGATGAAGTTATTAACCAGTCGTGAATGGAGGGCGAGGCCGAAATATGATCTCCGGCGGATATTCGATAAGCCAATATTTCGATAGCTCCGATTGTGATCGGAGTGGATTTACTGTGCGAGAGAATTTTTTCGATGAATTTCAAATCGATGCTCTGTACGTCGATGCTTTATCGAGGGACGGCTTCAAAAAATCAACCGAGTGAAATGAACGGGCGGAGCCGAGCGAAACGTTTGGTTAATTGACAGGGGAGTCACTTTTGATCTAACGAATTGTCGGCTGAATCGAGCGTGGCAATAATCTCGTTCGATCGACCGGATATCTTCATGCTCATATAAGTTGTCATTTTTGATCGTGTGTGAACATTAATATCGATATCAGTTATTGAGTTCGTGAATTTCTCGCTGAAAAGTGAACGTCCAAACAGAGTCACTTCCAACTTTCGGCAACGAACTGTCCATCGATTTTCACTACACAACGAATAATTAAAAATTATATTATCTTACGATATTTTATCAACTAAGTTAAGAATGGCCGAACGATGAATCGCAAAGGGAAATTCAAAACGCCTCGCAAACCTTATTTTTCGTCATGTAAAAAAATCACCTGTATCTGAGTAACGCCTCGAAAGAGCCCTCGCAATCGTCCCTCCACAGGCAAATAAACTCGACCAAAGCAACCATTGACGCTCGAACCAGCGACGGAAAATGTCGACTGGCATACAACACGATTCAACAACGCGCCTGTCCGTAAGTTTCGCTCGCTATCGAGTTACCCACGTCGGTGTACGAATTTGATGAAATTTTAAGTCACCAAAGGAGAGAAAAAAGGTCGCTTCGGAATCGATCTATTCGACGAAACGAGGAGAGCGAAGTAGAGACGAACGAGTTTTCGCTCCAAAATTCACGATCGTATGCGCGAATGTTTTTCCAATGCAAATCCGATCGGAGTAGCTCGGCGCCGCGCTGCTACGGGATTCTGCGGAGGGGTTGCGGAGGAGACGGAGAGGTAGAACAGGTTCGAGGCAAGTTGTTCTTTGTGCTTTGCTTCTGCGAGTCTTTTTCCCCGGAGGGTAAAACACGCGACTAACCATACAGCAGGGCGTGAAGGGAGAACAGACGTGCGCCAGTAGCGAACGGACTCGCGGGAAAATTCACATCGAATCAGCGAATGTATTGTGAAAAGACATAGGTTACTTCTTTTTTCGTGTACACGCCGACGAACATAGCGTCGCGGTGTCGCCGGAAAGGGCTTCCGACGGTACGCACGGCGTAAAATTCACCTGGAGTATGAAAATATGAGAAACAAAGAATTACGCCCGAGAAAAGAAAAGGGCCGGAGAGATGAGAAGGAAGGGATTTGCGCGACAGCGAGGAATGAAATAAAAATAAAGGTAAAGAGATAAAAGGAAAAGAGCCCTGAGAGAGCGGGACCAAGTGGATTTACCCCGTCGGGGCCGCCGAAAGGGCCGATGAAGAACGGAGGAAAGAACAGCGCGGTTCTCTGCCGATTTCTCGTGTCTGCCGAAATCAATTGCGAGAATTATGGGATACAAATGGGAGCTGGAATATAACGGACTGAGAGAGGGCTTACTGGCGTTGCGACCAATGATTTTATCGGCCACCTGCGCGCTGATCTTCTTTCGGTTCGCAGGATCTTTGGGACGGAAGTAAGGGCGAAAAGGCGAGAGAAAGACTTCGTCGGGGGAAAGATCGGAGGAGAAAATCGGTGAGACTTACGCGTCAGACCGGCGATTCGTCTCCGCGAGCCGAGCTGACTTTTGTTTCTCCGACTTGTCTACCTGAGAGCGTGTCCAGTTGCTGCATTCGACGACCGCAAAATAACACACGTACCGCGGTTGTTTGCCAAAAAAAAAAACAAAAAAGAGTCGCGCTACCGGGGCGACTCGGCTCGTTTTTCCCCTTCTTTCCTCGCTTTTGTTTTTGCATTGTCTTTGCGAGACATCCACGAGACCAACGGGGGGAAAATCTCACGACTTCTGACAGTGACAATTTCAGTCCCGTGGCGCTTTCGTTGGTTCCTTTTTTTTTCTCGGGCTTGCTTATCTATGGCGACGGATTATAATATTAACTCCTTAACAGCCGAGACCGTTTCTCGTAGAATTTTTTTTTTTTTTTACTCGGGTGACATTTTTTTTGTGTCAAGAAAATTTGTGAAAAATGTTGGTCAAAATTGAATTCATTTTCAAACTTTTTTCACACCGAGTCAACGGAAGTAAATTCAATTCTTTACGAAAAAATTAGATTAAATGAACATTTGTAAGAAAAATCGCCTTTTATAGCAAAACATCTACGCAATTATTGTTATTATTATTATTGTTATTTCCGTGTGTGCATCCTATGATGAGGACTGAACATGACCAGCTGATGTTTGCCGACCACTTTCAAGCCATCGCGAAAGTCTACGTGTGATATTTCGTTGGGATTTTCCTCTGTACCGTTGGGGACGAAGGACGTTTAGGTTTCCCCTGAATTATCGCAATTGGCATTTTTCCCATTTCTCCCACGAGATTGGACCTTTGGCGACCGGCTGGAGCGATAAATTATCGAATGCTCTGGACAACGGCCGGTTCTCCCATCGCCTCTAATTCACACTGTCACGCTCCGTTCGGCCACTTCCGGTAGCTTTATTCGATACACGTCGGAAGGTCACGCGGAAGAAAATTGCCGAGGGAGAAAATTCCCGGCAAGGGGGTGATTGTAACCGTGTCACGCAATTTGCCGAATTAAACGAAAATGCGGATTTCACCGTTCGTCGAATCTGTGGACCAAACATGGCTTGAAATGCCACAATTTACAAATCGTTTATTCCTACGCTCATTCGGTGTACGAAACAACATCGAGAAACTTTCGTTTCCGGCGTCCATTGTTAAAAACAATTTTTGCTAAAGGACTCCGCCCCATCGCCAATATTCCGCGTGCATTATATGATTTAAATTTGTTAAGCATCAAAGTCTTTTTTTTTTTTTTTTTTTGGCCATAAATTCCCCACTAAAAAATTTATAATTTAAGAAAAATGTTCAATACGCACGAGAAAATCCCATTGCTCGATATTGTGAAAATGCTAGTGTAAAGAGTATCACGTGACGCAAGAAAATTCCACTTCGTCGCGTTGATCCTCTTGTACCGCTCATAGAGCACTATCCTATAATTCAAAGGGTATTCTCTCGCGTCCCGACGATTTCCCTTTTGATGTTGGTCTTGTGCATCGTGTTCCATCCACGGGCGGGGCTGGATTGTTACCTGTTGGCGTCAGAGTAAAGGAATTACAGAGGGAACTGCTCGGAACCCGGCGACGATGGCTTCGTCCGTGGCGGTGTTTACGCTCGGTAATTCGCATCCACGCGCTGCAATGCTTTGTTAGGTCGCGCGTACTCTGGAAGTAAAACCAATGCATTGTGAATTGCGTGGCACAATTGCGAGATCGGATTTAGTGTGCCGAATACAATGTATAGAGAAGATTTTGGGCGAGAAGCCGTCTTTCTTTGCAGAGTATTGCGCCAGTGCAGTTCGCTTGAATTCACATTTGGCAATCGCATTGAATGACCACTTGACGTCTACTCCACTTCAATTAAATATCTCATCCGACGGTCACAGCAGAAAATAATGATAAATGGTGCGAAAAGTCTGATTGTAGGGTAAGCTCGGGTGGAAACATCTAAAAATTGAGTAACGCTGTCCCAGCAATTTTTCCTTTCTCGGCCTCTTGTAGGATTGGATTATCAAACAAACGAAAACTCGGAGTTTGCTGTAAAAAGTTACGAGGAGACACGGTGCTTCGGATTCGGGGAAAGGACGTCGACTCGTCGCGATAAAAATTGCGCTCGGGGAAACCGTTATCAAACTCACCTCGTTACGAGATTCCCGGTCAACGACAACCTGGGCTCTCTCTGGGCGGGAACCTCAAAACTTTCCCTTCGTAACGACATTCGGTTATGACGTAAAAAAAAAAAAAAAAAAAAAATCCGAAGGGTTCCCGAAGTGTCGTGTCACTCGCAAAACAAACCGAAATAACGGCGTCTAATAAAAAAAAAATGTAAACATCATGACGAAGAGAAATTCACGTCAGAGGTGGATAAGCCGCCATTCGTGAAAGTTCGGCACTCCGGAAAATTTATTCCATACTATTTCTCCGAGGATTAGAGAAAACATCTGGAGAATCAAAAGTAAGAAAAAGTGGTTTGAACCGTGAATGTGTCGAATCTCGTTGAGGTGACTACTTCAATGTCTCCGGTACATTGTTCGGTCGCGAGGAGAGTTTCCGTGAGTTACAACTGCCACCCAACGATATGCTTAGCCGCGGTTCCCCAAACTTTTCTCCTCTTCGAATTACCGTCGGCGATAAAGTCACGGTTCCCGTTCGTGTCTGTTATAGGGTCGTAGCACGAAGTTACGGAGGGTTCTCGTATAGGAAGAAAAGGAGAACGTTGGCGCTTGTAGTACACCGCTAATAGTACATACTAGTAGTAGTACACCGCAGAACGGTGGTTCACGAGGTAGTAAAAGGGTGGAGAAGGGTCGTTCTCTCGGGCCAGAGACTCGCCTCTTCTTCGCCGTGCACAACTTTGTTAATGGCATTTGTTGTCCGTGAATGTCCTGCGGTAACGAGACCCGGATTCGTGAGAATCTTTTGTCCAAGTGACCAAACTCGAGTAAGCCCGCTTAGAAGACCTTTTCTCGTTCTTCTTCCTTCCTGATATTCTACGACTTAGCTACCGCGACTCGTCTTCTCGAATGTCGTCTCGCAGCCGCGGGAACTTCCGGAGCTTCTTTATTTATCTCCTGCTACAGAAGTCTGTCACTTCTCGGGAGGCGAACCTGGAAATCTCGGACTCAAGGCGAGTTTCCAGATGGGTTTGGATCAAGCTGGTTGGGGAGCTGGCACAAGTCTGGTCCCAGGCCCGGCGCGGTCTCGGGCCAGCATCGGGACCAAACCCTACCCAGGTTTCGCTCCTGGGGATCGACGCTACCTCGTCGAGGAAACCAAACGCGGTCCTTACCAGTCCTTACTTCACCTCTGCGCGCTACGAATTTTCGCTAACGCAATCAGGCTAATGAACGGTGATGCGGCGACGAAGTTGCCAGCCTGAGTGATGTGTCTGTCTCTCGGTCCTGGTAATCTCGAGGAACGCACGAACAATACGCTCGCTCAGAGTCAAAAGTTACTCGTTCGGTTGTGTATTCACAACTCCACGTTTCATGACGCGGTAACTTTGGTGGCGCTCCTGCGACCATCCATTATGGAGAACAGGTCGAGAAAGCCTTTCGACTGGAATTAAGATTAATCTACGCAAAATGACAACGAATGCGTCTTACGATGTATCGTTGTGACTCGTGGGCTTGATCCGAGATTCGCGATGAATTGATAACGATGGGTGACGACGTCATTTTGTACCAATGAATATCTTTTGACCCAAGAATTTTAGAGCATCCTATGAAAAATCGGAATGCCATGCCACGCAGAATCCAACAAGTAGGACTCATTGCTTCATGTGATTTTACGCTAGGAACACCGATTGATATGTCCTAATGTTGTAGGGATAAATATCGTTCAAGACAAGAATTTCAGGTTGGGGTAAAAATGAAAAAATGTATGAAAATAAAAAAATTGTGATACCAGGCAATTTGGGATCCAACTGATAGAATTCATCGTTCCATGCGAGTCAATGCCAGGAACGCTGACAATACGTTGGAATGTTACGTGGATGAATATTCTTTGACGCACCAATCATAAGTTACTCAAAAAATCAGTTTGTCCGGCAATTTGGAAGCAAACTTGTAGGACTCATTGTTCCGTACAATTTGATTCTACGAATGATGACGATGAAAATTTCGAATGGTTCGGAGCAGAAATTTAGATGCTGGCCAAGGTAAAAATTTCATATTTAAAAAAAAAAAAAAAAAAATTAGGAAATCATACAATTTTCTAAAGCAAGTAAATTCAAACTTCAATCTGCACGTTAGCTCATTCCGGGTGAACTTGCTCGTTCCATTTTGAAGTCCTGATTTAGATGGCGCTAAATATTTCACATGTACATTTCCGATGCGTTCGGGATTATTTATTAACGGAGAATCGAGGACGATGAATAAAAAATTATCGTATACGTAGAACTCACAAAATGTGGAACGGTTTCGACGCAAAACCGCTCAGACATTCCTGTGTTCAATATGCATATTATTGTGACGGATTTATTCAAGAAATGAATGAATAATGCGCCGCATGGGATCAATAAAAACAAACACGTAACTGGGATTAAAATATTCACATCTATGAATTATTGCTAATTAAGAATACCGATAAATCTAGCATTCGCCGTGCAGCGTTACATGCAAGATAATTATCAATTGAATACCAATTTGTCAAGAAAAAAAAATCGCCGTTCGTGACCCATTATTCACTCAAAGATCGTCCCGTTTTGCCCCACGACAAAAATCCCACACCGTCACGCTCCTCTCCACACTCTAAAAAATTGCTTCTAACCCAACAAGCACTCGGTGTTTCACGGGTAATTATTCACTACGCAGCGGGATGTTAATTTCCCCGAAGCTACAGGTAGTCCTTTCTTCAACTTGCCCCAAGGGAGCGTCGACCCATCGAGAATCGGAGAATGGCCGAACGAAGGAAATCGAGTCCAGACCGTAGCGAGAGCGGAAAGAGTAGAAAGTTTCGAGTCCACTGATGTACACAACGTGAGAGAGAAAGGGACGATATCGCCCGAGGCTGGTAGCACACATGGAACTCTCGATTTAGCGCAGGCCAGTTCTGGTCCTGTGTCTTTACCAACCCTTTATATATCCACCACCGGGTGGTTACAAAGCTCTCGGAGTTTACCCTAGCCAACTGCCAAAGCCCACCCGGCCCGGTATCAGCTACAAAGTTCCACCTATGTGTACCTTAACGCTTCCGAAGGTAAAGCCACTGTTGGTCTCTAGAGGCGTGCGCATTAAAAGGCACAAGTTATGTGTGTCCGCGCGTATACACAAGGTAGCAAACCGCACGCTTTTCCTTTTGCCGGCATCCGAGGTGGAGCGCTGAACGGCGAGCGGCGAGAATGAGCCGCTAAATAATCCCATGGAGGTGTTGTCGACGGAGAGAAAATATCCGATGAGAGTGTCAATGATCGCCTTGAAATATCAAAATCCCAACCATCGACTACCGTTCGATCAACTATTGATCTGACAATATAATTGATTCGTCGATTCGCGGCTAATTTTCGGCTGAGCACGAATCGGTGTCCGTCAGTCGGGTGATATTTGGCCAATGTTCGGTCAGGAATTGTCTTGCCATTGGTTCATGGGAAAATTTTGCAGCCAACGCTCGGTCGAGTGTCGACTAGCCAATTGTTGGTTTGTGATCTGAGGTTTATGTTCGGCTGAACATGAATTCGCCGACCATTGGTCCCTCGATTTTAAGCCAATATTCAGTTGAAAAGCGACTCGTGAGTGGCTTTCGCCGCTAGATGGCGCCAAGTCAGATTATTTCTCACAAGCAAAAATGTATTCGGCTCTCTATATAAGAGTATGCGAAATTACCCTTTATGTAATTCACGCAGCGTATCGGTGGTATTTTTCCATCAGTAATTACAATATTCAAAAAAAAGTCTATGCGATAAAACCAATGTTGATCTGTTTAAAAAAAATCTGTAGACGACCCACATTCAAAACCAGTTATCAGCCGAGCATTATCAATGATCTTCGGTCAAAGCTGCCACTACAAGTCCGGTTTTATCATATAAGACTCGATAGACGATCGGGCCAAGCCTGCCAAAGGTCCCAGCTTGGACCTGGAGATTGGCCCGGCCGTCGGTCTTTTATCCTTTCACCCCATATGGGATAGACTAACGACCGAGAGCAGCTGCGATGAGCCCAAGGATGATAAAGTATGCAAACTTTCCGCCGTCCGAAGTGCGTAGATTTTATGAGCACAAAAACGAACCGCACGGAAGGTGAAACTGCGCGAACAGGCGGAAGGTCTGACTTCGTATGACGGTAGTTTCAACTTTCTCCGTCGTTCGTGGCAATGCACTTGTCCGTATGCTCGTATGCTCGAGCAGGCCGCCAGTACAAAAGTGCTCGGAGCTGCCGAGCTTTTCCCAAAACGGGATAGGAGTTTTGCACTAACCGTCCGCGGCCGACCGACGTCCCGAACGAAAAAGTTTATCCGCAACTTTCGCGAAACGTGACGAGTACGGTTAGCCGATATATTCATTAACTCGCGGGCCGAGAATACCCGACGTTGAAACTCCCCGTGAGAATGCTCCTGCGTATACCCGCGAAACTGTACGCGGTTACGGTTCACTGTTACGGGCCGAGTACAAAGAGCAGAAAAATATCTTTAAATTTAGCGCATCGAGCAACAGAGAATTTTGACGCTCATTCTCGCAGTAGGATGATGCAAAATTCGGTCGAATATGGCCGAGGTCAAGTAAACATTTAACATATTAATTTTCATTGCAATAAAAAATGTTCCGCGACTTAAAGAAGACGAACTGTTGAGTACCGGGTGGATGGTTGTGAAATATATTTTATATTATTTTTTCAAATTTATCTTACTTTTCGTTTATTCAACTCGTCAATGGACTTTTTCATATTAAGGATGATAAAGATCGAGCTAGCTCGAAAAAAATAACAAGATTTAAGAGTCAGTACGACGTTTTGGGAAAATCCATAGATGGGGATAGGTTGATGAGATGTAAATGAATATTCAAAAGTATGCGTGAATAAAAAAAATCGAAAATACTTAGAAACATTGAATTGGTAAACGATAACTCAGTGCCCAGGACCTTATTATATTATAAATAATCGAGGTCACGGAGGTGTAAAAAATTAAACATTTCTGATGTAGGAAAAAAAATTAAAAGTATAGTGATAATCCAGAATAAAAAATCAACACAGTAATAAGAATAAATGCATGAATAAATTTATTTAAAAAATTAAACTAATTAGGTGTAGACATATAATTATAGTGTGGAAAGAATCCGGAGTCGAGGATCAACACGTTGATGAGAATTAAATGAATAGCCAAGATAGGATCGCAAACGGAAGTGATCGGAAATTGACGAGGGGGAACGAAACGAGATTTAATTATCTTCGATTTATCTCCACCCGGCCATGCCCCGGAGGTTTCTCGCTATCGTCAGTTTTACTAATTTCACTGGTACAAGACATTCGAACGGTCGATCGAAGAAAACTTTTTACCTCGCCTCTGGAGAATCCCCGCTCGTTTCAACCTTAATTCGATTCGCGGACGGAACGTCTCGTTAACGTTCCATCGACGATTTCTCTATTATATACTGCGCCAGATAAATCTACGAGCCATTCAGAATTAAAAATTAAAATCAAACAATTAAAAAAGGTGTCGCAGAAGTATGTGTTAAAAAAATCACGAAAAAATTAAGTGCGATATCTGAAACACGAAAAAAAAAAATGGAGTTCCAGGTGTGAATCGATAAATTCAATGTGCCTTTCAAGTACGGTCACCTTCATGAAGAATTACATAAATAATAAACTTGTATGCCAGCCTCAGTATAGTTGGATTTATGTCTGTTGATGATTTTTTTTTCCATCTATTTCGAACGTTTTTCCTAATTACAGTATATATTTTTCCATGCATGGAACACCGCTCATGTTATGCGAACATAGTGTTGTAGTGGCCAAATATTTTTGCTGTCACACGACGAAACTATTAACGAACTACACTTTGTTAGAGAGACATTACTATTTCTCTCCATTTAGAAGACATTTTTCGGGAGCGTTGCCGCTTTTTTATTTATTACATATTTAGACACTATAGAATGCTGAACAATTATATTCAGTATATTTTGGCGCGAATGCCAGCGGATTAAAAAATATCATACGACGAATAGAAAACGGATTGATATATCAAATAGCAGTACGAAATCTCATCAAATCACCTCTGACGAATTGTTAATGGTAATTAATGGGAGACTTAGTCAGGGATCACAAACGTCCACGATTTTTCTATTGTATAGTGATCTGGAGAAATTTGCGAATTATTCATAGATGGTACGATTTGTCGATCGAGAACACATTACCACAATCCCACACAGAAAAGTATAGATGGTTCAGTAAAATACCCGAAAATAATTCTGCGCGTTATAATTAATAAACTCAAATATGGAGTTTCGTGGGTAAATCGATTATTTTAATTGACCTCTCAAGTACAGTCTCGGCCGTCTCACCGACCCTTATCAGAGTACCGGATCTCACAAAGGACTCGACAAATAATTAACAATTTCGCGTGCCACCCTCGGCGACAATAGGTCAACATTTCCCTTGCTAATTAATTTTTGTTCTCAATTTGTTCTCGACGTTTTCTCCGTGTATTTATTTCGGGACGTACAAAATTTCGGGGCGCGAGCTTTACCGGATCAATATTTCAATAATTTAATTTTACATATCCTTTGTTCATTGAATCAAGTAGTTCCACCATGACGCCCACGGTAGTGTTCGTAATTCTATTTGAGCGAAGTCGGCCCCGATTTATTCCGACCAGTAAGAATATTATAATTGATAAAATAATTTTTGTTCCATCTTTATTAATTTCAATTTTTTTTTTCATCAAGCGAACGGATTTTTCGAAGTTTTGCACGAGTAGAAACGGCTCGAGAAACGTTCTCGTCCAGTTCCCACACTTTCTTCGTCGTCGGAGCACGTCGGGCACTGAAAGCACGGTTCGCGTCTCCTCGCACCCGCATTTACGTACCTTCCATTTATATCACGAATCCCATTATTATTGTAATTTAATTCTCGGTCTCGCCCGGCCGACTCGAGAGCCCTAGCGAAAAGAAATTTATTCTTCGATAATAAGTAACAGCAGCCATCAGCCAGATAAAAACGGTGTTTTTTAAATTATTTAAAAAATATATTAGTCCGAGTCGTCTTGCCATTGGGCGATATACAAAATTCCGCAAAGTTATGCGAAGACGCAGCCGGCCGTTCACGTATTAAAATTCATACTTAGAATTGACGTAAGCACACAAATATCCATCGATATGGAGTGTGAAAAAATTCGTGTAAAATTTAATGTAGTGCTGAAAATTGTGAAGCGTAAACTCGGATATAAAATTTCACGTACGATTGTGATAAAAAATTGTCGCACAGTATGTTCGATCCGATATATCGATAACTTTGACAACACTTTATCTTCATCACGAGACTATTTCAAATTCGATGATATACTTTCTTTTTCACAGTAAAGATCCATCAATTTTTTCGTGACAATTCCGCATTAAATTTCACGTACCAATTTCTGTGTAAAATCTTCCTCTTCGGTGGATTAAATTTATAATTTCTTCAAACAGTTCAACCCCCGCATCCACGTACAATATTTAATCAGATATATAACCTACATTTAATACATACAAGAGTTGTAAAAAAAATATATTGGCTCTATTACGTTCCCCCGAATATTCGAAAAACCAATCGCTCGAGCCATCAATTCCGCGATTCGAATCTTCGAGCCTCGTCGTTCACCCTCGATCCAAACGAGACATCAAACCTCCCCTTTCTTTCATTCTGCTTTCCTCATCTTATGGCTCGATAGAAATTCGCCTGTACTTTTTTTTTTACTCCGTCCCAAGAACGACTATTCCGGTCGACAATCGGAAAAGGTCGAGGTTTAGAGCTGCCGTACAGAGGGCAAAATGATATGGTCCGTTCGCAGTGGTCGTGAACGAGTTTCCGCGACGGTTGCCCGTTAAGTAGAAAAGCGGAGTGAAAAACGGGCTTCGAGTGGCAATAGTTTTCGCGTCCCTTTTCAAAGTTAGCCTATCTTTCACGCGGTGAAACGCGAGCGGGGGGAGCGATGAAGAGCGAGTCGAGGGGGTGGATTTTCTGGAGAGACCCTCGAGGCGATTTTCCAGCCGAACCGGTACGAGGCAAGGAGAGCCACCGAATGCAAGGAAAGACGCTCGCGAACGGGTTGTGTGCAGCAACCGAACACATCCGAGGGTGAATAAGAGGGGCGCAAAGAGAAAACGAGAGACCGAATGGGATACGGAATGAAGCCGATCGCGCGTCCGGGAAGTTGGAGAAAAGAGGGACCAGAAGACGAAGGGACGAAGGGATGGTGGCGGTGAGAGCTCGAATATTAAGCCGTTGCGAGACTGCACGCCCGATATAGAAAGGCAGCTCGTAAGATAATTAAGAAGTTTAACCCATTCAACTTCTCCCCGCGACTATTACCTCGTTTCGTACTTGATAGCGGCTTAAATTTCCGTGCCTGACTGCATGCTGCTGCTACTACTTCCATTCTACCACTCTCTCCACCGTACCTCCCCGTCCCGGTTCTGCTGCGCTGAGGAACGCGCCGTGCCGTCTGTTTTGGCTCTGACAGACCGCCTACCATCCCGAACGTGTATTCTCGCGCGGGCTGTCGGTTTCGGATGATAAGAGAAGAATGATCTTTGGGTTTTTTCGTTTAATTTCTTTATTTCAAAGAAACGATCGATTCTTTTTTTATTCAATTCAATTCAGACGGAAAACAATTGTTGCGATATTATGTATAAATTTTTTTTTCTTAAAGCACATTATTTTAGGGTTTCTTAAATCTGTTGTCTCTATTATCGACTCAAAAGTATCGACCGCTTCAGCAAGATACAAAAATAATTTAAAAAATTTCATTCTTTTTTTTATTGAAATATTTTAAAATTAATGGTCGCTAAAATCGAGTCTGAGAAAAAATCGACGACACCCTTCGTCCAAATACAAAAAATCCACTTAATTCTTTATTTTTATTTTTATTTTTATTTTTATTTTTTCAAAGAACATTATCATCGTTTTTATAGAGGGGAAATGCATGTACATTTGTGCGAGCATCTTCGAGGGAAGTTTGACGCAAGGTGAGATGAAATAAATGAATTGCTATCGTAGATTATCGCTATGGGTACTAACGGGTCGGTCAAGCTCGACCGGTAAGGCGTTATTAGGTTGCTACTATTGCGGTGAAATTAATAGCCGACCAGTACGGGCCATTTCCACTGGTTACGTCGGCGAAGTACTCGGCCCGAGTACCTGCCGTGGTATCTGAATACCCTTCCTATAACGGTCTAGCAATATCGCGTTACCTCTACTCCTGGCGTATCCGGCAGTTAAACGCGAAATTGCGTCGGCCTCGAGGCTACTGTAACACATTCCTGTCGTAGCTGTTGCGGCTATGAAATCTTTGGGTTGCCCCAAGCTCAGGTATTTATTTAAATATACATGCATATATTCGTCGCAAGTATATATATATATATGTATATATATATATATAGGTACTCCTCAGCCGAGGGCCGAAGAGCAGTTGATAAGACAGAAGTGCACTTCTAAAGCCCTCGAGATAACGACCGCCCGATAATGAACCAACCGATCGAATCAAATTTGAGAGTCATGATTTACCGATGAGTGACTGCGTACCATTTCGGCACAAAATTAATATATATGTGAAAATTATTTTTCGAATATAGCGAATACATTGTGTATTATATATTTATTTTATTTAATAAAATCATTTTTGGGACGCAGCATGACATAACGTAGACTGTCTTGAAAACATATATTTTGCCTATCGGCCTAACTCTTTCAGCATTTGAGTAAAACAAACGTTAAACAAAAATAATCAATTTAATTTATCATTAAAAAATGTCATTACAGGAAACTATAAGCAATATAAATTTTCGTGTGTCTCATATAATTACTGAATTTACGAAGATAGAAAAATGTTATCACTTAACGGATTGCCCATTTCTCCAAATTTCAATAACAACACCGATAATAATATCTCAAATTCAAAAAAATATTTCTAAAAAATCCAATCCAACGAAAATGATTTTTTTTTGTCTGTCGAAGGCTCAATGATGAACGAGATTCCGGAAGGGGTCCCGAAAGGCTGAAGGGTGGACATCGGCAAAACCGGTCGGAGAGATGCGTGTTGGTACGTCGGGATTTGGCGTGATCGCCGTTGTCTCCGTGCTGGTGATCGCGGCACCTCCAGGTGAGTCGGGACTGCCGAATGATAACCCAAAACTTTTCTAATCTCGTATTCTTCGGTAGCGGGTGAGTTCTCTCCGTCGCGCAATAAAACCATGCCTATCGATACTCCAAGGCGATCCATGTACGGGTTTCATAGTTCCAGCACGGTTATAGGCCGCGATGCACCAATGGCGAGCTACTTTCCTCGGTTGTCCCGTACATACACCCGGACAGTTACGTTTTCGTAGCGCACCGATACGATCGATCAGACACGTGCGCAACACTCCGGCTTCGAAATTGCTTTCCCGACTGCGACGGCAGTGCCGGCAAAAGGTGGAACGAGGTTTCCGAGTTGGACGAGGTGGCCGATCTCCGTTACGCGCGGAAGGGTTGTGCGAGTGGGATTGGCGGGGTGGGGGGGGGGGGGGGGGGGAGGTACACAGACCCAGGCGTTGGCAATATCAGACTCGTACAAACAAATTCGACGCCGATATATCGAGACGTATATCGGAATGGCCCGAGACACGGTGTACAATGGAGCGAGCTGCATGGCCGTTTGGCGCGATGTAACCTGGCACTTGTGCACTGTGCATATATGACCCTCTCTGTGTATCAGGGAAATCTCGATAGCGGGACACGTAACGGCTCACCTCCGTACCCCGATACCATTGAATGCATTAGGCGGAGATATCGAATCCTCGGTGAAATTTCTTTGAAGAATCTACCCGAAACGACGATCGACCTCGAATTATAGAGTGAGAAGGCGTTCTCGGGGAGATTTGGAGGAGAGGATCGGTGGTGGGTTTCGTTTAATCGGGTCGTTGAGTCGGACGAATCTGAGTTGAGAAAGTGTCTGGATCGAGGGATTTGTGGATTTTTTAGGGTAATTGTTAATGGTTGACGATAATGTGTAAAGTTAAAGTGGTGAATTTATTTACGTGAATATATGAATGATTCAGGTGACAATTTAGCTGTTGAATTAATTTACTGATGTGTCGTTGAGTCACCGAAATAATCATTGAACCATATTCGATTGGCTTGCATCGTCCCGATTTTTTTTCTCAGCATCGATATCGTCTGGTATTATGGATACAGTTAAAATGTTACTACAAAATAAAATTAGAAAATTAATCGACATGAAGAAACATTTGTTTCTGGTAAAAGTAATCAATATCAAAATTATTGAAGATCCGTTTATTGAAATATTGGTGAAGCATGATACATTTTTCTTGTAAACCAAAGGAATGTTCTGTGTGTGTCGATGGAACAGATTACAGCATCCACGCGAGTGAAAAAGCCCGAAAGCGCGAGACGCGCTGGACACCTCTATAAATTAATTCCTCCCCGATACATGGATTTATCCGCAGTTAAATATTCTCGGAAGATTTCCATCGACTGACTCCCCGTTATTCCGTGTTTCAGAAAGGGACGATGCCGTCGTCGCCGAAGGAGAAAGCGGCATCGATCACTCGACTACCGCCGGAGCGTCGAGAATTTCGAGCGAGGGTTATTCGTGGCAGAGTCAAGTGACTGTCGAAACGGGCGTTACCAGAATCCCCAGGAGCTTCGTTAAGATCGAGTTCGGGAGATTCGGGAGCCCGGGGCCATCCCGTCCGACCCTTGTTCGACGTGTTCGCCGCACGGTCGAAACTACCGAAACACCAACAGCATCGCAACCGGGAGAGTACGCTTCCTCCCGTGAACTCGGGTCGGCAAGAAATTTCGCGGACTTGGTTGCAGAGACGAAAGTTCGATCGGTTTCGAGCGTCGGCGACCTGCCGAGAAAGCCGACGAAGAACGAGATTCACCGAGTCGACGCCGCCGAACCGACTCTCGTTTATTCCACGACGGGAGAGTTTACCGAAAAATTTGTCGTCACTCTGGATTCACCGCTGTCGGGCGCTATCGTTGGATCTTCAATTATGCCTCCTCGCCGACCGCCCGCCGCTGGCGAACGCGAAACGATCCGGGAGGGCGGAAGAACCGAAAACCCAAAGAACAACGACGATAAGGTATCAACGGGTGGCTCGAAGTCGGAGTCGGGAAACCGTAGAGCCAGATCGAGCGGTGCCAAGTCAGCGGGAACAATGAATCGACTAACAACGACGTTGTCGACCAGCAGGACGAAGACGTCGCCGAGGCGGAGCATCGTGGATGAGGATTTTCCAGACCCAACCGAGCGTTACCAAGCCGAGATGATAAGAGGCAGTCGGGATTCCATCGAGAACGGAGTGAACAACGGCGAGGCTCGTTTAGTTAATGGCGAAGCCGAAGTAAACGACATTGGGAGAACAACCGAGAGAATAATATCCGGAGTCTTTGAGGAGCTTCCCCATTCGAATTCGGGATATTTTCGGGGTTATGCATCGTTACCCGGACCGACCGTCGACCTTGGGTTCGATGACGTCGATCGAGGAATCTTCCGGTCCAGCAAGGAACCAGGCAAATCGTCGATGAGAGTCGACGACGATCCGACCCGGTTCGCCCGCCACGGAGTAGAAATCGAACGTCGCGAGACGACGCTCCAATCGATTAACGATACAGCGTCTCGAAAGCGCGAGACGGCTTTTTACTCGGGCGTCACCGAGGAGATTAGTCGCTCGGGGCAAATGACTTCCGACTCGTCCCACGATCACTCGATCTTCGCGATTCCCCACCCGAGGCTATCCGGAAATCTGGCAAACACCAGCGCCAACCTTGTTCCGGTCTTCCGCGACGCAGCCTCGTTGGATAATCACAAAGCGTTCAAAGTTCCGACGCGTCAGTCTGCGGTACCGGAACATCAGCAGCATGGGCAACGAGCCGCGAGCTCGGCCTCGCTTCCGACCCGATTTCACCAAGCCGTCATCGACAACGTGGTGAGAAATCCGGCTGCCACGCCGAATCAAATAACCCCACCAAAGTCCGCTTATCCCGTCGCGGTCAACCAAACGAAGACCCCGGTCAATCTCGTCGACGCCAGGGCGAACAAGATATTCTACGAGATAAAACCGTCGCTGATAACGGAAATGGACCACGGAGATAACGTCGAGGTCACTCCGACGCCGAGAAAGTTTGTCGAAAAATTTTTCATTCCGAGCGTGCCGAGCGCCTTTGGTAAATTCGGACCATACTTCCTCGACGAGGAGGACCGGAGGAACGTCACCGAGAGAATCGGCAGTACCGTGCAGCTCGACTGCCGGATCGGTCTCCTGGGACACCGGAAGGTGAGGGTCGAATCCGAAGCTCGTTAACATGCTGATTGATCCGTCTAATTAATTTTCGATATTTTCTGGAAATTTGAGGAACCGGGCCGGGACGAGAATGAAGAAAATGATAGGAAAAAAAAATTATCGATTAGCGAAGAGCCAATTATTAAATGGGAATTGGAGAGGCGAGAAAAATTAGAGGGACGTTCGGTCGGGTAATTATGCGCTTTAGGATTTTTTGCCATCGGGTTTTATACGTCGTATCGGGCGTTTTTTTTTTTTTGCGTCCTTCCACTATCTTTTCGTGCCGCTCTCAGGATGACGCTGCGGTGCGACCTCTCAACCACGTTTTCCACACCCCTCGGCTCTCACAGATGCTTTAAATTCCGGGTTGATTCTTATTCCACGGAATACGAAATGCGAAAGTGATGGAGGAAGAATGCTGGGGGCGTTGAGCTCGGGAACTCGTGGAGAAGTGGGTGAACGGTTGGGTTGGCGAAAGGGGTTGACGGGCGGTGAGAGACACTCGCGGGCTTTCAGGACACTGGGAAATGGAAGCAAGTCTTTTCGGGGATTTACTTGGGGTCTCCTGTTATAAAGGGTTGTCCCGTAGCAGGTTTACACTTTTGGTATTTGGATGTACGAAAAAGCGGGGCTAAATACGTCACTGAGTTTAATGCGAAGAGTTGGTTGTCCTCTCCATTACAAAAAATAAAGACCGTCGCTTTGTATCGGAGTAACTTATGCGTAACTCATTTATATAATATTTATATATTTTTAGATACTCAAAATTTGAAATTTTTTTAATACGCTCGCACCGATATCACGATTTTTGTCTATCAACCTTTAGCTCGGATTTGTCTATCACATGTCGGAAAAGAACGTTTCTATCGTCCCAGTAACGAAAGGATAACGACATCAAATTTTTATCACAAAAAACAGTCAAACTATTTCAATCCCGTGACGAACAAAAAAACCCTTACATTGTCCATCGACGCAGTAACAAAAACGTGCGGACTAGACGATTTCAATCAAATTCGTTCCCATCGCGATCACATATAAAAAATGTAACATTCACCCCGTCCTCTACGTCGTCCGTCTCTCGCTAGCGCAACGGATTCGTGAGGGTTCGTTTTTTTTTAATTCTATAACTAACGTCCGCTTGTCCTACGGATTTCGTGACCCTCGGCGTAGAGTGTCCCGGCCAGCAGTAACGGCAGGCAAATAAACGCAGTGTATATCGCAGTGAGTTGAGTCCACAACGAACGTAGCCGCTGCAGGATTTAAAGTTCCTCCTCTCGCTCTCTTTTGTTTTTCAGCATACGCACACTCCATGCCGCAAACATATATCACCTTGGCGAGAGAAATTTTTTTGTACATTTTTTTCCTTGTTTTATTTTTTTATTTTTTACAAACGCCGCGTTCGTGATATCCATAAATATCGTTGTTCACCGGAGGTTCCGATAACCGGGATAACGAAAGGAATTACCGGGCACGTATCGCGTCTCGCTAAAGTATTTACTTTACTAAAAAAATAAAATTTAAAAAAAATCGAGCACACGGTTGAATTTCTTCTTTTTTTTCATACAGGGCTTTCATTCTCTCGGGTTCAAAATTGGTTTTTTTTTTCCACTTTTATCTTCCGTTCGATACGGATGGAATACGTGAGGTCGCCTTGCAACCCGTTCGTTCCTTTTTTTTTTTCGCTATGCAGAAACGTATATTTATAACGGCGTATGAACCTGTAACAAGGCGTTCTGTTTCGTTCTTTTGTTCAGGTGACGTGGCTTCAGCACTACAAAGATTCCTTCCGTCTGCTCACCGTCGAACGCGAGTCGTACAGCGTCGACCGTCGGATCAGCCTCAACTTTCAGTAAGCCCTTCTCACTTTTTTCTCGCGAACAATTTTCCCTTTTGAGACTCTCGTTTCAGCAGTAACTGGATTCTCACAAGGGTCGAGCAAACAGCCAAAGGCGCACGACTATTCTACCTGCGTCACTGCTATCACTATACAATACTATTGTACTCGCGTTGTACTTCGTTCTGGCATTTACGGTTCGCGAATACGAGGTAATGAAGTCATTCTGAAAAAAAAGAGTGCGAATGTGTTTTACACACTGTTACTTTGTTACGCATACAGGAGAACGGTTCAAAATGGGATAGTGGGGCAAAACGGGACAACGGAGATAAAACAGAAGTTTCCAGTCATTTTTGCCTGCTCTATTTTGTCCTAACGTTACATACGGATTTTCGAGACTTTATTTTTTTTAATTTTTAGAAAAGAGTATTTCGAACATAAATAATATGTTCTGCAGATTGTCTGCATTCGCACAGAGTATTATACACGTTCAATTATTTTTACACATTTTTCATTTGTATATATTTATACTACATGTTATTATAATTATTACATGCAACGTTGTGCCAGAAACGCGATAGTGAACATTTTTTAAAAAGATTGCAATCGTGATTATTTATTCAGAGATAAAACAGAAGTTCCACCGATGAAACTTGTCTTTCCCCTGAAGCCCTCTTGCCTCGTGAAGTGTAAAAGTGGTCGCGCGAAAAAATCCCGCGGATTTTTTTTCACGGAGTTCTCGAGCCAACACGCGAGTGAGAGAAATCCCCAGTAAGTATTACGTTTACCACTCTGGGTGGGATCAATGGAGAGACAAGTCTTTGCATTTGTCATTGTACAGAAAACTGTGACGACTTTTCCTTTATACTATACAGCGCACTTGGCTTTTCTTCGGGAATGAAGAGAAGATGGCAGCCTTCGGAGTGAAGCCACAAAGAGCTTCGTCGAGTTCTCGAACCAATAGACGAAATCCTCCCTCCAGCCATCAACCCTCCCAAACGATTATTACGATATCTCGAAAGTCCTCCGACATTCGCTAACTTTGATCTTTTCTCTGTTCAGATATCCGAACAATTGGAGATTGCAAATCGCTTATGCGTCGCTCAGGGACTCGGGCCTCTACAAGTGTCAAGTCGAGATCGATCAGGACAGATCGCTGGTGAAGAGGTACAACGTTATAATCACTGGTAATGTATATCACATAATATAAAAAAAAAAAATATTCATTTAAGAGAGAAGAAATAATATTAATTAAATTCCTCTATTTCTGAACTCCAAAAAGAAAGTCCTAAACAAAATAAGAAACCCCGAAGCAAGCCCATATAGGCACCTAGAATTCATTTGTAATCCTTGCTTTAATTTACAGAAAGTGAAAGATAAAAGATACACTATCTGTGATTTCTGGAAAAAAATATCACCGAAGGTAGCTGAATAAGAGTAAATTTTATTAATCTATAACAACCGTATTTAGCAACGCTCGAATTTCGCTTAGCTCACTCAGAGAATAAAATTCCACAAGTGAACAATATATTTCTTCCCTGAAGCTGTGCATCAACAGAGATTTGTTGAACGATGGATTTTGTGTCGTGCTAATCGTGTCATGGTTATGAAAAATTTACTTTGCACTTCACTGAAACTTAATCCATAAATGTGAAATCCAAAACCCCTAATTAATTACACTTTTACGTCCATAATCCAAACCAATTCATATTTTCCTCTACAATTTACCCAATATAATAAAAAAAGCCACTGTCAATAGTAAAATACCAATAACAGTGAGAAAAATACCAGCAACAGTAAAAAAGTAGAAATTAATTTTTGACAACTGTCAGAGGTTAAAAAGAAATTCACAAAACACAATTATTCTTCAGCCCTGATTTCAACCGCAGTAAAAATCCGACTTCACGGAGAACGAAGACGAGACAGGAGTTCGTTGTTCCGACGCAACCTTCGAGGTGGCTTTGGCTAATGAGAATCCACGGACGATTTTCAATAATGAACCAACGCGGAGAGCCCAGCTTCATTGTCATTGCGGAGGGACGGTAGATCTCCCGAGGCGGAACGTCTCTTGCTTGAGACGACCGTGGCCGGTTGCGGATCGGAGCGAAGCTTTATCCCCGGAATAATCGGTTTAGGGTTAGCCAGGGGTCAGCGGGGGCGCCGATACCTTCCGAAATCGGAGATCCGTGGAAGAGTCTGGCGGCGAGCGGAGAAATCACAGGGTGTATATATCGAGCGCGTGCTTTCTCTCGGTTTTCCACGATAGCCCAATTCCCTTTACGTCGCCAATTCGGTGCAGCGGAAAGCAGCGCTAGACCGCCCGGTCTAAGGTCGAGCGGCGGCGATGTCGGTCAGTAATCCGATCCAGGGTGGCGCGAGAGCCAGAGAGAGGGCGAATCGAGAAGGAACCAGGGTAGAACGGTGAACAAAAGCTACCGCAAGCTGCGAAGTGGGCCAGAAGGCAACCGGACGAATCGACATTGTTACACTTCCGGGGTGTCTCCGGGTGACGGGACAAATTCTTCGGGTTGTATACCGCCCTTTGCGCACGGTCTTCTCGATTTATTCCACGCTCTATCCACTCCATCGAAAGCTTCGCAACTTCTTCGACCTGTATCGTACGAAGGCGTGGCGGTAAATTTTTACTTTTTATTTATACGGAAGCACCGGATCGCTGGCTCGAGAAATAGCCGATGGGAATGCGGAGGAAAAAAGTCGATTGGGCAGAAACGTCCGGTGAGGAGCCTCGGAATTCCGAATTTTCATTCCTTTGCCAAGAGTCGTTCGTTTGAATCGCTCTGATTCGAAGCGATTAATCAACCGTACCGCTATTAACGAATTGGGGTGAAACAAGAACGGTTCACAAAAAAAGTTGCGGAGAGCGAATGAACTTCAGAGTTTTTACAACATATCGTCGACTAACTTTCTACAATTTTTGATTTGCCAATTTTTCGGGCGCACCGTTCGCCTCGAGTTTTGCGAACAAAAGCCCAAACTAAAATTGTTAACAGCGTGGAAATTGAAGGGACGAACTTTTATATTCGAACCTTCACGAGTGCGTTTGTCGCTTATGTAACAAAATTATTTCTACGAAACCTCGTATTCCTAACAAAACCTTTTTTTACTGCACAGTCCCTCGCGAAGCATCAGCAAGCCATACCGTCAAATTACCGACGTGCTTCTGAAAATTGTCGTCATGGAGTGCTGGCAAAAACGTGGATAAACCCAAATTGCTTTCTGGCTTGACGCATCGAATAAAAGAATATCATTTCCCCGACGATTTTCACGAACGTTTCGCCATCCGAATTTTACATTTACCGTACACAAACATTCACGAATATTTACTCCGAACAGCCCTCTGAAAATACAGTCCGCAATTTTATTTTTTTATTTTGCGACACGGTCGTCTCGTCCTCGCCAGAAGCACGCGCGACCGAAAGGCCTGCGGTCGAGTTGACTGGGCCGATTTACCTGTGCGGCGAATTGTTAATTCTCTCGATTGCATCGAACAGTAGCAGTGGCCGGTATTAGAGCTTTCCAACGCAGGACCGGTGCTCCACAAGCTCGAGGGCACTGTTGAATCTGCGGTAGCCGTTGCCAACGAGAGTGGACTACGAATTAGTGTGCACACCCGAGCAGTTGCCAGTAATATAGATGAGCGATCAGAGAACCGGACACTCGGTCGTTGGATTCGCTGACTGACGATTTCCGTGCACAACCAACCCCGTCTGTGGTACACGCGTTCGTCGTGCCACGGATACAGCATCGCTCCCGTCGCCTACGGTTATTCACTCGGTATAGGAGAGAGCGGGGCAAAATGGCACAGGTGACGGGGATAAAACGAGAGGAGATCGGTGGGACAAAATCGGACATCGAATCATTATTGTAAGATCGAGTTTAGTCCTCGATGTCCAATTTTATTTTGCTGTGCCATTTTGCCCCGGACACAGAATCGCTCCCGTCACGCACGGTCGTTAAATCGGTACAGGGGGAGAGCGGGACAAAATGGCATAGCTGGGCGAAACGAGAAGAGATCGTTGGGACAATATCGGACATCGAATAATTATTCGAATTATATAAGTTCGAATTTTGCCATTAATGTCCAGTTTTATCCTGCTGGCTCGTTTTGCCCCGTTCCGTCCGCACACGGTGGATAACACTGGATTTGCATCCAGCGAATGGTTCGAGTTGCTACCTTTCTCGGTATCAATCCTCTGATATCGCCGTACATGGCTCCGGGGCCGAGTTTACGCCCAAGCTGCACAAACTCTCCGCGACTATCGGACGTTGCATGTGCATCAAAGATGATGTGTGCCGGCGGGCAACGAGCCACTCCCCATCACACATGAATTTCAATCCATTTCCAATGTCAATCGTACGGCAGCCACGAAGCTGCTCGATATCGACGACGTATCTCGTTATAAGTAACAGGAGTACTTCCGGATGTCTGCTACTGACTCTCACTCCCCAGATTAAGCAAAAGCTCTCGAAGCCCATGGAGAGATAACGGATCGAGACTTTCCGAAACGCATATTTGCGAGTATATATTGTCTAATTTTTAATTTTTTTTATTTTCTGGTTATCCTTTTTTTTCGCCGTCATGGAGATTCGATGGTTGCAAACTGGCGAACTCGACTGTCTCGAGAAGAGAAGTGGAAACTATGAAAGGAAAGATGTAGAATTCTGGGGATTTAATGAAGGTAACGGATCGGCTCGGCTTAAGCCAATTTGTCTCGTCTGTCTTATTTGTTATATAAACTAGAATCGAAATTTGCAAAAATTTATAAAAGTCTCCGGCGGAATTTTCGGTCGACTTGAATTGATCTGTAAAAATGTATTTTCAGAGTCCGTAAAATTGGGACTTTTTTCTGTATACCGTGCACGAAAAGTCCATAAAAATTCGTGACATTGTAAATTCCTAGTGAAGAAAGGTCTAAAAATTCAATTTTGAAAGCTTTTTTTCGCGCACTTTTTTCATACTCCAGCTACTCTGCCGGTGTCTTTACAAATAATCGACATTATCGCAATTATTGGTCTTCATGAATTTTAATAAAAAATGTACAGCTTCTTGTGTTGGACCCTCGTACGGTAATCGAGTGTAATAGAAGAAAATTGAGGGAGCGTCGGCAAAGTCGCGTAACACGTTGACTCCCGACTGAATTTAAATTAAACGAAATCGTCGTGCGTCCAGTCGGAGAACGTCCCGACATACGTACCTCGATGGTTCAGTACCGAGCGCGGAAATTAATGAAATTTCGTGACAAATTTAATTCTCGTGGAGGGAGAACGGTTACGCAACGGCAGTTCAAGGGAAAGAGAGAGAAAGTAGGGAGAGAGAGAGATATGTACAGAGCGAGGGAAGAAAAAAAGATGAAGCGAAATGAAGAATTAGCAAGCGGCGGTAGCGCGGCGAATGAGCGCGCGAGCCGTGTAATTAATTCCTACCCGTCGAAGCTCTGTGGCCTCCCAGCATTATACCGACTTTTCCAAAAGAGAAAAAAATTAATAAAACCGACCGCTGCGAACGACAACTCAACTTACAAACTCGAATATTTTGTCATAAACTCACCCGTTATATCACCAATATTATACGTAAGCGTATAGCATATTACGCAACCCCGTTGAAGAGTTCATTTTTACGAGGCGGAAGTGACTCGGCAGAACGAACGAACGAGAAAATTAGAAAAGGAAGTGAGGGAGAAAACTCGCGATGTGTTTATCCAAGCGACTAAATAAGCCATCGCCAGTTGTGCCCAGGCTGTTCTATCCTTCATATATATATATATATATATATATATATATATATATATATATATAGTACTTATTAGAAACTGCTGGATAAATAATGGGGTCTCCATCACAGAGGCGCCGGCATTTCTCTCATCGCCCGGTGATTCTCTCACGTGCAAAGTCTGGTAGTTAGAAGAGAACGAGCGATAGATATAAATAGAGAAACAGGGAGAGAACGAAAGAGCCCGAAAGCTTCACGAAACTTGAGAATCAAGGGTTTGGAGCACTTGTTCGAGTGAGTGACATCTGCCTGAGTGAATTAATCAATTCCAGAACAGCGGCGAATTTGGAGGACGAGGTTTCCATACATCCGAAGTTAGTGCGGTACTTCGACGTCATCTTAGCGCGAACTTATCGAAGCTTCGCTTGTAGCCAAACAGTCGATTGTTATTCATACATCTGTAACGAAACTTCGTCTATCGCGATTGAATGTTGCCAAAGGGAAATGGATTTTGGAACTGTACGATCGTGAATCGAATTTAGTTTGGCCAATTGAACTTCGGATTCTTGGTTGTGAAGCATAGTCGAACAGATTCGTAACTCCGTTGAGTTATCGTTGGCAGTGGATAAAGAATTAAAATCACAGCATAATAAAATATTGTGTGCGCATTTTTTTTTTTTTTTTTTTTTCAAATTTGTACAAAAATTTCTAGCTTAGCAGAGAAGAACATGAGAAGTTAGTCACTTCCAGCTGGAAAAATAAGATTTTCAATACTGAAGTGGACGAGAGCGGTCAAATGTGAGACAGTGGAAGGAAACGTCGATTTTCCAATAATTTTTGGATGCTCCATTTCGTTCTGACGTTGCATCCGAATTGTCGACCCCGTTTCGCCGTCACCACCGCAACCATTCAAAAGTTATTGTTTTACCCCACTGACCCACTTAGTCACAATCTTCCCTAACACATCCCCAGTCGGAAAATAAATTTTCAAATACATCATAAATTTTCCTTAATTTAAATTTCAACTTTCTACTCGTAGCTTTCCAGTCACAACAACCTGTTAGTAATAAAAATCATATAACATTACACATTACAGATATTTTTGAAAAATCTTTGACTAGGAACTTTGCTAGCCTTTGGCAAAGTTGAATCATCGAACGAATGCGTTGCTCCAAAATCCGTACCGTTCGTTCCATTCGGAGATAATTTATGCAACGCCGTATTTTCTCGATTATTTGTTCGATCTGCCGAAAAGAGAAGAATACAAGATCGACCGATCGGGCAAGTCTTTTCATAGAGTCCAATATATTTGAGGAAATCTAAATTGTACACAGTACGAAGACGTCGGCATATATTGCCGACTGTCATAGACATTATTTCAATGGGCCGCGATGGCAAATGGGTTATTCTACTGCTAGCTGGCGATCCTCCCGGTCTCCGACTCGCCTCCACGTCGACGGATAAAGAAGTTCGGAAATGAAGTTTGAACTCCACGGCCGTTTGCCGCTTCCTCTCCTCTCTCATCCACCAGACGAGGAGTGTTCGTCCCCGTGAAAAATTCGCCAAGAGCCGAAGACGAATAAAGTTTTGAGGTCCGCGAACGCCAACGGATCGATCGACGACGTTTTACTCTTCCATTACTATATATATATATATATATATATATATATATATATATATATATATATATATATATATATATATGTATGTATATATAGTTCGCTCCTTGTCGACGAGTTTCGCCAAACAATTCGCATCCGTTCATGGCGCATTCACGGACAGATGATGAGAGTCCAAGGCAGAACTCTCTTTCGCTGTCTCGCCTAACTTCAACAACTCAGCTCAGGGAACGAATGGAGGAAAATACCGGAATAAGGAAAACTCCCGACGACTTGACGAGATTGAAGACTCGTAAAAAAATCGTTTTCGAATGAGAATAATATTGAATTAATGTCTTTATCAGCAGAATAATTTTGTTTTCGTGCAGTGGAATATTTGACCTGGTTAAAAAATCCATATTAGATAATCATTTTGGACAACAGAACGGTTTTAATATTTCACTCCATTCCCGTGAATTAAAAATTGTGGAACAGGCGTGAACTCCTGGCGAGTTTATAAAATTGTTGACTGGCAGGAAACCGCACGGAGAATAATGATTTACCCGTTTAAACAAAATTATTTTTATTGACTGTAACCTCGTTTCCGCAACAAGACGTGTATTACAAGCAGCCAAAAAAGCTCGAGCTCAGGCAACGAGTTACAAAAAGAATACCGGAATAAAAAAAAATGAAATTAACATTTTTCTCGACAAAGTCCCATCAGACAATTTTTTTTTTTTTTACATCGGACGATACCATTAAAAAATCCAACTCCATATTACACAGTAATCGCAAAAGTGACAAATCTCTTATCAAGCTCGAAAGCTAACGATAATTCGAAAATCATCAACGATAGGAAAAATCAAGTCGCAAATTCTCCGACGATGGAGTTTGTTTTAATTTTTTCTTTTTTTGTTCAGGAACGGAGGAGGAAAGTGTCAATTGGAAACGAGTGCGAATACGATATGCGAGATTGCACAATAGCGTCGAGGCGTCAACGACGATGATCACGGTCCGCGTTTTGTATCTCGTCGTGCACGCGTTGCACCGGAGACACGCCGGAGTGATCGATAGACGAGCGTGGTCATTATCAAGATCGATATGACGTTGTTCGCGAACCATCCGAGTCGAGCCCATCCGTTATTGAAAGAGAATGGCAAACTACGGACTAAAGAGGAAAAGCGACAGAGGAAGACAGCAAAAAACATGAAAAAAAAAAAAAAAATGGAGAAAAAAAATTGAAGCCAGCGAAGCGCACGTGTGCACTTGTGTATCTGCCGATCAGTGTACCAGCGGAGTACAGAAGATAGCAATCGAGTGCCTCGAGCGTAACATGTCTGCAGCACACATCCGCACAAAGCCGACACGTAACGCCAGACGTTTTGAAAAATTGAACCTTATCCGTATCGCATGTCAAGCACGAGAGCTTCCGGATCGGAAGAGCGTTTCCGAACGGAAGAGAAGATTCTCATTGGATCCGATCAACATCGGCCAAAGAGTAATTACGACCGAGGATACGGATCGTCCGACAGTTAAGAGCATTCCTCGATTCAAGTTCTTAGTCGTTCGAGCCATTTTTTTTTACTCCATAATTTTGTCAGTAAATTCTCCCGTACATAAGAGCTGAATTAAAGACGGGATACATTTATTGGGCTTCGGAAGTTTTTTTTTGCTTTCTCCTAGAGGAAGTTTTTTTTTCCATAATAAAAGAAATTACAGGTTTTTAATTAAAATTTTTGGTTTCTTTTTTGACAGATTATTTTTTCAGGAGTAAAAATGATGGCTTTGAATTTTGCTTAATAGTCCATAGAAACGATAGCTCATAAAATTGTCAAACAATCGAGATGAAAAGTCGCATACGACGAGACTATCAATTACCCACGATCCGTATTTAACTTGGAAGGAAACGGTCGAAAAGTTAAAATTTCAGAAGATTTTTAATTTTCTGAACTTCACGAAAAATGAGTATTTCCTTTCGGAAGGAACTTTCGATATCGAATGAAGCTAAGAGTAAAATAAGTGACAGATCCGTGATTAGTCTAAAATAATAAATCGAGCGCCATAAATTTCAGGGGTTTGACATCCATCGCGCTGGGGAAATTTTTTTTCTTTTTTCTCGATGCAACGTTAAAACTTAAATGGTCCAATGTTAATTCGTGACGTGAAATTTCGCGATAGAATCCCCGGGGTCATTTGCAATATCGATACATCCTCGGAGTAAAGTTCATTCTCCGTCTCCGACTTCCTGTCAAGCTCCCGGTACATTACGGCACTCTAGGTGCAGCAATGAACTGCACTGCGTGCGTGCGTGTCGAGTGCACGTACAATCCAGACAACGTTGGTACGCCGAGCGTAATATATCTCGTTCCGGACGCCTCCGGCGTAACTGTGTCTCGAAGCAATTAACATTAACTCGCCAGGACGTATTCGGTGCCTCCTTCTCGTGCGGTATCTCTATCCACGAGCTCTCTTGTACAACATTACCCGTGTATATATTATTCAGTGGCACCCGAAACGCACCCCCAAATTAGACTGCCTTACCCCGTTAACTCCATCGTGTAACAATTCAACGTGAATTAACGAGACACCAGCGTTGATCGATCATTGGTCGAATAAAATATCGAATATACGTATTCGCAGGTCAAATGTCCTTTTCCATTAATCGATTATCGTTTCCCAAAAAAAAAATAAATAAATAAAAACTATAAGATTGAATTGTCACGATTACAAAATCAGACTGTCCTATATAAATACAAAAAAATTCAATGTGAATTAAGAAATCGGGAGTATCGACTCATCATGGATAAAGCGAAATGACAGAATTATGAAGTATGTCGTAATTTCTTTTTCATGAATCGTTGGTTATGAAACCCCGAAAAAATTAGTTGTACATTTTCGTCTGGGAATGTTCCATTTTCAGACGGTAATCCGAGTCGGCTCGTATAGGTCGAAAGGTATCTCGAAGTGAGATTGTCAGTGAAGCGCGGCTAGTTCAATTTCGGATACTTGTTACTCCCGCACGCAATCTCATTAATATTGATGGATAATATCGGAGGGAAAGCATGCGCATGCACATAGGATGTAGGATAGGCAGATAGGACGTAGTTACATGTACTCGTAACCGGCCCAAATTCATCACGCTCGGGCTTGGATGTTAAGATCGATGAAATTCCTGATCGATTGCGCATATAAATGAAGATGCTCCGACTCCGTCGATCTGTGCGTCGGCATTTGTGAGAGAGGATTTTCCACGTTTAAAGCCATGGGCAAAAGCCGTGTACGTAGTATGGCGAACGAGTGACGATGTCCCATCGGGACGATCAATCTGTGCATTGACACGCCTCGGCACACCAGGTCTATTATGCACTTCTTATGGTGGCCTCAAACTACACGCTTCTCTGTGTCTTTCTCGACACCGCACCAGAAATCCTATCCTGACTGTTGAGGCACGAGGGTCCTCAGGTGGTCGATACATCCTCGTTCTTACCTATTCTCGCTCCAAGCCCTCGCACCTACAAATTTTCGAGCGGGAACTCGGATATTCGACGCGATATCCGTAGCTTCTTAATAGCACTCTGCAATGGTAAAATTGACGAGCTGAGCTGAAGCTTGGCTTGCTTTTGAAACCATCGTTAGAAAACCTTTTTACCAAACAAACGAACACAAAATCTTTTTTTATACCTGTAGTGTTCATAAAAAGTTCAAAGAACTAATAGGTTTGATCTACGTGTGTGGAGTATTTTTTTCCGGCGTACCTTTACCACGCGTTACTCGAAAGTTGGACTTTCGTGCGTGTGCAGCGAAAAACTTATTTTGGATTGACGAGGTCCTCCTCAGGTGGTCGACACGTCCTCCTTATTCCCCGCTTCTCTTTCAAATCCAGCCAAAAATGTTTGGACGCCGACTCGAACATTTCACTCGAAAGATCCGAACCACCCCAAAACTTTATTTCTCCGACTCTCTGTATTTCCAGAACGGTGAAGCGAACTTTCTCGCTTATGAGCAAAAGTCCACCCTTTATTCAGGTCAACGTCCCAGTCGGCAATACGTGCCGCAGTGTCTTTGATCGAACAGATGTATCACCGCCGGAACGCCTTTAACGGCGAAAAAAAATTAAAAGCAAAAAGCAAACTCCTGCTCCTACCTCGTCCTCCCCGTTCAATAGTTGCGCCGACATCGTCCTCGGATAGAACGAAGAGGGTGCAAGCTCGGGTCTCGACTGTCTGGCTATGCAAAGAGAAGGACTCGGTTGGTGGATGCCCACTGTGGAAAACCGGGAAACACGGTGGCTCGCTGCTCCACGATAGCCAGAAGAGAAGCGCTTCTCACCGTGCTACCATCAAATTTGCATAGCGGTCTCGCCCTCACGAGAATTGCAGTCGGGAAGTTGCTCTGAATCCTAATGGCGGTTTTTCCCGATGAAAAGAATCATTCCCGCATCTCCGAGAGAAAAGCTCGGTGGCTCTCCGAATCTTAAATTTTCGTTTGGGAACAAAATCGTTCACCACGTGCAACGAACGCATCGCTCAAGCTCTGAGCCCTCCGCGATGAAAAAAACAAAACAAACAAAAAATGTGCCAACTCCAGAGCGAGAGTTCCACACGCGGTATCGAACGAAGCTTCGGTTTTTTTTGTTTTTTTTTTTTTTTTTTTTTTTTTTGCTATCTCGTCGGTTCTTCCTCGTATTTACGAATTTGCACATAACCACGTGCAAAACGTGACTGCCGTCCGACACAGTCACGTTTTTGCGCGGTAACTCAATGGCCCCTCCGTAACTCAAAATTTAGGGGTGGACAGTTTTATGAATCGATGGCCGAGGGGATTGAGCGACCCGGAGAGGGTCGAAGCGCAACGCCGCACCGGGATAGGAAAAAGAAGAGCGTGGAAGGAAAAAAAAATATGGACGTGAGAGAGGAATGAATCGCGGTCGAAATAGCGAATATCTGCGGGTGTTCGTGCGAACACTAAATCTCTTGGACGCTGAGAGGGGTTGAATGTTTGGCGTTTCCGTCGGAGCGCGGAGTCAGAAACCCGTTCGAATAGATAGAAGTTTAAACGAAAGTGAGACGACGGCGAACGCAAAGTGTCGCTTTTGTACACCGATCGATGTAGGAATGAAAAAAAAAAAAAAAAATCCTCACCCCGACACGTAACATTTTTTACGTATCATCCAATTCGCAACGATTACCGTTCACCGCTTGTCTCTCTTAACCACCCCCTCGCGTCATGGTACGAATCGTCGTGTGTCCTTCGACCTGATAAACCTTTTCTCTTTTTCACCATCAAACCCGGCATCGCAGGCCAAAAGAGCGATTCACTGCTACAGAGTGGCTTTTCCGGTGAGGCGAGCGGAAGAAAAATAACAGCGAGAGACCACGACGAAACAACGGCCTATCCCGTGGGATTACCTTCTCGTGGATATGACGTTCATTTATTTTTCCCGTTACTCCCCTCGCCGTCCTCCGGAGTCCTGCTTTGCGGGAAATTTTTTTTTTCTTCCTCTAATTTAGTGATTCATTTTTATTTTCCGCAGCCCCAGTTCTGACTATAACGGATGACTCTGGAAGGCCGATTTCCGGCGAGAGGCACCTCAAGGCGGGAAGCGCTCTGAAGCTGCGATGCGAGGCGCGGGACGTTCTACAGAGGCTCAACGAGTCCGTACTCTGGATGAGAGGCGACGAGACGCTGGCCGAAGACGTTAGGTTGGTACACGGTGCAGAGTTGGATTTAATGGATAAAATAAAGACGATTGTAAATTCGTTGACTGGAGTTCCCACGTTGGATTTCGATATGGTGGAAATCCAAAATTAAACCCAAATTTAAATCCAGATGTTTCATGATTGTCAACTCCAAGTAGTATAAAAATGCTATCGAACGTTTCAATACTATTGAAGTCTAAAATACTGTCGAATGGTCAAAAAACTGTTGAACGTTCGAATAGCATCGAATTTTTGAGAATCACAAAATGTTCAACTTTTATTCAATACTACATCAGCACATATGCATTACTCGATGGAGTTTAAACATTGAATAGTATTTGGATACGACTTTGAGTCGTTGGAATATTTGGAAGTAACTCTGTCGATATTTTCACTACTGTCAGTTAATTTAATATCATTAAACGTTCATTCAATGTTTGATGAACGAATGTCCATTCGTCAACGAGATTCTATTTCGCTGAAAAGACTGGCTTATAATATTGCCAGGTTTGTCCACGATCCAATAACAATTCTCCAAGCAATAAATTTCATAATAAACATTTTTAATATCCTTCTTCAGAAACTTCAGTACGAAACGCTCAGGACGAAAATTGGTTGAAACGTCGTCCGTCCTGAGCTGCCGTGAATTCGAAAATGGAAGTATATAGACGTATGATTCACATCCTCACATGGCTCAGCGTTAATATTGTTTCGACGTACGGAAGCGCGACTATCGTTCCGACAATCGTGAGCGGATGAGAAATGCGCAGAGTGAGAGACACGTACAAGTAAACCCGCGGGTCCAAGGGGATTAAGATGAGGTCTGTTCTGTAGCCGGGAAGCGTGAGATAACTCTTGGCGAATGTTGGAATTGCGTCTGTAGCTATTCTCGCTCACGTCGGATAATTGTGCACACGTCGCGAGTATTCTCCCCCGAGATTCTCGTTGCTTCCAAGACTCCGTGCGAATATCAATATAATCCCATTGTGAAAATCTAAATCTAAACGTATTTACTCATGCCGTTCCCTCGTCTAAACTGATCTGCGTGCTGATCAAGGAAATGTGAACAAGGCGTTTCTCACACGGTGTGCAACGAATTACGTTCGTTGAATTACCGTAAACAAAAAAAAATTGTAAATTTACCGCAACGTCATGGAAGTTTTCGTTAAATGCTTTTGCAGTGAAGTTGAGGTGGATTGTTGAGATTTAAATATTTCCAAAGTTTCAACTGTACTGCACGTTAATTCGTCATCGTAATCGTGCGTGAAATTCATTATAACACCGTGCGTAAAATTTCCTACGATTTTTTTTTTTAACAACCTGTTAATTTTTCTCATTCGGCAGCGAGAACAGAACGACCGAATCGGTGAACGAGAAGGATATCACGGTGGTGGTGAGCACTCTTCTCGTGGAACGAGCTACGCCCAAGCACGCTGGAAACTACAGTTGCGTGGTGCCAGACAAAGCCAGAAACACCATAGCAGTTCACGTTCTCAATGGTAAGTACAAACTCCACCAAACGAATCTAACCCTCGCAGTCGATTGTATAAGGTTTTTCTCTTACATGTGTACATTTTTTTTTTTTTAGTTTCCATGCGACAATTCAAAACGATTAATTTTCTTATGGTGAAGTGTGGCCGAACGTAAACTCCTTGTCGTACATGCGGTATATTATGAGTGTCTACCAGTATCGGACAGATGGAGGAAGTTTGTGACGAGCGGCTTAGTGGTATTTGCTATTTAATATAGAGACTGCACGTATACTTGAGAAACTTGATACAAGGAAAGACGTGCTTTCGCAAAGCAGTATTATGAGAGACGGTGAGAGCCTGCAGAGAACTAGGCTTAGGGTTAAGGCATCGGTCGAGTTCGATACTCGCTCTGGAAGAGACGACCGAGACAGCGATCTTGAAGAGGGTTAATTCTCGTGGTTTACCACTGACCCACCCCCGGGAAACTACGGGATAGAGCATGTTATATTATCCTGTCGTTCCCTTGGAGTACTTCGTGACTTCGTCGTAGTTTCACCCTATCATAACTCGTACTTTGTCTGGAAATTATTTCACATTAGAAGAAATTATTTAAGAAATTTTTTCCGGGTTCATCCAGTTTTTTATTTGGAATTACGATCGTAATCGAGAGTTTTCGAGACACATACAGAAAACTTTTACACTTTTTTTTCCGAGCGTAAGTTGCTTCGTGTAATATGTCATTTAAAAAAAAGTATTCTTTCAGGCTTTTTTTTTTTTCAAGAATTTTATCACTTTCAATCATCAAACGATCCGACACTAATTTATCGGATTACCTTCAGGCATTGTTTTCCAATCGAGTAAAAATATAAAACGTCATTTTAGTTTATCTTTGAAAGAATATATTATGAAATTTTGATGGGCAAATTTTGAGGTTTTTTTTTTAAATAATTTCAGCTCCTTCGACCAACAATTTGTTTGCAATAATTAATGCTACGATATGAGCGGTAATTGAGGCAACGCTTAACACGAAAAACACAAATATATTGTCGAATGAACGTCGCACAACGAAGCGCAAGCCAAAAGATGTCCCATAAAATTTGGATAAACGAAGAATAAAAGTAAACGAGAGCGGTCGTCGCATGGTCGTTGGCCTCGAAACGGTGTCATTACGACGACGCCAGAAGGAAAAGACAGCACCGGGGTCTTGTAAAGCTGCGAATTAAAGCTCACCAACGGAGAAAGAGCGATCCGTGCGAGTTGGCCGGGACAATCGAGATTCTGGAGATGCTGTGTTTGGTTGCCATTCCCTTTCAATTAGCCACAGCGTTGGATCAAACCCGGCCGATTCTATCCGCTGAACGATCAGGGTTTCGAGATTTTGCAGTGCCTTTTTTTTTATATTACAATATTTCATTCGATCAATATTTTTCTCGGGATTTTTCCTTCTCGCTTCTTCGTATCGAAAACGATCTCTTTTTTCATTATTATTTTTTTTTCCAACGAAGCCGTTGACTACTTTTGCTCGTAACATTATACGAGCTATTGGACCATCGGGAAATTGTACCGGCAGCAAATGAACGTGTCAAGTATGAACATCTTTATTCAGAAATGTCTTTATTAGCCGTAACGAGACTTTTGAGAAAATTCTCTCCACTATTTGCTTCATTGGGAATGCGTCGGTTTTTATTATTAACAAAGGGATAAAACAGGTGGTAATTGAAAATTGAAAATTAACAATTAAATAATGAGAATTTAAAATCAGTCGGATTGTTTCCGAATCTTGGTTGGGAATCGATAAAAGATTTTTCCATGTCTGTTCCGTGGATAAATTAATTAATTAATTAATTATACGTACTTTTCACTTTATCTTTCCTATCTTTTTACCGTTAAAAGGAAAACGAAAATTAGTCGCGTTAAAGGTAATACGAAATCAGGTAGAAAAATTATTTTCGAGACTTATTTTTCTATTAAATTATCGATATTAATTTATGTAACAAAAGTGCGATTTTTTTTTATAGATTATTCTTTCTTTCCATCCAATCCCGCTCCGTGTTTTTCGCTACACTCCTCGGAAATGAGAATGGGTCATAGCAATACCCTATGACAGAGTCACCGGCTTACCTCACCGTATCTGCCTTACGTCGTCTCTCGTCAACGAGAACTCCCGGCTTTCAGCTCGATGTATAAGCGAGCTGAGTTTGTGGCTCGAGAAAAATCTCAAGCTGTGTGCTTACGCCAACATTTTGCGACCCACGTTCTTTCGACGGCACAAAAAAAAAAAAAAATACAGAAATTCGAGAGAAATGAACGCGACGGATTTTCTCAACGCTATAGTACTCGAAATCTCGGGATATTCGCCTCCGCTGAGGTAATCTCGTTATTTTTGCAATTTAAGCCCGCACTGAACTCCAGACCGAATAAACACTTGTCAGGAACGTACTCGAGAATAATTCTAACCGAACAGCCGTAAAATTACTTGACTCGCCGAATTAAAAGTGAAATTTCATTTGTGAAATAAACACGTCAATGACGAAAGCAACAAAATTCTACGGCGAATTCATTTTGTCAAGTTACAAAATTATAGTAACGTTGAATTTTCTTCGGTGACTCGACTGTATTTATATTAAATGCTCAGTCGCTCGAAAATAATTATTCCTTCGCGGCGAGTATCAGGCTGGGAGTGAAGCGAATTATTAATATCTCGTGTGTGATAAAATTGTTCCTTGAAGCATTGTCGACAATTGTAGGCCCAACTTGAGAGGACGAACGCCAGGAAACATTAAACGAGCAATGCAACGCAACGAAAAGCAACCATCGAATAAACAATAGCAATGAGAGCGAGATTTATCAATAAAAAGAAAAATGAATGTACGAAAGTGAATCAACAAAGGAAATAACGACAAGTTCTGGCCACGAGGCAATTTAATTTTCTCAGATAAAAATTGTGATTAAAGAAATAACATTAAAACGAAATAAAAAAAATTATATACTTATATTTACATTAAATTATTTTCTTACATTTACGTAATCTGATTATTTTTACTCTACGAAATTGTAGATGAGAAAATTAACGGCGCACCTACACTTCTACGCCGATGAGTGGTTAGGACAGCATCGGCAGTTGAAAAAACGATAAGCAGTTTCCGGACAGTTTCCGGATTGGTGAGATTTTGTCGCCACAGAGACAAATCGGATTCTTCGCGAGGGATTCGCTATTGGATTCCTCGTACGACGAAGAAACCATCGCGCTCTCGAAACATTCCTCCCACCTACCGGAAACATCCGCTCCCGACGAATAGGAACTTATACACGTGCATACGAAAAATTCTTCGTATAATAGAGATTTAACGGTGCTCATGAGACAAATTGAGACAAACGTTCTGGCTCCGGCGGGCAGCTTAAGTTCTAACGGAATAAATTTACTTGCATCCTTAAAAACCACTATATTATCGTATCCGTTTAACAGTAAATTGTGAGAATAATAACCGAGGCAACATTCTCGGGACCCCCAGAAAAGATAAGAGAGAACGCAAGTACGGTAGATTTTTCTAGGCAAAAAAAAAAAAAAAAAAAAAAAAGGCATTTTGGATATTCGGTAGGCGAAGCTGCGGTAACGGCCGAAGAATTGCGTGACCTGACTTGATTGCAGGAGCGAGGCCAGCGAGCGACACGGTATTCTAATTGGTTCTCCCGCTTCTAACGTTCGCTCGGGATCTTACGCGAAAGTGCCACGGGAGGGAACTAAAGTCGGATCCACCCTAACCAGGAGTAGCGGGAGGACGAGTGTTACGGCTAAGAAAGAGAAATTACCGGATCACGTCGCGTCGGTTGCTATCCCGAGCTAATCTCCCATTCCTTAGGTAGGATATCTCGGTGCTCTTTTCCTCCTCGCTCTTCGCTTCCCCCCCAACATCGTCGCTCCTCGACCGCACACGAGGCTGCTTGCGCTTTTGCCTTCTCAATCGACCCACCGATCAGTCTGGCTCGTCTTCCTCTGATCGATCTAAAAAATAAAAGTTCCGAGACCCCTAAAGAATTAATGGCCGCCATCGGAGTCGGCAAATTCCCCGCCATTCCCTCCAGGATGATTTATTTCGCTGGGCCCGGCGAAACTCCCGGGCTCACGAGGTTTCAAGATTTCAACATTCGCGACCGTTTGCGTCAAATTAATTTCCGTCCGAAGTGATTTTCGACGAGAGAGAAACTGGGTCGGGAAAAAGCCACGTGCGTGGATATCACGCTGAGACGGTCTCATACACCGTGGTCGAAGCTGCGGAGCCGCATCGAAGGAAACTCAGCGCTTGTCGGATAGTTTCATACGCGAGTGCTCGAGAATGTGCGTGAGCCGCGAATATTTCGTTCCTTGTACGAGATCTTTCGAGTCGAGCGCACCGACGCGTGTCGATGGGTCTGGAAAAACGACGATTTTCCAATCGTAAAGTTGATTCCTCTATCGGATAATTTCATCGAAAAGATCCCACGAATTCGAGAATTCGTTGCGAAATCGACGCGAAGAATTTCCGACGCAAATCGAACCGAAAAAATTACGTGAATAATCACAATAAAAAATTCATAAAAGAAATTGAAAAAAAAAAAAAAAAAAAAAAAAAAAAAAAAAAAACGAATTTCTGACGAATAACGTAGGACGTAACACAGGTGGATTTAAAGTTCGCAACGAGAAATCGAATTAGATTGAAAATGTATTGGCGATAAAGCGACGACACAGCGTGAAGTTTCAACAGAAGATAGAGTGGGTGATGTAAGAAAAAATAGGGTGACATGGGCAGGGGGGGGGGGAGGAGTAGAAGCAAAGGATATCGCAAAAGATCGATAGAGTGACGCTTCGAGTGGTGGGTATGAGAATATCCGAAGGGAGTGCAGTGTATATCGGTGGGTCGAAAACGAGTTTCCGCGAGTAGTAAATCACACCGATGAAGTGCGAAGATCGTGCGATTTCTCCTTGGGACGTCTCTGTTACTCTCGCGGAGCGAGCAGGAGCGAGCGAAGAGACGGGGCGAAGTAGTTGCGACAGTGGTAGTAGTAACGGCAGTGCTTGGCGGTGGCGTCGACGGTATTTCATTGAAAAATGCCAAGCCCTTGCCACCCTCGTTGATAGCGCGGGGTTGTAAAGGTGTGCGAGCGCGCTCGGTTGTGCATTCGCGAACCGCGGTGAGGGTCGGCGTGGGAACGAATGTCCGGATTGGAAAAGGTTACGAGAGACTGCGTCGACGAGGACAATTTTCTTGAGATTTTTTTTTTAACGGCCACCGAAAGAAAATTGTTTCTTTGCGAGGGGTCGCGCGAAACGCGCGATAATTCCGCCTCGTCGCGCGTCGATGGGATTGAAAATAATAATGGTGCAAATTTCAGTACATTGTTTATAAAATATTACTATTGTATTAATATAATGTGGATATTATTCACACGTTGTTTCGTTTTTTTTTTTTTTTTTTTTTTTTTTTTTTAAATTTTATTTACAAAGCACTCTCGATTTTTAATAAATAAAATGTGGGATTCTCTGTGCAGTGTCGGGAAATAATATTGAGACGAGTGTCCTTATTTTTACAGGCGAATTGCCAGCTGCAGTGCAACACGGCAGCGGAGTTTCCACAGCTGTTCTCAATCTCTGGCTGATTCACTTGACCGCGAGCTATGGATTCTTCAGATGACGTTTCTAAGGTAACGTAACAATAATTCACAACGTTTCTCGAACCAGCATAAATTGTAAAAAAATTGTAAAAAAAAACTTCAAAGAACATTTCTCTTTCCTTACTCTGTTTAATTTTTTAAATTATACTACATAAACTATATTCGAACGTTTCGTCCCGTCCATTGGTAACCGAAAAGACGTCGAGACATTCCTATTCGTTACCAAATACAATTCAACAAATAATCGTAATGAAATAAGAAGACATCGATAATACGATAAAAATGTTGTCACCGATATCGAAAAATTGCAATTCGATCGAGAAATCTTTTCATCCACTGCGGGTTTATCAGACAGCACGCCGCGATGTGTTACACTCGAACTTTGGCGATTCATTTATTGCGCGAGACCTTAAGCTACCCCGATAAAAAAAAAAACCCGTGAAACGAGCCAGCGAACGGAAGTAGACGAAAAAGAATAATCTCGGGAATATTCCAACTTGATATCTTTTCGGCGCTTAAGCCACCGAGACCGGATGCTTATACTGCCAGCTTGCCGCGGAACGCTGCTTCTCCGGGCTTCCTCTTTACCGTTTTTTTTTATTATTTTCTTTTTTTTTTTTGTTTTACAGCCGTCTTTCTCATTCGCTCTTTCGTACCAGTCTTTGCAGGCTCTCCCTAATCCGAGTTTCAGATGAGTTTTCCAACAGAGGCCAGAGGCCAGTGGACGAAAGAGCGTGTGTGCGCGAGCCCGCTCATCGACTTATAAAAAGCTCAAGAGAAGTTTTCGGGTTAGCGTAAAACCTTCGGCAGTTCACAGTAGAAAAAAAAAACTGAAGCGAGGCGACTGGAATCTCCCTCGAGGGAGCAGGAAGGGGTTACTTGCAATACTGCGAGCTCGAGGATACCGGAACTTTCCTCTGTACAAACTGCACGCCCTTTTCCGTGAGTCCATTAACGGAACTTGATGTCCCGTATCGGTCGTGTAATCCTCAATCGTGTCTGCATAACGTAAAACCTAAAATCTCGTTCGCGAACGTCCGAGGATTTGATCAACGCCCGGAGCGTTCATCGAATCCCTCTATCGAAGGTTTTTCTGCAATAAAATAAATAAAGAAAAAAATCGAGTTTTCACTAAACATTCTTATTCAATGGAGTTTTGTGTACAGAGTTTTTTTTTTTTTAATCAGTGTCCGTGATTGTTTGGTCTCCGCATAGAGGAAGCTTTGGCAGTGAGAAAAATCAATCGCGTTTCGATGAATATGTCTGTCTCTTGAAAAATTCACTATTTTTGGTAATATTTACTAGAAGGTTTGAATGGATAAGTTGTATTTTTTTTCCACCTGAAAATATTAATTTCTCGCAAAATGGAGAAAATTACAAAATTTCAGTAAATCTGAACGGTTCAACCGAGACTCGTCAAATACAATAACGAATTATCGGTCGACGAATAATCGCTTTACCTACAACTTTTTAGCCGGTAACTAAAATATCCTTAAATCTACTGCGCGCACAAATTTTATCAGCAAAATGAAAAACCGCATTTGCACTTTACCAACCAAAAGTAATTAACTGAAAATTAACCAATCAGTGAGAAATGACCGAGCGCAATAATCTCAGCTCGACAGCTCAGTTCCTCATCGAGTTAGGTGTCCAACTTCCAAGAGTCTGTGACACCCGCACACAACCATTCACACATTTTTCTAACCAAGATTTCCCGACCTATTCTGCACGAATTTTCATTAAAACTCTAAAAAAAAAAAAAAAAAAAAATGATGAAAACAAATTTTCCTCCACGAGAAATAAAAAAGAAATTCCAACGATCCGCCCAACCTCATTCCGCTCTTATCGACATCGTTCCACAAAAAAGTGCCCCGCTCCATTACCGAGCGACTTCATACCTCGACGTTTATTTCATCCAAATCGAGCCTATCTGCTTTCGAACGAGCACTCAACCCCCCCGGCTATTGGTAAAATGAATTTTCCGATTAATCCCACCAGGATACACCGTCACGCTGGTGCGTTGCCACCCCGGCATTGTAACGGTGAACCGTCGCTGTATCTCATCGTGAGCCATTATTAAACGCCAACGAATGTTATCAGCGACTGGACGTGAGTCCGTCGGGCCAGCTCGGGCCTTTATCTCTGACCATTACACGTAATAACGAATCTATGGAAGCGCGGAGCGCGGCAAGATAATTTTGCCACTGCGGGGCGAAGAACGGGTCAAAGACCTGAAAGTTGGTCGGCCGGAGAACTGGCGAACGTATGACAGTGGGCTTTTCGCGGAAACTATAGTTTACACTGTCGTATGGACACCCTGTCCTGTTCTCTCTGTATCGAGAGAACGAGGCGAGACGCGAAGGGCTTTTAGGAAACGCCGGAGATCTCGCTTTCATTATCAGCCACCATAGATCATTCCGGTTAGCCCAGTGACGTCATATCCAGCCATACCTCATCGCAAATCACTGAGGGCACTGGCAGAAGCGACGCGAACGCAGGCCGGCCGTGCGTTTCGTCCAGAACCACCCTCCGCCCCCGGATGGAATGTCGCGGTCCGACGTCACAGGGCGAACCCGGAGAACACGGAGGCGACGATATCCAACTGGTCCTCCGAAATACCAACTGCGCGACCGGCATCGCTCACGGCAACGCGAACTACCCCATAGATCTTGTCGCACCGGCCTCGAGATGTCGAACGAAAAATGTATATTTTGTTGTTTTTATTCCTCTTATTGCGTTGCGAGGGCTCGGAGTGGAATTTCGTGGGAGTCGATGGATGAGCACTTTCGCTGGTGGATTTGTGTGGTGAAATGTTATTAAGGTTGGGTATGAACGAGTGGCGCAGAGTAATTCGCGAGTTTGGCTTGGTTTTTTATTGGAATTCGGATGTTGGAAATTTGATGGTCGATTTTTTTGGATTGGTCGAGGAGAAAGCTGAGTAAAATTGCAGTTAATAAGGAAGAAATGAGGTCATTGATTGGCACCGTTTTTTCATAAGATTAAACTGTTTATTGAGTTATTAAACTTATTAGACTGATTGACGTTAAAAATTTTGCGGAAAATCGTAAATTGAAATTCGCGTTATTCGGCGTTTTGACGTTATTGTAAATTTTATTTCTCACCGCCGATTAGAAATCCGACTCAATTTTCTCTGAGCCGTGCTTATCGATATCCACACAAAGTTTAAGAATTTCCGATGACATTTCCATTTTAATATTTTTTATTACCGACTTTCACGACTATCTATTAATGTTGAGAAACGAGAATGTTTTCGAAACTCTCGTTTCAGAAAATAAAAACATTTATCGATATAGATTTTCATACTTTGTACATTAATTTGCTGCCGGTGAAATTTGCTGATATTAGTGGAACAGCCCATACAATGTTACGAGCGAAAGTAGTCAACTGCTCCATTGGAATAAAAAATACAGTAAAGAAAAAGGGATCGTTCGCGATACGAAGGATCGAACTGGAGAAATACCGAGAACAATATCGGTCGGGTGGAATATTTAAATATAAAAAAAAACGTCGCCGTGCAATCTCGGAAGGGAGCCCAATCGTTTGGCAGCTGGAATCGAAAATGAGACCGACTGTATCGCCATAGATTTGCCTCGGTTTCTCTTGCTTTCAGCCGCGAGACTAAGGTGAACGCGTAAGAGAGTGAAATTCGGCTGCAACGGCAAAAATTGAATGGTTGGTTCGGTGAGTTAGATTGAAACAGAGCGATGGGCAAAAAACAAGTGACGACTTGTTAATAAATCAGCCGAGCGAGCCTGCTATAAGTGACTAATAAATAGCTTTAAATAACGAGGGGATAATAAAATCTGAGAAAGTCAGCCCTATCGATGATGTCACGACCGTTGATTTTGCAAAATGACATAACCGAATAATCAACACCAAATAACTTAGGAAATAAATTCTTTGATGCAAGTCTGTCACAAACACAAAACATCAGCCAAAACTCGCATTTTCATTTTCGACGTTTTAATCTATTCAAAGTACTCCAACAATAAAATTCTCAGTTACTTTTTCACAGCTTCCTCCGTAAGAAGGAAAAATAGCATTAAAAAATTGCAGCACTTGGTACATTTTTTTCTACCGACTTTTCCGAGATATCGGTAATTCCAACTTGGGCCTGTAATTAAAAAAGTTTCAGACGAGATAATGCGCGAGAATTAAATCACGACCGGTAATTTCACCTGGAACTTTTTTTACCGCCATTTATCTGGAAGATGTCGGAGAGATATTGCGTATTCTTCCGTGAAATCGTCATGAATCCATTTTTTTTTTTTTTTTTTTTTTTTTTCAGGATTCTCCCTACAAACGTATCGAACACTGAGCCAACGTCTGACGAAAGTCGGAGCGCTCGAGTAAAGACTCCGGTCTCCTGAAGATTATAGAAATCTTATTCCAGCGAAAAATCACGATCTCACGTTATCCAACGTCGAGTGATTCACGATGTGGGAAATCAAGCGGAATGCCGAATGTATATACTCGCGTCTTCCGCAAGCCTCTCCGCCCCAACGCCCGCCGTCTCCTTATTTTCTCTCTTTTTACCAAAAAATTTTTTTTTTACCTTCTCCGAGCTATCCGCGCGCTCTTCTCTCTCGCTTCTCCCACCTTATCTCTTTCTCGTCAGGCATAAGTTATTCGCCAATTTGGCCCCCGTCCCAGTCACCGCACTGACGACGGTTTATGCTTCGATAAAAATTCTACACCCGTCCTACCGCTTTTCTATCAGTGTCACGTAGGGAATCCTCCGATCGCGTAAAATTCGATGACTCGAGACGTTTCAATGCCGCCAAAAATCCCCCCGTGCAAGCAACCGCGCTCGAATAATTTCCGTTTAAAATTCGCGGACGATCCACTGATTAATATTTGTACATTTTTGTTGACAGATTTTGGATTTACAAATCGGAAATATATTTTTTCATCGATGCCGAAAAAACGAGAAATTCTATGATTTCCGAAACGATCGTTTTCATTGAAACGTGTTTTTCCCGAGGTTCACAAAAATATGTTGCGAAAATAATTTTGAAAAAAAATCCATCCGCCGGAGAAAAACATTACACGTATGGCGAAAATTTTTCCGATATTCAAACAAGCGGAATAAACATATTGCCTCTGCGAATGGATTACTTCGAGGGCTGGAACAAAACGGGAGAGCGACACGAACGTTCGTTCGCCGACTTTTTGATGTTACCAAGCGAGACGCTAATGGCAGGCCGACGAATCTATTTAGCTTTGATCTCGGAGGTGATTAGTGCGCTTCCGCAGCCATCTAATACACACTTCATTTGATGTATTAAAAGAAAAAAAAATCACTCGCTTATATCCTGGACTGTGAGCGCGGTTGAATAGGACGCGGAGCATGGCGTAAGTAGTATGAGTGTGGCTTTGGTCAGACACTCAGTCCGCTGATGGCTCGCGGTCGGATCATGTGGAGCCGCAACGCCGCAGCGACTCATTAACTTGCCCGCAGTCCTCGTTCACTCTACTTCTATGTATACATAAATATGTGTGAATATGCATGTATATACGGCACGCATATTATATCCGACCACTACGAGACTTCACCTCTCTTAATATCATTTTTTTTTCCATCTCTTTCTTCGCGCAAAATATGTGTTGCAGCTTTTGACGGCACAAAAAAAACTGGCATTACTTTTCGGGTGAATATTAAAATGGCGAGAGTTAATGAAACGCATTTTTTTTACACACTGAAACATCGTGTGCGTAGTAATGATGCAAAAAAACTTTGGTCGAATTCGCGGGACATCTGTCAGGGTGGAAAATGGACAACGTCTTTAATTAAGATTGTATTGACGCTATGCAACATGGTTGCGGTAACGTAAGTCAGTTTGTTCATTTAATTTTGCTTGACAGTTGAAAATTATGATTTTTATATGGCTGTATGGTAAATTGGGACTGGAAATTTTCATGTCGTTTTCCCATGTTTTTTCCTCTCTGAGGAAGCTGAAAATTCTGAAAATGATTTTTCATAAATGAAGCCTCGCCATTGAAGGAACATGAGAAAGCGAGATGAAAATCTTAATTTTCAATATTTTTTTCTGTAAGCAGTCATTCTAACCAAATATTTGCTTTCAAACAGGAAATGATGTTTCGCCTAAAAACTTCCGATCGCCAAAGAAATTTTTAAACACGACCACACAACGAAAATAATTAAATAATAAACTATGTCAAGCTCAATTGGAATCGATATCTTTTTACCCTGCAGTCATTCATCGTTTTTAACATTTAACATTTATTTTATTAATAGGAAGGAAAAAATAAATTTTCTTCGAAATAAATTTCGCACATCTGTAATGAGCTGAGAAGTCTGTAGCGTCGTTAAATGAGAGTATATAAACGGCGGTAAGAAGACGTGACGTCTAAGGACAGACTCTTGAGCCAAGGGTTTGTGTCTATTTATATAACTTTTTTTCTTACCTCGTCTCAACCGCTCACTTCTTTTATTTGATTTCATCAAACTTCTCGTTTGCCCAGGGTCGGGAAGGGCTTTCAAGATTCTTGTTTTAGCGGCGAAACGAATGGCTCCCTGACGGTAACTCCTCGGGAGTTACGAACTGGAGAAGTGCCAGTGTATAGAGAGAATGAAAAGATTCTTCACGCGGACGAAGGAAAAAAAAAATAAAAAAAAGGGATCGTCGAGCTGATACGGTGCTGGAGATAAAAAGGTACGGATGAAAAAAAGTTACGGAAACACTGGAGATAACACTATACATGCAGGAGATAAGCAACACTGTGAAGGAGAGTTTGAACTATTTTCCAAAATAGGGAATCATTTGACAGTCACTTTTCGAGGTATTGTAATTTTTTTCCCAAAATTCCGCTGTAATTATTAATAGAACTGGGCTTAAAATATGTATTCGGAGTATCGAAGTACTTTTCGGTACTCCAAGAACTATTGCTGAGTACTGAGACTTAAAAATACTTGTTAATTTTTGGTGTGAAAAAATTCGAATGCTTTTCCAGTCGATTTTTTGCATTTTTCAACGTTCTGAAAATGCAAAATAAAACGGTTTCAAAAATGTAGAAGCGATCCCATCTTGTGTATTTTTTCCCGTACAAGACGATGGCCTCAAAATTTCCCCAGCTCCATTGGCAGCCGAGTTAGTGACGTACAAAAATCACGAAAATCGGAGTTTTTTTCAAAAGTGGCTGAAAATATAAAATTGCTGTTGAATCGATTTTTTTTTCTTTCCGGACTATATTCGACGTATTTTTACCACTCATCATGAATATAACGAATAATTTCCGCCAATCTTAATATTTTCCATTTGAATTCCAAAAATACAAATTTTATTACATGGAGCAAAGACTTTTCTCATTTTTAACCACCGTACTAGATTTATCTGTTCCAGATCTAATTTTATACATCCAGTCAACCCACATTCAATTCACCAAAGTTCAGTCTTCTAAGTCCTGTCATCTACTCTGTTACCAAAGATTAGAAATAAAGGAGTTGGCTCTGATCAGGGCTGTTTGTTTTGAAATTTCCTATCTTGGATTCGTACTTCTAGAACTCTGCCGCTGTCAGTTGAGTTCGGTAGTTTGCCCAGCTCAGTTACAAATAAATCTATAAATTTATTAATTTCCAAATTTTCAACTCAATAAATCTGTTATTTCCGTGGAAGTATTTTTTTTATTAACAAAATGCCAAGTCTATCTACAAAGTCCATCTACAAAATGCCGAATCTATTCTGTGACGAAGGGACTCGTAGTGCTTGTCAGATCGACGACCACACCTTTGAACCCTTTGCCTCGATGTAATTTTGGTGATTGTGAAGTTACGAGAGGGTGTAAAATATTTGCTCAGCCAAAGTCTGAGTTAATTGAATCGGTTGTAATCAACGCCGATACACCGAATGGATACAAATTACTCTGACTTCTGTCTACATGGTATTAATCTGTATGCCTCGACATACATATAATTACCATAAAGCACGAATCCATTCGATGAAAATACTGACTTATACGTATTCATCTGTTCCGAGCCAGGCATTATTTTTCCAACTCTTGAATAATAAGGTCGTTTTATCGTTAAAAAATTGGGTCCATCGACACTCCGTTGGTTTATGAGGTTGATCAATATTGTAAATAATATAACGATTGCGGTACAAAATAATTTTTTTTTTTTTGTTGCAGATATCGAAAATTGAAAGAAAATATTGTTACGGAGTTTTCTCCAGCGAAATTCAAAGACTATCGGGGAGAATTATCTTTAGATTGAAATTTAAAAAAAATATGGAAAGCGATGCGCAAATTTTTCAATTGTTTCCATATTTTTTTTTTTTTTTTTTTTTTTCATTCGTTATCAAAAAATATGTTTCGGTGGTTTTTGTATATAAACTTTGACTATATGGAATTTGGACATTCGTTCTGTACGACGACGAGAAAAAAAAATTGTGCGCCAGCGGGAAGCCCCGTCGATCGGATCGGTGGCCGTGCCCTATCGATCATTTAGGCAAACACGCCGAAAACGAGATACGCGTAGTACGCGCAAGCTCGACCGACCGAATAATCAAGAGTTCTGCGTGTACTGCGTCGATCCGTAGACTCGGCTCACGTCCATGAAAATACACCTGTTTCCAAATATCTCATTTGTTTCACATAGTAAAAAAAGTTGAAAAATTTTTTAGGTTCACCGATGGACTTGGAAAAAAAAAAAAAAATCCAACATTCTCCAAAGACCAAAAAAAAGTTCTCAAGAGAACCGCATTGTATTCACAATTTTCGTCGAAAAATGTTGTACCAATTTTTTTCAATCAAATGCAAGAACAGAATTTTCGTGAATATAACACCGAAGCGAATAATGTGGTTACGATACGGAGCATTATTGCATAATGTGTCTCCGAATTGAATTTATGGTAGCGCATAAGAAAATTCCATCGGGACAGAAAAAAAAAAGATTTCAACGAAAAATTATCGAAAAGTCGTTGAATCCGATACCGTCGACTACCGTCATTACTGACACCTTCGATCGCGTGATACCCTCAATTTTTATTATTTTGTCAATTAAATATCGTCCACACATAAACGCATCCACCGCTGTATCGACTATCGAGGAATCGGGGAAAAGGCTGACGTTCGCCTACACCGAATAAAAGATTCAATCGGATTAGGTGAAAATGGAAAAATTATCAATACGGCCGGATCTCTTGGCCGCCGCGACGGAGGGTGTCGGCGACGCGTGCTCGAGAAGAGGGGGGCAAAACGGAACCCCGAAACAAAACTGGCTGTTTCCAGCAATTTTTCTCGGTGGAAAAAAAAAAAAAAAAAAAAATCTCATATCAATCGGATCGTGCAGGTCCATTTAGCCCCGCTCCCCACTATATTGCTGTGGAGGGAAGTGCGATACGGTCACTCGTTGATCCATCGGCGATGGGAAAATGGCTGTTGGGAGATGCAACTATGGAAGCGATCGAAAACCCTCGACCATGCTTCGACCCACCGCGTCGCCCAAGGGGTTGACGCAATGGCAGGGGGTGGAGGTTAAGGTAATTGAAATCGCGCGTCGGTAAATGGCGACCGCGGTGCCCTCCGCACGAACGGTGCGGCCGCGGCTTCCAATGCTCCAATTGAGGTTCCTCCCCTCAGGCACACATTAGTAACCGTGTATATATTGCAAAGGTGTGTGAATGCACCTTCGTTCGAATCTTTATCGCATATGTATGACGTATGTGTATATGTATGTGTATGTGTATATGTATGTGTATATGTATGTGTATGTGTATGTGTATGTGTATATGTATATGTATGTGTATGTGTATATGTATGTGTATGTGTATGTGTATATGTATATGTATGTGTATGTGTATAGGGGTGTGTATAGGGGTGTGTATATGGGTGTATATATGGGTGTGTATATGGGTGTGAATGTGTATATGTATATATGTGTTGAGAATGGACATTGGAAAATTTAATCAAACTTTCCGGCATTTATTGATTTATTAAATCACGAACGAGGTGGGAATGGCTCGTCGAGAATAACGAATTGACTCTTTTTCTCTTGTGCCGTATCAACGTCGCCAATCCTGTTCACTGGGCGGGCCTCCTCCCTTGATTTTTACCCGATCCACGCTTCGCAGATGAGAGAACGGTTTTCATATTCCTCGTTCGGCAATATTATCCGACTGGAGATTGACGGGGTTTCGTGGGAATTTAAAATGCATGAGAGGTAAGGAGAAGGAAAAGCGGTAAAGCCAAAAGCAGTAGGGTCGATGACTGAATAATTGACAGACTCGCCTCGTCGCCCTTGCGTCAATTTAATCCCGGCCGAAGATAATGTCTCACTGTCTCGCGACATTTTATTTGGAAATTTACGAGCTCGTGTAATGCAAGAGAAAAATCATTGAAAATGTGTCCGGGACGCGAGATCGACGGAATATTATTATTTTTTTTTTAATAACTCGATTTATTAATGAAAACGAGGATAAAAGAATTTATCGAACTATGATTTATTCTTGAACATTTATTATTGTTCTAGTTGAAAACGGAACTTGAATGGGAATTTCCATTCGAGTTTGTGACTACAAATTCGCTCGTCAAATTCTGCAAATAATTTATAAATGTCGAAAAAAATTATAATAAATATTTATCAGACGGTAATACGAGTTAGCTGAATTAATTTTAAAATTCGGCATTTATTCCTGAGTATTAAATATAATTTAAATTCAAAATAAAGCTCAAGCCCGAACTTCCTTTGGAAGGTTCCGTCGATAAATTCGACTTTGTACGATTCGATCGTACAGAAATCGGCTTTCTCGTCTCCCCCACGATAATTCGTGCTTCGCCAGACGTGCGTTTCATGCAAACTTCTTACCCGTCGAGCTTCTCGCTGTTGCACACCGGCATCCTAGAAACTCGTTAAGAAACATAGATCCAGACGTGTACTGCAGCCGTTACGTTCTGCACCTTGAGTTCTCCCGAACAAACTTACCTCGGAGCTTTATTCAGGCCGAAGAGTAAAGTAAATACATACAGGGCGCTTGCTTCCGCCCTTTTCGCCTTTCTCAACCTTCCAACTGTATAGCGCACTTCTCAAACCTTCTCAAGTACACGCCAATATATATATATATATATTAGGGCGTTTAAAATTTTTTTTTTTTTCTCGGAACCAAGCTTAGAAGTTTCGTTTAGATGCCAAAGTAGGCCTCTGAAAATATGAGCCCTTAATGTTAATATTAAGTATGTGCGCATCGCACTTTTCGATTTCCCATAAGAATAACACAGGAAAATTTGTATTTTTTTGTTCCGATTTTTTAAACTGATGAACCATAAATTGCGCTGCAATTTCCATCGGCTATTTCTGTAGAGAATTGAACGCTCTACAAAAAAGTTCTGATGTCATTTTTCGATTAATCAACTCATTGAAAAGTTATTCAAGGTCAAAGTTAAATTCATCAGTAATTTTGCCGTTTTTCCGAATTATTTGGCAAAAATATTGTTTTCTGAAAAAATGTTTCGCGAAAATTCAAATTTATGAGAAGTAATAGTTTTTTACTTTGTTATAAGTTTTATGTAATTAATTTATAATATTTGTTAGTCATGAATACATATATTTTAAATAAAATCATTTGTCTGCTGGTCTGAATTATGAAAACGCAGAAACACGAATAACTCTTCGGGTCATGAATAAAATTTAACTTCTTTTTATGTGCAATCTATTTGAAAACAGTTTTTTAATAAAATGACAGCAATTTTCAATGACAAAAAATAATAGTTTTATTTTTTTTGACTAACACACCTTAAAAATAAAGTTTCAATTCATTTTAAAACCTTCAAACTAATGAAATTCGAAGAATTATAAAGAAAACGGCTAAATTAATAATGAATTTAACTTTGACCTGAATAACTATTGAATGAGTTCATTAATCGAAAAATCATACGAGAACTTTTTTGTAGAGCGTTCAATTCTCTACAGAAATAGCCGATGGAAATTGCAGCGCAATTTATGGTTCATCAGTTACAAAAATCGGAATAAAAAAGAAAAATTTCCTGTGTTATTCTTATGGGAAATCGAAAAGTGCGATGCGCACATACTTAATATTAATATTAAGGGCTCATATTTTCAGAGACCTACTTTGGCATCTAAACGAATCTTCTCAGCTTGGTTCCGAGAAAAAAAAAAAAAATTTAAACGCCCTAATATACATATATGTATATTGATATATGTATACATACATCCGAGCATGCGTGCACTTTTAAATTAATTTTATATCTGCAAGGCGAAGCTAGGAGTGAAACGTCTCACCTAAAAAATCGGAAAAAGACGATCGGGCGTGGTTCGAACGACCCTCGAGGACCACTCGGACTAGCCTCGGTGGTTTTTTGTTCATCGTCATCGAAGAATCTGCCGATCTGAACGGCTGAGATGTCCAGAAAACGGAACCAATAAATGAAGAGGGAAAAAAAGAGGGGGCGAAAAATTCGACAATGATCGAGAGAGGAAATGAATTTTCCGAAGGATGAATTACTGACTATTTTTGGAGCGCGTAGTAAGTTTAAAAATTTTTCGTTGTTTCATTTTCTCTTATAATTTCTTTTTTCTCAAAAGAATGATAATTAAAAAATTTAGAAATGTAAAGAAAAATTAATAAGACAGGCGGGAAAGTGTATCGAGGATAAATCATTCTAATTTTTTAAATTTAATACTTTTTATAAAAGGAAAACGTCGACCGTGACTGGAAAGAATGACTGAGCCGTTGAAATAAGAAATAAGAAATAGGAAATCGGAAAAAGACTATCGGGCGTGGTTCGAACTACCCTCGAGGACCACTCGGATTACTCGGTGGTTTTTTTTCATCGTCATCGAAGAATCTACCGGTGCTGTACGGAATAGTTCAATAGCAGTTACACCCAACGTCGATGAACGTATCGGGGGTGAGAAATGGGAAATTCTCTCGCTCGAATATTCCAACAACTCGAGGAAATGGTACGTGCCGGACTGCGCATTGCAACGTTACACACGATGACTCTGTACACCTCGCTTCCTCGACGCGACCGAAATACCTTTCGCTTTCACTCACCGGGGAAGAAATTTGCAACCCGACGCGATATACTCGCGGACAGTTTGACCCCACGCGAGCTCCGAGAGAATTCAGCGAGAATTCCTCGCAATTGGCGAACACTTCCGGTGGAGATGTAAATCGGAAGAAATTAATCACGAGAAAGACATTGGAACTATTGCTTTTGCATAATAATATTTCTGGTTGTTAACAAATGAAGGAATAAAAAATTAATTCCGAAAAAAGAAACATCCGACAACGTAACTTTTTTTTATTAAAACGATTTCCCAATTTTTCGCAACACGCATACGTTTTCGTTGAATTTCATGTAATTTCGTACAATTCAAAACGATTACATTAAATTCTGAAAGTGAATGGATACTCATTGAAAAAGATTAACGGATCACTCATGCGAACAAATATTTTCGTTGTCACGGAATTTGTTGAACAATTTTTTGTTTTTTTCATTCATTTTTTCAAATATTATTTTGGAATTATCGTGATGGAAAATCAATCGGAAAATTTCGTTCAACAGGATTTTTCGTAGTTTAATTTCATGACAATTAAAGACGCGCCGAATACTCGCAACGACAACGAAATTATTCGCATTCGTTTCGTCGATAATTTATTTCATTGGAAACAATTCTCCATCGATCGTGTACAAATTTTTGCCGTTTAATTTCGTTCTTCCGAAAATCTTCCGAGCTCGGAACTTTCAACGAAAATCAAATTCGTGCGAATTGTCATCGACGATCGTTTAAATTTTCAAATGATATTACAAGAAAGCAGGATAAAAAATTGATTCCTGGCGAGCTTCGCGAATCCAACTTCAACGGGTTATTCATGCAAAGTCGTGCATTCACTTTTTTTCCGCCGTTCATTGAGCTTATCCAAGCCCCAGAACGGAAGCTCCGGTCCGATATCCCGAGCCCTCTTCATGGATGCGCTGTACAAACACTTTGACACGTAGGTCAACAGAATCTCTATATAGCGCGTATACATCGGCAACGGCTTCTTCCATACATCGTGCATCGCGTTCATGGATATTTTATATATGTACAATTTTTCTCGAACGAATAGCCGGGATATACTTTTTCATCGAGCACAATACATTTTCGTCCCGTACACTGTATTCCTGAAAAAGTGTAAATAACCATCTCTGGAAGGCTTCGAGATGGCTCCGCAGCGAGTGTCAAAACCCGGATATAATAGTGTACGACCGTGCTGAAAATAAAGAAACGGAGAACCAACAGGGCTTGACATACATCGACATGATGTTTTTGATTTCACACCGTCATATGTTTCAATTGGATAGCAATAACCGATATGTGGACGGTTCCTTCTGTACGCTACTGTCAGTACGAATAAGTACGCTGCACCATATGTGCATATGAAATAAAATCTGTTGAAAATTTATTACTACTTTATTTTTTTGTCCGTGAATCGGACTCTCGTCCGATATTAAGAATCTCAACGGCGTTCAACGTTTCCGAAATTCGTCAGATTAATGTTTCTTTAAAGACTATATGCAGGCGTTTACATGGACCGGACACCACCTCGGTGTTGAAAATTTACACGATATTCCACGGCTATGGATTTCCGCAGATTAATAGAATGAAACTATGTTCCAGTAATATTTGTACGAATGTGCAGATTATACTACGCGTATACAATCTATATTTCTCTCTTTATGATAGCGAGATTTCGCCGCCAACGTATCAAAGATAGGTGGGGATCGTCTCGAATAATAAGCGTGTAAGTCCATCACGCTCGAGAGGGGTTGTAATAATAAGGGCGTAGGTCCATCGTAGCACTAAAGGGACTTGGAATAACAAGGGCATACGTTCATCAAGTTTCCGTGGACCTGCGCCCTTGTTATTCCAAGTTCCCTTAATTTTATAATGGATTTCAGCCTTTATCATTCCAAGTCTCCTAGACACGACTTCATGGGCTCAAAATAATAAAGACACAAGTCCATCGTGGCCACGTGGACTTATGCCCTTATGAATCTAACCTTAAGGGGCCTTAGAATCAGAAGGGCTTAAGTCCATTCTGCTTGAACTTGGGCCCATTATCTTAGACCTCGGTCCCGCCATGGACTTGCGCCTTTCTAATTCTAAGCCCCCCTTAAGGTTAGAATCATAAGGGTATAAGTCCACTCAGCCGTCACGGACTTCCGCCTTTCTAATTCTAAGCCCCCTTAAGGTTAGAATCATAAGGGTATAAGTCCATCCAACCGAGATGGACTTGCGTCTCTCTAATTCTAAGACCCCTTAAGGTTAGAATCATAAGGGTATAAGTCCATCCAACCGAGATGGACTTGCGTCTCTCTAATTCTAAGACCCCTTAAGGTTAGAATCATAAGGGTGTAGGTCCATCCAGCCGAGATGGACTTCCGCCTCTCTAATTCTAAGACCCCTTAAGGTTAGAATCATAAGGGTGTAAGTCCATCCAACCGAGATGGACTTGCGTCTCTCTAATTCTAAGACCCCTTAAGGTTAGGATCATAAGGGTATAAGTCCATCCAGCCGAGATGGACTTGCGTCTCTCTAATTCTAAGCCCCCTTAAGGTTGGAATCATAAGGGTATAAGTCCATCCAACCGAGGTGGACTTGCGCCTCTCTAATTCTAAGCCCCATCAAAGTTAGAATAATAAAGACATAACTCCGTTCGGTCACGATGGACTTGTGCCGTTATTGCTCCAAGCCTTCTTAATATTATCATGGATTTAAGTCTTTATTACTCCGAGCCCATTGGAGGGACGTGGACTTGGAATAATGGACTTGGCCTTTATTATTCCGAGCCCCGTTAAGCTTAGCGAACTTGGAATAATAAGGGCTAAGAGGATAAACGCTTGCGAGCGCGCGATCAAGGAGCTCAAGGGGTGAGTAAAGGGGTCAAACAGATAGAGCCTCGGTGTGAAATCTAGGAATCTGAGGCTTAAAGAGCGTAGAACAATAAGGGCCCAAGTCAGTGAAGGGATGCAAGTCCGGAGTCTCCATAGTATACAATATTTATTTTCCCTCTTGTTCGGTTGTGAAGTGTTCGACTGCATCGAACGTTTGCGGATTGTCCACGGATTAATCTTCGAAATATTATGTTTCAGGTACCGGATGACTGTGCGAAGTCAGAAAAATTTTGAGGAAGCTCGTTGCGGCGACCTGCGGAAGTTTCGATGCGGCGAAAGTTGGACGTCCCGTTAACTCGGAATGTCATCGAATCGCGACGAAGTGGCGAGGAAACCCAATGTCAGGAAGAAAGCTTCGAGTTACGCGTCGCGCGAATGTTCAATCGTATCGATCCTCGGAAAGTACGGTGTATCGAGGACCATATTGAACACAGATGCACCGACACGCATGCACGCAGCAGCGATGCAGTTGCAGCCGAAGGAACCAATTTTTTTCGTTATCTGTCAGATGCGTTGCAATTTTTTTTTCAACGGCGACGAATAATCCTCGGCACTTTGGGAACTCTTCGAAGATGTGAAAACGGAATTTCCATCGACGGGAGAAATAATATAAATTCTGGTGGACTTGGAGCGCGAGTGAAGAAAAGAAGAAAAAATTCGATAATGCGCGATGTCTCGAGTAGGAAAAATCTCAGTGTTTTTCCTTACGTCGCGCGGAAACAAAATCTCAGCTCTGCACTCTGCAATAAAGAAAAAAGCCCTCGGCGCATTACGATCCGTTGGGGAGCGCGAGTGGCAAAAAATTTCCGCTCACGATTTACCGTGAGACGGAAAGCGAAGTTCACCGATTCGTGATCGGGACGTTTCACGCTGGCGAAAATTTATAACCGATACGCGATCGGATTGCCCTCGCTCCGGGAAATCCTTCTCGCGTATTCGCCGTGAATAATTTATCCGTTGCGAAACGAAACGTTTCTGTTCATTCGATCGACGCGAAAACACCGAGCATTCCCCACGAAAAAATTAATACGGAAAATAGAAAATGCCCTCAAATTAAAGCAAACACAAGCTAGCTCGAAGAAAAAAATAAATTCACCTCTGAAAATGCATTTTTATCTTCAACTCAGATTGTATTTATTCAATTAAAGTGATAATTTTTTCACAAATAAAAATTTCCAAACGATTATTTGACCAATACATTATTTAATTAATTCGTTAATAACATTTCATAATTATTATCGTACAAAATCAATCTCTTCGTCTTCGACACCCACGATTTTTTTCCAATTTTTCCACCGCCAACAAGTGTCCGAAATTCCCTCTCGTTAATCCGCGACTCACGCGAATTTCGCCTGGATTTAACGCGGCGAGTTCAGCTGTGTCGGTTGCTCCGGTTGCTCCGACCTTTCGACTGTATCGCGACTCGTCTCGGTCCCGTCGTTTTGACAAACACGCGATAAGTCATTGGCGAGCGTCGGACGTCGAGATATCGCTCCAAAAGGTCGTTCCCAGCTCGCGCGATTTATCGGCTCTCACGCGAATTCCGTTGCGACCTCGTTTGCCGAAGACACGAATTTAAACGGCGAATTTTACACGCGCACCGGACGATTTTATTCGGTTCGATAATTCACCGATAATTCAAATAATCTTCGCTCAAATGTGCTTCCACAAAAGTCCTTTAACCCTTCGTACCGATCGTTTTTCATACGATAGTCATTACCGTTGCGATGAGAGAAACTCTCACGCTACTGTCCAAGCGCCAAGAGCGAAATTTCAAATTTGCCCAAGCGCCAAGAGCGAAATTTTGAACTTAATGAACTAAGAAAATATTCTAGTGAATTTTATTATTCTTAACGAAAAATGATTATTTTTTATATTTCTCATTAAAAAAAACGTATCATTCCAGATTAAAAAACAATCACAAAATTTCTTATTCGCATGTGACATCAAGATCAGAAAGACTTTCCTCTTCAGTCAGTTCATCGTCAGACACAACAGAGAATTGGCTCATGTTTCTTTACTTCAACCTGTTAATAGAAAAAAATTCATTTTTGATTAATAAATTATTTTTTTTAAGTTATGTGATTGCAGTATTTGATATTTTTATGAAATAAAGTATTTAGAAATTCTTATTATTTATTTAAAAAAAAACCATAAAAATATGTTTGTAGATTATACGTGTCAAAAACATTGATTCACAGAAAAAATAGTGTTTAAAATTTACTTACTTATTTAATACTCGAAGATAAAAATGTTACTTAAAAGAAACTATAAACTAATTTATGATAATACTTGGTTATCACATTTTTGTAATTTTAATTAAAACATTAAAGGCAATAACAACAAGAGTATGACAAACATAGAGTATTTATATATGTATATCAAAATATCATTTTAATTATGTCGACTGGAAATTACGGAAATAACCGAAGTATAGCAAAGCCATCCGAATCGCGGTTTTTTTTTTACTGACTCGCCTGACGCGATGAGAAAAATTCTCACAGCTGTTAATAATTTTTTTTTTTTCCTTTTTACTTTTGACTTTTCGTACACTTTTAATTGACTATCACATGAAGCATAAAATTTTGTGAAGATAAAAAAATGTTCAAGTGGGCATTCCATTTTAAATTAAAGAGAAAAAAAAAAAAAATTTAAATGAGCGTGAGAGATTTTCTCTACGCGACAGGTACGAAGGGTTTAAAAAAAATAAAAAATAAAAAATAAAAACCCGAACGACGAAGGAATTCAATATTCCGCTGACGTATTTCTGAACGGGAACTCTGAACTTGACTGGCGCGATCAGAAAAATTCTCACAGCTGTTAATAATAATTATTTTTTTTTTGCTTTTTACTTTTGACTTTTCGTACACTTTTAATTGACTATCACATGAAGCATAAAATTTTGTGAAGGTAAACAAATTTTCAAGTGGGCATTCCATTTTAAATTAAAGAGAAAAAAAAAACATTGAGAGATTCTCTCTACGCGAGAGGTACGAAGGGTTTAAAAAAAATAAAAAATAAAAAATAAAAAATAAAAAATAAAAAATAAAAAATAAAAAATAAAAAATAAAAAATAAAAAATAAAAAATAATCAATAAAAACCCGAACCACGATTCAATATTCCGCTGGCGTTATTTCTGAACGGGAAAAGTCTGTACTGCGCGCCCCTGACGGGATGCGATTCTGGTACGCACCCGCGGCATTTCGATCCGATCAGGTGCCCGACCTAATTAGCCCGGTATACGTTAAGCCTCGCGTACAGTAATGGGCCGATGCGATGAGGGGCAACTCCCGATACCGCGCGATCGACCATCCTCGGCGGTCGACCGCGACTTCCTCTTCTATGCGCGTGCCCGTATGCGTTATGCGAGTGCATCTGTACACGGGCGACCGCGAAGCCGAGACCGTCTCGTCCTCTAAATTGCCCGTGCGATGCATCGTCAGCACGATAAGGCGAAAGCATTTGTCATCGGACTTTCGCCAACAAGTGTCCGTGGACACGATCCGGGACGTCGAGAATCGAACCGAACGACTGAGACGGCCAGAAACAGAACCAATGAATAAAAAGAGGGGAAAAAAAGTAGGGAGTGAAAAATTAAAAAATTCGATAACGATCGAGAGAGGAAATTAATTTGCTGAACGATGAATTACCGGCTATTTTTGGAGCGCGTTGTAAGCTCCGGGCTCGTTGACGATCGACCTCGATTTCAGGATGTTTTTCGTTATTTCATTTTTCTTGGTTTTTTTTTTTTTTTTTTTTTTTTTTTTTTTTTTTTTTTTTAAGAGACTGACGAATAAAAGATTCAGAAATTGGAAGGAAAATAAATGAGACAGGCTGGAAAGTGCATCGAGAATAAATCATTGTAATTTTTTTTTTTTTATTATTATTTTTAATTTAATACTTTTTACAAAAGGAAAACGTCGACTGTCACTGAAAAGAATGACTGAGTCGCTGAAATTAAAAAAAAAAAAAAAATCGTCAAAAATCACGGTAAAATGTGTAAAGATAATTGATAAATATCGAAGAAAGTTGTATCAGTTCCATACTAAAATTGTTCATCACTTGCCAATGGAAGACCGATGACTTTCGAGCTTTATTAATTGACCCTTTTATTTTCTCGAAACTCGTCGTCTGCAAAATTATCGTCCAATGTTTATTTCGAATGCACTTGAAAAAAAAAAAAAAAAAAAAAAAAAAAAAAAACCATCCAATTGCGTTGAGGGAAAATAAAAGGCGGTATCGCAGCCGTCGCGGAAAATGCGGTGAAGTTGCGATCGGGCAGAAGTTGGAACAATCCGCAAAATGCCAATTATTGTATTCTGCCCTATAGAAACGAAAGCTCTGGGAGGGTGTTTATTTTTTTTTTTTTTTTTTTTTTTTTCCATCTACCCACAGCTATGACGCGACCGGGTGAGTTGTATTATAGGATTGTCGACATGGGTGACGCTATTACGCGGAGGACGTTTGAAACACAGTTAGCCGTGGAGCGATGCGAGTACGACCGGATATACCGTATGTCTGGGTAACCGGGGAAAATGCCTCTCGCTACTCTTCTCTCGTCGAATCCCCTGAAGTATTTATCGGATATTGACGCCTGGGTTCGCTTTCACACAGGCTTTCTCCCTCCAGGATTAAATGGAACTTTGCAACCCATCGATTGATGCATGAAAAAAAAAAAAAAAATATTAATAATAAAAAAAAATCCACATTTCCTTTATCAAACGATATTCGTCTGTTCGATAGAATATTTTTTGACCGAACTCTCAGAATTTCACGACAAAAAATGTTCTCGATTGTTATTATTATTTTTTTTATTTTTTTGTTTTTTTCTAACGTTAAACGAAGGTAAAATTAGCGCAGGAATAAAAATGAAGGAGTGAAAAAAAAAATGTGATGGAGTTTAAACGTATCATACGTGGCGTGAATATTATAATGAACGATTGTGTGTATATATATAAATATAAATGAATGAACAACTCATGAGTTAAACACTCATGCGTTAGACACGAGACACTCATTGAGAATTGTTTGGTCTATGAATAATATTATACAACGTACGATCGTTAGTGGCTAAGATATATTTTTATATGTAAATATGACAGTGTTCCTTCTCGTTATCTTGGTAATACGTAATTGTATGATATTGTAAACTCAACTACGCATAGTATGTAATTAATTTATATATACCAGTAATATAATATTGTAAAACGAGTGTCGCGTCTCTCGTCTGTAACGAGCGAATTCGTACCAGTCAAGGTATAACGAAGTACGTTTAGGTAAAACATCTCTTTCTCGTAAGAACCAAAAAAACTGAAAAAAAAAAACAAAAACAAAAACAAAAACATTAAATAAATAATTAAATAAACGAATAAATAAAGTCTCGAATGAAATGGTGTTTCCCGCACTCGATAAGGGCCAGAAACACACCTGCGCACTCACGCATGTACGACAGCACACAGCTAATTGCGAATTTCTAAAATTTAATTTGAAAAAAAAAAAAAAAAAAAAATTATTCAAACGGTAATAAGACGGTAGGAAAAATTGGGACTCGTCGAAAGGATTGAGAAAGCTCGGCGATCGAGTCAAAGAAGAAATTCCAGATATTGGGTAATTCGTGAGAATCCAATGCCAATTGACTCAACGCAGTCGAGCTGCAACTTTGTGCTTTTGTTTCACCTTTTATTTCCACCTTCAATGCACGACTCTGCGGAAAAATTCTGCGTCCGCGCGTTTCATCTGTTGTATATATCGAGACATCCCCAAAGCATCCTTCGGGACCATCGATACCAAAACGTCCCTGGAGAGCCGAGCTGGTCAGTTGCCTCGAATGGACGACCCCGATACGACTCTCGTCCCACTTTCGACTTTTGCAAATTATCGCTGCACGGAAACACCCCTCTTTGTTTCTTCATTGTTTTGGTGCATTGTTTTGGACAAAACTTTTTTCCGCTGCAAGATAAATTTTTACTTTTATTATTTGTCACTCACGAAGGTCTCGAATAACGGGAATCAGCTTACGTAAAGACATTGGATTTATGAGAAATAATTGTTGATAAAAATTAAGCTTTACATTTTCACGTTTTACCGGAATAAAAAATTAAGCTTTGAAATTCGAAATTCGAATTTATTTTCCCACGAGACCAATTTAATTTTTGATGTATGAATTTATGAATCTGTTATGTACGAGGAGAGAATTTATTTTTAAAAAACTCTACGTTGGGTGTGTTTTTATTTTTACCGATACGAAACAAATTGTTTTCGAACGCTTTCAAAATGCAAATTAGATTTTTGATGGAACATTAAAAATCTTTACCTCGGTTATTTTTTGTCACCGTTTATGACGTCGAATAAAAGGTGAAATCCCTTGGATAGTTGGCTTACCTGAAAAATTAAAAAAAAGTTTATTTCTTCTTTTTGGCAGATGTCTTCCGTGCAGCGTTTATGTTCGCATCTACGGTAATGAATAGCAGTCGCGGTAAGAAATTGAAAACAGTTCCGCGATGAGAATTTTTCCCGGCAATGTTCGCACATCAATCAAATTACATGAAATTATGTATTAATTGTATGGTTGTTTATATGTAAATCATAATATAATTATTGTAAGTGATAAAAATTATTTGAAAAAATAAGAAATACGCAATAAAAAATATAAGGAAGTTACACAGATATGTGAGTCTTATTTTAATGCCTGAACCTTGTTATTGCAACACAAATAAATTCAAGCGAACGGTTTGATTAATGGTTGTTCCGTTTGCCAGAAATAAAGTAAAAAAAAAAAAGATTTTTTTTTTTCGCTTTAACACACGTGACATGAAAAGTCATTCCTTGTTGCGCGGTGCGGAGCTCCGAGAGTAGTTTTCTATTAGGATAAAAGATGGTTTATATGCATCAGCGATTCAACACGGTTTTTCCATACGGAAACACATTGGAATTTATTCGACATTTGATGTGCAATTTTTTTTACCTATCCGAGTTACTGGAAACATATAAATTCATTTTTATTCGACTATTATCCGGGATTTTCCTTGCCATGAATGACTCGACCTCGAAGAGATGCCGGATACACAAAATGTACTCGGATCGAATGGATGAGAAGATATGTTTCACCTCCACCTCGCCTCGCAAATTCCTTTTTTCCCTCGCTCTTCAATTTTTATTTTCTTTTTTTTTCTTCTTCTTCGTTCATTCTGAATTTTGCCCAAGTAATCGTCGAGAATCGGACTCGGTGCGGAACGACGTGGAATAAACGATGAGAAGATTCATTTTTCTCTCAATCGTCAAATTCACAGACGCTTTTTTTTCTTCTTTCTCCTCCATTGTCCTTTTCAGTATTCAGCCGTATTTTCTTTTTTTCCATGTTTCCTCCATCTTAAATTTTCGCGATTTCTCGTCGTTTCCTGGCTTATCCCAAGTCGCGACCGAATAACCATTGAATCCGACTCAATTCGGAGCAACCAGAAATAACCGAAAAAAAATACATTTTCGCTGAATGGTCAAATTTCCAAGGGGACTCCGCCTAATTTTTTTTTTTTTCATCCGCTCTCTTCAATTATTGTTCTCCCTTTTTTCCAACGGTCCCCCTATTTCTTCTCATTTCTTTGCTTATTTTGTGCTCGAATCGAGTCAGAGTGTAGGAATAACCGATGAGAAGATACATTTTCTTCCAATCGTCAAATTTCCAAGCGGAAGCTTTTTTTCCTCTTCTGCCCTTTTTCTTCTGCTCTTCGACACTCCGACTCCAGAAACTCCTTTTTTTTTTTCTGATCTTCCTTCATTTCCCGTCTTAAGCATCGCCGGCCAGCATCTTTTTTTCAAGAGTCTCGCCGTTTCTCCTCATTTTTTCCAACGTCCCGAATTACCCTCGACTCATCGTCCGGACGAGAATTCCTCCGACTCCGAACAGGACCAGTAGGAGTAAACTGCAAGAAAATACACTTTTATTCAAATCGTAAAATCCACAAGTGGACGCTTTTTATCGTCTCCCTTATTTCTACCCTTCGGCACTCCGAATGCATTTTTTCTCCCTCCATCGTTTTTCTTTCACTCTTCCCTTTGGTGCTCCAACTTTTATATTTTCAGTTTCATATTCTTCCTCGCTCTTTATCCTTCGCTAGTCCAAATGCTAGCTTCCTTTTTTTCTCTCCATCGTCGTTCTTTTTTTTTTTTTTGCCGTTACCACCTTTTTTATTTTTAATTACCGTCTAAGGTAATTCTTTTTTTTTTTTTTTTTTTTCACAAGGACCGAAAGGGTCGACGAGTCGAAAGGACGGTGAAGAAGGCGAGGAAGCTAGCGGTAAGGAGATAGCTTTATCGAGAAATTCCGATCACATACCACCGATCTCACTATCTTGAATTTTATACAGAGTCCGGAGGCGAAAGATACGAGTGAAGCTGAGTGGGCTCGATGCATTCCGACAGGCGAATACGCTATCGCGTTGCTTCCGATCGTCGCTTTGGGATTGCATATGCGCCGTATTCGTCCGGAGTCTCGATATCTCGATTGCGTATACAGAATTCAGTATGTGTCTCGAGCGAAGTAGACAAACTCCAGTGCTGCCCCACCGCCAGTTCGGGTATTGCTGATCGATTGGGAACCAATATGCAGAACGATTGAGCAGCTCACAAATTGCTCGTAGCAGGACGATCCGTCGTTTCGTATCGTACTGTAATTTTAAGGACAATTGCGTTGGAAATGGAGCAGGCAGTTGCGGACAATCAAGTTAGTAGAGTAAATAGGCTTCGAATTGGTAATCGGTTGTATCGGACAATTCGTTGGTTGGATGGATCGGTTGGTTGGCGAGTGGATCTATTGGTGGATAAATGGATTGATTGGTTTAGAAATAGATCGATTGGATCTCAAATTGATCAGTTGAATCGCAAATGGATCGATCGGATCCCAATTAAATTCCGAATGGATCAATTAATTTCCAAATAGATCAATTAAATTCCGAGTAGATCAATGAAATTCCAAATGGATCAGTTAATTTCCAAATAGATCAATCAAATTCCAAATGGATCAGTTAATTTCCAAATAGATCAATCAAATTCCAAATGGATCAATTAAATTCCAAGTGGATCAGTGAAATTCCAAATGGATCAATTAATTTCCAAATAGATCAATTAAATTCCAAGTGGATCAATTTAATTCCAAATGGACCAATAAAATTCAAAATAGATTAATGGAATTGCAAATGCATCAATTGGACGCCAATCAAATTCTAAATGGATCAACTAATTTCCAAATAGATCAATTAAATTCCAAGTGGATCAATGAAATACCAAATGGATCAATTAAATTCCACGTGGATCAATGAAATACCAAATGGATCAATTAAATTCCAAATGGATCAATTAAATTCCAAATGGATCAATTAAATTCCAAATGGATCAATTGAATCCCAAATAAATCGATTGGGTTCGATTAATTAATTCAACCACTCAAGTAATCCCTCCAACTAATTACGTGATCGACAAACGAAGTCACTCCAAAAAATTGATCGATCCATTCGAAAAACTTATTCGTTGCCAGTTCCAAAAAAAAAAAAAAAAAAAAAAAAAAAAAAATTAAAATCTTCGCAGTAACAAATTAACAAAATTCTCGGTACGAACTTTCTTCGTTAATTCGCCCTTCCATTCGATTTCATCCGCCGGATCAAATTGGCTATCTCTCATCGTATCGGTAGCGTGGAATAAATTCCAACGACTCGACGATATCGGAGGTTTATCGGTAGACGAGGTAGGCGAGCTCTCCGTGAAACTTTGGCTTACTCCGTCGTTTAACTCGGAGTTTAACCGACTACGAAGCCTTCCTGACTGTGCACAGGTACGGCGTACACATCGACGTACGAATATCCACATCCGGTGCCACTTGATATTCCGTATCTCGACGGTGGCAAAAGCGAGAGAGAGCAGGCGAGAATATGGAGTCCCGTCGTCGTCTGGCTTTCGCAAAGTGGCGACGTGAGGGGTCGTATAATGTTGGACGGTTATCGTCATACATGCACGAACGGGTGCGAGAAAAGCTTCCGGTATACTCCGAGGAAGCGAGAGGAAGCGAGCGTCTCTCAAAGAACCCGGTGAGAATTCCCCGTTGACTCGCGCCTACTCCAAGCCCCAGTCCCGAGGTGGTTCTCTCCAAAGTTTCGAGCTTCCGGCCGCGAGGACGAGTGCTCGAACGAGAAAAGACTCTCGCAAAGTTTAATTCTCTTGCCTGGAAAAAAAGAAAAAAATAATTAATGGAGATTCTCACGTCGGAGCGTTTAAACTGTGTCGACATGTCGGAGAAACCACAGTTGGAAAATATATCGTTTGTTGGGAGAGTTTGCGAAAATACTCGAGCTGGTCTGTTTTTTTTTTTGTGTTGATTTTGGATATTTTTTATTTTCTTTTTTTTAAACGAGCATACAAGCTCGTTTTTATCTTTGATAGCCGTTCATTTTTGGTGAATTTAATTTTGCCAACTAATCGCAGTCATACTTTTCAGAGTGAAAAAACATTAGCTTTTTTGGATGCACTTGCAGTTGTCTCGACGGAAAATAATTGTCGCAGGGATTTACTGTGCGAAAAAAGACAGATTTTAAATACATATTAGCAGATTTTTTTTTTTTTGCTGATCATAATTTTTGGGAGATTCAATTTTGACTAACACCTTATAATAGTCAGTCTCTTCGAGGCGAGAGAAGAAAAAAAAAGAAGCTTGTCTTTAGTCACAGGCGCAACCCCCCTCGTTTAAGTCCCCCTTTAATTATTATTGCAACTTTAGGCCTGGAATTATTTTCAACTGCTCGTTGAAAGTGGTTCAATGGGATTTACCAACAGTGTTATTTTCACCTGTACCACCATTTGATACGCTATTCAGTTTCCCATTCTTTGTATGCTCTTTTCATCCTCCTGCCATTTTGCCCAGGGAGAAATAGACTATATTTAATTATCTACTTTTTTACAATGTATAAAAATATAAGAAATAAAAACATTTTAATGCTACCGAAAAGTGTCTACTGTTATTCGTAAATTAATTCTATTTTAAAGTTCAAAGTTACTGTCGCAGACTGAGTTGTCTGCAATTTGTTATCGCTTATACCACTTAGGTGAAAATTCTTACCCACGTGGTTGCCCAGACTTTGTCGTCTCGAGTCGCGTCCCTCGTAATTTTTAAACAGTTAGACGTGCGATTGAACATTTTCTAGCTTTTTGCTGTTCGATTCCGTTTCCATTTATTCTGAATGATAAGAAACACCATTTCAGCTGTCCCAGTTATGCTCGCACCATTAATAACGAATGAAAAAAGTAACACTTATCACGCTCCATTGGCTTGTCAGTGAGCTCCCATAAATAACAAATGAGAGAAACAATCACTTAAATTCTACGATGAAATTGCCATTGGCCAGTAACGAATGGGAAAATTTTAACGCTCAAACTTTTCCACCGATTTTCCAGTAGACTCCCATTGAGAACAATTGGTGCTAAAAAAGTACCATTAAAATTCTCCCCATGTATCTCTATAAGAATTAACTAAAATTAAACGCTCAACAGGAAACCTTGCAAATGGCATCGAGTCAGAAAATAATCGACACGAGATTTTCTCCCTCGATTAGAAAAAAGCCCAATCCTAAATACCAATTAATTTCCATTTTCGATATTCACAATTTATGCTAAATTTAATTTTAATATCCAGCTAATAATATTCACTCTCTTCGAAGGAGCAAATAAAAAGAAATTAGCTCCACCTCAGACACACGCGGCTCCATTTAGTCGGAAAGTAATCGGCGTAGTTCTCGAGTGCAAATAGAGTGGCGAGCTCGTAGCACCGCGATAAGACATCAACTATCTTATTATCTCATAATCCTCCGTCCCAATCTCTTATTATCCGCAAGACTGCGAAGTTCGAAGCTCGGGAAGGTTGACGAGCGGGACAGTTATCGCGAGAGGTTGACGAAACTGATGATACAGTATATATGGGAAATGTCTGGGTGGCTGTGCAAGAAAGTTTCGTTTCGTGCCTGCTAAGATTACTATCCAAACTTGTTTCGCCCCCGCCGTCGGCAGACGCTATATTCTCCGGCCGATATGCACTTCGAATTTAGTCGGGAATTTGATGCGCCGGATGTGCAGACAAACTCCTCCCCGCATCTCTCCCGGCTTATCTCTAATCCAAACATAGTTATAGCGCACTGCATACTTTGTTTGTATAAGAAAACGAGATCCCTGGAGCGTCATCCCTTCCGAAAGTTTAAAGAAGCGGATGCTATACAGTTTTCTTATTTTCCGTCCTATCACCAAAGCCTCTTATTCGCCGAAACGATCGAACGATAAATTTATGTTGTGTACGAGGCGCTCCGATATTTAGGGATGAAATAAATCTCGGTAGATTATTCACTGAATTTTTTACACAAGCGTCGAACGTACTCGCACAATTATTTAAAACCTAATACGGTGACTCTCGAGACTGTCGTCGGCCGGTTATTCTTAAAAATATAGAGATTTTGATTGTGATGAAAAAAATAAAAAGTTGATGTAAGATTGTGATATTGAGAAATTAATTAGTATAACCATTATTTTTTAACTTCGTTACACCGAACGTGGAGGTGGAGTCACGTTTTTAATTAAAATATTGAATAATATTGTTTTAATTTCTATTTAAATATTTTAGAATAAAAATTGGAACTATAATTACAATTTTTTTTTTCATTGAATCACTAATCTTATAGTGTTCATTTTCGCGAAAAATTTCGTACAATCAGTACCGCTGAACTTGCATACGCCAAATACGACCGTCGTGTTTTGTCACGCTGGAGTGAGCCAAGAATTCATTCCAGTAAAGAGTTCCGGTGAAGCGTTTCTCTTTTTTCCTTCCTCTCCGTCTGTTCGAATTTCTCGTTTTTTCCGACGTGGTTCTTTTCAGCGTTGATTTTTTATCGCCAGGAAAGAATTCTCGAAGGGTACAGAACACGAAGTACAAAAATTCCACGACGCTTATAAGACTGAAGCCGATAAAGACACCGCAGATTCCGCCGATATTGCCTGCATCAGAGAAAAAAAAAATTAAAAACGAACAGATGAAAACATTCGAGCAGCCAATATTCGACGGATTTTTGAAAATTGCCTCGAACACTTACTGAGAAGCTCGTACCAATAGTACGCGACTTCTTGCTTCAATCTTATACTCCCATGCTTCGTGAAGTAAATGTGAACGATACTCTGATTGTCCAATCGAACGTTATTACTGCAACAAACATTACCATTAAACACGATTAATTATTACCAAAAATAATACACTATAGCTTAAAATTATTCATTATTACAGAAACAAAAACAATAATTACTGTGAAAAATAACATATTGTTATTAATGGTTGTTAATTTCTGAAGGGACGTTGTAGAAATAAAAAATCAAAAACGTTACGACCAAAGGTATTTAAGAATTACATTAATTCTGTGTGATAAACGCCTCTATCCAGATAAGTCGTGGAACTGTGAAGATAGTAACGAACGTCATTGCAAGCAGGAAAGCAACTGCTGCAACGCTTCGCTGTTTCCGGCTTTAGTTTGTATTTTTGGTCTTTGGAGTCCGGGTCGTCGACTTTGTCCGCCAAAACTGTCCAATACACTTCTGAAAATGTGTAAAGTCAAATCGCTCATGTCAATTGCTCTTGGAGCCGTATTAAAATTTTTATAAAAAAATTCTTGACATTTCCCAAAAGGGATATAACATTTTATGAACTATGTTCGTTTTACCTTTGTGTTTGTGCAAACACGCCGCATCGCCTGTATTGCAAACCTTTCGTTTATCTGGAAAAATAAATATTTTTCATATTGATCCGAAATTGGATTTTTTTTTGCAGCGCTTTAAGTTTCCCAGAGAATATTTTGTATCGTAAACAGCAAAAGCAATCGTTTATGATTAATTTATGGTATTGCGTTTTAAAGCGACGTGAAACTGTGTCATTAATTTTCTACCCAAGCTCGGTGGATATCAAAAATGATAATCCAACTTTTTGCCAATGACTCAAAGCTTCTCCAACCCAAAAACTCCTTACAAAATATTTTCTCATAACTTTGAAAAATACTTTCCAAGCCCCTTTGCAAAATAAATCACCGCGACTTTTCTCGATGATTTTTTATCTCGTATCTTTTCCCACCAACGTTTTCCCACTAAACGAAATGCACTTTCGACGAACGGCTTTAATGAAATCGATATGCTTGCCAAGCATGCAGGTGAGAATTCGCTGAAATCAACGAGTAAACCGGAAAGAGGTGAGATCGTGGAGTAAAGTATGATCAGTTAGAACAAGTCACAACGTTAAGAGATCAACAGAGATCAAAGGTACAGAAGAGTGAGAAGATAGAATATTCTGATAAGAATTTTTCTGCTTCCTCACATTGATCGTTACCGCGTCTCGGAAGATAGAAGGGTCTGCATTGGCAGGTGTCCCATATAGCGGCTGCTCGACAGTCCACGAGACAATCGCTGTACGTGTAACCTGTGTACAACACCGGAAGTTCGTCCTGAAAAATGCACTTGCGTTTCTCAAGTCCGATAGCTCTGATCTCATCGCTACTGTAAAACGAGGTCACGTCCAACTCCACGAAAGTTTCCGTGGCCGGCGATAAAAGGGCCTCGGATACCGAACCACTGCCGTTGTCCGGGTAATCATGAGAATTGAATACCGTTATCTGTAAAAAAAAAAAAAAAAAGGAAGATAAATGTATAAAATGAAAAAAAAAAAGATTCCCCGATTTATAGCAGTATTTCGTGACGGGATAAGAGAAAAATAGCGGTGCAAGCGAAAAATTGAAAGTCGACAGTTTTAGTGGGTGAAATCCTCTTACTTTCCACCCCGTTATAGGGAGCATCGGGTAATAGTAATCCTCTACGAACGGCTCCATTACCAACGATAGACCGTTTGTTATTCCCAGGCTGCTGATATTGTACGGCTGACCCACTGCGGCTTCTTTTATATCCTCGATACTGCAAATAAAAAAATATATACTTTGTTAAAAAAAACGTATATATATATCCGCGAGTATCTATGACCATGTGAACGTCTCTGAATATTTGTGTGAGTACCCAATCTAAATGAGCTTGATTTATATGCAGGTTTTTATTTTTGCTTTAATGGATTGAGCGATAGATCAGTAGTTTTTTTTTTTATATACAACTGATTTATATCTTGGGGATGATAAAAACTTACGCGGGAACGTCATCGGATTCACGAGCATAATTGAAAGTGCAACAAAAGCCATCCTGGGTCTTCCGAAATACGAATATGTCGGAGCAATTTTTAGCCTCGCCTTGAAAATGACACGACGAAAGTCCATCGGTGCAGCTCGGTGATAACTGCAAGTGTCATTTTTGTATCTATGTTAGTATTTAATTATCTCTCATGACTTAATCGGATTCGAAGAAACATTATTTCCACCAACTAAATAAAAATTAAACTCTGTTATAAAATGTTAGAAAAGTTTATATAAATACGTTTTTCATTATACTCGTCACGTCGTATTCCTCGTTGTAATAATTTCTTAATAGTTGATCCAAATACATCTCGGACGTTTCGTTCGGCTCACCGGCCGAATCGTACAGAGCACCGAATTGTTGAATTAAATTTAATACGTCGACGAATGTCCAATCTGTAATATTCGCTTTAATTCTATAAAAAAAAAGGAATAAAAAAATAATTATTTGCAACATTGATCTTGTAACGCAGAGCCAACTTACATTCCATTAGCTAGGTTGACGGCAGCCTTCCGGCTTATCCTATTTATATTGCATATGGCAATCCCTGAAAGAGCGATTTCCTCGTCAAAAAAATCATCCAATTAAAAAAAGTTCACAGCACTGCACTTGAAATTTTTTTTTCTCGTAAAAAATAATTTCAAAAATTGTACACAATGAGATAAGCATGCTTTACAAATCTGTTTCAAAATTACACATAATTCTCACTAGCAATGTGTACGTAATATGTCCTTATGAAATTATTCTTATTATTAATTTTCTCTCGAATTTTTGAATTACAAAGCCATGTGCAAATTACAAAGTCGAGGTAAAAAATGTTCATCCGATATTTTAAATCAGTTGGATTTTATTTTCACCTGGAAATTCGAGCTTGTGCGATGGATAATTATCAGAATCGACCACAGTGACGACTGGTACATGAAGATATTCCACGTATGCACTATGGACGATCAATCCGAGCACGCTGAGTGTCGTTACGTGGAGAACGATCCAGATTACCCTGATTAAATATAATCGATATTATTTAAATTCAACCAGCGCAAAATGATAATAAACCTCGATCAACGAAGATTTCTCATAAAATCTTGACAAACAAAAACTTTCCATGAGGCCTTACTTAATAAAGATTTCACAATTGTCATTCAATCCAAAGTTCAAGCAATATAATATACATAAAAAAATATCGCTAAACGGAGCATCGGCCAAAAAAAATATCACATCAAATTGTTTCGTTAAAAATCAATCAAACCTTCGTTTTTTAATTCAAAAATAAAAAATAAACTTCCTCTCTAAAAAAAAAGCTAAAAAAAAAAAATCACCTCTCGAACCACGGTCTGTGCGGCTCGGCGAGATAACGATATCCAACGAGGCTCGAACTTTCACAATAATTTCGCAAATTTCTTCCCAAAACATCCAGTGCAACCGTCCACTTCGCGCGCTTCTCCCGAACAGGTGTGATCCATCCACGACTGAAGGGCTTTCTCCATCCCTTCTCGATCCTCCCGCTTATACTTTCCATCTGTCCGATCGCCAACGCGACGCTAACGACAACAATCACCAACGTCCAAAATATTAACACAGGCTCGCATCGTCAAATTTTATCGAGGATAAAGGTGAAGGTAAAAAGGTAAAAAGCTCTTGTATTCGGCCGTACGAGTCACTCAGCTCGGCTCACCTTTTTGTAATACTCCATTCGTACCTTTCGACGAGTATAAATGCGTATCGCACGCACCATCATCGGGAAGCGCCACGCAAGCTGGAAAGCTCGACCCAATGCCAATCATTTGTTCGGACAATCCTCAGGCTGAAAAAAAAAAAAAAAAAATGTAGTACGGAGAACACACATGTGTAGTCTTCGCGACATAATGCAGGTTCTCGTGGAAGGCAAAAGGGGGGAGTGGGAGGGGGGGGGGGAGTAGAGAAAAATTGTATCGCTATTTTCCTTCGCGTCCTCGCGTTAATATTTAATAAAGTGCCATAGCCTTGTACCGGGTTACCAGGTGCAGATAAACCCCCCCCCCCCCCGCTCCCTCCTCGCCACCCCCGTTGCTGACCGACCGGATATTCCTGTATGCAGGATAGTTATATTCGATGGAATATTAGCTGGCGAACGAACCGGATAATTTTCGTAAATTCAATGATGATTTTATATTGGTGTGACTTTAATGGCGGATCATAAATTTCGAGGGTGAATTATCGATCCTTTCTATGCAATTAATTAAGAGAGTGTGCGTGGGATTTTTTTGTCAACGCGGTGAAAGAGCTTCATGCAATTTGTATGGGAAATTGCATTATGCATCGGAGTGATTTTTCCCTTCGTATTAAAAAAAAATAAAAAAAATAAAAAGTATCTTAAATAATTGTAGGGGTGAGTTTTGAGAACCAGAGGGCTTTGTCGAGAAACAGGGGAAAGAAATTTAATGACATATTTTATTTTTTTTCTTTTTGTGAAAAAAAAATAAAAAAATAAAAAAACGAAAAAAAATTACGTGTGTGAAAAATAATTGAAATCCGTTGTGGCGACTCGTTGGTAAATTAATTGTCCCGTCGGTGATACGCCTTTCACACGCTCGTGTTTTATATATTTTTCATGCGAATCGATGGATTAATATAACGAACGATTGCGTATCGGGGAGAATAAAAAATTTATATGCGTCGTTGATATTTCAACCGGAGCTGTACGAGCGATAACACCATTATCAAAAATAATAAACGGTTCAGTGACAAAATCGACCTACAATAAAACAAAAAAATTATAGCGCTTAGCGCAGGAACAATTGTTTTACAGCTCACTAAAGTGCATTTTTTTTTTTCACTAATCCAGTACATATATATATATATATGCATATATATTATGACCCGGTAACCCGCGAGCACAGTCGAGCGATCATCGATTTTCAATCAAGTACTCACGGGAATGTGAGTTTGGAAAATTGTGCGGATGGATATCCGACGGGGAGAGCTCAATTATCACGAATGAAAGGAGCTTCGTTTAGCTTTTTTTTTCTCCCCCCTTTTTTTTTTTTTTTCCTCCTCGACACGTCGAGTTTTGTCAACTCGATCGAATAATATGAATATCGATTGACGATTAATGTAAAATCGAATATTTCGACCCACGAATATTCTTTACCCGGAGACTTTTTTCACAATTTCTCATGCAAATTGAATTATCCGTGGAATAAGAAAAAAAAAAATCGTTCACCGGAAACGAAAGACCTTCTGGCACTTCCGTACGCACACGTACAAGCATACACACACATACGTGTATAATATTCTCTGTAATCTCGTCGTGCAGGGGGGGAGGGCGGCAAATTTTTTCGTTATCTTTCCATTCAGCTCGAGTACGTATGTTCACGCACGAGTGGACAAGCTGTCGGCATCTCGCAAAGTTCTCACGTCCATTGTGAGACAGGGAGAACAAAACAGGAGCCGTTTCGAGCGTGCATATTAGAGATAGTCGCGAGGCAAGTCGGATAAAACCTTTGTGACTCGTGTAGGATGCATTAATATATTAATAAAAAAAAAAAAAAAAAAAAAAAGAGAAAAAAAAAGGGAAAAAAAATCAAGAACCGTCGCACATGGTCGTCGAGTTGAAAAAAATGTATAACCGAATGTGCTCATCGCTGTGCATGGCGCGTTTGACTGCGTCAAACGTCTGCACTTATTTGATAACGCTAATGGTTAACGTGCGGGGACGAATTAACAACCGTCCATGCAAATTAAAATAAAAATAAACTATGGGCTAAAGTCGAAATGGTCCGTAAACTGCGTACGGCGAATAATAATAAAAAAATAAAATAAAAGAAAATATGTGTTCGAGTGATCTTTACGATCCATAAATCGAGGACCGAGGGGTGCGCCGACTCTTCCTCCCGGTGTATTTCTACCTCTGAACGGAAACTATAGGAGAATCTCCCGAGCCATCGCTTACACCGGCACCCCGTCCTGTTCCTTCCGTACGCGCGCATACAACAATAATATAGTACGCGTACTCGGTGAATACAGGCTGATTCGAAACTGATTTTAAGCGTACCGAACACGCCACGATGACTCGCCAAGATACCAAAACTGGCCAACGAGATCAATGTGACGATTCAATGGCGATTAAATTGCGATTAAATCGCGATTAAATTGTGATTAAATTGCGATTAAATTGCGATTTAATTGCGATTCAATTGCGATTCAATTGCGATTCAATTGCGATTCAATTGCGATTCAATTGCGATTCAATTGCGATTCAATTTCGATTAAATTTCGACTAAATTTCGACTACATTTCGACTAAATTTCGACTAAATTTCGACTAAATTTCGACTAAATTTCGATTAAATTTCGATTAAATCTCGATTAAATTGCGATTAAATTTCGATTGAATTGCGATTAACTTATAATTCAAATGCGATTAACTTATAATTCAAATGCGATTAAATTGCGATTAAGCTGCAATTAAATTACGATTAAATTGCGATTAAATTGCAATTAAATTGCGATTAAATTGCGATTAAATTGCGATTGAATTGCGATGAAATTGCGATTCAATGGCGATTTGTTGGCTGTTCAATGGCTCTTCTATCTTATGAATTCACCTTCATATAGACTGTATTCGGATGTGAATAATTTCCTGATAGATCCACTTTCAATCGACATGTCCGATATGAAGTGCGTGACGTTTCATCCAAGTCCACATTGTCATATTTTTCTTGATGATTTTCCTTCCATTCCATTTTGTACACATTACAGAGATGAACAGAGTAATTACTCCGGATATCTCCAGTATCCAGTTATTGGTCCTGTCCAAGTCTTGTTGGCATTGATTAACTAAGTACAAATACGCGAGGAGCTCGCTGGGTATTCTGAGACAACCTGTACAGAGGTACGAGGCATAAAGCCCAGCGTATCCTTGGATCCTCCTGTGCGGTTATTGTACGTACATTCGCATACGCTATAAGCTTCGTGGGTGTCGCTAGTCCTGGATATCCGTCACCACAACTACCCCGTGGAGACTTCACGTACTGTCCTGGTATGAGCAAACGGCTATCACGGACCTTCCATCCACGAGTACAGCGAACTGGAAAGAAATGTCATTTCAAATTAATTTACAATTTTTATGAAAATTTCAACACAAAAAAAAAATTAATTACGTTTCATGACCGAGTGAATTGTCAACGTGAAAAATTTCGGAATTAATTTCGCATTTGGACTGGGGAGAACGATATAAGAGGTGGAAAGATTTAGCATGCGGTGGAGGAAGAAATGTGGTGCGAAAGAGGTCTTTGGTTGAAGAGCGAGAGTGCAGGATTTCTGAGGTATAAATATATCGAGTGCAGCGGCAAGTGAATCCTTTTACCTCAATGGAGCCAACTGCTGGTCTAATATGAGTATTTCTCTGTTTGTCGACACATGTGACGTTTACTTGGACGGTTGAACGTTGATAAAACTATCAACGTCCAAGTGAACGTCATACGTTCCGGTACACATGGAAATACTTTCGACGAGCAGTTGGATTTATTGAGGTGAGACCGTTCGGTGTTTGTCGGGAATGAGAAGCATGAATGTGTGTGAGGCGGAGCGTGAATAAACGAGCAATGGTACAAGATGAGAAACGAAATTGTTTAGAGGACTAAATATCATCAAAACGACCCGTTCCAATTAGTGTGATAAAAAAGAAACATCGATCTTAAATTTCTCCGTGATCGTCATAAAATATTTTAAATATTCACTCAAATTGTGATAACAGTAATTCAACCCATATCGTGTGCCTAAGAAAAATGAACTATCAAATTTCCCATCTTTCCATCCACCGAATATAAATAAATACATTTTTCTTCTCCAATCAATTCAGACCTTTCTTACAAAGCTCTCAAATAAAAAATTTAAAAAAAATTAAAAACAAATCCCCATGAAATTCTATCAAACTCATCCAAATTCATCGCATAAAACATTCACTTCCCTCAATTAAAAAAACATTGCAGATCTCAATTTTCCCAGAAATTCAACCTATCTCCTTTTTTTTTACCTTTCCGATAAAAAAATCAGAAAATGAAAAAAAAATTGCCCGCCTCATGCGTCATGCTCCCCTTTGATATTTTAATAAAGCAGTCGCATCGAAAATTGTATACTCGGCTCGTTAATTTGATTTCGTGAACGACAATGGAACGTGTAAATTACTCGGTTCTGTATCGAAATTCAGGTGTAATTATACGATAATTATTGTTGTCGTTGGTGCAATCGTGGTTGTAAGGGTGAGTGCAGTATATTTCACTCGTCTCGAGAGTAATGGTCGCGTGAGTAATCGGCTGCATTAATAACTTTATGGTCGAGATCCGGGGGGAATTTTGGCGAATAAGAGAGAAAGAGGAAGCAGCTTGGTCCAGAAACACGGCGACGGCCTCTCGGCGAATGCCGCGGGCATCGCGACTCCTATTCGCTTTTCGTACCGTCGCGAACCACCCAGAACAGATAACGCGATGCATCACTTCCGTTTCTGCAGAGAGAAAACCCGACGTACCTCGTTTCCACGGAAAATACGTACTGAGTCGTCGCACCGAAGACAATCTGTCGCTCGCTTATTCCTTTCATTCGTGGGAGATAACGTTCCGACGTAGGAAATTGGCATCGGCGAGCGGAAGACGAGGTACGAACGGCGACAAAATTGCCGGCATTTGTTTTTCAACGCGTCTCAACATCGCATGCACCTGGGATTGTAAATCGCGAGTTTCAACGAATCGACCGACACGTTACGAAGCTCGAAACAATATTTCTGCAAAATAAAAAAAATATTAAACATCGACGTAAAATCTCAGCCAATTCAAAGAGAATTAAAAAAAAAATGTTTTACTAATTTCGTCAGAATTAAGTATACTCTGATAACAAATTAAAAAATAATAATTTGTTCGTGACGATGGTTTTGAGAGGATATATGAGAATTATTTTCCTCGAAAATCATTAAATGCGCATCTAAAAATTTAAGCTTGTTAGCATACAGAATCGTTGTAAAAAAAATCGAGATATCCAATCAAAACCATCGTTTCCCAACATTTCCCAACAGATTCCATTAAAAAAAAAAAATTCTAAAAAAACATTCTGCAAAAAAATTACTCCCCTCAAAAAAAAAAATGCCAAGGGTACATTTTTTTCGCAAATCGTTTTTTTCTCTTCCACCTTCCCCAGTAAAATATCAAAGCGAACCACCGTCGTCCAACGCATCTTGAAAACAAACTCTCCATCCTAATAACAGTTAGTTACCTACTCGTTCTCCCGACGAAAATGCACTAAAAAAAAAAAAAAAAAAAAAAAAAACCAATGCATGACAATGCATTTGAATGTTGCATTCACCGAGAATCCGCATCGTCCTGGGGTTTATTCATGGTTCAGTTCGAATCCTATGTAATCTGCACGACGGTATACTTTTTGCGAGGAACGAAGTGAAGAACGGAGCGCATACGAAGCCCCAAGGCGAAAAAGCCGGCGCGGGGGTGAAAGGGCGAAGGGGTGGTAAAAGAAGTTTCGCAAACGGAGCAGAGGCAGCATGTTGTACGAGTCTTTTTGCCACACTCGCCCCTCTCGGCGATGTTGTCCGGAGTTGAAAAATAAGATAGAAAAGCAGACGAGGCGAGAAAATGCCACGGTAGGGTGAGATAGCGAGGGCGAAGGGGAGACTCAGTCGGACAAGCGAAGAGGTTGTTTCCAGGGTGGAAGTGAAAACAAGAAAGAAGTGTATAACGTCAGAAGAGGAGAAGCATAAAAATGAAAGATATAGTATCGTTACGGTTGACATCAGAAACCGGTGAGGGAAGAAGGGGGGGGGGGGTGAAGACAGAACATAAAACGTAGCATTCCGAGTAATTATAACAGCCCTGGGCTATCCTGTGATTGTCTTCGCAGCAGAGTGCATTTGTCGCACGCGCCGTTAGATTACTCCCGACTTATTCGTCAAAACACCACCGGATCTCTTTTTCACCCCTCGCGTTCTTTTCTTTTCTTTTTTATTTTTTTGTTATTTTTTTTTTTTTTTATCAACTTGGCAGTATCTCGGGAGACAAATTGCGCGAATCCCGAAGCGTCACGGAAGTAATCGAGGATGGCACTGAATAAATTTTTTTCGTTTTTTTAATTACGGCAAATATTCTGGGACTTTAATTTCGGAGTGAGGTGTTTTTGTTGATTTTTTTTTTTTTTTTGTATCGACGAATTCTCATCGATATTCGGCTGCCTCGAAGTGCCTTGAGGCTACTTTCTTGCAGTCGACACGTCAGGATGAGGAAGAGTTATTTACCTCTCCAGCTGCGTCAATGTCGAGTAGTGCTTACCGCAATCGACCCTTAACTCCCTTTTTATTGGCTGCCCGGACGTCGACGAGTTGTTCACCTGTCGATCTGCCGCCGAAATTACCCGGTGGGACCACCTATATTTTTTTTCAAAATAAAGCTTGTAAGATTTCTTTAATTGAAAATATAAATGCTTTTTCGTTAAGATTATTCTTTATGACGATTTTAAAAAATCAGATAAATCAGGTTTGACAAAAAAATTCAGAAACCAAAATTTTGAAAAAAAAAAACTTTCGACAATTATTTAGAAGTTTTCAGTATCAATGTAATAACGTACCATTAATATCCCTTTGAAAATCAGTCCAGCATGTTTCCGCAGTATTAATAAATGTTAACAGTCAGCGTGGTCGACAAGCGAGCAGACTCGTCACCTGCAAAAAATAAAAAAGCTGTGAAAAGCGCGGTTTAAAGAGTTTTCCAGATTCATCGTGCAAACTATTATAATGAATCCGAACCGAAATCTCCATCACAGTCGACTATGCTATTCGATATTTGATTATTGAAATAAATGAAAATAAAATTTTGAATGTGTAGTAGAAAAATTGGAATTTTTATGGCTGCAGATTGACTTGTTTGAAAGAGTAGTTAGGATGAAAAAAAAAGTTGGACCGCTTGGGGTACGACTCTGGGAAGGCGAGGACAAAGAGCAAGGGGAGAGTCATCAATGCAAATGGCACGAAAGAGCGATTCGGCATCGACTTTTCTATAGGAAAAGCAATGTAAAAGACTCATTCCGGTTGAGGACTCTCGACTGGGAAGTTTCAAGAAAGCTTGCGGGAATCACCGCGGAGCCGAAGGCTTGCACGGCTGTCGATGAAACGGAAGACTTTGCTCGACGATAATACCTCGTCATGCCCAGCTTCGCTCCCAATCGTGAATACCATAAACCTTGGCGTTAAACGTAACCGTACCTTAATTTTTTTTTTTTTTTTTTACCGTTATTCCAAGCTCAACTATAATCAGAGCTTTCACGGTTTATAACGTAAATTTTCATTGGAAATGTGACTGACTGTGATATACAACGACGACAAATATCGCATGGTCGGTGCACAATTTTTTACGAGCGAGCGACGTACACGAGACTCCCGGTATTTAATTTTTGACCCGCACAGCTCGCAACTATTTTTAACGGATTTCCTAAATATTCGTTTTTAATATTGAAAATATTTTACCAATATTAAAAAAATGTTTGAGCATTTTTCATTTTTTTTCCTGGGAAAACAATTATTTGCCCCCTCATAAATCTTACTTTCACATGTTTCGCTGAATATTTTTTTGTTACATTTTGGCGAAATGTAAAAAATTAAATCGGCACACGCGAATTTTTTTTTTCTGAGTGAACGATTGGTCAAGTGCGGTTGAGAAAAAATCTGAACCGCCTTTTTTCTAAAAATAAATAATCATTCAACAACAGAAAAATTACATTTCAACTGCAGAATGTCAATAACGGTCCTCAAAGGACTGAGCCAGAAAAAAAAATCTGGTGACGAAAGGAAAAAATAGACGTCGTGAAAGACGAAACGCCGCGGGCGCTTATTGGCCGTTGCCATTGACCGGCATGTTGCTGCGGTGCGGAACGTTTCCTGGTCGATGACCGAGGTCGGGGACTTATCGAATTTGCGCTAGGGCACGGCTCGCCCGTTCCCTTCTGCCTCCTGCGTGCACTCTCGCCATGTACACATACACACGTACGAAGACACACACACACACAGAATCGATGCTCGAAGCGAATAAATATATCGAGGACGAGCGATTTATTTTTTCCGGATGTGAGGTCAGCCGACGACGCTGGTATCGTAACGGTCGATACTAGCGGGCAACCCAACACACTTTTGTCTGAATTTCTCGTAAAGGACAATCCTTTGACGTTTCTGAGCCTAGCGAAAAATCGTCGATACTCCTTGTGCCGCGGTATAATACCATTTCACCTAAATAAACTCGTAGCTGAATCTTTACCCTTCTAATTTTTCAACATTGTCCCATTCACATTGTGAAAAACATTGTGAAAACTAAAAATGTAATAAAAGATTACATATTTTTTATAATTTTCATTTCTTGTTTCTACTTCGACTCATTAAAATACCTTAGCGTTTAAAACCTATCGAAAAATCGCCAATGCCCCTCGTGCTCAAAATAACACCAGTTCACCTGAATAAACTGGAAGCCCATTATAATTCTCCCCAATCCTTCGACATTGTCCCACTGAATTTACTTCACCCTTTTTTTATTTTTTTATTTCTCTCTACTATTTTAACTCTCGTATACGATACGACGGGGCTAGGCGAGGTTGATTACAGTGCAAATGTAGTGCCCGAGCAAATTAAGTTATCGGTAGCTCGAAGGTTTAATAACGCAGGCTGGCGTGAAAACGTCTCGGATGATACAGGACAGTGTTGGAACTATAATGAAAGTATATCCTAAGGGGCGGCAACCCCTTCGGGGGCTCTTTCAAGAATCTCATTGGGTTTCCTGTTTGTACACTGCGTCGGCGGATCATAAATTTCTTGTACATCCTTCAGCGCGGATATTGCAACACCGACCTGTGACTCCGCAGTTCACGTTAGAAGCATGTGCGTTCATTTGGCTGAACCACGGCGCTCCCATGTCATACCCTCACGTGTGGTACATCGAGCCAAGTGTCTTACTCCAAAATTATGTATGCTGCCCAAAACGTCTTTTCCGCATCAATGAACATTGGACTTTGTCAATGATTCGTGTATCTGTAAAACACAAAAATATGTGTTAATATAACAAAAATATATGTGTTAACGGAATAAATGTTGATATGACACAAGTACGTGTGTCAACAAAATGCTTTAGCATTTATTAATGCAACACAAATGCATGAGTTAATGTAACATACATAGAAGTATATGTATCAGCTTTAAGTAGTAAATATGCGTTAAGTCATAACACACGGACGTAATATTATCTCAACTTGTGTTAAGAATGACTAATTGGACTTAAAGTGTTGAGATAACTGTTGTTGTTTTCGGAAAGCCTGCACAGTTATAACTACAGAAATAAGAGGGTTAATATTTTAGATAAGCAATTCTAATTTGATTGGGAAACCATCTGATATACCACTTATTCTATGGATGGTTTGAGGTTTTTTTCTTTGGCCTTTTTTTACTCCTTCTGTCCTCTCAAACTTCTCGCAGAAAAATATAAATTTCAACTTGCCTTATTCTTCTAACCGGACAGGTGTGCTCCGGCCTCGTAAAGGTCGTTGAGAATTGCACTTTCTGGTACATGAATCTTCCACTTTGTCGTCGTTGTGCATCGTTGGCAAGACGAGCGTAAGAGGAAGGCCGGACAGACGATAAAAGGGAAGCCCGATGAACGGCTCGGGAAAGCCTTGCAGTGGCAAAAGTCTCGTCGATCTTCTTCTAGCTTTCTAAGCGCAGCGTTTATTCCACAAGTTACAACCACCTGGTGAGTTAGCACTAAGTGGAAACAACTCTTGCGCTACCTGCAAAACTTTGCAAAAAAGTATTAATATATTTTTCTTAATTATAAAAATATTTGAGCGATTTCTGTGATTAATTTCGAAATTTTTCTTATGACTTGTTGCAGACTGAAAAAAATAAAATATCACCGAATTAATTTTTATTTGTATTCACGTTTTATTAATTCATATCATGGTTGATTAATTTTTTTTTAATTCGAAATTACCGCGTAAAAAATAGAATTATAAATTTTTGTATTAAATTGGCTGGAGTAATAATAATATTCGATTATCCATCAAATCGGTCTCGTCGATCGTGTCAAAGCTCCGGTCCGCCAATTAGTTTCAAATTCGAATCAATTCAACCGGCTGTCCGTGAGGCATGGGACCGGCGGGGTTTGAGAGTGAGGACATAATTAGTAACAGCGATATCAGGGCAAACCCTAATTGCGCCGACGTGTCATATGGAAAATTTATGCGTTCGACGATGTTCGCGCTTGTGAATCGTTTGCCGTATATACGAATTCCCATGCTTTCGACCCATTAAATTTTGTCGTTCTGCGCTGATTGGTTTCCCAAATTGCGATAACTAGCACAGCTCCACGACGTTTTTTTTTAGTTGCTCTCTGGTACGGTTGCTACATACGCCAGTTATTTTTATTTATATAGTTATTATAATTAATTGTTCAGCATGATTTATTTATATTGTTTTCATTTTTATGAAGCTGAGACATCGGTTATGAAGCATAATTTTTTTTCTCAACGCAAAATGTAATAAATCTTTTCAACCCTTCAGGAACATTTTGCCGATCGCAGTGACCATGTCTTTTTTTGAGCACGAGAACGATGAGGCTTTTTATAATCATAATCATGATTGACAAATAAATTTCGCATTCAAAAAATAAAATCAAAATCCCTTCTGACAGAAATTAAAAAATCCCTTCAATTTTTCCTTGTCCTTGACAACTTTATTTTTTCACCGAAATAATAGAATTCTTTCTTAGGCAACCCGCATTACCCGACTTTAAGCTACAACATCTTTTTTCTCCAAAACCGATCCGCTACATGCAAAGGGCTTGCACGTCCTACTGAATTTCGATCCATCTGTTAAAGCAGAGAAAACTGCTCGACCGGATTTAATTTATAATCGAAGATCGAAACTTCGTTGCATTCTTCCAATACTATCTCTTCGTCCGTTTTATACCTCTCGTGATCGCATTATTTGTGCTTCGTTGAAGTATTTCTCGATACCCGATATACCCCGATATTTCGAGAATTCAATAGAAAATTTTGTGCTCCAGTTTTTCCGGGTCATGCCCAATCCTTCCGATCGCTAAACGATCGGTAAATTGACGAATGTCGATTCCAACATTGCACGCACTTGAAAAATAACGAATTTCAACGGCAGCCCACAAATAAGTGTTCAATTAAAAAAACATATTTAATTAGAATTATTATTGCTTTTTCATTCGAATAAGTGGTAGTAGTGAAACAGATTTTATGCCAAAGATAATATTTATAAAATGATCTGTTTGTACTTATATTATAACTAATATTTATTATAATATTATAAGTAATAATAATTTTACCCTCTAGCAAAGAGCCATCGATCAGGATCTTTCAACCCGAGATTATCTTTGGTACGCTCCAGTCGAATATACAAACAAAACACTTGGGAAAATCCGCTCAATCGTCCAAACATTCCAAACAAAATTCTTCTACATCTACTATTTAATTGGAATAAATATTTATCAAAACGAAACCAACAACATATTAAATTGAGGTGCACGCAGCCTTTTACTCACCTATCAAATACTCCCAAAAATAAAAATAAATCGTAAGAATATAGTAAAAAAGCCAAAAAATAATAAATCCCCGTTTAGAACTCGAAATCTCGCCGCATCGAGTGGGCCAAATTCCAGAGTCGCATTGTAACTCGAGAATCCAAAACTTCCAACGAACGGCAACGAAATTCAATTTTTCCTGATTAATATGAAGCAAAGCATTAATAACGAAGTATAATTGCGGACCGTTCGCTCGGGGTGGTCGGGCTACGCGGGTCACCCGGGGCTTTTTGGCTCGCCGGCAAAATTTCAACAAAACGCGGATAATGCAATTTCGTTGAAGTTCTTTGTCGCGAGAACAAGTAGGCCAAGCGAGCCGCCCCATTTGCATTTAGAGCGCGCGACTCGGGCTTTTGCCGGCGCTTCTTTTGGGACACATTTTCTCACGACTAACCGGCGAGCGCATGAAAACTCCTACCTATGGCAATCTCTTATATATCTATGTCTGTTTCGCAGTTAAGATCGAGCTTATTTATGAGACCGTGGCCGAAAGCCACGAGCAACAAACTGCGTTCGCGGACAATGTTGTGCGGCTTCGCCCGGTGCACGGAAAGAACCTCGGCCGGAAACCCCGAGTGGACCTATTTAAACTTAAAACTCTCCGGAAAAGCTTATTTCATCTCAGACCAGTGGCGGATCGTCGACAACCGGAAGAACCAGTGGCGAAGCAATCTCTCGACTCTGAACGCGGAGACTTTAATAACTTTAACGATTAAAAGTGGGGAATTAAAGCTCTCCTCTCGTGCTTTTCCCATATCCTAAGAAAATTAAATTTCTCAGAATAAATGAGCTTCAACGCGATTACTGATTTTTCCTACCGCAACCGAGACAATTTTTAATTACTCGCGATTGCGAGGTCTCTCTTACCTATTGTTGTGAATACTGTGTTAAAGTACGAGGAGACGAGAGAGAGAGCTTCAAATGAAAATTTAATGGTTTTCGATAATTTGCTTCGTTTTATTCATCTCCCCGGATTTGTACGGATAATTACCAGCGTTGGAAGCTCCGGATCGAGTAATTATGCAATTGATTGTCCACCGATCCACCTGAAAGCATTTACGTTCGATATTATTATTATTATCATTATTATTATTAACTTAGTACTCCAATAGCTCTTACCACGAAAATTCCTGGGATATTTCGTCGTTTACTTGACTTCGATGGTTTATAAGCTCTGGGGAGTCGCGAATGCGAGCTTTCACGCGCAATTTACGAGGTTCGCAGCATCCGTCGATCAGTCTTTTGTGGTCCAAACTCGCAGCCACGAAACCGGGTCACGGAGAAAAGTGTCTCTCGAACTTTGAGAGAATTGAACAGTGGGAGATTGGAAAATAGCGTTGGATGAATTTTCAGATGATTTTTCGAGTTTGTATGTACTGTAAAAAATAAATTGTATGGTTTTTTATGTTCCTTCCGCCGTCTATAAAATTATATAAAATTATTAAAAGTGTTTTCACACATTTGTGGATTTTTTTTTTTCAATGGAAGACTGAAAAATATTGCAAGAAGAATTATTAGCGATGGGCCAAGAATTATTGGTGGAAAAGTTCTAAAATAGTAAAAAACTAGTTTGTAGAAATGTGTGAACGGTAATGGAAACTTTGTTGCACAAACTTTTTTTGAAATTTGAAACACTTTCCCGATTGTACAATAAAATGTTCATTTTTTATTGCCTCGGTTCCGTTAATTACAGTGAATTATTTTTTTCTGTTTAATTGAAGAATCAAAGAAACGGATTTACGTGTTTTCATCAATGTTAATTTTTTTTTTCTGCGGAAACCAGAGGGTTGAAAAATATTGTCGGGAAAATAGATATCAGTCGGGCTCGAATTATGGGAGGAAAACTTCTGAAATAGCATCCGCTTCGCATAAATATTGATAAGAGGAGGTGTGCAGTTAGTTACGAAGCTTCTAGGAGGGTCTCTTCTTATCGATGCACTCCGTCACGTAGACACATTTCCCGGAATCCGTTCAAACTCCATTCACGTTTCCGCAGACGAGTCTCGTAATTGTCTCGGAATTGAGAATCGTCCTTCTGCGAGAGATTCCCTGAGACCGGCGAAACTTTGTGTCTCGGTTTGCCTCCCGACGGATCGTTGTAAACTCGATACACGGGCGTCGCGAAGTACCTACGTAAATATAGCAGCAGCACCGGAGAGGTTGATCTACACCGGAAACAGTATATACTACTTCGTCACTCCCCAGTGACCTCGACAAATCGCGAAAGTTTCCTCGAACGCTTCAACTTCCAAACAAATCAAATTTATTATGAAGCAAAAAAATTTACTATGCATTAACGATAAAGTTATTCTAAGATGCGACAAGAGAGTAGAATTAAATTCGTCGATGAACGAACGTCTTTCGATAGTGTGGTCTATCGATACTGATTCCCAAAAATATTATTAATACACCTTTTGCGGTGCTAAATATTGTAAAGTTATTTTTTAAAAGGCTAAACTGTTCGATGTCTGTGAATAAATTATTTAAAAAAAAATAACTTTGTAATGAGTTCTGTAGTTACGAGAAAAATAATGGTAAGAATATATGAATAAAAATTACTGTAAAACTGTATGACTTGCGAGTGTGGGCGTAAAAAAGGGAGTTTCAAACTTGTCCAGAACTCCTATTCCATACCCTTGCCATACAAATGAATATTGTATTTCTCGAAGCCCTAACGAATCTGTCTCTCGTTACGCGAATCGTGCTTTCGCCATAAAATCGAATCGGAGTTTAGCTTGCAAATTTTTAACGACGAATTTCTTCGTGAGATTCGGCGAGTAGATTTGCCATGGATCATCCATAGCCTGATGCAGAGCAGCCTCTCGTTTAGTGAGCAACAGTGTGTTCCACGGTGCCCACTCGCGTTCAGCCCGAAAACGCACGAGTGTGAGCCGAAAGAGATCGTCGCACTCGGAGATGCCAGATTTTCCGTGCCAGACGTAATTGACCAATCGATAAATTATCCTGGTATCGACCGCAAAGGCCGCTCCTCCAACTTCACCACGCAGATCGGTTTCGCTGTTTCTGAGCTCTCGCAGCATAAGATCGTACGGTTCGTAGACGATCGTCGGATCTTTTCCGGGCCGAAGAATCTTGCAGTTTTCGCAGGTGACGAGACCGCTCGGTGCCAGGCTCGATGCCACGTCATCGAGGTGCAAGAATTTTCCGCATCTGCTGCAGAGCTTGAACGCCGTATCGACCCTCGAATCGGAAACATTCGGGGCTTTTCCCTCGACCGATTTTCTCAACGGTTCGCACTGGTTCGTCGATAGTCTCAAAAGTGCGATCTTCAGGCGATTTCTCAGGGGATCCATGAATCTCGTATCGACGGAGTGCGCCAGTAATTCGAGCTCTTGGTCGATCAGCGACACGACGTCTCGACCCGATCGGCAAGTGTGCTGGGCCGCGTACAGCTTGAGATTTCTCAATGCCTCGCTCCTCTCGATCGTCGACGGATCTTCGTTGAGCAATGATCTATAAAATTCGCGACATTCGCGCGCCCGTTGAACTCTCGGTGTGTCGACGAGAATCTTCCTGCCGTTCGGCATTGTCCAGACTTCCGACTTGGCGAGTCTGTCGAGATCGTCGAGGTACTTTCGTCGGCGTCGCTCGCCGCACACCCGCATCTTTATCGACTCGATGGATCGCAGAAGCTCGATCTCCTTAAAGAGGACCATCGTGCGAGCGGCGAGCTTGCTGATACCGAATAAACTGCGATCTATGCGTGCGTTCTCGCAGACGCGCCAACGACCGAGAACGTTCTGCAGTATCTCGAAATCCGAACGTTTCGTAGGCGGCGATGCGTTCACCAACTCGAATCGACTGGCACGGCAGTGGCGCAGATGGTGAATCCTCTCCGGTTCCGGTGGCGTCAAGGCTCGGGTCTCGCGGGAGAGGTGGCCCAAAGCTCCGATATCCAATCTCGCTCTGTAGGCTCTGCGAACAACGGATTCTCGATAATACTTATAACAAAATAATTATAGAGACTTTGGAAAAATTCTTACGTGAGTTAACTCGCTGTTACTTCAGTCCCCGAATAATTTAAGTCACCGAATAACTTAATTCGCCGAGTAACTCTTTACTCGACTCGTGAAAAGCCCATCAATCGCCCATAAAAAAATATCCTAAACTAAACGATAATATATTACTTCTCGCTTTCCATTAAAACAATTGTTTCCCGTCGAAAAATCTACCTCCTCAACCCTGCGCCCCCTCTCACTAAATGAGTAACAAACACACCTGTAGAATCTCTGGATCTTCGTAGCACACTCTTGCTCCAGTCTAAAAACAACAAAAAAATAATAAATTAAATTCACCGTAAATTAACAAGAGCCAAGTATAACGTCTGACCTTGGAAGAATTTATTTACCGCTAATTGAAGCAATACCAGTAATTACTTCGGTCGTTTCGTCAGCGTACCTGCGGCGCATGCGCTCGTCTTCGATAATTTGCGTTGCGGAGTCTCCAGCCGGTGATGTAATCGACGGCAGCGCCGCGACGAGCGAAACTTCGCCGTGGTACGGAAATGGCTGGCTCGCGATACTCGCGTAAGTCTGTGCCAGCGGCGTTACCAATTTATCCCGCAGGTCTGGCAAACGAGACGTCTGGGTCGACCGGTCGCTCGGCACACTCGTGTACTTGGAACACGAGGATAAAACCACCACGGGCTCGGTTGATTCCGCGGCAATATCACCGACCGTCTGTGTGATCACGTTCGCTTTGCGACGGACAACGCCAACAGCGCCGGCGGGAGAATCCTTCTCGGACCCTCGGTAAACTCGATCCCCAGGGCACGTTTGCGTGATGGCGTCGTGATACTCCGCACCGGTGACGACGTTTCTCCATCCGCCGAGAAAAGGTTTCTCGGCGCAACGGTCCTCTATCTCGACCACGATAACCATCCTTCCAGGCCACGGTTGGAACGCGACAAGGGCCGACGTTGAATCCCTGAAAAAAGCCAAAAAATTTTGTCCCAGTCTCGTCCAATGCGACTTGCGTTCCGTCAGTTTTTACGGTATTAGATTCAGGCACGCAAAGGCGTTGTTTTGTATATATATATATATTTATATATAGAGATTATCGGCTCGAGACTCGTTCGACGGAGAATTCTGGAAAAATAATCGATATCGGATTAGTGCAAAGCAGTTTTCTTTATATTATTTTACTACGAGTTTTCTTCGATGTACTTTTTTGTTTGCGGTGTGATGGAAGTAAATTTTGTGTATGTTGTCATCGGACATTTTTTTTTTTCTTTTGGTGCAATAATGTCGCGAGAGGTTGCAAGACTAATTTTTCTGTCCGTCGTACAAAAGACGTTTTACTCGACTACACGCTGTACACAGATTAATACAGCTTTACATCGAATTTCACAGGCCTCTTAATACTTGCTAATATATCGATACTAGCATGAATGTGTACTTGCAGACTGACTACTACTTCAGTACCTTATGTACTGCCTGTATTTAATATTAAGATCGTTCGCTTATTATTCGGTGCATGTATTTTCTCGTACTTAGAGGTTTTATCTCAGGACTTAATAAGGTCTTAGTCGTCGATCTACACCATTGTTAAAATTTTGTCCAACTTTTTTTTTGTTTTTCACGACTCGTCGACACGCGTGCTCTGCAAGTAAAATATCAATGGCAGCTCATCGGGTGAAACACTTAAAAAAAAAATATTCTTACGTACGGTTACGAAAAAAAATTCGTCATCCAACGGCAGCAGAGAACGGAATTGCGAAGTACTGGTTTTTACGAGTTCTCGACAAGCTTCTCCAACTCGACGAAGTGCTGGACAAGAGAAATAAAAAGTAAGCCGGAAGGATTTCTTGGCAATCGCGACAGAACCGCTTCGTGCTCGCACCCATATTTGTATGCGAGGCGGTTGTGAAAGACAACAGCGATGGCGCAAGATGTCAGGACGGCTCGAAGAGCACATGGGTTAATTATGTGAACGAGCTGTGTTTCAAAACTCCTAAAAGCTGAGGAGTTCGTCGAGCGAACCGAAGCGACGTGCATGAAGGAAGAAGAAGGCGGAGACACCGTCACGGATGCTGTGCGAGAACGAAAACGACTACGATGCGAGTGTAGGAGGGAAGACTCGTTTGTTAACGGAAAACTTGCCCGTTGGGATTCGCAAGGATAACCAAGCTTGCGCTACAGTTGCGGTGAACTATACAATACCGTACGGTGGACGAGCTGCGCAGTCTGTACTACAGATGGCGCTAGTGGCAGGCGTCAGTGCGGAAGGTCTTTCCACTCAGCAACGGAACGCCAACAAAACTTCAGACCACAATTCTTGCTCTGTGTTAATTATTTAAGTTCTAACCGTAGTGCGTTGCCTTCGCTGCGAGGACTTCTCGGCGAATGGTTGTCTCTTTTCTCGTGTTCTGAAAGGAATGCGAGCGCCAAACGCTCATACTTGATCTCCATTTTGCTTGTACTCTTCAAACCTCTGAAGCAGACTTATTTTTCATTTTATTTTTATTTTCAGGACCAGTACGAAGATTCAAATGGATGGGTCGGTTAATCATGCATTTTTATCGAATTACGAGAGGTATTTATATCATCCCTGATACACCATCTTCCAAAGGTTTCAACTGTACTTATTTATATATTTTTGATTTCATAGGTTGTCCATGTGATAGGTAGCGGTGCGGCGTACTTGTGATGATTTTACACCCGAACTCGAAACTTATTCTCTCACACCTGGAATCGACAGTTCGTTCGACAATTTAATCGATATTTAAAAATATTTACAAAATGTTTCTGAAGTATTAGTAAAACTTTCTTGTATATACTTTGAAAAAACATCTGTGCACAGCTCACATGAAGCATCAATTTTTCAAAAATATTTACGAATTTTCACGTTACCAATCCAAGCGACTCTGAATATGGTTGCACACGATTTACTCGTTTTGAATACAATAAGGGATTACCTAGGTAATTACTGAGAAAAATAGTAGTATTGTTTTGTCCACCTGAGTATGGATAGCTTTTTTTTTGTCCGGTTATTAATTAGTTGTACCATGCTGAAACTATTGTTATTACTAATGTGTAAAGCATTGTATCAGATAATCATGTCCGAATTATTAGCGCCGTGTGAAAGTGCTGGTCCTGTAAAAAAAATTATAAATTATTAAACAAAATTCGCATGAGAAAAAATTGTCCCCATCGGACCAAGAAATGTCTTTCAAACGTAGAAGCCTTGTTTGCTGCCTTAGAATTAATGTGACTAATGTTGTTGAAATTACAAGGAAGCAAGTCAAATAAGTAGAGAGAATTCATTGCAGTTTCTTAAATTTGAATATAGCAATATTGATATATACATTTTATAATTAATCATTTTTTATATATATGATAGTTTCTTTTCAAGTTACTAGTAATTCATGTGCTCGACTGTTTCTACTGCAGGTGCGGCGCAACGTTGAGCTTGAAGACTCTCGCTGAACGATCGTAAACTCTCGCATTACTGAAAGCACACACCTGCCCGGACAGCGCTCTTCCCTTTCCACTGGTCGACGTGTAATTACAAGTTGCGATTGGAAAGCCCGAATTACGCGGCCCGCTGAAGTAAACCGACAGACAGATGAGCCAATGGGTTCGATGGAAACCACGTTGAAGTACCAAACTGAAGAGTCCCTCGGGTCTAATTCGAAGCTTCCGAGACATTCCGACGAATGCACAGAGGGTTGCCAGTGGAGACCCGGAAGTTTGATCGATTATCAGAGATAATACATGACCAGGGAAAAATATTGGATGTTTTGGGCAATCCATAAACCAGTAATCAGCTTAAGGATCAAATATCGGCCAAGCCAATATTTTATCATTCAAGCCGATTTAATTAAATCATTAAAAAAATCCCGAATCGAAAAAAAACAGTCTTCTCACGGGACGAAATCGAGTTAGAACACTCAGTCGCTGGAATTATTTCTGAAAATTATGAAATTCAACGTAATTTCAATTTATTTTATCGAATGATGAAATTAATTACATTTCGATGGAATTCTCCAGAACGTAACTCGATGGACTGGTCATTCATTCACCGCGAAATTTTATCGTGACGTTGTATGTTTTTCGAAGGGGCTTTTTTTATGTTAATTCGATTTTATGATTCAGAATTCGAGGGCTCGTAGTCTCTCCTGTCCTGTATCATATAGTAACGAGATGAAACTCGAAACTTCCTCTCAAAGCTTATCAATTCCCTGAAAAGAATTAATTAACATTTCATTGTATAAGGAATACTGGATAGTCACGTAAAGACTATCGACGTATACATTCCACACCAAGAGTTAAACCAGCTCAAAATTTTGATACTTTCGGAAGGAAAAAAATAAATAAAATAAAAAAAAAAACAACGGTACTAAATCATCAACAATAAGTATTCAAAAAGTAAATTTCACGCAACAATAGTAATCTGAAAATCAACGATAATAAGAACCTAGAAAATTAGTTTTACATGATCATGATAATTTAGAAAAAAAATACATCGTCGAAAGGAAGCTCGTTATTTTCAAAAAATAATTGCCCATCTATTCTGTGATTTTTGTTTCAAGGTTTTTGCTGTATCGACAAGTGTCTCGCTTTTCGCTTCTGGCCGGGAGTGTACGCGTTGCCCTTGACACTCTAAATAAATACAAAAACGATTTATCATCGAACCTGAAATGGGTCTTGGCAATGAGGTGAGTGAGATAAATTTTTCTCAGCAAGCGCTCTGAGTAAAAACTGGTGAAATCCTTGACGAAGTAATGGGTTTCGGCTTCGTCACTGGTTAGTAAAATACAGTTCCACGGTGACCATTCTTCGTCAATGTTCCAGCGAACCAAACGCAGATTGAACAGATCGAAGCTTTCGGAGACTGCCGAACGACCGTGCCAAATATTGTTGACCAGATGATAGATGCCTGGTTCGCGTATCACGTACAGCAGGCTCGAGTAACAGTTTCGCTTTTGCTCGTCAGCCCGTATGCCATTTAGCAAAAACGTGTACGGTCCGTAATGCGATTTGTCAATGTTTTGCTGACGGAGCCAGGTACAACCTGATGGATTCGGAATATTGTCGGAGTTTCACGATCGTCGAGCGATTTACGGTGATATCTCCGCAGTCGGAAAAACCCCCGGCGTAGGCTCGACGTAGAAAATAACATCGAACCTCTCAGGAAGCTGAAACATGCGGCGTAACTTCGATAACCGTAACCGTATTACAGAAACTTAATTAAATTTACGCCATTCTGATAGCTGAAATCCACACTGGGCCTGTATCGCTAAATTGTAGCACGTGGCTGACACAAAAATATGTAGATTAAATCTTCTGTTGTGCGATCAAACGGAAATATCAAAGGAATTTGCTATTTTGCTCCCGTACCTTAGACAAAAAAATTATATGGTATTCGAGTAATCTGTGTACTACGGGTATTTGTGATTATGTTTTGATCTTTCTCGTACGATATTAAAATATGTTATCATTCGGATTCCAGAAATTCATTAAAAGTTACGCGATTCTAGCGATGGTAATGCAAATAAGTAATGTAAATACACGTACAGCATGTAATTACGGGAATGTAAGATGGTTTCCGACTGAGTAAACTAATAAATTACTTAATTAATTAATATGTAATCCACGTAGATTCGTCTATGCGATTATACATCATTATATAAAAATCAGACATGATTATTCATAATTTATATGAAGTTACGCCGCATGTGTAGAATCTCAGCAATTATCCAAGCTATCAAGGGATATCGGTGGATTTTTTTTGGCCTTAATGCGGTGGATAATAATTAGGCAGTAGAGTGCTTGGATCACGAGAAGGTTGAATAGCAGTGAAAATAGCAAAGATTAATCTTACTCGAACAGCAGGATAATTTCTTCATCCTGACGTGAGCTGCAAAATCTTTGTACGGAAACATTTTCATGCAACTTCTGCACAATAATTTTTTCGTCTTGATTCGTTCGCGAAACGCGAGATCAGCGACGGACGGATCATTCGGGTCGTCTGGGGCGCAAGTACATGTCGATGCTCCGCTTAGAAATTGCAGATAGGCGACTGTAAATTTCCGAACAATAATTAAATCACCTTAAACTAATTTACAAAAATGATATTAAAAATTTTTTTTTTAAATGAAATAAAATAAATTAATAATAAAAATCAATATCGAATCGTGCATTTGGTCTAAAAAAACTTTTTACTCGATATTCTGTTCCGTAGATTGTCGAGCCACAAATTTTCAACGCCGCACGATAGCAGATCAATTTCCTGATCCAGCAAACCCATCAAAGTGTCGACGAGACTGCAGCGGTGGCCGATCAAAGAATCCTTGAGTAGAATTGACAATTCGATTCTATCCTCGGCACTCCGGTCTTTTCTTGTCAATTCATCGTAGATAGACTTGCACTCACGAGCTTTTTGAATTCTAAGTGTGACCATTTCTACCGGTTTCGCTTTGTAACCGTTCCATCGTATCGGCTTGCAGTGTTCGGTCAAAAAGCGTAGACGCTTCGTCTCTCGTCGATCATCGGCTATGCGCTGCTTGTGCCTGTCCAGAGCCGCCAGCATTTCCGTTGTCCTCTCGAGCATACGATAATTTTCGGCTCTCCTCGAACCCAGGAACATTTTTTTGTTTATCGCATCGAGTCGCGACAGCCTCCAGCTCTCTATCAGATTGTACAATTTTTCGAAATCCGCTCGTGATCGGGGATATGTCTGTCGACGTATTTCGTGCTCGTGTCGCCTTCTGAAAATTAACGACCATACATCAGTCGGTGAAAAATAGCGTGAGAAAAATTTCCGTTTTCACACCTAGGAAAATAAAGTTTTGTACCATACTGGTGCGAAAAACATTTTCTAAACTCGTGTGACAGCAACACTAGTCAGAAGAAATTTTTTCATACTACTATTGTATTTCATAAGGTGTTATCTGCACATATGCAATTCTTTTATCTCGTATGCCTTACTCAAAAGCACGACCGTGTTAAAAAAAAATAGGATATGTGCATGTGTAACAAAAAAAATTATTCGTACCTTAAGGCCACGGCTTTTTCTTCTTCCAATTTTCTACAGTCCTCCAATATTTGTCTGTACTCTCTGGCGCACTTCTTGATGTGCTTCAACAATCGATACGCCCGATAGGATCGTTGAATCGTTCGGGCATTGGCGTTTAAATTTAAACGATTTTCCATCTCCTCGTGAGTCTCGTAAGACTTCGCGGTTTTGTAAGTATCCGAAGTATTCGGTATGTAATAATCCTTCCTGCGTGCACATTAAAACGACTCGGCTGAACTATAACAAAAAGCTTGCAGACCTGTTTAATGAACAATATTCAGCCAACTTGTGATAAGATACTTTGAAGGCTGTAACCCATAGATGAAAGGTAAAATCTCGCAGATAGAAAATTGTACATACCGCAAAGTCTGAGTTGTTCGATTGCAATTCGGTTGACAAGCGGAATCCTTCACATCGACGCACTGCATTTCGCGCGTCCGCGCTTTTTTCTGCCATTCTCGTCGTTTTCGGGACGGGCCCGTTTGCGATGCGGCATTGAGATATTCTACGCTCGTGACGCTATTTACGTAGCCACCCAGGAAGGGTTTATCTATTCGACGATCGTCGACTTCCGTTATTAAAACCATAATCGATATCCACTTTATAAACTTATCGACACAGAAAATATTAAATATTCTACTTAAATTAAAAACATTTTTTCTTTTCAAAAGGTATCGAAGCTTGTGTGCGAACGTCAAGGTTCGATTCTTTTTTTTTCCAACTAGATAAAGGAAAGTCGGAGCGATCCTCATTTGACGTAATTTATTGATGAATTTTGCTAATTCTCGAGCCCACGCTGTAGACATCGTTAATAATCGATCTTCTAGATTTTATGAACAAATGTACATATCGTTGATAAACAATAAGATTCGAGATATCCGTGAAATAAATTAAACATGTCGATTTTCGATGGTTGTAAGAGGACCCTTATAGATTGACACAATTATCGATTTTTTGTTTGTTTTCAAAGTCGTCGATGCTGCGTTTCTTTTACGATTAAAAATCACACAAGTTTGATCAATGGAAAATGTTGATGACACGAAAAATCGAAGACTGGCGGCTCTTTGGAATCCTTCTTATGCCCTCCGGCTAATAGTTTAACGACGATGAAATTCGTCTTTGATACCTTCAGGAGATCGTTTATCTAAAAGATTAGCGTTCGATTACAGTGCTGACAGCAAACAAATTTTTGCCGAAAAAAAAGATTTTTACCTCATTAACCGTACTCGTATTTCCTGGGCAAAGCGACAGCGCGCAATCCAACATATTTCTAGCTCTCTCGAAGTGTCGACACGCCGCGTAGTACTGCTTTTCACTTGTCACCGACTCCTGAAACATAAAAATAATCAACAGTTTCTCATCACGAAAAATGTTGTTAACGATCACTGACCCCGCAATGAATCCTATTTTTTTTTCTTTACTCACATTTCTTTTCTGTATTTGAGAGTTGGTGAGGTCAAAAAATTTTTGATAATCAGCAGCGGGCGGGATAAGCAGCGACGAGAACGGTAATAACCGGTGTTCGTATCGAACTCGTTCAGAGTCGAATTGCGATTCCGGCAAGGGTATTTTGCCGTCCATTCGAAAGCCTACGAGCGCCTGAAAAAATATGATTTTCTTTTTATATTACCTCGCATCAACGACGACGAATTAATTTTTGCAATTGAAAATTTACCTTGTAATAACCGCCGCAAATATTTTGCATTGCTTGACACATAAGCATCTCCACACTAAACGGTCGTGGAGCCACTTTCTTCTTCTTACTCTTCGCGCTTTTTTTGCCACCTCTGCCCTTTTGTGCCTCGCTGTGAGCTTCCTGCTCCATTAGAAATGTGTCGGCTCTCGTCAGCGCCGACACCAACCATCCGTAGAGAAACTGATAGAGATACCAAAATATGTAATGGTACTCATGCACCGAATAGAGCTCCAGCTCGAAACCACTCAGCAGATACATTATCATCACTCGCAACGTGTGATAAAGAATCCACGTGCCAAAACACGCAAGATGTGTTCGCGATGTGTCGCTCTTCAAGGACAAAGTATGCAAGTGCTGGTCAACACGTTCCGCCTGCAATCAATGTTTATATTTTTACCATTGTGTGCTCCACTTTCCAGTTTTTTTTAATAAAAATAAATAATATTGAAACTGATACATGAGATTTACAAAAAACTGTCTAAAAATCTCCTAGTTATATAAAATTGCTTTAACCTTTCAGATACAGGGAACTTTTCGCTGAGAGCATACTTCCATGCTACCTTTTAATAACAATAACGATACAGATGTAATTTTTTTTTTTCCGTATCGCGAAAAAAAACTTTGAGGTACGTCTGTGAATTTCTGCACTTTTTTTTACGTCAACTTGTTATTCGAATTGTTCGAAGTTTGCATTGTGGCAAATTATAGGTCTTTGATAAACAAAGATTCGGAACGTGAAGAGTTCCAAAGAAAATCTTGTATCTCGTCTTTGCACTTCGGTTTTGATTAAAAAAAAACAAAACAAAACCACTCAACGAACCTCGTCGTGCAGCGTGGCAAAGTCTTCCAATAAATGTGCGAGTTTGTCCCTCTGCCGGGCCCTGTTGTGTCCGCTGAGTTGGAGCAAACTGCCGAACAGTGTGCCACAGTGTGCGAGAAAGCTGTCGACGTACTCCTTGGCCTGTTGATTCTGTAGGAGAGTGCTCTTCGGCATAAGCGCCGGTGGAGCTGTGAAATTTCTCGCCGCGTCCCGCAGCACGTCGGTGAAATTTTGCGTACCGAATACGCGATTAGTCGGCAAATATACAATCTGCAACATTGATCGTGACAGTATGCACGGACTCGACCGAGAAAATTCTAAGAAGAAATCCTGAAAATAAGAAAAAAAATATTGGTACAAACTACTAAAATAGATGTTAATGTGATGTACCGGAGTGGACCTCAGTAAGATTTTCTTTTTTAAAAGTGCAATGAAGGGTCGATAGGACTTCGATCGCTTAACTTACCAAAGCGCTGTGAAATCCTGTGCAACCCGATATTTTCGTGACAATTTTCAATCTGTTCAACAACTCGTCCATGTACTCGAGAGCCTCGACTCTCGGTTTTATCTTCGTGTACCTGGGAAAGGTCGGCGGCAGTAACCTCTGATTTACCATCGGATCGAAGCCCATTATGCTTGGATGATTCGCTAAATGCAAAGAGTTCGATAAAATTGAATTAAAAAAAAAAGTCGAACAATCGGCGTTAAATTGTTTTTGAGATAAACCTTTAGATAAATATTCCTACATATCTCGTCGGCCTTGTCCCCTCTGTTGATCGTCTTAATCATAATCTGTATCATGTCCGAGGAATTCGACAGAAGACGCTGGCAGTCAGTCAAGTTTTGAAGCAATTGTTCTTTTTTGCTCATCAGCGAAAGAGTCTGATAGAACATTTTCGTAAATCTTATCCTCGTGTAAAGCGCCAGTCCGTCGTTGTACTGAGAATCAAAAAGTATATATAAACGAAACAGTCTATGCAATATTATAAGTATATATATAAAAGAACAGAAAAAATTTTCTTTTTCTATTTATTGACCCATTTCATATCCGTATGTTCGACTAATTGTGTTACCTATCTTCATATAAATATTTTACCAGTTTTTACAAAATGTCAACGCAAATAGAGGCAACAAAATGTTTTAACAAGGATTTCAAATTTGAGCTCACGTTACCTGTTTCTCAGTATCGTCATCCACAGGTTTAATTCGACTCTTTTTATGCAATTCCTCCTCAACCTCTCTGAGCATAGATATGGCTTTCTGTTCGGTGATATCTTGCTGCAATCTGTAGCCGTACGTGACGCTTTGAAAGTCTTCCTCCTCAAAGACCAGAGCCTTGTTTATGCAATCCTTTATAATCTCGATTATCTTGTATATAGCGTAGCAGAAAGTCTTCAGGGTCTTGTCGACAATCTGTCCGGGCTGATGTAGATACAAATTTGTGAAGACTGTTTGAGCCAGACTGTGACCCTCCAGCCATGAGACTATGCACGAATATGTCGAATCTATGATTCCGATGACTTCCGAAGGACTAAGATTGTCCAATTTTATGGCTCCGGATTCAACCGCCTGAGCGTAAGTGTACGGCTTGTTGTTTCCTCTGTTGCAGAGCATTCCAGCGTCCATTTTTGGATCCATCATCTCGATGGCGGACATTGCTTCGAAGAGGCCAAACAGCTCATCGTGCAGGAGCTCCCCCAGCTCCAAAGCTGACAGTATACATATATACATAAATATGATTTTTTCTCCTCCCCTGGCAAGTTATGGAGGTTGAAGCACTTCACACTAGTCATACAAGTGCTACATTTTTACAGTCGTTAATACAAAGGTTTATGCATATATTCATTACAATGAATCGTTATTTGAGTTACAGTACGTTTCCTTGACGTAAAGAACCATTAATTGCAATGAATGTGCCAAAATATTAACTTGCCTGTATCGATTTTCAGAAAGACAAATGATTGTTCAGTTTTGTTTTTTTAAATAATCCATAAACTTGTCTCGAAAGCATTCTACAAATGAACAATCCAGGTATTCGATAGCATTTTTCATCTAATTATTGCCTTTTGTCTATCGCTCTAAAAAATTCCCTTGTCAGCGAACAGCTGTAATTTTTTACTGGAAAATTCTATCGAATATTTAGACAGTAAATACACCGAACACATTCGAGGAATAAAATGAGCCATGATACATTCAAATCTGGCAAAAAAATTGCAAAATTATTCTTTGAAAAAACTTAACGAATATGTGCATTTTTGAAAATTATGACAAACAAGTAAACATTTTTTTCATATCCATTGCAACTAATGTATTGAACACATCAAGGAAGTCGGCAGTAACAGAAATAACCATTCGCTATGATAAATTGACGAGTAAAAGTTGGTGTAAAACGACTTTAAAAACGCGGCTCTCGTTTGACTAATGTAAAGCTGTCCAACCTCCTTGAACGAGAGGTAAGCTGTGATTATCACCTGTGATGGCATTGAAGAACTTCTGTGTGATGTCGACCCAGTTGTAGACGGCCTGATCGAATCTGCGATGCGAAAAAAAAAAAAATCGAACATATGACAAAATAGGTCGAAAGTGTTTTGTAGTTCGGAATACATGGTTCGCAAACTGAATAAATCGTTGGGAGGCAGAGCGCGAGAGGTTAATTTAAGTTATTTTCGATAGTCGTGGTTCCGACTTCGTCCGAGTATCGCGTCAACCTTTAGAATCGAAGAAATCGACATTGTCGCTTCGACAACATTGCGAAATAATAGACTTACTGCGATTCCTTGTCATCGGTCACGTAAATTCTATCACCCACCGAGGCTGCCATGTTTTCCGACTAGACTGACGCACGGTGCTGCCCAGCAGCTCCGTGTGGCGTTTACAGCTGACCGATTTTTTTTTCTCTAATAATTCAAGAACTTCTCCTCCATCTAGCGGTGCTCGAGCCGTTCACAACTGACCGATCGGCTGATGTACCATATCGCGGCTCCATCCAAGCGACCGCGGAGATTTCTTCAACTAAGACGCCAGCTATTTCGCCTGGTAAGAGCGAGAGGAACGAAAGATCGATATGCGCAGAGATCAAAGCTTATCTTTACTCATTCTTTCTTCTTCATGTCCTAAAAAGAGAAACGTCAATATTGTTATTTTCGATCGAACTTAAAAGCAGCCCGTCTCACATGATAGCAAAAACGAAAGGAACGAAAGATCCGTAGTTCGCCGAGGTCAAACCTCGTCTTCACTCCGAGCGCTTCGCTTTCAGTATTCCAGAAAGCGAAACTAAAATATTCGACTTTTCGTCTTGCCGGAATAAGTTACGCATCTCGCATGAAAGATTCGCGAATAGGAAACCCATTCACAATTTTATTTGTCCCATTAGACCATCGCCGAAGCTTCGCTGCCTCCGTGCACTACAGATGGCATGTCATTGTCGAGAACGGTCTGACGGGTCAGCGCATGTAGCTTCGCGCAGCGTGCGATCTATAGATAAACACTGAACACACACACATGCATCCTCGCCACAATCGCGCGTGCATAGATACACTATGCCGAGCCACGTGGATTAGATGCAGCTGTTCAGGGTTGAGCGCCCTGTTGACTTGGCGCACGGTTAATCGAGGCAGGGATATAAAAAAAAGCGAGCGACATAACTGACAGCGTGCTTGCCAGTAGCGAGCTCCCCGCGTGTGTCGAACGGCGGATAGCGGGAGAGTTACACACGCCGCGGCGCCGAGGTAATGTCGATTCCCGAGAAGAGGAGGGGCACGACTCGACAGCTTTGCCTCGCGCGAGTACGTCGGTGAAGGACGATAGCATCCGCGTTGAGAAACTGTGTGCGGTGACGCGGTCCCGCAAGCCTCTGACGGCGGAGTAGGGGCCAGCAGTTACACGTGCGAAATCGAATAAGAATGACTTGCTGAATGAACCCCCTAGCGGTGGATTCGCACGCCACCCCTTCGTCGAGTTCTCGACCGCAGCGCTCAATCGGTACTTCCGGCTATAAAAAGAACTTACAGATTTCCACGCTCTTCCAAGCTGGACATTTTAATTTGTTCACCTGATAACTATATGTAGAGTAGTAATAATGGAAATTAATTTTTTCGTTCTGCGATTGCTATTACGGCGATAATTAGTAAGGATTAATTACTTGAGACGTAGGACGAAAATATTTTTTAATGGTTTCAATTGTACCTTTTTGAGATGTTTCAAATACTTTGATAATATTTGGGAAAAGTTTCTTTTTTTACGGTAAATGTGAAAGATTGCATTGGTAATAAAAATTGGTCATTTTGAAAAAATATGAAAAATGTAACGTACTGGAATTTAAAATTAGCCTTAATTACTGAAATTGAACATTAGTTTACTTTTTTTTGAAACATTAAACTGATATTTAAAAATATCTTATCACTGTGTTTCAAAAATATTCCAGTAATGTTGACAATCTATGTATCTCGTATCTCAAAAATATTTGAGAAACGTTTAGTGATTTCAAATATTGACAATATTTGTGAAATGTTTTCAAACGATTTTTACTACACGTCACGATAATGTCGACATCGATTCCTAACCACACGATCCGAGTTTCACGAGTATCGAAAATAGCGATCAATTTTTTTAATGTATTTCCGTAATTTTTTACCACGTATAATTTCATCTTCGTATGAAAAAAAATCTCTTCATCGTAAACGTTGAGGTTAACGAAAGTAATAATAAATCAGCCCTAGCCTTTCTTACCGACAACAATGTATCACGTGACATTAATGTGGCATTCAGGTCCGCCAGAGGTAAAACAGTTCGACCCGTCCGTGAACACCAGAGTGATTTACGATTTTCTATTGGCTCGTTCCGACCTAGACAAAAACACGTTTTATAGTTTTTTTAATTCCCCTTTGGGATCCATAAAAAAAACATTGAGAAATACATTCGCGGTTGAAGAATTAAAAATGTCTCTGCGTCTCGCCGTGTCTCTTTCCTTCCGACTGAATTAAAAAGGCAATTCTCTGCGCCTATCGAGCAAAAGTGATTCCTCTCCAAGGCAAGGTTATTTCGACTTCGTACCTTTATCTATTTTTATTCTCGTCACATAATAATAGTCTTACGGACAAGAAGCACACCTGAAACTACGAGAGTCCTATCTATAGCGCCGAATGTAATAATATCTGCCCGATGGAATTTTCGTCGCTTTATACCCAGTCCTACGCTCGTGTCGTCCGAGACGGTCTTCACCGAATGGGTCTCGGGCTACCGTTTCGCCAGTTTCAGCGGATCAGCTGTGCGGTGATAGCACGACGAGCGCCTTCCAATGCCGAGAGCTTATAGCTTTCGATCGCTCGATGGTTTCCCACGGGTTTTTACGACACGTGGCTCATCCCGATGCCGTTTACTATCGACCTTCCGACAAACCATCGTGCGCTGACACTACACGGCTTTGCGTCCGTCTCCACGTAGCTCCGCCGCCATTTTAATGCGACCCTACCACAGTGACGTGGGAGCGCCGTGCTTCCACCTACCTCCCGCCCGGCGCCCCTTTCGCTCTCCTCCCATGCCTTCACGTCCAAATATTACTCTCCCACGTAGCATGGTTTTAGCATTCTGCAATCAATGACTGCCGATTTCTGTAGTTCCGCATTAAACAGCTCGGTGGGATTCGCCTTGACCCTTGCACGCGATGTATTTTCTCCCGCGCACGTTCCCCGCCCGCCGTATAATAACCGTACTTGTGCGTAACGACGCCCCGGCGTAATCTTTACAAGCGGGCGTGGACATTCGCCGGCAAGATAACCGAGTTATTTGTTATTAAATGACGCGTAGTATTTTCTTTTTTTTTTTTTGTGGCACGTTTTTGTGACAATGGCAGAGAGTCGTTTGAGGTTAGAAATTACTTGGTTCGCTATTTTCGTCGGTAACCTTCGATGGATTGCAGCGGTATAAAAAAACGATTCGACATTTACGGTCGAAAGGAAAGTGTCATCGAGAGCGGATATCGTGTCGGCTTTCGGCGAGACTTTTCTCTTGACCGCACGTACAACGATCCGTGAGAAAAGTTGTTTACAATTTGGCATGTTTGGTTCCAAAAGCAGAATTATCGCTGTGTGCCGTATTTCCTCAAGTAGGATAAAAATAAATAATGAAAAAAATAATTATTGAAATTGATCATTTATCAAGGGATTAGTCCTACTCTATATTAAAGAAGGAACATTTCAATAGTTCTATGCTGTAAGTGTCCTTCTTGGAAAAATTGATGTATTACGTAAATTGCTTTATATCAAATTAATTATAAAATAGATAGGAACATACGATCCTGGAAGTTAACCTCCATTCAACTCTCTACCCGTGCATTAAAATATTTGACTTGGCTATCGTCACAAAGACGTACGAAGACTGCTACACGAGTTCAAGTGCGAAATATCTATATCCAGTGTGTAGCAAACGCGCTCTCCCACTCGAGTACGCAAACACTCAACGACTTTCACGTTTTGAGGTTACCAAAACCTCAAATCTGTGTCTACCATTCGACAGTATTTATTTCCCGATCAGCCATTTTTTTTTCTCTAGCATAGTTCTCCAATAAACTAACAACGTAATTGAGATGGAATTAATTCACATCCTCAGTAACGACTCTACAGCAAACAAAAAATATGCACATTCGTAATAATCGTTTCATTGTGCAAGTAAATGAGCTTGGCGTGAGAGAAAACCGATTAGGGTAATTAATTAATCGATTCAACTTGCAGACTGTTGTCCGTCGAGCTTCGTTGCCCCCGTCGGACGAGCCGCCTTGCACGCTCCTCGCTTCGTTGCGCCGTGGTTTGTTGTTCCTGCATTCGCGCAAAGGCTTGCCTCGTGTAACACGTGCGTCTGTATTGACGGTCTGTAAAGCCGGAAGGGCAGGTCGAGTGAACGTATAAACATGCCGTATGACCTTGCGGCGTTCTGCCGTCGATATATTTACCCATACACAGACGATAACTCTTTGGACTCTTGTCAGTTCCTCTTTTTTTTCCACCTCGTTGTACGTTACGAGAAACGATCAGCATCGTAGGCCACGCGCAACGAGAGACCGTGAGCCACGTGTCTAGATGAAACTTTAATCCATCCGTCCTCGAGTGACATAGATTCCAGCCGCTTCCTATTTAGAAATACTCGTGCGACGAGCAGCTCCACACGTACACGTTCCGACCTATGAATTACATGTGTACATATATAGATATATATATATATATATATATAAGTAGGTATATATGGAAGTACACATAATTTGTTATTTTTCAGCATGCTCTCGGCCGCCGCTTCAACTTACCGTGACCTGGGACGCGTACCGATGCTGATTCATCATCGTACACGCACGTCGACGCCCGATAGAACACGGGCACACTTAAGTATCCTGCGCCATTGCTCCTGTTCCGAGCGCTGGCGTCGCACCGGTGCCCAAGCCATTCAGTGCCCTCTGACGATGCCACGGAAATCACGTAATTTACCGTAAACCTGCTCGACTGGCGGCCGGATCAACGACACGGGGATTAAAGATAAACCCGGTTATTTACGTAGCCTGTCCACTTCAACCGAACGACGCGGTCCTTGCTCGATCCTACCGTTCGCTCTTTCCGTTGATCCCGATCGAATCCACGATCAAATTTTGGATAAAATTTATTTGCCAGCAACGAAGTTTCCGCCACTATTCTTTCTTTCTCTGAAATTGTCAGCGGTATGTTAACCGTGCCACATACTGTATTTTTGTCAAGGTAATTTATAGCGGGCTTACGAATATCGTTTTTCGCACTTGCATCGTAAGTTACTGTTTTCGTATCCAAATTTTTTTAGTGCAGTATCCTTATTTATGCGAACGATTATTCATACGAACATCAGCGCGAAACGTTTCTACTTACGTTGTACATTGTTGCTTACCGTCATATCAGCCGCCCCTGTGATGGAGCGTGAAGTTAAAAGTAGAGTTTATGACAAACCGGCGCAGCTCTCTCACTTCAAGTGTGTAAAATCATAGGGATAAACAACGACCAAACGTCGCAGTTTAGGACGACCCCGCACGCGCGATCCCTATTGGATGCGTATTAAGTGGTGGGGATATCGGAAGATGGCGCTTTTTCTCCTGCAACGTCAATCCGCTGGAACATTGGCTTTACCGGGGAACTTCACGTTCCTCGCAGTGTCGGACAGTCCGCATCGGAGACTGGATTTTATGCAGAATCATAGCAATCGCCTTCCGTACGCAGTTTGGGTTAAAGCGAATACGAGTTCTCGAACCGCTTTCAAACGATGACTGTTGAAATACACCAAGAAGTCGGACACTGAAATCTCATGTTGCATCGCTGGATGCCCGTCGATATGAACAGCCATATTACATTTCTTCGGATCTCCGCGAAGTCAGCGTCTCGGACCGCACGACCTACAGCAAAAAAATATATACGTATATCGACTACATGCATAACAAAACATCGTACGTTAAACGTTAAACTCGTCGTTTTGACCCGACGTTGCCCTCCGTTCCGACAACGCTTCTACTTGTACTCTCGCTGTGTCACGCTTGACCCAAAGTCGATGCCTCTACTAGTGCGCTTGTGCATCGATACATAGTACGATATATATACTAGAGCCAGATTAGGCTGTTTCCTATTGGTCCTGGCAGTCCAATCAAATTGCGTGAAAACGAGAATCGCGAGCGAGGCTTCAATTTCGTAACGGGATCTCTTTCCTTGTCCACTACTTTTCGTGAATTCCACGTTAGTTGAAGAAGAAAAACAAGTTTGACATAAAAATAAAATTAACGCACACGGTTGAATTATCTGGTTGTCGACGACGTTTCGGTCGTGCCACTGGCCGCGAGCGCTCGGCTTTCCACGTGCTACCGGCGTGCCATCCTGCGGTTACAAGTGAATCACCGCGGCTCCGACCGTAAGCGAGCGTCTAGTTTCTGTTTCGCATGCGGAACACATCGCGCGCGTACATGGATTTTCTTTACACAATAAAACTAACCTCCCACTCCGATGTACCTGCATGTGTCAAACTACCACTGATGAATACGTCATACGTATAGCCGTTACAAAGCACATGCGCGTGGGTGGTTCAAATTTCTGCGAAGCGCAAGCGCGTGATCTTTTAACTCTCGCTGAGCGACGAAGAGGAGTTGGCTGGAGAAGGGGAGAGGGGAGGGGAGGGGGGGGGAGAGAAACGACACGTGCCGAGCGTTTTAATCGTAGCTGAGAACGACTACTGGTCTTCGCCTATCCGTGAAGGGCCTTTCACGAAAAAAAATATATATATATACGACAGATGATATTACAGCGCGGCTCACAGTCGTGTGCGTGAGATTTCGTTTTTTTTTCTCTTTTAATAACCGTGCACTATAAGTTCGATGAGACGGACAGTCGGACCCGAACACGTTCGAGCACGCGTGGTCTCGAATATATGCCGGAACACTTGCCGGTACCTACGAGGTCAGCCGACACGTGTGCCTCGAGCACGTTTCCTCATCAATTCTTATCCCATGACGTAAATATAGTTGTTTTCCATATCTTTTGACTGGTTCGCGATGAAAACATCTTTGGTAACAGAAAAAAATGAAGATTTTTTTTTTTTTGTCTCAGAGCACTGAAAATAGTGCGGTGCGTTGGGAAATCCAATTTTTGGACGGCACGAGGATGCACGTGTGGACGGATTCTTGAGATGCCTGACACGTAAATTCCCAGCCAAAAATAATATTAGATGAGAATTTTCCACACTTCGTAGTGGTATAAAAGTCCAGAGAATGGAACAATATTTTTCTGGTTTTATTATGTAAAAAGGACTCGGTCCGTATACTGAATAAATAAATAAGTATATAGGTTATTTGTGAACCATGTATAATAATTTTTCCTCGAGGACCTTACACATGCCAAAGAGAAAAAGTAAAAGCAGTAAAAGAGCGTTTCGCAACGGCACTGTTTGTACACTCACGATACATTACGCCGCGAAACGACAAGGAAAAAATAAAAAAAATTCGATGACTGCTAATAGGCGACTCTACGACTCAGACGCCGAAGCTAATAAGGTAATCGAGGTGACAGAAAAAAAAAAAGAATGAAATCCGTATCGCGATAATATCCACACGTGGTCACGTCCACGCGCCAGTGACTGTTATATAGGTGGAAACACGATGAAGCGACGTGTCTGACCTCCGATCTCATAACCTCAAAGGCAACAGCGCAGCTGGCTAAGGTTGTCGATCGATAATGGTCGATTCTAGTCCCACCCCTCGGACTCGCGGTGCGGCGGAGTTTTTTCAAACGTTCGTTTTCCAATGCTCTTCCCGTACAGTCACGTGACTATGCAACCTTATAAAAACAAAAGTTTCCAGCATTGCAGACCATTACAAAGAAATATTACTAAGATAGTACTTTGGAATATTCTGTTAAAATATTCTGACGAAGCTGACAAATATTTCGGAATCGCCCTTCATCTTTCGAGAAATGTGCAGGTAAAAAAATTATTGAAATATCATTGAAACATGAAAAATAATGCTATGCGGAAAGCAGAACTTTCCGAAGTTAATTTTCATGAAAAATTACCCGATATCTTGCAGTAATAATAGCAAGCGATAACAACACTGTAGCAGTATCAATATTTGTACATTTATTTGAATCAAAAGATCTTTTCCCGGATAAGACACGCTCGACAACATCGAACGGTTCAAAACTTAAAAAATTACGTCACGGACGTTTCGTATCAGTGTTCGCAATCTCACCAATAAGCGTATTCCAATTGAATCCTTAGACCAAAGAATTCCTTCTCGTAAGATTTTTTTTGTCTTAATAACCTTCTTTTTATAAGACTGTCGAGCTTACTTGTCAACAGTGACAGGTTGACATTTTTTGCACAGTCATTCCGGCTGAAGGGAAAAAAAATTTAAGTCTAATTTTTACGAAGCGGCGCCACCGTCGCGCGCTCGTGTGGATAATCGACGATGAATCATCGTCAGGGATCGTCGCCACGTGTGGTATTAAACGGTCTAACCTGTCTTCGCTGATAAGCTTTTATATTCCGTTTTAACTCTCCAAAGTATACATATCTCAAATATATTCGGGAGATATAGTTCGAATTATCTTGCCGCCCCAACTACGCGGAACTGATACGCCGTGTTCCGACAATGAGGTTGGAATTAAAAGAAAAAAAAAAAGACAGAGCACACATTAACCAACTTCAATTCCGGTCGATTGTCATTTCGTCCCACCGTCTCGAATGTCTTACAGTATCCTGACCAATACAGATAAAGAATGAACACTCACAGTTTGCTCTTATCTATCGACGCTTCGAGCTCTCCGCAACGTGCGTCATACGAAATTCCGTACTCGCTTTACGTAAGCTCTCGAGAGCGAGAGAGACCGAACGAAACGATTAGACGAGCTTGGATCCTGCTCGATGCGCGAAGCGATCCGACGAGAAAAAAAACGCAAATAGTACGCGATATACTTTTGTGTACAAAGCTTCGGTGAGAAATCATTTCCGTGATTATTCTCGTAGCTTTGTCGGTAAAAGAACTTCATCGCGTCTGACAAATATGGCTGCTTAAAAATATTAAAAGTCACTCATTTTCTGGGAAATCTTCTACAAAGATTTTCTATAAAAATTGCACTTTTTTCGTAAGGACTTTTTTTTAGCAAGGTTCAAAATCCCGTCTCGTTAATGGCTGAAAATATTTTTAGAAAAATTAACACAGAAAATTTGTCTTTTCTCACTGAATAGAGATTCACCTCACTTAAAGAGGAGAGATGAGGCTAACCTAAAAAAAAATGTGAAAATATAAATTCTTGTCCGGCTTTCCGATAATGTTCCTTCGTTCGCAAAGCTTCTTTGCTTGTTTGACTTCCTCACATAGAAAGCTTTTTTGCAAATGAAAAAACATTGTTACAAAAACGATATGAAAATTTGTACACCGTAGCAACGCTACCTTTATGCGTCAAAAATGAAACGAAAATTGTTCGTCGCTGTTTAATCTGTTGACTCGCTGACGAGAATACAACGAAAGTGCAAGAGCGCCGTTAATCGATAACTATTTAACTCGGCCATTGTTTCCGCGTCAGCTGTTCAATGAAACGTGAAAAATAGAATTTTATATCCAAGAAATTGGAATCGAAGCTGGATCAAACGTGGTAAGCGCTGTCGGTGTTATCGTCGTTGCACACTTGTTTTCACAAGCTGGAATAACGGCGCGCTCTGGCGCCGCCACGTGTACACTGAGTTTCTAGCTCCGCTGATATAATAGTAATTATAAATGAATTACAAAGAATGTTCAAGCGTTATAGGCTATGTTTACCCAATCGGAAATATGTACACGAATAAAGACCTCGGTTTGTTGATATACGAGAATGACAAGAGCCTTCTAACACATTATCCACGTGTCGGTAGTATGACGAAGGCTCCTTGTTTACGGGCAAGAACTATATAATTATAGCACGACGAGTCGTCCGGCGAATTTACTCGGCGGCCCTCTGTAATTGGATAGATCGTACCCGAAGACTCTTATCGAAGATTGCAATTAAAATTGTACATGATGATTTTTCATAACAGGATGCAATTTTTTTTTATGGCGCTAAATAATCCGTTTTAAGAGCGTTATTAATTCCGTTTAATTTTAATCGCGGGAATTTTTGATATCTTTGTACTGCACATTTCTTATGTATGGAATGGTACTACAATTATTATTATTATTATTTAAAAAAAAATTAATTTTCGTGATCATAGATAGAATTTAAAGTGCCTGAGCTTAGATTAATGAAAGGGCGATTTCAAAAATAGATTTGAATAATTAATTTTAAAGGTGTTACTACAGTTTGATTTAAATCGAACGAAATTTAAATACCTTCTGGAATTTTTTTTTATGACCTACTAAGATTACGTTTCTTTTTTCGAATCAATTTTTAGAACACTAATAAAACTACAAATAATACGAAATCAAATACTCATTATTCAAACCAAAACATCTTTCGGGCAGCGAAAAATAACGGCTTGCGGCGTTGTGAAAAAAATATTCCCGGTTTGTTCCCCGAATGGTATTTTTTTTCTGTTATTTTTTTTTTCCACATGTGCCTATAAATAGGTCCGAAAAAACATTGTAAAGATGAGATAAGCAGAAAAATAACTACTTCGATTTCGTTTCTAAATCGTTGAGCATGCAAACACTTAAGCTCAAAAACGAAAATATTTCGTAACACGAAAACGTGACATCAACATTGAAGACAATAATGGTAAATGTGACGTTAATCTTGTACTTACGATGTATATCTTTGCCACAGCTATTTTTTTTTCTGTGGCTTTTTCCAATGTCTTGGAACATAAACATTTCGCTGCAAAAAAATACGGCGAAGCTCTTCCTTGATCGATGATAATATAAAACGATAATTTGTTTTTCAAAACTGTTAAAAATTGTTGCCCTTCAATTCAAACAGCTAAGCATTTCCACTTGAACAGTCCTCAAATGAAAATTATTTGGCGTTTGTCTGCAAAAAAAATTAAATAAATTAATGACACCAATATTTTTCTCCGAATTTATGTCTTTAGAAATACTTTTTAAATACCATTTTTCCGATGACACAGAAAATAAAAATCCATCTTCATCAATGTACGTCAAAGCTCTGTGTCGCTTTTTTCCCAAATGTCACATAAAATCCTGTACGAAATTTGTTTTTCAACCCCTCTGCTGGTCAACACTTGCGAAATCCAGATCATTTTGCTTCTTCTCTCAGAAAAATAATCAACGTTTGTCACGTCGACAATTTTTTTCTAATTTATTTTTCTAGAACATCTCCTTTTTTTTTTTAAATTAATGGCATTTTCCAATGTAGTGGAAGGAAAGCGTATCGCTGCAGCAATAAACCCCGAAGCCACCGCTCTCGAATGCTGTGTAGTCCTATAGGTCGCAGTGCGTCTGCGAGGGGGGAAAAGATTGGATGTATACATGTAGGTACGTTGGAGAGACTCCCCGAGTTCTCTCGATGCTTATGGAAGAGTTCGCTCTATATAGGGCGGTCCCGAATGAGGTATGAGGTGGGAGTCAATGACCTTCGCGACTTCAGCCACGTGCGGAGGGCTCTAACTGTTCTGTATAGGCCCACGCGCGAGTTTCACACCGTCCCGTTTCCGCCTTCCCCGGGCGTCCTCCATTTCATTGACGATGACGCAACGAGAGTCACAAAGATGAAGCTTCCCTGAAAATTACATCGAACGTTAAAAAAAATTCAATGCGCATGCTCATGCAGTCGATAATTGAATTTGAGGTTATGAAACGATCTCATTGGGTTCCTCGTTTCTTCATCTAACCTTTCGTGTTGTATTTTGAGACCGAAGTGATTTCATTTTTTCTAACGTCGATTTTTGGAACGTTTGAGGACGGCTAGAAAAGGTTTTTTTTTGCCATGGTGAAGCATCATACTAGAGTTTGATTATTTCACGGCTGAAAGCGTATTGGAATTATATTTTTGACGAGTGCGTCGTTACCGAGATATTCGAAGCTGAGGTTAAGTTGATTAGCTTATAGATTCGTGGCAGACGAAATATGAGGAACGGAATATTTTATCGTACGACTGTCGATTGAATATTAGCAGTGGAATTAATGTACTGTTCAAAAATCTCTAATGGGATTTATAAATATCTCGAAAAAATGAGGCTACGATGTCGTGCATTCGAGGACGAATGGCCGATCTGCCGAAGCGGCCACGACGGACGAGAATCGACTGGCAAAGAGCTTCGCCATTTTTCGCTCGTCGTTGCAAACTTCGCGACGCGCATCCAACGATTTTCCGACAATTAATCAACGAAATTTCCGGACAGCTGGAGTTCCGTTTGAGAAAAAAACTGAAACACAAACAAAAAATAATTAATCTGCAGTCTTGCCTTTTCGCTCGTTCTCCTTCGCGCAGGTTCGTCCGTCTCGCTTCCGCTCTCGATGGTCGCACACGAAGCGACGGTTACGACCTCGAAGGGGAAATCTTACGGAACGCAGCGTGCAGCGAGGGGAAGCGAGAAGGGGCGAGCGCACGTGGCTCTCGTTCATCGCGACGCAACGCTTTCTCTCCCCGATGAGAGGCCACTGCTGTACACTCGCTTATATCTAACGCTACGCTACCTCCGCTCGCTGTCGTTCTCCTACCGCTGTTTTGTGTTGTACGCTACGATCGACACACTCGTGCGCGTTTCGCCATCGAGCAGTCGTCGTATAGCTCGGCTATCAGAAGCGGTTGGCACCTCGGACGGAACGGTCCGTATCGCACAGTCTTACGCGTCACATCGATAACAAACACGGTTCGGAACATTTCGTTTCGCTGGGGCACACGTTCGACATTTTTTAACTCTCGAGTATAGCGGTTAGGATTGTCGTCGACAATTTTCGATGCGAATAAATCCTCGACGTTCAATCGCATATTCTCGAACGCTTGTGAATCGAATGCGGAGTTCAGTGCTTCGGTTAGTCGCGTTACCGACCGACGTTTACCAAGCGTGCTGCATGCGGTGATTGGACAAAGGATTGAAGACCGTTGCGCCAATTGAAACAAAAAAGAATTAGGTAAGCGCACGTGCCTCGTTGCGATGGTTTGATTCGACCACAGCTAATTGTGGTGCGATCGTGCTTCATTGAATCTTAGTTACACGCCGTTGTATTTTATTTTGGGAAATCGACTTTGCTACTTCGTATCTTTGTTTTTATGGAAAGTAGCCGTTAATCGAGTCCCTTTGTTCGAGTCGTTGCCGCGAAGTCGAGCAGTGAAACAGAAGCGGAATTAAAAATGCTTCGTCCGCATCTCTGAATAAGCTTTGTTTTTAATTGGCTGCTAACGTTCGAACCGCGAAATAGCGTCGATTTTGAAAACATTAATATTTTTTTCAGTCTCACTGATCCGTCGGATTACGGTTTACGTTTTAGAAATATTTCACACTCGTCGAAAGATCTTTCGATCGATCTAAAATATATAAAAATATTATTTTTACATAACGTATCTGGAATTAAATATTCTAACGCATCTGAAATATTTATGAAACTGATAAAATGATTTGAAATATTTATCATTGCATGTTTCACCGAAATATTTCTGCAAATGCCCCACGCTCAAGCAGATATGTCGGTGCAACTTGGATTGATGACGCAATCTTTCACAATTGGCTGAAACATTCGAAAAAATTATTTCAATTGAAATTATTTGAAAAATATCAATCAGAAATTTATGAGACGACCAAAAATTTTTTTTTCTAAACGTTTCACAAATATTCATTAATAACGATAAAATATTTTCAATTGTCATGAAACTCATGAAAATATATTTGTGTAATGTGGCAACTAATATTCTACCCGTGAATCATCGTTATCTCGAAAAAACATTAAATTTGTTTTTGTTAGTAATTTTAGTACTTTAAGTTTCGATAATAATCCATGTCTTACGTGACTTGAAAAAAAAAACAATTTTTCTACCACTTATCTTCTTAACGAAATATGCTGCATTATTTTCTACACATAAAACATAGTTTTCGGTATTGAATTTTTTTTTATTAACCATTCTCTCCGGTACTCGGCCTTGAGTATTAAAAAAAACACAAGCCGGAAAATTTTTGGTATCAGAAAAAAAATACAAAAGCACCGAGATTTTTTAATTACAAGCAAAAAAATAGTTCAAAAAAAATCTTAAAAAAAACAAAATACATTGGTTCACAGACAAACTTTAATCCATACATTAAGCAAAAAATTAACTTCACAGTCCACTGACCAACTTCATTATGCATTTAACCAAATGACATGAAACCAGAGCATCGGCTTTAAAAAGAAAGTCCCATTTAAAAAAAAAAGGTCATGAAGCAGACTCAGAAATTTCAATGATAAAGTCTCAATTAAAAAAAAATATTTGCAATCAATTATTTTCCCTACTATATTTAGACCCCTTTTTCATATCACTCCAAATATTTGTATCTCAAAATCGACATTTTTGGGCGTTAATTCCCCCTTATTAATTATTTCTTTATCTTCACCAATATTAAATATTTCTGAATATTTGAATTTCAGATTCGACATTGGTTTTTCGTTGATTCATCGGTTTTAAAAAGAAAGTCCCATTTAAAAAAAAAAGGTCATGAAGCAGACTCAGAAATTTCAATGATAAAGTCTCAATTAAAAAAAAATATTTGCAATCAATTATTTTCCCTACTATATTTAGACCCCTTTTTCATATCACTCCAAATATTTGTATCTCAAACTCGACATTTTTTGGCGTTAATTCCCCCTTGTTAATTATTTCTTTATCTTCACCAATATTAAATATTTCTGAATATTTGAATTTCAGATTCGACATTGGTTTTTCGTTGATTCATCGGTTTTAAAAAGAAAGTCCCATTTAAAAAAAAAAGGTCATGAAGCAGACTCAGAAATTTCAATGATAAAGTCTCAATTAAAAAAAAATATTTGCAATCAATTATTTTCCCTGCTATATTTAGACCCCTTTCTCATATCACTCCAAATATTTGTATCTCAAAATCGACATTTTTGGGCGTTAATTCCCCCTTGTTAATTATTTCTTTATCTTCACCAATATTAAATATTTCTGAATATTTAAATTACAGACTGACATTGGTTTTTCGTTGGTTCATCGGTTTTAAAAAAAAAGCCCCATTTAAAAAAAAAGGTCATGACGCTGACTCAGAAATTTCAATGATAAAGTCTCAATTAAAAAAAAATATTTGCAATCAATTATTTTCCCTACTATATTTAGACCCCTTTTTCATATCACTCCAAATATTTGTATCTCAAACTCGACGTTAATTCCCCCTTATTAATTAATTCTTTATCTTCACCAATATTGAATATTCTTCAATATTTGAATTACAGATTCGACATTTGTTTTTCGTTGGTTCATCGGTTTTAAAAAGAAAGCCTCATTAAAAAAAAAAAAGGTCATGAAGCAGACTCAGAAATCTCAATGAAAAAGTCTCAATTAAAAAAAAAATATTTGCAATCAATTATTTTCCCTACTATATTTATACCCCTTTTTCATATCACTCCAAATATTTGTATCTCAAAATCGACATTTTTTGGCGTTAATTCCCCCTTGTTAATTATTTCTTTATCTTCACCAATATTAAATATTTCTGAATATTTGAATTACAGATTCGACATTGGTTTTTCGTTGGTTCGTCAAATGGAATTTCGTGGAAAAAAAGGAAACACGAATAGGCGATTGTAGCGGGGCGAAACAGGAGAAATTCGTCGAGGGGTGTGGTGGAAAAAAAGGTCGTTCCGGTGTAGTCGGGTTTTTCGGCGACGTTCGACTATCGAAGTATACATGTATAGAGCAAGAGCCAGCACCGGCTGCACGTGCCGAAACGAGTCTCCGTTGTGTATAGCAGACCGTGAACTTACACAGGGAAAGATCGTCGAGATACGGCGAGCCGGAACTGTAGTTGTGCCAATGCGTGAGGGAGCGCCACGTGCCTGCAGGCGACCCCATTGTCTCGAGCGCATCGAAACGACATTGCTCGCAGAGTTTAAACCATATAGTCACGTTGGCTCGACCCAACACCTGGTCGAGACTTCGATTCTCTTTATCGCTCTATCGAATACCTTTTTTTTTCCCCTCTCAATAACCATTCGGCAATCACGATAATTAATTTTCTTTTTTTCTACTTGATAAAAATTATTTTTATTTTGCGAAATGAAATTATTCATTTTTCATTTAGAAATCAATTGTTGCGAGATGAAGTGCTCACTCGATAAATGTCAATTTTTGGATATTAACAAAAAATTGAGAATTTAAATTTTTCCTTGGCTTTTTTAAACGCGAAGCTTTTGCTGTGAGAAAGAATTTTCTTTTTTTTTTTCTTTTTTTAAATTTTTTTGTCGAAGCTAGAAAATCTTGGAAAACGACTTCTTTTGATCTTTTAATATTCTTTTTTTTGTCGCCGAGTCTAATGTATTTTTTTTCGCTGATTACGAATCTCGAACTTATTTTACTTCGATAAAAACATTATTTATGATTTATTTTCATCTGTAATTTAATTTGATATATATATATATATATTTATAATTGTAATTATTTAATATATATATATATACAGGGTGTCTCTGAAACTGTTAGGGTTGATAGAGAAAAAAATTCTGAATCGAAAGTTCCTGAGTCAAAAATTTTTTTGGGCCATAGAAAATTAGTTATTAATTAAAAACGGTAGCCAATCAGGAGCGCGCTACAAGACCGCTCTCACTCTCGCGTCTCCGCTACTTCCCCCGCTCATTCCTTTTTCTCTTGTAGCGCGCTCCTGATTGGCTACCGTTTTTAATTAATAACTAATTTTCTATGGCCCAAAAAAATTTTTGACTCAGGAACTTTCGATTCAGAATTTTTTTCTCAATCAACCCTAACAGTTTCTTCTACGACTTCTGAGACACCCTGTATATATATATATATATGAAAAATATTCATGTCCATATTGCTAACTTTCTTGGCATTAAAATTGAGCAAAATCAGTGTTTTTAGAGTGTCTCACCGCATAATATTTTTTTCTTCTTTCGTACACAAAATTATTACCGGATATCGCTTTCGGAAATGTGTGCATGATAAATTGTTAGATCGTTATCGTTCGTGCACGTGCGGACGTATTATCGACTCGAGGTACGACACGAACATCTCCGTTATTTATTTGCGCTAAAATAAATATGTACAATCGCTCGCTATATTTCAAAGAACAACGATAAAGCTTTGCGTCCATTTCGAAGCTTCGGATCGTTAAACCGTACGCGAGTTTCTTTTGTCTATCGATCAAAGATAAGACAAACGTTTTTCCTTGACGTCCAGGCATCTCGACTAATAACGAGCCTAACGTTTGTCGAGACCGGTGCCCCACTTTCGGTTGAACGTCGAATGATTTGCCGATCACCAATCGCACCTTAAATACAAGAGGAATTATTTTTTAAATCGTAAATTTAATGTACCGGACTAGAAGTTTTATGGGAAATTGGCTTACGTACTTTTTTATTAATTAGAATGAATTAAAACAATGAAGATACTTCAATATTAAATTTAATTAATTTTATTTTAATGGAATATTTGTTTTCATTTTTGAGACACTAGACATTAATTTTTTTATCACAATTGTACATTTAATTTAATATACGAGTCTTCGGATCAAACTCTCAGTGCGGTGGATTAAATTTTCTACGATTTTTTTTACAATGAAGTACTTATCGAAGATTTTGTTTTTTTTTTCCTTATGTTTGAGTCGAGAAAAAAAATTATTTTAATACGATATTTTATAATATCACGCTTATTTATTTATTAGTTCAATTTTAGTTTTTCCCATCAGGCCCACAATTAAATTTTTTGCGAATTAAATGCTCTTGTTAACAGGAACTGTGCAAACTTTAAATAGCCCGAGCGGTATAATTGATAATGATAAATTTAGGAATCTCAACGCTTATTATCTAAGTGTCGAGACGTTCCCTAATATAAATTACGGACCGAACTATTTTCATTTTAATGCGTCGTGCCTTTATCGCTGGTGTCAACACTCCGCGACTATTTGTCAATATGTTCAGTGATAAGCATTCACGCACTTTGTTATCGCATACCTCTTCGTCGCATTCAATATATATTTATATATATATATATATTTTTTTTTTCTCAAGCGAAATTGCATTTCGTTTGTGTAAAAGTTTGGGCTCAGAATTTCGACTTCGTTCTAATGCGACGATAAGATATTTCAAAGTGAAATGAATGTTCTTAATTCCTGTTCTGAAAACCCATAAATTATAGACTTATGGAAATCTCCCCACTTTCCTTTTAACGTCAAATTTTTTCAAAAAGCGCACATTTTGATTTTGACAAATTCCGGCTAATTTTTGTCTCATGAAAATCTCGAGGAAAATTATGAAAACAAAATGAATTAAAAAATACACAAATCACGAATTTTTCACCTGTGTTCGATTTATAAGAACCGTCGTGAAATAATATTCAATTCACTGTGAATAATATAAAATTAAATATTTAAAAAAAAACAACTAAAAATTATTATGTAAAGCTTAAGTCAACAGCTGTAAAAAAAATTGTGGCCACTAAAATTATGCAAGTAATTGTTATCTTCGTACGAACGAAGACAAGCGACAAACCTTCGGAGGAAATCAAACTTTTACGATGGAACTTTTATCAGTGTATTTATCTTGGCTCGGTCGCCCCGCCGGCACGTGTGCCTCAATGCAAAGCGAGCGTTGCTGAAGACCTCTCTCAAGGCCATAAGAGACCGTGACCTAGTTTCGCCGATGCACATAGCTCCTTCCATCCCTTTAACTCTTTCACATCATCAAAATCGTATCCGATTCATCTAACAGTCTACGAGTTATGATTTTGAAAATTTTAATAATAGTCATTTCTTCAATAATTTTCCCAGCAATTTTTTCAATAATTTCTATGAGGTTTAATTTCTATTTTTTTTTTTTTTATTAATTTTAGTAATAATTTTTTTATTATTTTTATTTCAGGATTCGAAGACGATGCCGCCAGTAGTTTGCATGGCGGATTTTTCGATGGCGAGAGGAGACGCAGCGTGTCCATACTCGAGACGAAGATCGAGGAATCGTCCGCTGAGAATAGTTTCCGAAAAACACCGAGTCGCCGAGACGAGGCCAATGTTCATCGGCTATGCGAGAGCTGGCTCGCCTCACAGTGCAACACCGTCCAGTCCCATTTTCGAACCGGACAAACCGATCAACCTGTGCTTCCCCAATTCACCGGAATCTTCGATATGCGCAAGAATTCCAGTTGATTGCGAGGATGAGTGGAATATAAAACGCCGGCAAGGTACAGCATTTTTAAACACACATCACTACCATTAACTACCATAAACTATAAATAGATTCACTATAGTTTTCAACATCAATTTTTTCCCCTTTTCACAAATTTAATTAAATTAATTTCATCTCTCATGTAATGGACTAACGTCCCATTTTATGCTATTGCTTCTCGAATTTTAGTGTCGATTATTTGAAATTGAAATTCACGATCTGTTTATTTTACAGGTCTGTTGAATATCGTAGCGCGAACAATAGCTCTGGTTCGACGAAATCACATCCTCGAGAAAAAAGTCGAGGCTCTACGACTGGAGACCCGCAGCTTTATCAACTCGGTTCTGAACAATCCTGAGAACAAGAAGAAGAACGAGGAGCGACTCGAGGAGTCAATAGGTCGGAGCGGAGATTCGGAGATAGACGAGCGTGTCTCGTCGACGACGGACGATAAATTGTCGTCGTCGCCACCGTCAGCTCGAGAAGAGCCACCGAGAAGAAAAGTTTGCACGGATCACAAAGACGTTACGTCGACGTATAATTCAACAAGCTTTGGAGTCGAGAATCGATCTCCCGATACGCTGGTCCGTTGAGCGACCATTTATGGAAGTATTTTGTGAGTGTGAGCATGTGTTTGGAGTGTATGTGTGAGAGAGGTATAAAGAAGCTCCTTACTTCGAAGACGACGATTCAAAAATCATATCACCTCGGCGACGATGGGCGCCCAAAAAAGGTCGATGCTGTGAACTGCAAACTATCTGATTTTTTTTTCTCGAAAAAACGTATTATTTTTCTGTGAACTTTAAAGTCGAAGCTGCTAAAAAAAAATTCTCCACATTATACGGTCGAGAAATGTTTTCAATATTTAAGCATCATATGAAGAGTAAAAAAATAGCTACTACGCCCTTGCGGGTCTGGGCATTGATATATAGAAAAATTCTTGCCAAGTACGTGTACTTCATGGAAGTAGCCGAATTTATGGATTTAATTGTTCGGACAATGTTTTTTACCCCAGACGAGGATGGAAAAGCAAAGTTTGTGGGTGAAATTTATTTTCGCGCACTGAAAGTGTGATCGGGAAGTCGCGTGGATTGATTCTGCGGTTCACAGTCGCCGTCATCCCCGGTATACACACGCGTGTATAATCCAGTGCAATTTATTTTAATTCTCTTCTTCACACGTGGAAATTCACGTTAGCGATGTTCACGCTTGCATAGAAAGTCTAGATTTTCTCAGGAAATCCCCTCCAATCTTTGCTACGTGACAATTGACAAATGAAATGAACCAGTTATGCTAAAACTAAACAATAGATTAAACACTATATAGCGTATAGTCGAATAGCATCTAGTTCTATTTCTTTAGAGACGACACAAGGCTTATATAGACACTAAGCGTAAGTAGAATACATTTCTACTTCACACTAGTTCTTAACTAGAATCTAAAAACCAGAAATGAAAGCAATGAAATTGATTCGTGAATTGAACTGTTCGAGGGACAGTGTGATAATCACAGTACTTTAGAATGTAATTCTACTTCCATTGAGTGAAGGCGACGCGAAACCGTCTTCTTCGTGTATTTATTAATTTAATTAATGCAATGAGTATCTCGATTTCCAATTGCAAAAGTGTAGGCCTTCAGATTCATCGGGCTTGCGATTTGCGACGATCTGAAACGTCCCCCTTCCTACTCGTTCCGTACTCAGACGATAACAGAACTTTTATCCATTTTTTTAATACGTTAATTATTTTTTCAGGGCGTAAACTTCTTTAAGAATTACCAAATTACTAGCATCTGATCGAGTGTAACATGAAGACAAAATGTCGAAGCGCCTCTGGAAAAATAATGGATAGCAGTTTTGTTACCGACCGAGTAGGTTTGACGTCGCCTTAACGCATATACCAAGAGCCTGAAGTTGGGACTTAAATTTATATGTAAAAAAAAAGTTCTCATTGTACAGATTTTGTGAGTATACACGTATTTTTGCTGTATCGTAATTTTCTACGAGACTTTTTCCCTGTAGGGCGATGTTAAAGTCAAAACACGCACTCAGGGTAGATCGCCATAGGTTTACGCGTTTAAAAAAGTAGTCAACCGTCAAATCTACAATTATAATTCGAGTCTTGATCAGTGAGTAGCGTTAGAAATTGTAGGCATATCAAAACGCAATTTTTCTATAACTAAATCTCAGCGTTGTATAGAGACTACATACGTTTTAGATCACTGACAAGTGCAGCGTATTTGAACCGTCATAGAAAAAGATAACATTTTCTGAACTTTTGAATTTAGCAATGGTCTTTGATATATCCCGGTTAGTTGGACGCCTAAGAAATGCGATATCGATGTCCTAACACAAGGAATTAAAGAAATACCTTGCGTTTATTAGAAATAATTTATTTATTTATCATAATTCCTATAAAGCTGTTACCACGAGACGATTCAGACAGAACCTTTAAAGTATTATAATAGAAACTCTTATACAATAAAAAATACATTAAACAATCAATCGGGCTATTGTCATTCACAATTCTTTCTAAGTGACAATTCATTGGCCATTTTAGATTGGAGTATGATGTATGCGTTATCACAAGTTTCAACTTCAGTGAGCGTCCGGCGACTGCGAAAAAAGTACGACGAGAACCCAGAATTGGAGCAAAGCCTGCAAAGAGGTAAAAGTTAAGTTTTCATTACATCTGCACAATATTTGCCACTTTTCGTGCCTTTAACGCGTGGCTAAGGTGGCGGTTTTTAGTAAAGCGTGTGAGAAAAATATCGCTCATCTACAAATCCCACTAGTTCATTTTTAAAAAACTTTAAACCGGCTAGTACTTTTTCGCACGTTGTATCCACTCTACAGGCATAAAAGTAGACATTTTTATGAATGCCTTAAAAAAATTACCGTTTTCAATCACTTTTTGTGCTGACATCCGCATGGATAAAAAATGATAATACTTGCCATATAAATGATAACGAAGATCCTGGCTAGAGGGTATCGTCGGAGAAAAACTCCCGTTCGAACGCTTATAGCGTCGAGCGTTGAGTAGGCTCTTTTGACTCGTCTGGCGACCCCGGTGTCGAAAGGAGATTCCAAAAAAAATGTGGGCACTTGTGCTTTTGCGTCGTCGGTATCGTTCACGCTGTTGTAAGAGCCATTTTTTCTTGAAGACGCTAACATTTTCCTATATTCTTGCTGATAGGATTTAAGAGAAAATTATATACTTCTTATCCTCGCGTTTGCGCTTGATCATTAATTCAATATTATTACCTCAATTTTTTCTAATTGCAATCGCAAGGCATTTTTCTCTGTGGTGAGACTCTCCAGTGCTTGCTGCTTCGAAACGAGCGTCTGCGTAAGGCTCGAGAGTCTCGTCTCAACAGCGCTGGACGGTGTCGAAGCCGCGGAGAGTTGAGATCTCAAACGAGTAATCTCCGTTTCCTGTTTTCGAAATTTCGTTGTCCAGTTGTTAAGCTGACTCGCTAGTTCGTCCCTCAGACCTCGAGCTTCCTGGAATAGTAACGACCGTCAGATTAACGCGTATTATTCGCGGATTCTTCAGACCGATCAGATAAATTCTACCGATAATTTATAATCTACGGCACTTTCAGGTAAATATTTGTTATGATATTTCAGCAATTGGCGATCAAAATACGATTATTTGAACGAAACTGCCGCATAAAGATAATTGCAACGGATATTTTTGGACGATTTGGAGACAGACCTCCGAATGCACTCGTGCATCCTCCTCCGCTTCTAGTCTCTTTCTTCGTTCGGCCGACACAACTTCGTAAGCCTCTCGGGTTGCTTCAATGGATTTGCGGCTCGCCTCCTCGATTCTCAAATCTGCGTTTGACAAATCCTCGCGAACCAAACGCAACTGCTCGCGTACCTGAAGATTCTCGCTTCTTAAAGCTCCGCACTCTTGCCTGAAAATTTTCAGCGAATTACTACAATCGTATTTTGAAATGCGATTAGTTTTGTACTCAAAAGTACATCAGATGAGAATAAGCACCGATTGTACCTCAATTGATTCAATTCCACGATCATAGTAGCGTTATCCGATCCCGCGCTCGAGTCGTTTCTCAGATCGGCGATGAGTTTCTCCTTTTCCTGAAGGGTTTTCATGGCTCTGGCTCTGTGCTGCTCCAGCTCGAGTCTCGTGGAGTTCAGCTCCGACCTGCACCTCTCGAGGGACGACTGGAGCTCCGAAAGTTTATTCAAGTTCTCCGACGTCTCGATCTCCCTCGCTCTAAGAGTTTCTTTCAGAGTCTCGATCTCTTTGCGACGCTCATTCTCCTGTTTGCTAAACATTTCCGTTTTCTCGTCGTGACTTTTCTTAACGGCTTTAGAATTTTTTTTAGCCTCGCCGTCGCGTGATCTCTTCATTAGGTGTTCCATCTCCAAGCGTTGCTGAGTCAAACGATACTCGTACTCGCGTCTCAGAGTGTCAAGCTTCTGCTGGAAGCTTGCGTGCTCGTTCTCGATCGATTTCTCAACGTGCGTCGTAACGATAAGCTCGTTTCGCAGTTTTTCTATCTCCTTCCTCAAAGACGCGTTTTCCTTGGCGACGAGATCCGGGGAATCTCCGACCTCGTCGCCGTTAGACGATTCATCGTCCGAGAGATCCAGGACTATTCTCAACGGCTCCGGACTCGCTCGACCGCTGTGGATTATCAAATCCGATATGGAATCGTTACTCTCTGCCGAGTGTTCCACGATCAGCGAGGACGGAGTAGGCGGTCCCGTCGCAACACCACCGACGCTCTTCGTCGGCGTGTTCAGATACGTCATCAGATCCTCGTCGTTCTGTAACGGTAAAAAAAAATTCTGTGAAATTCACATTTTTTTCACATTCCCCAAACATATATTTTTTTAATAATCGTATTGAATGATTTCATATTAAATAATTTTTTAATAATTTTGTTGGTCTACCAAAAAGTCGTTTATCATGCGAAAAGCCTTTCTACGATCAATAAATTATCATAATAGTAATAATAATATCTAAAGTAAAGAAAGATTAATCTCTTAATGATATTCATGAACGAGGGAATCGCGTTCCGTACCAAATGCAACTGAAAATTCTGTATTATATACATAACTACAATATTACTGCACAAGAGACAAATTACTGCAAAAATAAATTGTCAATTTAATGTACCGGCACATGAAATTTGTTCAAATCATTTCTATCAGTGGAACATTCACATACTCTGATAGTAAAATAAAAATACCAAGTATAAAAATTACAAAACTGGCTTTCCGTACAGCGTGCTATTGATAATTGAAAAAAAATGTACTGTAATACTGCACATTTTGTACTCAGAGTTATAAGATAAATACTAATCGTGGACGCGCCAGAAGAAAATTTGTTAATGAAATGTACAAATATTTTTTACTGCGAGTGTATTGGACACTTGGAGTGAAGAGCTGGCAGGATGTAAATTGTGCATGGGCGAGTCTATGGTCGCCTTCGGCTCTCCGACGATTTCCGAACTGAAATAAAAATGTTATACAAATGGAAATTTCGAAGAAAAACAAATTGTAGTCATGCAAAAGTTTTTTTTTACCCAAATCGTACCTGACGTGTAGCGACGATCGATTGGACGTCGATACTTGTGTAAGTTGTTCGTAATCATTTTTCTCCTTGCTTAAAACAGCCGCGGTGTTTTGGTCGATCTTGTTGAGCAAATTTTCGGCTTTACCGGCAAGACCCGACAACCAAGCCATCGTCGAGGGCGAAACTTTTCTCCGTCGTGCTTGTTAATTGGACGTGCAACAGCTTGGGCCTTTAGAGGTTATGTTCGCACAGACCTAAGCACTGGCGCTGTATATTCGTCAACTCTCGATAAACGACGCCATTCTTCGTATTTTACTTTTCAAATCATCGTGAATGATTGTAGAGACGCTGGTCAATCATTTTGCATCGATGACAACAGTTTGGAGATCTGCTTATTATCCAAAACACTTCCACGTTGTCAATCGAGTGTCTGCAGATCGCATCAGCTGATTGACACTGACAGCCATTCGTGACTCACACAATAAAGTCCACAGGCACACCAACACTAGCTAGAGCTGTGAACGTACAGTAATTTCGAGGCGCCTTAAAATGAACGGGAATTCATGCAACATTTGCGTTCAAGGTTCTAGAAATTCACAAATGTTATCCCGAATTTGCAAAAATCTGTTCGCATCGATAAGAATACTTAACAGTTAAAAACCATACGCATTTTCAACATACTATAATTTGTACCTTGTCATTTTTCTATGTGGGATTCCTCCAACACGAGCAGAACCTAAACCGGTGTTTGTATTTACTGCAGATGTAAATGGAGATGTAAAAAAATGTAAAAAGGTTTGCATACAACTGGACGATTGTTTCGCACGGTATTTATTAATTACGTGGAACGATACACATTTAAAAAAATTAAATTAAAAGTTGTGAAAATGAGGTAAGCAATTGCGGTACAAAATAATTCGTACACAAGTTTTCGAAACGTTTCTCCGCGCTTGCAGGGCTTCCATCTGCATATTAAGCATCTTCGACGATAGGTAATACGTCTTTTCCCGCTGTATAATTAACATCCTTCTTGTGTTCCGTCCCGATATTTTCCTCCTCGACGTAAGGATGCGCGGCGATGTACTCCAGGGCGCGAACAACGGACAGCGGCACAGGTGGCGCTGTAGGCAAGTGATCTCCCTCAGGCTGGAATCCATTCTCGTCTGCTGTGTAAGTCAAGACGATCGGATTTCCATCGACATCTGTGTACGATATTTTTCCGCTGACAGACGCAATCGCGTCGCCGTTCGAGACCTTCACGGAACCATTTTCCAGAACTCTTATTCCGTTCTCCGATTCCCATGCATTGTGGTAAGAACCGTCGGGATTCACGTCTGAATCTTGGCTGATTATCGCCACCGGTCTTTGGACTTGAGGCTGGTTGTAAGGGTCGTTGGGTTTCACCATCGTTATTCGGTCTAGAAATCCCACTGAATTTCGTACTTCCAGTTTACTTGCCGGTACGACAGGCAGTCTGCCACAGTAGACTGCAGTCGCGCATAACGCAAAGATCTGAACAAAGAAAAAAATTCATATACCTATATATGTATATCTCCATAGTAAACTTACTTTCGAGCGGACATTAGCATCGATACGGACACGCACACGGTATTTACAGTACTCGGGTCGATACTCAGTTATTCAGGGATAGTCAAAGGCATTTAGACGGAAAATCGGACGCACGCCCGCTGAGACTCGAGCCGTATGAAAACAAATGGGAAAAGGGCGGCAGCCAAAATAAACCCGACTATACATATATCGTTGTGTTGATGTCGGGCGGCCATGTTGCCTGTGTATCGACAACAGTCTAGAGGCCTCTTCGGCATTGGAACGTCGACGATTTAACGTAAGCATATAATAAATCTTATCTATTATACTAGACGCAGCTGCGAGTTATTTCGATGAGTCACAAACGTCGAATAAATTAGAGTCATCCTTATAAGCTCACGGTGATCGATCGCTCTCGTTATCGATATGCAATTTCGCGCGATCTGGCAAAACCTTGAGATGGCGGTTTTCGCTGTACAAGGCACAATCGTGGGTTGCCGCTTTAATTGACCAGGAAGCGTAACACGAGCTGCGACTAATTTGAAGCTACGAAATTCGCGTTGATGCACACGATAATTGTGACCTTGGGCTTTGAGAGATTCCTCCGCGTCAATATTTGTAACGTTTTTTCTTTGTTTTTTTTGTTAATTATTTTTCTAATAAAAAATTTCGCACCACGTTAAAAATTTTTTTTTACGGTAACGCTAATAGAGATTTATGTTTAAAAATTGTAAAATAACTGTTTTAATTTTTCTTTATTTTCTACGACGATATTTTTGCTACTAATATTCACGCAATTTATATAAATGGCTAACTAGAGTTTTTATTTATTTTTTTACTATTTCGTTCTGTACTCACAAATGTTCCTTTCATTTCGTTTCAGATTTGCCGAACTAAACACGGATTTCACGAATCGATCGACTGATAGCAGCAACAATCTTCGGTTCCTTTATATATCCACTCCATCCATCGTGGTTCCAATCAGACGATCAGCCGGTTTCGGCTGGACCTTCGGCAAAATGCAGTCATTTATCTCTAAAAAAAAAAACGAAGTCTCATCGGTGGACGAATAATTTATGATGCATTTAACCAGAACTGTTTCTCGCGCATGAGAAGGCATTATGAAATTTTGTTCTCGCGAAAGTTGCGAGAAGTGAATGGGAATCTCTCGTCGAAAAAGACCTTCGATTCTTTGACTATCTGGCGCCAAAAAAAAAAAAAACTTTTAACACCGACCAAGGTATAAAAAGCTTTAAATAGATACAGACGTAACTATACAGGCCCACCTGCGAGCATCAATTTGTCAAACAAAAAAGTAATTTATTTCATTAATTTGCAAACTCTCAACGAAAACCCGTTCTGAGATTCTTCATTTTTAATATATATGTATATAGATATGATAGCCGTATGAGAGGCGTTACTCGATGATCCTTGGCAATTGTTCACCTAAAAATATTATTGTTTATCAAAAGCTGGAAATATTTTTTTTGCAAGAAAAAGAAATGAAAATTGGTTCAGTAAGGAATTTGAAAAAAATGTATATATATATAGTACTGACAATACTGTTTAAGTATCGGGTAGATAATTCTATTTAGCTGATCGGTTTCGTTAGGTGTAAAATAAATTTCGCCGCACCGAGAGCTGCGGTCTAAAAATAATGCATTTTGAATTGGCAAAAGACAGCTCACGGTGATTCAGACTGAACGATAGGACGAAAGTGACGAATTAGGGAGGAGTCGAGACCAGAATTCTTATATGGAAATTTAAATTAAATTTAGAGATTTAAATTTAAAAAAAAATGTAATTTCTATCGAAGATCCGTCCAATTACTTTTTTTCTTTGCACAGTAACAAGTGATGTTTAATTATTTTTATGAAATCACTATAAAAAAAAAGAAACAAAAAAAACTAAGCCTTTAACGCTGTAAAGCTGATAACAAATAAATGTTATTTTCCTGCCATTTTCGAGGTTTTTAAATTCTAAAAAAAAGTAACACAACACAATCCGGTATGTATTACTTTAACAATTTATTTGCCAAAAAAAAAAAAAATTAACAGAAAGACACAAAAAGTTATGAATTTCCAAGCACGAGTCTGACGACCCATTCGTAAATCTTGTACATCGTATTACATATCCTAGCGATATTACCAATGTACGTCGCAATCGTACAGACGATTAGATCTACTTCGATTCCTGAAGTCGTTAAATAATTACAGAATGCATTTGCGCAGCGGTGCAGTTCAGCGATAAAGTATTCTCCCAGGGTCGCAAAGTATAATTCCTGGACGAGAATACAGTCGATGTTTCCCAATCTTAAAAAAAAAAAAAAATTAAAAAAACAGTAAAATTAAAAAACAATCGATCGACACGAATGGGACTCAACCCACAGATTTATCGAAACCATCGTAGCCGCTTCGTAGGCCTTGACACGAGTGACGGTGACACCAGCTGTGTTTCACTGCATTGAAAAAAAAATATATATAAAAAAAATTTACTATCTTGCATAACAATGTTGAAACCGAATTAATATTTGTTTTATTACATATTTTTTATAGCTGGAAATCGTGTGCGATCGATGGGAACAATTCTTTCACCCGGAGATAGAGTCGAGATTTTTGGAGCCGTGATCGTCAAAACACCGTCGGTCGATAGATTGGACATGACACGATTTATATCGTGTCCCCTCGGAAGATCGTATCGTCGCATGAACTCCCGTTGGATGAAGCCATGAGGATCTTTTCGTTCCTCGTGCTTCGCCTCGATGATTATGGAGTTTCCCACGGTTTTGACGATTATCTCGTTTGGAGCGAACTGTTGAACGTCCAGGATCACACGGAACTTGTCGTCGGCGTCGACCTCGATTTTTGCGGGAATCGGAGTAGGTTCCAGAAGACTTCTCCACGGCCGGAAGTAGTCATCGAAGCGCCAGGGAAGCGCCAGGGTGTTGAGAAGGTCGTCGCGCTTCAAAGCCAGCCCGAAATGTTGGTCGAGCAAGCGATGCGGCCTCTCAAAGTCCTCCCACCAATCCCGCCACAAACTCGGTACCAAAGCCATTTTCGTTTGTTCGTTTGCAGGGTTTTTTTTTTTAATAATTGTTTTTTAAATGAAAAATCTCCTCGTAGAGCTGTTGGAAATTTTTGTAAATTATTTGTTAGAATTGAATTACTATAATTTAGTTTTTATTTGAATAGAGTGGTAATTTTTTTTTATTGTTTCAGGACTATATTTTTATTCACCAATGAAAATCGAAGAGAAGTACTCCGACGAATTGTAATCGACCCTCCTAGCACCTCGGTGGTTTTCAAACTGCCAGACCGTCCAGACTGCAACGCCGTTTATATTTGGCCGACAAGTCTTCTTGTTCGAGATTATTCGCGCGCAGATCGCCCGGCGGCATGAGCGTGTTTAGCTGAACGTCAGAACGGTCTCACGCTATGTATTGTGTTTGGTAGACACTGTACTATATGCTCCGGGTATGTACTTTGATTTTCTTTGAAGTCCAAATCTCCACAAGTGTGAAATTTTTTAAATATGTCATGATACAAATATTTTTTCGCCAGGACGTAATTTTTAATTATCGTAAGCAAGAGCTCAAAGAAAATACCTGTTGATATCAGGCACACTGGATCATGCAGGACGACGGTGATCGTTATCCTATTCCAGAGTTCGAAAATAAGGACCCTTTAACGCTACGTACGCAAGATCATGTGATTAAAAATAATGAAATTTATTTTCGCAACTGGCATATTACCAAGCGGAAGTCTTGCGACTATTTTTTAATCGCGTTGGGCAATGCACATGACTAATGATGCCTGAAAAGTCGAAAGTGTAATAATCGAGAATTAAATACAAACTCATGACACAGTGTGCCGAACGGCTTCGTAGCACCCCTCTGTGGTCAACGAGGTCATTAACATTGACTTCTTGATATTGGCTTGCCAAGGGCTTCGAAAAATGTGTTGTTGGTCAAAACTCGACGAAACACCTGAATCGAAGAAGCTTATATCGGAACAGTATTGATGCATCTGTTTACAATCGTTTATTGGCAACGACGAGGCTGGCACGTAACGCTTAGCCATTCGGTAATGCCAAGCTACTGATTCATTTAATCATACGTAATTACACATTCATGTAACCGCGACCAACAAAGCCAAGTGGGCGGCGCTGCTTTGCTCATTTTGGAACTGGCTAGAATAATACAATGCGGTTTTTTTTGTTTGTTTTTTATTCTCCTTATTAACTGTAAATTATCGGTCTACGTGTCGGCTGAACAAATGATTATTTTTGCTTCCTTATAGAGGAATCCGTTTTAACATGAAGAAAAATTTCACGATTTTATTATCAGAGTCTTATTTAAGATATTTTAATCAGCTCCTTTTAAATGACACTTGTCGAAGTAATAATCATTAAATTATGAATATTATTTATTGGCAGCTCGGAAGCCACAATTATGATATATAAAATAAGTTTTGCCAGTGGTATATAAGAAACAGACTCACCTTACGTACTGAAAAATCATGTGCCGTTTTTCATTTTATTCAATCGGCAATTTTTATTTACAGTGGACGAGAATTGATTCGGTGCCGGGCCGAGTTTTGAGCTGCGACGGATGAGACAGACCATTCGAGTTGGGATTGCTTCAGTAATTGTTGTCTACCCATCCGAGACGACGGATTCTCCTACTCCAAGCTCACGTATCATTGTTACTGCAAAAAGATATAGAACGGCATAGATATAGTGAGAGAAGTCGGATTCAGGTCATTACAATGGGTATTAGGTGAGTCATTCTTTATATAAACAAGAGGAAATGCAACGACTCGTTGTGACAATACGAAGAATACTTTTTACAAAAAAAAAGATTCGTTGCCCCCACTGCCCTTGTCCTTCATTACCGACCGTGCTCTCGACACGGTCGATAATAAAACGCTAATCTAGCTTTTCGAAATTTTTTGACAGTGTTAAACATTTTTTTCCAAACCCATTTAGATTAAAATGTATTATAGTTTACGTTACTGAACGAAGCTGTTCCACACCTCCGTGAGAACAAGTGAAATATCGCAGTCGGTAACGAAGGTAGTGATGAAGTTTTTTTAAGGGTGCACATTTTTTTCAGGAAGCAGCAAATTCGAGGTGCATGCGCACGGTAATTTCGCGTCCGACCCGGGAGGCGGACTCGGAAAGGTGTTTCACATGCTCTTCTCTACGCCATCGATTCGTGACCCAAGCTTGCCACGATTTCTGGCATAGGAGCTTCCAACAACGCTAACGGTATACAGAATCGATTGTTTCATTGTGGCGTCGGACAAAACCCTATTCAATTGAATCCTGTACACAATAAGAGCGGTGCCGTGCACGATCCGATTCCTCCTCCGTCATAAAACGCTCGCTATTGCAGGAAATTGTCTTACTGAATAGACTGACAAATGGCCATGACTATAGAGTAAAGAGAACGCAACAGATATTACACCCAATCAATATGCGAACTAATTTCCATCGATATGCGAAAAAAAGCATGCATAACCTCCCAAGACTATTACATTTTTCCAAGTAAATTTCCCACTTAGTAATTTTTTTCTTCTTTTTTAAAATAATTCTCATGACGAACGTTCGCTCGTCTTTCGTCTGTAGGCTAAAGAAGTTCTTAAGCTCTCCTCGGTGATGATTGGCGTTAATTGCCGTAGAGACGAACAGAGTAAACACGCACACGCGAGAATCGCGAGCGCCTCGGTGCCCAAAGACTCGAGGTACCTCGCTAGACGAGTCTCTCCGATACGCTCAACGCTCTTCACTCTCTCGTCTCGTGTTTCTGCGCGCGGGACAAAAATTCGATGTTCCAGAACAAACCATTCCGTCGAGGATATCTTTGAAAAAAAAGAGCATAGAAGTTATCGTCGCTGACAGAAGTACGGGCGACGACATGAATCGTGCTTTCGTCGCCAAGGAAGAATTTTCATCAACGCCAACCGGAAGATTATCAGTGAACGAAGTGATAACGTAACCAATCATACTTCAAAAGCTTTTTATTATATTTAGCGCCCAATATATATGCATATACACACGAATATATGTATGCATATATCTATATATGTGCACTAGTGACCTCGTGCGATGTTCGGAACGGCTTCATCGAATTTTTTTGGTAAGTAATTAACCTACATTTGCCGTCTTGCGCGCGTTACGATATCTCGCGCGAGGTGCACGCTTAGGTTAGATCGTTCCAATGTCGAGGTTAAACTGCAACGAGACATTGTCAAGTATGCGATGTGTCATCGATGCATGAGGTGCGTCGAATTACCATCGTAGCCGTCAGTCTTCCCTTTCGCTTCTTCATTTATTATAAAAATGGAGCAAAGTGGTAAAGCTTAAAAAAAAAAAAATTACAATTTTGTGAGATCCGAACGCTTCTTTCTTTGTCCTCTGATTTATCGACCCGCGCGCGAGCTTACGCGGTGCACAACGTTGCGATTAATTTATTGGTAAATCGGCGCGGAATTTGTTGAGAGGAATTTGTGCGCTGTACGTTGTGCACGGAGTGGAATAACCCTTTATTCTACCTTCTCGCGAATTGCAAAAAATCACTGATGTATGAGGTTGAATAAAAAATTCTTTCACCCAGCACAATTTCGCAATTTCTATAGAGACAATGCGCGCTCTGCGAAGAATGTACAAGTATTGAAGTTCATAAGAATCTTTGAATATTTTGACTAGTCGGTGATAACCAAATTTCGCTCTGATTGCAAGTGCAATAAGACTTGCAACTGTATTGACGCAAATTTAAGGCTGGGTGCTTTGTAAATTCCATTTTATGTTGTTAATTTTTTTTTTTTGAAAACACAATTCACAAAATACAGAAATAAACATGAATCATCGGTTTATCTTGGACTTTAGAAGTTACGAAAATAAATTTATTTTCTACATGCGCTGAGAGATTTTTCTCAAGATTTGATAACTGAATTCATCGCAATTGAAATTTTGGTGTGATTTATCTTATGGATTTCTCTTTTGCAATAGGAATATGATATATAATTTAATTCTAAATATTAAAAAATATAGACTAAATTCTCCAAATTGCGACTGAAAGTATAGATATTGGGATTAAAATTTTTTATTTTATTTGTGCATATTTTTCTATTGACAATCTGTTCTATTGCTTGCAGGTAAAATTTGATTCAAATCGTTCGGCAGAAGGATGAGGAACGGAGCGTATGCAAATCTCTGGCCCTGATACGACATCGGCGAAGCTATACTTAACGGAAATTCATTGGGCGCCAGTGGCCAGAGTGGCTATAGGCCTGTCCCATGCGGCGGCATGATTGAGAAGCCCAAAATAATAAAAGTGGTAAGTAAGTTTGCAGCCCGTATAGAGAAGAATCATTAGGACCCGTGTCCTGGAACCGCACTGTCAGTTGCAGAAAAAATTGCCTTCCATTATTAATCTTATCGACTCACGACTCCTACACGTTCTCGATTGCCTTGTCAATTTATTTTGCTTTGTTTTTTTACTCCTTGTTTTTCTTTTTGTTTTTTGTTTTCCTTATAGTTTATACAACTGTTATACATATGCCGGGAAAGCGCGCCATAGAGCGACGTTCAAAAGATATCAAAGATGGCAATAGGAAGCGTTATCTGCGGAGCGAATACTCCCAAGATGAAGCGAACAAAGGCCAAGGTATTTATTTTTCGTTTATTTTTTATTTTCGTCTGGTCGAGTTTATGTATTTAATTATTTAACATTATGTTTATTTAATGATTTGACGATTGATACTCCTTACATGAGTGGGTTATTCCGTAGAAGCGAAATACAGCATGTGCATCAACAACTCAGATAGTTACGAAATATTGCTCAATGTCTCGAAGGAGTGTTTTTTGCGGGCAGAAGAAAGTTTAGAACTTTAGAAATTTAGAATTCAGATAACTTTTCAAGAATTAATTGTGTCAACTTTTCCGAACGTCTGTTCTTTTCCTTTTTTTTATTTTTGCAATAAACAGGAAGAGAGGTTTAGTGTTAAATGGTCAATCTCGTCACGGACCGTTTGGAAAGAACAGTTAATAAATTTGCCGGAAAAACATGCGTCGATTCCTTTTTATCAGCTGTTCCTGAGCCAATTTAATTCAACTTTTGTCTATTAATCAATTTACCTTGTTTTCACGCAGACCACGCAGCGCAGTTGGATAGAGGCAACGTTTCAAAAGAGAGAGTGCTCCAAATTCATTCCGAGTGCTAAAGACGAGCACAGGTTGGTGATAAGAATTCAACGAAAAATTAATTCGCTTGCAAAAACATATTTACAATTAATTTTTCTGACAGGGATTGATATTTATGTACTTTTATATATATCGTATAATGAATTCTGTAGTCACTGTCCAGAGTATAGAACATAACATTTTACGCGATCTGAAGAATGCGATTTTATATACGTCTAGAGCGTGCAATGGAAGATTTAAGAGGAAAAAAAAAAATTATTTCTTAATACAGCTTTTTCTTTGCAAATTAATGCTTTTTACACTCAGCATCATTTGAATGTTTTTACTAATTTTGTATGTTTCATGAAAAAAGAAAAAAAAATTATTCGTTATCAATTTTTTATACACATCGGTCGTCCTGTTCACAATCGTCTACTATACACTCGTGTCTTTTGAATTCTCTTTTTCACCATTTTTTTTCTTCCTTTTCCATTTTTAAAATATTCATATTCTTTGTCACGTATTTATCACTAACATAATCGAGCGAGTCGTCGAGAACGCTCGTTATCAGCGAAGGTCAACATTTACCTAGCAACGGTCTATTTTCTCTGTATACTCGCCTCTATCTACGACACGTACACGAACACATTTCGTTTGATTTATTTCCCTTTGTTTCATTCCGTTCATAGGTTTGAAGAGATACAGGGAGATAAACGCGCAGAATACGACGTGATCACAACTTCCAGGTGAGGTTCGATGGCGCAGCTCTATTTGCAAAATTGGGCAACTTTTTTATCTTTTTTTTTTTTCCAAAGCCTGACGCTGTCCTTATCAATAAAATGTTAAGATTGCGTCGTTTCGGACGTTTAATAAAACTCTGGATTTTTCAATAAGATACAGAATGAAGATGTACCTCTTAAATTGTACATACAAACGTTATTAACGCGGTTTACGTACTGAAGGGCTTTTGTAACGATGTCGAACAATTTTATTTTTGTATTGTATTCTTTTGTTTTTCTATTATTCTTATAAACCAAAGTTACATCCAATCTCTACGATGCGTTAATACAGAAAGAAAAAGAAGACAATTTACACAGCAAAGTTTATATTTCATCTTCATTGATTTATGCATTTGCTTGAGCCGACTATGCTTTCGTTTTTCCTCGCCTTCGTCAGCTGTGTCCACTGTCACAATATCACAATACCGTAGTACGCTTTGACGAAGAAAACCTGGTGTGTACCTAAAGATTTTCTTGCAGCAATGGGATTAAAAATATTAAAATACAGTTAGCAGAGCGGTTCAGTTCTGTTCAATAATACATTTTCATCGGGTCATTTTCAGATGTTGCTGCGGTCATTCGTACACCCATCACTGCGGCACAGGGGCAGATGTGCAGGCTACAAGCGGCGGAGAAGCAGAAAGGGACCAATGGGCACCGGGAAAAAATACACGTCCCGCGGCCACCGATGCCTACGGTACCATCGAGTTTCAGGGTGGTCCGCATCCGACGAAAGCTCAGGTGGGCCGAAATTCTCACGCACGTTGAGGCGGCCCAATTAATAACGAACGACCTCGACATTCATCGTCGCCAAATCTCTGTCGATGCACAACTTTGGAGAAGAATAAGAAAATTCACTTCTAGAATGTTAGGCTTTAAGTGATTTTTTTTTTTCACTGGGATTTCATTTACCGATCCGGTGGAAAATAATCGAGATCAACCTCGTTTTTGGTTCAGTTTTTGAATTCCAAACGGTGAAAGCTTTAAAGTTCGAGCCTAAAATAGAACTACAGTAGAATTGTTTTTTTTTTTACTTAAGGACTTCGATCTTCGGTTTGACAAGCGATATAAAATTCAGAGTAACGTCTTAAAAATCACCCTCAGTCTCATTTATATATCTAAAAGGTGATCAAGCTAAGCAGTATTATATTTGTTTCACGGATAAGTCGTACAAATTGATTACAAATAATGTTTTTGCGCAGTACGTGAGGCTGGCCCACGATACTAGACCGGAACCGATTCTCCAACTACTGTGTAGAGAATGGAATTTGGGTTTACCGAGACTGTTGATAACAGTACATGGTGGAAGGTCAAACTTCGAGTTACAGCCGAGCTTGAAGAAGATTCTGCGAAAGGGTTTATTGAAAGCAGCGAAAACAACGGGAGCGTGGATATTCACGGGAGGAACGAATACTGGTGAGAATTTGAATTTCATGGATAAAAGAAGATTGGATGGACATTTCATTGAGAACATTAATTAATTTCTTAGGTGTGACGCGCCAGGTCGGAGACGCTTTGCTCCTTGAACGGTCGCAGCGGCAGGGCCGCGTCGTCAGTATCGGCATAGCGCCTTGGGGAATATTAGAAAAAAGTCACGAGTTGGTGGGACGCGGAGGAGAAGTACCTTACGATTCACTGTCATCGCCATGGTAGGCTAAAAAAATGTATTAAGAAAATACATTGATCTACGAAATTTATTCTAATATTTAATCTGTAACTAATGTTCATGCATGAAACATCTATGGGATTTTGGTATAAGCTTAGCGAATTGCTGTTGAAATGGTAGATCTGAAAATTCTATGTGATGGCAGAATAGTCGACAAAAGAACATTTTTTTTTACGTTGCAGGTCCAAATATGCAGTTCTAAATAATCGTCACGCCTACTTTTTGTTGGTCGACAACGGCACCGGTGGGCGTTACGGTGCGGAGATAGTACTGAGACGCAAACTTGAGAAATACATATCAAATCTCAAGCTTCAACCTTGTAAGTATATGTAAATAAAATATAAAAGCTCGACTCTCTATCAAATGACTTAAGAGCTTATGCCACAGTAGATGCGTAAAAGTTGAGGTCGATATATTGAAGAATATACAGGAATTTGTTCCTGTAATTTTATCGTGATTATGTATTTTTTATCGGTTGGCGTAACATTCTTTTTTAAGTTTATTTTGCGTTAACCCTGATTTCAACTTTATAAATAATTTGTTTTATTGTTTCTCAGCAAATTATTTATACGGCGATGATTGACGAGGGGGAAAAATAGGCAGAGAACGGGTTCAGTAAACGTTTATTTTTACGCATTTTGAAACACTGAAACAGTTTTTATTACTTTAAAAAAATAAGACACCATCAAGGGACATAAAATTGGCCGAATTATAAATTTTCATACAAATCCAACAAAACATTTTCGAGGCAAAGGGAAACCCACCTTCAAAATCACGTTTTCATAAAAAAATTCCAGACATAGAAATTTAACAATATATTCTCGACATTATAAACTATTTTTTTATCGACATTTTTCCATGGTGTAAGCTCTCAAATGAATTATATAAATTTTGAACATACTTGAAAATACGATCGGTTCTGCACCGCTTTCGTAATTGCATCTACTATTGATAAAAATTCTGCTATTCCCCCCGCAGATACACACAGTAGTATACCTGTGGTGGCGTTAGTCATCGAGGGTGGCACCAATACGATACGTTCGGTACTAGAGTACGTTACGGACGATCCTCCCGTTCCAGTTGTCGTGTGCGATGGCTCCGGCCGTGCCGCCGATCTTATCGCTTTCATGCACAAGTATGTAATTATTCTACTAACAATTATGAAACTTCTCTCGACCTCAATGCATTGCTCGGGTCGCACAGAGCCGGATATTAATTCAATTAATTTTTTTAGATACGCCTCCGATAGCATCGACGGAGACACGGGCGAAGTCGACGGACCATTGGAAGGCATGAGGGAACATCTTCTAGAAACCATCAAACGAACCTTCAAAGTTTCACCCGAACAAGCGAGTCAACTTTACTCCGAACTATTGCAGTGCACTCGCAAAAAGAATTTGGTAACGCGAAGATTGATCCGTTGTTTTGTCATTTTTTTTCTGTACGCTGATTTCTTGGCAAAATATTGGATTGTTCGTCCTGACTGTAGAATTGGCACTCCAGATTTATTAAACGCAAGTGTTTTTATTGCAGATAACGGTGTTTCGAATTTCTCAAGATCGACCACAAGAACTCGACCAAACGATCTTGACTGCATTGTTCAAGTCTCAGCAATTGTCACCGGCGGAACAATTGTCCCTGTCTCTTATATGGAACAGGGTTGACATTGCCCGTAGTGAAATTTTTATATACGGTCAGAAATGGCCGCCGGGAGCTCTCGATCAAGCTATGATGCAAGCTCTCCAACATGATAGAATAGATTTCGTCAAGTTGTTACTCGAAAATGGAGTATCAATGCGAAAATTTTTGTCCATACCGAGGCTCGAAGAATTGTACAATACGGTAAATATTTTCACTCAGATCGTCAATCGATTCAAGGCAGGACTTGTACCCTTATATCGAAAGAAACAGAAAATTAATTCTGGTTATTTCACATTGTACAGTTTTTAAAGTAAATTAGTTATTTTTTTTTGCTTTAAACACGATCAGTCTGTTTTCTAGGATAGTACAGTGACGCATAAAAATATCGTCTAACAATATTTTTTTTTGTCAACACAGAAAGAAGGTCCGTCGAATACGTTGGGTTATATTCTGCGCGACGTTCGACCTCACATTCCACGGGGCTACATATACACTCTCCACGACATCGGTCTGGTAATTAACAAATTAATGGGGGGTGCGTATCGCGCTCACTACACTCGACGAAAGTTTCGTATGATCTACGCGAAAGTGATGAAACGTTCGGGTGTCCATAATCAACATGGTCATCGAAACAGCAGTGCGATCAGTACTGGTCGTTATTACACCGGAACCGGAGGAAAAGCGGACAGTCTTACGATGAGTTTACTGGCCGAAACTCTACCGGCTAATCGCGACACTCCACTCTTCGATCATCCGTTTAACGAACTTCTCATATGGGCTGTACTGACGAAGAGGCAACAAATGGCTCTGCTCATGTGGCAACACGGTGAAGAAGCTCTCGCCAAAGCACTCGTCGCTCTCAAACTTTACAAAGCAATGGCGCACGAGGCGGCCGAGGACGACATCGAGACCGAAATTTACGATGAACTTCGCGGATATGGCAAGGAGTTTGAGAACATATGTAAGTAAATTATCAAACTCGTTATTTATATGAAAACACACAATTTCAAAGTGTGCTTAAAATCGCTCGGCAATATTTCTTTAATCATTTTTGGATCGCATTTTTGATTTTCGAAATATAACCGTCTTTATGAATTTTTCGCAGCGTTGGAGCTTCTTGATTTTTGCTATCGTCAAGACGACGACCAGACCCAGCAACTCTTGACGTCCGAGCTTCAAAATTGGTCCGGTCAGACGTGCTTATCGCTCGCGGTAACGGCGAATCATCGGCCGCTGCTTGCGCATCCTTGCAGCCAGATAATACTGGCCGATCTGTGGATGGGCGGACTGAGGACACGTAAAAATACGAATCTGAAGGTGATTCGGTAACTGTGAATTAAATTGTAATTTTTGATTGTCGTCGAAAAGTGTAACGGCCACTCGTTTCCGATTTACTTATCGGTTGCGTGCTATTCAGGTTGTCCTAGGATTGATATGTCCACCGTACATAACGAGGCTGGAGTTTAAGACTCGCGAGGAGTTGCAGCTCATGCCACAGACCCAGGAGGAGCATCTCATCGCCTTGGAGGACGAGAACGAGGACAGCGATTCGGAGTTGGGCGGCCCACCAGGACCGGACGTCGAGGTAACATAAATACACTTTATTAAAATATTCGGCGTCGAGACTTTTCGATAGTCGCGATCTTCGATGACTCAGGATTTTAATCGCTTAATCTTCAGGATAGTCTCACCTATATCTGTCGTGCTAACAGTTTAACTTTTTTCCCTACTCTCCTACGTACCCTCGAAATTAAATCGAGATAAAATACGCACAATGAGATTAATACTTAGAATTCGAAGAAGCACGCACGTTGTGATTATTTTCTAGAAACGACGCCGAAGGAGTATCAGCATTTGCGCCAAATCATCAAGTCAGCAGGGTATAAAGGTACTCTCGAACGACCGTGCCGTGGTCGTAATAAAACATTGCCTATGGTCGCCTCTCGCACTCTATCGTTTCACTACATTTCACTGGGTTTTTTTTTCTTTGGAAATCATGTTGGGGATGAGTCACACGCACATTGCCAACCAAAATGAAAAACATTGTTATGCCAAGGGAATATTTTTTGCGCCTTTAATGCAGTTAATTTTTTGTTCAAAAAATTGTTATCCAATTCGAAAATGTTCGGATTCTCACTGAATCATACTTTGGGCTGGAATTGTACGTGTGATGCATTCTTGATATCTCTCGTTACGCCGAAGGATGGTCAATTAATTTCTACCGCGCGACGATTTTGTAGTCAATTAAAAATTTAACTGACTATATTCAGTACCAATTTCGATGGATACGTTCGGATCGGCAACGATTAATTCTAACGTAGCAATCGATCATGTGCTCATTATTCTGTATTTCCTCGAGATGGAAAATATTGTTTGTATCATAAATATTTTTTCCATTCGACAATATTCAATTCGGTATCCTCGATGACATTGAAATTTAAATTTTAGAGGCAAAATTGTTTACTTTTTTTTTCGTATCACTCAATGATTCATGCATCGTTCGATCCTCCGGAATGCACGCAAACTCTTCTATTCCTCTTATTACCGCTGCAGAACGACACCTGTGCTTTGCCATCCGTGCATCAATTAATTCCTTTCACAGATTCGTGAGAAGCATCGACTAACTAACGACACGAACAGAGCGGATTCCGATGTTCGTGCGCACAGTGTTTACCTACGCTTGATCTCACAAACTACTTTTTTCACGCAGCTCACGGATGGAATAATTTTTTCTTACTTCCTCCATACTTGATTAACCCCTGTTGTTAACAAAAACTGCTCTTACCTATTCTCAGGTCTGTCTACTTACTTTCGCCTTTTGCAGCCCTTCCGTCTATCTTTACAAACTACCCCAACATTTTTCCGTACCTCGTTACAATCTTTTCTATCAAAGCTTGCACCTTCCCGTTGCATTATTATCGTTCTTCCTTCGTCACGAATATCACTTAGGTCATTTTTTCTCAGGCTTTGATCGGCAATGAACACAACCCGGCCATTGTAAAGGAGACGATTGTCCAGGAGAACGGCAAAGTCCTCACGGACCACGACGACAATCTGCATCGAGCCTACGGCCTCCTCTCCGAGTATTACAACAACAAAACCAACAGGCCGCTACGTTTCAAGAAGAAGCTTTGGGAATTTTACACCGCACCTATCACCAAGTTTTGGGCCAACGCTGTGAGTTCGCTTCGGAATTTAATTATTTTATTACGCCAATTCATTAGCCAATTATATTCGAGGATAATTATACATAAAGCGATTAATTTAATGGATTTATTTTTTTTTTTTGCAGATTGCATACATGATATTCCTGCTTCTCTTCTCGTACTCGATTCTCGTGCGTATGGGCGATTGTCCGTCGTGGGCCGAGATATACGCCATCGCCTACATATGCACTCTCGGCTGTGAGAAAGTTCGTGAAATAGCGACCTCGGAACCGGCAAAATTGTCTCACAAGTTCAGCGTCTGGGCATGGAACATGTGGAATCCCTGTGACGCCGGTGCAATAATATTCTTTCAAATTGGTCTCATATTACGGTTACGCACGTCGACTTTCGACGTTGGACGAGTAATATACTGCGTCGACTGTATCTACTGGTACCTTCGGATTCTCAATATTCTTGGCGTCAACAAATACTTTGGTAATAATTATTTCTCCAATGTTTCGATAATCCTTGAGACAACGTTTTTGTATGCATTTTTTTTTTGCATCCTTTAATCTTTTCTTTCAGGTCCTCTGGTAACGATGATGGGAAAAATGGTTAAAAACATGATATACTTTGTGGTACTTCTGCTTGTCGTATTAATGAGCTTCGGTGTCGCCAGACAAGCTATACTCAATCCAAATGCTGAACCAAAGTGGAGGATAGTTCGTGATGTAAGTTAACCGATAGAAATTTCGATTGACGAAGCATATTGAATGCGTATTTTAAGAAAATGCTAATTCGAATTTATTGGAAGGTTCGGGATTGTTTGAGTATTGAGTTTGAATTTTACATTGAACGTATACATTTTAAAAACTTTTTATTTTTATACATTTAAATACCTTACAGTGTCTGCCAAGTTTGAGATTTGATAACCAATTAAATGTTACAGATATTTTTGGAGCCGTACTTCATGCTTTACGGTGAGGTGTACGCCGACAATATTGATCCGGACTGCGGTGCCGAGCCAGGAATGATTCCATGTTTGCCGGGTCGTTGGATAACGCCAGCCGCCATGTCGGTTTATCTTCTCGTCGCAAACATACTCTTGATTAATCTTCTGATAGCCGTATTCAATAACATATTCATCGAAGTGAACGCTGTCGCTCACCAAGTATGGATGTTTCAGCGTTTCACGGTTGTAATGGAATACGAGCAGAAACCGGTATTACCACCGCCGCTTATCGTGGTCTGCCACATATATTTGCTAATAAAATACTTGTTAAGGTATGTGACGCAGGGCGAGATGCGCTCTGGTGAAACTTACGACAATGGTCTCAAGCTCTTTCTCGAGGCCGACGATATGGAGCGTCTCTACGACTTCGAGGAGGATTGCGTCGAAGGTTATTTCAGAGAACAAGAGCTGAAACTTCAAATGTCGACCGAGGAACGCGTTAAGCTCACCACCGAGCGCGTGGAAAATATGCATCAGAAGATCGAAGACATCGACAAAAAAGAGAACAGTCAACACGCCTCGATGCAGGTAATGGATTACCAATTTTTTAATTGTATTTTTTTAAATTTGTCTTTGTCATTTTCACGCAACACAGAGCCTCATTTTTTTTTACCAAAACTTCAATGGACCGAATGGACGTATGAACGATTCCTTTCAAATCACCGAACTTCTGAAACTTGATTTTGTAGATTAGTCCAAAGGCCGCACGGACCTTCATTTACCGAAATCGTTGAACCTTCGAACATTTGGAATAATAAATCTTCGCAAATTTGACGGTTCGAAAAAATGAAAATTCGAGTTCGAATTCGAGTTTTGTAAAAAAAATGTGGCTCCGTCCGATACTCTATTAACCCCGATAAATGTTGCAGTCCGTCGAATTCCGGATCCGGAAGCTGGAGGAATTAAACGAGCAAACGCTCGCCCACCTGGGGGTGATTCATCGTTTCATGGCAACGCACATGCCTGACGACGGTCTTTCGGGTCTCGATATCGAGGTTCGCCCCCGTCGAGTTTCCGAGCGTTCGGAGGTCGCCTCCGACGTCGATTCGCACTCTCACATCCCCGTCGTCAGTGGCTTGCGACAGAGAAGAATGCTACGCTCGCTGACCGATGCGACGGTGCTCCACATGGGTCCGCACTTCGACGACGACACACTCAAGCAGTCGGAGACGTCGAGGGAGAATTTAAGCAGAAACGAGTCGTCGTCGAGCGGTGATTTGCCGACTGGCACGGAGGACAAGAAGACGATAAGTCGAGAGAGCGAGGAGAGCAAGGACGTCGAGGATTCCGGTCCACCGGCCGTGAAGGCCGGCGATCTCGAGCGAGACGCGATAAGCGACGTTCCTCTTTCGGAGATTCGTCAGGACTCAGCGGAGCGGACGACCCGCCAGAACAGCAGAACGCGCTCGGAATCCGACGACGCGGTGCTCCTCGCGCCGCCGGGCACGCAACGCGGAGTAAAATGGGCCGAGCCACGAGTCGCGACGATCGCAGGTGGAAGCAGCTCCAACCAAAGAAACACGCTCTTGGCAATGCGCGCCGAATACACGAGCATCACTGACGAGCTCGAGAGTTACTGCGGCCTGCTCAGTCCGCCGAGAACACCGCCGGTCTCGCCTCCGCCGTGTCGAGGACGAAACGTCGCCGAACTTTCAGATCCTGAAATGGCCTGGCATTTGGAGAACGAGCATCTGCGCGACGCCGAGAAGTGCGACTATCAGCAAATGGAAGATCTCATACAGCGAAGATACATGCAGGGTGACGACTCGAGCTCGGGCAACGACGAGGCCAACGCCACTGCCGCAGGCGGTCTCTTCTTCACGGCCAGCGAGCATCGACACCTTAAACGATCGTCGGCCATCGATCGAGCCGACGAGTCTCGCAGACCCGGACCCACCATTAGCGTTACCCGAGAAATCGAGCAAACTCTCTCGAGACCGCTCGCCACTCGCGACTCCGACGAAGTTCAGGAGACCAGCGACAAAAATGTTCCGGCTCCGGCTTCCGAAACTATGTGCTAGTTTGCATGGGTCTTTTTTTTACATTTTTTTTGTATTCTATTACCGAGTTGCTAAGAAATTTATTTGGAAATTTTGTAGCTTAGAACGGGGGTAGTCTTGACGATAGTTTTTTTTGTCGGGGTAATGTTACGGAAATATTCTCGTTATTCCGACACCTCGTTGCCATTTCGAAAATTACTCGTCCGAATTCGACGGGCTATTTTCCGACACTTGGCGATAAAGTGTTGTTAGGGCATGTTGTCGGATCGACGCGACTTTTGGACGAGCGATGGAACTTCACATTTTTGAGGATGTTTGAGCGCTTCACGCTAGTCAAATGAGTGCTTCATTTTTTAAATCGTTTATACAAAGCTTTACATATCTTTCACATATACGTATTATCATAGTTGGCCTTAACGTAGAAGAAACATTGTTTGCAATGAATTTGTAAAAATATTCAATGTTTTATGCTAATTTTCGTGGAAGTACTCGTTCGTTCGTTTGTTGTACCAAAACAATACTCGTGCGGAAAACTATTTCTAAACTCGTGTAATTGCGATACTGGCTCTTGGACTCGTCTTCGAATAAGACACAATGATAAATTATTAATGTAAACGATTTAAAAGACATGGCACTGATCAGGCGAGTGCGAAGCGCTTCAATTTTTACGATAGCTGTATCGAACGCGTTTTTTAAATATTTTCATTAGAAACATACTCTTCACGAGACGAGTACAAGTAAAATCAGTTTTATATTTGCACATCATGTACTTTCTTATTTTTTTATGATCTCGAAAAGTGTGCGACCATGGATTTGATAATTATTAGATAAAGTTTACGCTGCAATCATTTTTTTTTAGTGAACTTTGAAGTGCCATAAAACTTGATTTAACGCGTGTTTATCTATATTATAAAATCTGCTCACTTTCTACTGGTAACAATATCGTGAAAAGCACAGATAGCGGAAGAAATTGTAGTATCGTCACAATTCATTTGCCCGAAGTTCGGTTGCTTTTACTTCAAAGTTTTATTTTTAAACACGGCCTAAGATTCGCCTACGCGCGTATCAAATCGCACACTCATTTGTGAATTGTATCAGTTGCGAACTCTCCTATTTCGTAAATCCATTCGCTATATTTACGTACTTAACTCAGTCGACGAGCGTTGGGTACGACGTTCGTTAAAATATGCATCCTTAAAAAAAAAAAAAGGCCTAATCTATATTATCACGAAATTCGCTGATAAATCTCTGAAATAAGAAAATAGGTACGATGCATTTTTTTTCAAACTGTATCGACTAGCCATGCGACTTACTATGTCGAGGTAGTAAAAAAAAAAAAAAAAAAAATACGACATAGCTTTTGAGAATTTTTTACGCTCTCGCGACACGAGTCATATCGAACACGCAGCATCGCTAAACGGTAAAGAAAAAAAATACACGTTCCGCACGATACATCGAATCTTTGAGTGTTTAGAGGGAAAAAAAATTGTCGAATTGAGCGTGGACAAATGTTCGCACGTCCGGCGCACAATTGTATTATCGAATACGTCTCAGAATTGTCTGGACGCGTCTTACCGAACTACATTTATCTTATCGAAGCAATATATTCTTCGTCGAACTGATCGTCACTGTCGGTGTTCCTTGTGACCCATATTTGAGGGCGCATTTGCTTTTTCTCCTAAAGAAAAAATGTGTAATATAAATGAGTCAAACTCTTTTTTTTGTGAACAATGGTAATGGACTTAGAAAAAAAAAATTGAACGAAAGCTTTTTTCATGGTACAAAAGAGCTCAGCGTTCAATCGCTCCGTCGTGACTAATTAGAAATATCATATCAAGCAGATTGTGTACTGCGAAAAAAGGCGGAATTAAAAAACTACGACTAAGCCATACTGTGTCTATACAAGCGAAAGCGTTTAAACTCTCTTTTATATACATGTACATTTTGATTGTAACGGCCTGTGTCGATAGGACTCATTGACGCATGTCAAAGAAGAAAAAAAATATGAGATTCATGGATAAAAATTCAGTGACGAAATCGTTTCCACAATATGTGAGAGAGCTTAGCCGTGAAAAAAAATTACAAGCTCAAAGAACGAGAAAAAAAAAAACTATTTCGAAGCTGAGAGACGCGAAGTATTTTACAGTCGAAGCAATCGAGTCTTCTTGAAGTCTCCGAATAAATATATTCTTCTGCAGCTCCGAGGCTAATTCGAGGCTTGGTCGCAGGCCGGAGAAAGAAAAAACAACTATCGCGTATTTCGCGACAAAAAGGCACTAAGTAGAAGATGAAAAAAACATTCAACTAGGATAGCTTAATTACTCTAGTCGATATCGAAAAATTTTAGGGGAAGAAAACAACAACATACGCCTAAAACAAAACAATCACAAATATTTTTATTAAAAAATTTGTGGTCCCCGGATTTTGTTTAGCGTTGCGTAGTCTAAGCGCAGAATGAATTGTACAAATAATCAAAAGATGAAATAATTACCGAGATACACGCACTATTTTACCGAGAGTTATAAGGAAAAATAATTAACAAAAAAAAGAAAAAAAAGAAAGAAACAAAGAATACCAAAGCTTCGCGAATACCCGCCGGAAAGAAAAGGGAGTTGCGCTAATTTTATTCGATTAAAGTGATCCACGATTGAGCGATTAATTTATTTGTCGTTTATTCGACGACGCGCGACGATATTTTAATTGACGTTGATTAATTTAATTAACGCGATTTCGTGAATTGTATTCAGCCGCAGATTCTCGTTATTCGAATAAATGGCCAACTCTTTCGAAAATAAACTCGATTACGAGAGTCAAGCGTGACAAAGAAAAATAAGTAGTAATTAACAATCAAACAAGATGCGTAAGCTGGTGTTTTTGACTTTATTGCTCAATCAATTGCACCGTGCTTAAGTAGCAACATTATATTGTATTTTTTAAATGAATTTCCCCGCCGTCTACCAGGTTATTTGTACATACGAATTTTACAATTAATTTAACGATTATATTATTAATTATCGGACGATTATACACACGATTATTGTTAGGCGCAAAACGTCGGCATCAACGGGACTCGAAGTAAATCGCGAGTTGCCGTCGACGCTAAACACGTTTGCTCAAAATCTTTATTAACTCGCGGATGCAAATTGGCGAAAGATACTTTTGAATTAATGAACGATCGCAATGGCGAGGGAAAAACAATGCGATTTTCGTTGATGTACAAATGAAAGGAAAAACGAAAAAAAAAAAAAAAAAAAAATAGGTGGAAAAAAATCATTAAAACTTGGAGTTTCATTCTACTGATTGGGAAAATACACTCGTCTAGTGAAAAATGTTTAATCGTTATTATTCATATTGAATTAGAATGTAACGATGATTCGAGCAGTGTTTGATTCCGCTAGATTTATCGATACCTATACATTTCGAAAAACCAACAAAAATTTGAAAAATTAATAAATTAATCGAGTAAGAATCAGTCTGCAGTTTAATGGAATCGACGTTCGCAATTTTTTTTTCAACGTGCTCACGCGGCATTTGTACTTCCGTCAAGAATCAGCCATTCTTCGGCGATAACATTGGCTGCGCGATCACGTTAGGCAACGAGTTATACATACGTCTATACATATTATATTTGTCACTTATTTTCAGGATTATTGAAATATAATTGTACACAATGCCACGCGATTATGTTTTAATAAACTTGAATGAAAGTTAAAAAAAAAAATATGTTTTTCGATGCTCCAAAATGTTCACGAATATTGAATAGAGAGTTATTATTTATTTTTTTTTGCGGCACAAGAAAACTTAACATCTGCGATATGCTAAAATTTATTAGAATTAAAAATTCATGTAAAATTCGCGTCATTCGTTGCAATAAATAATTAGGGTAATTCTGTTATAAAATTGCTATAAAAAATAAGGCATTTTGTCGATAGTGCTGGAAATTGGAGAGAATAATTTATGTTCGGTTAAGAAATAAATTCTCGTCGGTCACCTCGAAATCGTGGCTGTTATCGACATAAACCGAATTTACCGTGATCGATCACTCACTCGGGTGTACACAGTTGACAAATAATACAAAAACAAATATTAAGCTCGTCCCAATTCCACACGCGAACCCGCAAAACTCGACGAAGGAATATTTTTGTTGTTCCATCCTGACAGTCAGTTACAGTCGCAATGACAAAAGTACAAGTCGATAAGGCAGTTCGAACGGCGACTTCCTGTCACCGGATTAATTTCGTAAAGCCAAAAATTCACATTTTCGGAAACCGAGTCGCTAAACAATTATCAAATTTATCGGAAAAAAATATTCCAAGATACGGAGAAGAGAAAAAAAATGTTCGAGGCTCAAAGAAACATGTCTCAGAGAGGTAAATTTAAAATTGGAGCTTTTATCTATTTATTCATTTATTTTATTTTATTTATTTTATTACAATTTTTGCAGTTTAAATGACATTGAACATACGATTTAAAAAATCCATAAAAACGATTATATTTAATATACAAAGTTTATTATTTTTTCTTATAAAATTTTATTGAGTTTTCCATAAATATTATTTTTTATTTCCATAAATTTTCAATTGTGTTTTTAACTATTTTTCAGGTACATAACAGTGGCCGTGCGACTCTTTGCGTTTTTACTTCTATCGTTAATGATAGTGAGGGAAACGGCGAGCTACAAGAAGAATCCGACCGGAACTACCGTCGATGACGACATGTATCCGGTGCAAAAAATTGATTTCCCGGCTGTCGCGATATGCAACACAAACGTGATAAGTCGCCGGAAAGCTAATCTTCTGGCCGAGGAATTGTAATCTATACCATTTGTTTCTTTATAATGTATTCCACCAAATTCGTCGATTTTTACTCCTTTAGCACTTAAAAACATTATATATATATATATATATATTCATTTTAAATTAAAACTGGAATAGAAAAATAATAATAATAAAAAAAACAATAGTGTTAAAAATCACAAAGCTTCCTCTGCAGTATTTTTCAATATTAATTAAAAAATAGTATTTAATATAAAATCATATTTATTAATTTTCCAAAAGATGAAAAATTATTCCTGAAATAACAAAAAAAATTCACTTTCTGATTCGCTTTTCGACCTTACAGATGGAGAACGGAAGGGGTCAAAGGGATCGCTAACGTGACTCTTCAGACAATAAAATCGTTGATCAAGTATATGGGACACTTGTACACATTTGAAAATTGGGAAGAGAAACCAGGCGAAACGAGGCTTCTCCACGAGATACTGACGAAGGCTTCGACGAAGAATTACAAGGTCTCGACTATTATGGAGCGACTCGTGCCGAAGTGTCAATCTCTATTGAAACATTGCTACTGGCAAGGAGAACGTCGATCTTGCCAGGAATTGTTCGTTTCTCGCTGGACTCAAGATGGTTATTGCTGCACTTTTAATTACGTCAGATGGACCGACGACTTCAAAGGGTACTTGATTTTTCTCTTATTAACAAATTTAATTGAAAAAAAAAATAACAATTGTCGAGATACATTTTTATTATTCTTGAATTTTTTTCTATTAATTAAAAGAGTTATTGCTGCATATTGAATTTCTTTTCTTTAACTAATTTTTATGAAGAAGGAAATAATAATATTGATAATAACAATGACTGGCCGACGAGAAAACGGCAATACTTATTTTTTTGCATCTAATATTTTTGTCAATGAACGGAGCTATTGCTATGTTTTTAATTACGTCAGATGAACCACCGATTTGAACGGTATTCAATTTTTTTTCTTGTTTTTTTTTTACCATTTGATTTCAGATATTTTTTGAAGAAAAAAATTATGGTAATTTGACGGACATAGATTAACATCGATTAAAACCGAAGTAGCAAAGATTCCTTTTTTCTTCTTCCTTCAAACACATTACTATTTTATTATGACGAAATGAAATTTTTTTTTCAGCGAGCAGAACGAGAATATGAAAATCGACATCGAACACGCGGAGATATCGGGAATCACGTACGGTCTTTGGGTGTTTCTCGAGTCTCGTTTGGACGATCTTTATTACAACATTTTGTCTACGAAAGGCTTCAAGGTGTTGATCTACACAGCTTCGGACTATCCCGACGCTCCGAGTGGTGGATTGAGAGAAATCCTCGTCAGTCGCCGAAGCGAAGTTTTTCTTAATCTGATGCCCACTTCTTTTCACTCGTCGCCGGTACGTACGAACGACAAAAGGAATTATAAGACTATGATACTTCACTAGAAATACATCAGCTTTAAAATCTCACTTTTCGATCGGAACTCAAATCTTACTGAAAATAAGATATTTAATTCAGGAGAACTTAGCAATATTAATTATATTCTTATATGCAGTCTCAGACTTTTTTTTCAAACTTAATGTAATACAGTAAGACAAGGGGAATTATACGACAATGTTATTTTTCAAACGCAACTACATTACTTTTGCGTTAAAAAAATCATTTTTCGATCGGAAGTCAAATCTTACTGAAAATAAGATATTTAATTCAGGAGAACTTAGCAATATTAATTATATTCTTATGTGCAGTCTCAGACTCTTTTTTTTTTTAACTCAATGCAATACAGTAAGACGAGGGAAATTATACGACAATGTTATTTTTCAAACGCAAATACACTACTTCTGCGTTGAAAAAATCATTTTTCGACTGGAAGTGAAATCTTACCGAAAATAAGATATTTAATTCAGGAGAACTTAGCTATATTAATTATATATTTTTATATGCAGTCTCAGACGCTTTGTTTGAAACTTAATGCAATACAGTAAGACAAGGGGAATTATACGACAATGTTATTTTTCAAACCCAAATACATTACTTCTGCGTTAAAAAAATCATTTTTCGATCGGAAGTCAAATCTTACTAAAAATAAAATATTCAATCCGCGAGAACTCAACTATATTATATTCTTATATATACCTCGAAATTCTTTATTTTCTGAAACAGGATGTAATACAGTATGACAAGACGCAACGACGATGTCTGTTCAACACCGAACTCCACGAGTTTTTCGCTGGTTCCTACTCGTACAGTCAGTGCATGATGCTGTGCCGAACTCGGGACATGCTGAAAATCTGCAATTGCATACCCTTTTTCTACCCCAAACCACCCGGGAAAGGTGAGAAATTATTATTATCATCAATCCACACAAAATAAGTGTTAACATTTTACATCTGCTTCGGTGAACTGCTCTTCACGTGAAACACCATAAACTATCGTCACCATCCGCCAAACGAGGGATCGAATTTGAAAAAAAAAAAAAAAAAAAAAAAAAAAAAAAAAAAAAAATGCTCACCTCTCAATTCGGACCTCGAATAATCGCAGGAAAAATAAAAACGTGCAATCTCGTGGATCTCGCTTGTCTGAAGCGGCACAGAAGTGAGTACAACGTTCGGGTACACAGTACAGAGTCGATCATATTTATCCTAAGCGACAGAAAAAAAAACACACACACACACACACACACATTATTCCAGATAAGTGGTGGAGCGTCGAACCGACTGATTATGGATTCGTCAATAATACTTATCCGCGCGACGAAGACGAGGGCAGAGACGCCCACTTGAATTGCGATTGTCTGCCGTCCTGCGAAAATGTCGACTACGCAGTCTCCGTGAGAGGCAACGCCGTTGTCAATCCCGTTACAATTGGACACTACATACGGTTTGTATTATTTCTATGAACCGCGATACGACAATTTATACGGCAATGTCATTATTCAACCGAAAAATACGTTGCTCCCCCTTGAAAAATTTTATTTTCAACCGGAAGCAACGTCATGAGACGGACACGTCACTTTCACTTTGAAAATGTTATTTATGGACCGGAAGTGACGTAATACCGAAAACATGTTACTTCGGGTTTCAAAAATTTTCTACCGGAAGTTACGTCATGACATAAATACACGTCACTTCCGGTTTGATAATGTTATTCATGGACCGGAAGTGACGTAATACCGGAAACATGTTACTTCAGGTTTCGAAAATTTTCAACCGGAAGTTACGTCATGACATTAATACACTTCCGGTTTGATAATGTTAATTATGGACCGGAAGTGACGTCATACCGAAAACGTGTTACTTTAGGTTTCGAAAATTTTCTACTGGAAGTTACGTTATGACATAAATATACGTCACTTCCGTTTCGATAATAATGACCATGAAAATATTTGCAAAAATTCACTTTGGTAACGTGTAGCGCCTAAATTGTCGGTTCAAGGCAGAAAGGTGTCAGAAGTTTTTCGTTTATTTTTTTGGTTTTTTATCAACGCATTTTCTCGTATTTCTTATTATTCAGTTTTTCAGTAAGTTTTTTGGGAATTTAATATGTTGAGACGCCATCACGGGTTAAATAATGAACGAAGAGAAAAAAATCTTCAGAACTTTCATTTTGTACTTTCAATTCCACACCAACGCGTGTTATCAACGTTTTTTCGAATTTTGAATTCATGAAAACGAGTCCAAAAAAATTAAACATTATTTGGGCTAGTTTTCATGAAGTTGAATTTTGCAGATGCAGATATTTTCATGATCATTTGAAAATATTATTTATGGACCGAGAATCACCCCATACCGGGGGTTACTTCGGGTTTTTGAAATGGAATTTTATTTGGTGAAAAAAAAAAAATTACTTTCAGTTCCGAAAACGTCAACTTTACGGGCGAAAACACAGTACTGAGCGTGAGCTTTGGGAACAGTATCGGAACGGTGCGACTGCGACAAGACGTACTGTACTATTGGTACAATCTGATGAGTTGGTATTTCATTCGTCAGTAATTGATACAGTAAAGTAAATCAGCCACATCGTTTTAGCACGACGATAAGATCGTATCCGCGTCAAAGTCGTCCGATAACAAATACAATTAAATCCCCGCTATATTGAGATAATGCCGTTGGGTACGACGTCAAATTTTTTCGTTGCGTAAAAGTGATTTTATCAGCTCGCGATAAGCGATCACATCATCGTTGTGGATACTCGGTGAAATGCATGAATTGTGGTTAACTCGTCTCGAGCATGAACCATGTGTTCTAAGAGACATTTTTGTATCTTTGAAAAAAAAAAAAAAACAAAAAAAAATCAAATCTAAATTTAACATTAACGTTCTCGATAACCTTGTGTCATTGATAGTAGCTTTCTCGTATGGTACTTCAGCAGTTATTGAATTTTGTCAAAAATATTTAAGCTAAAATATTAATTTACAGGAAAAATATAAATTTTCTGTCTAAATCAGTAATAGAGATTAATCAAGAAATTGACACTGGCGTGATATTAATCGACAAATTTTCGTAATTTCTCTCTGCACAGTATCAACTCCAATCCGCATAATAACTATCAATTTATTCATTGATTTGTTGATTTATTTATTCATTCGATTATCCGTTTACTTATTTATTCATCATTATTCATTAGTATTTATTATCTTTTATCCATTATATATTTAGTATTTAAAAAAAAAACCATGAACTATTATTCAATTAAAAAACATTTCTTCAAGGCACCTACGGTGGACTGTGCAGTCTTTTTCTCGGTATAAGCGTAATGACACCAATCGAGCTGTTCTACTCGTTGTGTCTGAGACTATTACGTCGGAAGAGATCCAACAATTTGCCGACAGCTGTGGAATCGAACTCGCAAGAGCGAAAGATTTATTGGAATGAAATATCCAAGATATAAAGGTACGCAAAAAAAAAAAATTCTACGATTACCCGCTCGGTCGCTGAGACTGAGGTGAAAATAACAATTTTGTTTAGAGTCAGAAATTTTAATCGTCGCGTTGGATCATAACTGTTTCCAGCCTTGGAGAGAATGATTCGCCGGATTGCAGACGAAGATACTTTCACGGCAGAACGCAAGGTCGGATGCGGATTTTACGGTACGACTGACCGAGGAAGCGACGGACTAATAATGGACAAAGTCTTCGGGGAAAACAAACCGACGACCACCAACGAATGAGTCAGGGCTTTCGCTAAGAAATTACGTTGCGTCATTGCTTACACGGTAGCTTGACTTTTATGCCGGAATGAGATACGCATAGAAGCGCTTTTTATTTACACAACATTCGATCAATCACCGACGATGAATATATCGAGGATGTCCTTAGAAACGCAATGGGAAAACCGAGTCTCATTGTGGGATCGAGAAAGGTCGAATCGAGTCTGCTACGAAGAGACGGGGCGCTTCGTTTTTTCAACGGCAATCGAAAACGAGACCGTAAATCTTCCGCAAACTTTCGTCACTAACCGCAGTAAATTCCGTCGGTTAATTTTTTTAATGTAAATTAAGCGGAAATTAGAGGACGAGCGCTGCGTTAAAATACGTAACTCTGGAATTAAGTTTACTTTGGGGAGTTCGGGGAGTTAAAAAAGCGTGGATGGTTTAAATGGATAAAAATGATTGAAGGCGTTTTTTGTCTTGAGAATTTGAAGTGGAGAAGTAAAAGTTTGGGAGCAAGGTTTATTAGGAAAGAATTTTTTTGTGACTCGTGCTGAATTGTACGATTACCGTGGCTCAATTTGTAACGCAAACCGCACGACTTTGATTAGCCTACTTAATAATTTCAATCGGCCAAGAGTCGAAATATTAAATATTAAATATTAAAATTATTTAATATTTAAATAAGCTCAAATAGGTAAAAATTAAAAGTTTGAATGGATAAAAATTCGTAGCTCAACAAATAACACCTCGATGACTAAAAATATGTAAAAAAAAAAATCGGTAAGCAAAGACTGTTCCAAAAGAAAATTTCTTTAAATGCGACGCGGTCGATGAAAAAAAAAACAGTAATGAAAGCTGTTCGACTTCAAAACAGATACAAAACAAATATCAAGACAATGACAACCATAAATATTACAACGAAAGTCCCCGACAATGCTGTAACGCTATTTTTCTTCCCGTCGCCAATTTAAATATCAATAATCACGAAACATTAATTCCTCAGCTAAAAAAAATTTTCTCATAAAAATCGAACGCTCAGTGAACATGAAAATAAAGAATTTTCGCGGCAAACATTGAACCTACGGCTCATAGAATAATCTCACGACGTCGATGACCTTAAATTTTTGAAACGATGAACATATCCGGGCCCAACTTAAAATCGACCGTCGCGGTAAAATCCAGGGCAGGAGGATGTAGAATCAAGATATAAACCGTAAGTGTAAAAAAGCGGTTATCAAGTGTGGAACGTCGAGTGTGACTTTGTGTGTTCGTATCATTCGAGCATTAGTGTTCAGCGCCATGTGCAGACCGACGTTTGCTCAGGTCGATCCACTCTTCCGCACAGCAGTTGAACCGTCAATCAGCCGCGAAGGAAAGAAGAAAAAAAAAAAAAAATTGCTCACACCCCTTCCAACTCTCCGTCCGACAGAGATCTCGATCGTGCTCGCGTTTGAGCGCTCGTTAAATCCCAAGGCTGTCGCTCAGCAGATCCAGTATCTTTGTTACGCAATTCCCAATGACTTCCAGTTTACACATAGAGAACGACGGGAAGAGTTGACGATTTCACACCGCTCGAGCTCAGTGTAGTCATCGTACGTGGTCGAGACTGGCCGCAGTTTCCTGGCCGCTCCGACTCGTCCCTGTCGCGAACACTCACCGGATTTACCTGCGGGACCGTTAACCGTCTGTCCTAGACAAAATTAAATATCAATAAAATAAACGGAAGCCATTACACAATAATTACACCTGCTGCTCGGCACGAGTATCATCCAGGTAGAGAATATGAGGATGCAAGTACAAAAATTCTAAAATCAATAGAAAACACGAAAGTCATCACGATCAAATTGCCACTCAGTGCGAGTAACATCGAGGAAAAAAATATCTAAAAATCGAAAATTGGAAAACTTTTAATCCATTAAATATGAAATGTAAAAAATCTAAAATCTAAAAAATCTGAAATCTAAAAAATCTAAAATCTAAAAAATCTGAAATCTAAAAAATCTAAAATCTAAAAAATCTAAAATCTAAAAAATCTAAAATCTAAAAAATCTAAAATCTAAAAAATCTAAAATCTAAAAATCTAAAATCTAAAAAATCTAAAAAATCTAAAATCTAAAAAATCTAAAATCTAAAAAATCTAAAATCTAAAAAATCTAAAATCTAAAAAATCTAAAATCTAAAAAATCTAAAAAATCTAAAAAATCTAAAGAATCTAAAGAATCTAAAAAATCTAAAAAATCTAAAAAATCTAAAAAATCTAAAAAATCTAAAAAATCTAAAAAATCTAAAAAATCTAAAAAATCTAAAAACCAAAAACCAAAACAAAAAAAAACGGCACCGTAATAAAATCGAATCTCCGCTATCGACTCCGTGCGCCGAAGATACCAGGAGGATGACGGAGGAGAATGGAGGGATCGTGGTTTCGGAAGAGCCGAGGATCGCGGACCTCGATCGTCTGCTGCGAAAGAGAATGGGCGACGGCCTCGTGGTCCTGAAGCAAACCTGCGTCGACCTTCTGCCGCCCGGCGAGAATTACGGTAGTCTCATCCTGAAGGTCGACGCGACGATAAAGCGCGACGATAAATCGGACGAGGAGGAGCTTCACCTGATCGCGAAGACACCACCGGGGACCCAGCAGCAGCGCGACCTCTTCGACAGTCCGTTCACCTTCGGAAAGGAGTCCTTCATGTACGACACGATTCTCCCGACCTACAGAAAATTCGAGATCGAGTGCGGAATCGGCGTTGAAGAAGCGTTCGACGTCGGCCCAAAGTTTTACGGTTCGCGGTTGTCGCTGGGGGCGGACGAGAAATTCGACGACAACGCGACGATCCTCATGGAGAACTTGAAGAATCGAGGATTTTACACGGGAGATCGGTACTGGGGCCTCGATCTGGCTCACTCGAGACTGGCGATAATTACGATGGCGCGATTTCACGCCCTCGGCATCGCGATAAAGATCAAGGATCCGGAATTCTTCGCGATCCTCAAGAAGCGATCGAAGTGTCTGGAGTTGGCGAATCCGGAGGAGTGGAAGAACGCGATGAGGGCGATGTACAAGACTATCGAGGAGGACGCGGAGATCGGCGAGCACTACGAGAAGTGTCTGAGAGCGATGAAGGCCGGAGAGGGAAGCGATTGTTGGATCGCCGTGCCGGAGGAACCTTGGTCGACGATTATTCATGCCGATTTTTGGGTCAACAATATTATGTTTCATCGTGACGAAAATAACGCCGCGCCGGACGACGTCAAGTTCGTTGACTTTCAGAATTATCTCTTCCTGAGCCCTCTGAGGGAACTCACGTTCTTCATCGGTTCCGGAATAAATCACGTGGTCGGAGAGAACCACGCGGATGAACTCATCGATCTCTACCACGAGACTCTGGTCGGGAGACTACGGTTGATGGGCTGCGATCCCGAGCCTTACGCCAGAGACAAGTTCGACGCTAGGATCGGCAAGGACGCTCACGTCGAGTTCTCCCACTCGGCGTTCATGCTGAAGATCATCACGAGAAGGGTCGACGCCGACGATCCCGAGTCCAGAAATTTGAGCAACGTTCTGACCAACAAGGCCTCCGAGACTTTTCGCTGTCGACTCCGGGATCTCATCAATGGATACGTTAAGAGGGGCTGGTTGTGAGACGGAATCGTGACGAGAATCCGATTTCGGGATTCACTTTTTTTAGAAAAAAAAATATATATATATTTTTTTATTTATTTTTCGAATTTTATTTATTTTTTTTCGAGGGTACGTTGAGTTCGAGAATTGGTGCTGGAAATTGCAACGTGGAAGTCGACGAATCTGGATCGAGAAAATAAAAATAAAAAAATTAAAAAACTCTGAGACTTTTCGCAGTCGACTTTCGGATTTTATTAATGGATATGTTAAGAGGGTGTGGTTGTGAGACGGAATTGTGAGAAGAATCCAATGTCGGGATTGAATATATAAAATTAAAAAAAATCAATCATCTTTGTTCGAAGAGTGATTTTTATTGATTTTTATTTTTATTTTTAAAGGATAAATTTTATTTATTTTTCTCGAGGTACGTGGAGTTTCAGAATTGGTGCTTAAAATTGTAACGAAGAGGATCGAAGTCGACGATTCTAAATCTTCGAGACTCGAATAAAAAATTGCGATTATGAATTCTTATCGAAACATAATTCTTATCGACTCGTAAATTCATAACAATCGGAAAAAAACTATTCATCGTTATATAAAGAGCGATTAAAATTTTTTTCCATTAATCATCGCTGTTTATTTTCCTTGAAGAGCCGCGATGACATTTCTCGCATTCGATTTTACTCCACGTCGACGAGCCTGATTCGATAAAATTTGCACGATGCGTTGGCGACGAAAAGCTCAAAATATTCTATTTTTTTTGTTTTTTTTTTTTAACTCGTGACGATTCGATTTTTTCACCGATTTTTGGATGTACATATGGTCTCTATAATTAAGATGAGCGTCGACGAATAATTAATATTAAATAAATAATGTGTTAAGTGGTTTTACTACCTCGATTAATTTATTTGTCTCATCCTTTCAAAAATTGTAAAATTCTTCGTCGGTTGCCAGTGGCGAAAACCGTGAAATTTCATTCGCATGCTCATCATGTACCATGTATAATTGTAATATTGACTGACGTGTGACGTAATTTTTTCCTGGTCGTGTAACATTTCATTGTGTAATTTTCCTGCTCTATCGTAGATTCAATGATATGAAAATTTGACTGCGACAGAGTTACGTCGAGATTTGATCAAACAATACATATTGTTTGAACAAAAAAAAATAGATAAAAGCTTCCAAAGGAATTTTTTTCTGCAAAGAAAAGTGAATAAATCACAGCTGGGGAATTAATTAATATTCTAAGACTTTCAATAAAATATTATAAAAATATTAATAATTGATAATTTTACATTTTAGACAGAGGACAATTATGTCCTACTTTGCATTTGTGCGATTCATCCCTAGATAGAGACATGAAATATTATTATAATAATTAATATAAAATAAATAATGTGCGAAGCAGTTTTGCTACCTTGACCATTTATTTGTCTTCACTTTTTTCATTCTAACTAAATGGTCGGAGGACAAAACCGTGAAATCGTTATTCCGCTCGCACACTCATACCATATTACGCATAATTTTACTATTGACTGATGTGTGACGTAATTTTTTCCTGATCGTGTAACATTTCATTGTGTAATTTTCCTACTCTATTGTAGATTCAATGATATGAAAATTTGACTGTGACCGACTTGTGTCGTGATTTGATCAAACAATACATATTGTTTGAACAAATAAAATAGATAAAATCATGCAATGGAATTTTGTTCTGCAGAGCAAAGTGAATATCACAGAGCTGAGAAATTAATTATTATTTTGAGGCTTTCAATAAAATATCATAAAAATACATGTGACGTTATTTTGACTATTAAAATATAGAAAATAGAGAATCGTTGACGATTATCCAGCTTTTGGAGTGAAATAAATAATTAAATGTTGTCTCGATTATATTCAATTAAGAATAATGTTCATATTTTTGCTCGACACAAAATCTTTGCCAATTTTATTTATTAATGAATTATTATGAATTTATTAATGAATGCAATGTTTTTTTAAATCTCGGTTCTGATGGTGCACATTATTATTTTTGACTACCAGAAGGTGGTGTAAGTTGCCAACGTTTGAAGAATTATCGGTAGTGCAGTTTCCAATTTTATCCCACGTTGAGTCGTCGAGAGGAAACTAAACGACACTCTCACCTAGTTGAGCAGAATAATTATTTCGGTAAGTTTATAGAGAGAAGTTTATAGAGAGAAGAAGTAATCTTTCAAAAAAAAAAAAAAAAAAGGTGGTGTCTAAATTATTTATATATTTTTAATTGTGATGAGCAATTGTAATCTGAAATTTCGCTGAAATGTATTAAAAAAAAAAACATTTCGAAAATTCTTCAACATAAAATTCATCAGTGGGCTAAAAAATATTTTTCAAAAACGTTTTCAAAACACCTCGGAAATATTTTTGTTTAATATTGCTAAAATATTTTCTATCGAAATTAAATAAAAGTTCAAAAAAAAAAAAAAATAAAGAAAATTTAAATGATACTATCGTGATCTGTATGTCCTACCCAAAAAGTAGAACTGTCGGTAAATAATTTAAATTCTGCTCCAGCGCGCTCGATAAAACGGCGAGCTTCTTTACCGACTTATCTCCGGGGATTTTCTATGGAACCGAGGCGTCGAGTGTCTCGCAAGCGCAAAAAGTGTTGCTTCGAGAATTAAAAAGAACAAGGAGACTCGGCACATCAGGCACGGCGTGAATGGAAAGGTACCATCCAGTGCCATTCCCGATGACGTCATCGCTACCCGGCTCTTTCATACTCGAATACACAACGCAATGAAAATAAAGTTATTATTATCGCTATTAAAACCCATAGGAATGCTCCCCGATGATTAAATCGAGCCCGATTGGCACTCTTGACCGACCTTCCCGAATTCTCATCTCCGACTTCCGCAAAGCTCGATTATTCCAACACAAAAAATTACCGCAAATCATTTGTGCCAGTTTATCATAATTTTTCACCGACAAAAAAAAAAAAAAAGTTCATTATTCCGGGAAAAAAAAAAACAATCCTCACTGGGACCAGAATTTAATTTTTATAACAAAACCAAAAAAAAAAAAAATACGACAGTCCAAAAAAATCCTCACGAGTTAAGCATAATTGCGAAATTAAATTATTCCAAAAAAATGCATAGTTTCTCTACGATAAAAAAAAAAAGCGTTCACAAGTGCCATTTATTTTTCTAATCCCCACCCAAAAATTACCGCGAACCATTAATGCCAGTCTATCGGTTTAAAACAAAATCCCCCAAAAAAAAAAAAAAAAAAAAAAAATTTTCATCAGTCCAACGAAATCCTCGCAAGCTCAGCGTAATTGCCAATTAAATTCCTAAAATAATGTGTTTCTCTAGAATTACAAAAAAAAAAAAACCGAGCGACAGAAAGAGAAGCAAAAAAAAAGCGTTCATCAGTCCCACGAAATCCTTGAGTGGAGTGGTGAGCGTTGCAGACCGGGTCCATCGTGCAGCGCTCTCTGCCGCGCGAGTCGTGACCTTGTGGCATTTGGTACCTGGCGGTGCCAGTCGGCTCGCTCACACAGGCCCGCCTCCGAGCGTCTACGGTGCCTCGGTAGAGGCACACGAGCGCGAAATATAACAAAGTACCATCTCCCGTCTCGTCGGTTCTCTCTCGCTCCCGGCAGTCGGCTCGGCGCTAGAATCATCGTGCCGTTTGCACCGAGCGTGTCCTCTCACTGTTGCGAGCTCCATCAAGCCCGAGCCGCTCGCTCATAGACGAGAGAAATAGCACATAGAGAGACGCTAGTCGATGGTGGATCGGAGAGGAACGTTCGGCGGGCGCAAACGACCGAGCGAAGTTGGCCTCTAGCGACGCGCCGGAACGTTCTTCCCCCTCCACTGCCCGAACGCTCCCTTCTCCGCCCCCCACCACCGCGCCGTTCTTCTCTCCGGACCGTACCATTGCGCGGCGGTTACCGTGCTCGCGCGCCACGCCGATATTCCACGACGGCAAACTTCCACACGTGACACACGGGTTTTCCATCTTCGCTATCGCGAACGCGTTATTAGCGATCGGGCAAATGCCACGGTACCTGGGATATGCTTGTCGACCTTTGCAATTGTGTCGATTGTTGGCATGTAACGGAGAGAGACGGACTGGCATTTGTGTGTCTGCTGCGCGAACGGCACGACGCGTCGCTTCGTACAATGGCGACGCGCGCGACAGCCGGGAGAGACGAGCGGCGTGGATCTAGCATCGACGATTATCGGCCCGGATGCGGAAGTCATTCCCGACTGTTCGCTGATGCGACGGCGACTTCGAGGCATTTTAGACAGCAACGAAATAAACGAGAGAGTTATTTTCTTTTTTTATCGGTCGTTACGAGTCACGTACTAATCGAATAAACGACCGTCGAGTCGATACACGAATTTTCTCGATTGCACGTCGCGCGCACTTCTGTCGTGTCCCGACGGACACGAACGCTGTTGCTTACGATTATTTATTTTCCCGGCAATCGCCACGGAGTTTCGCGACCATAAAACAAAACAGGTTCTGCCGTGAGAAGGATGGCCAGAGACGCGCCGGAACAATCGCATCCAAACGCCCTGGCTTCTTCTCCGGCTATCGACCGTTGTCACGTGTTGTTGTTTGAAGCACGTTCTCGCACTTTACTCGCATCAACGCGTCGTCTGTTGCATTGGACTTTAGTAAAATAACACATTGCATCAGCGAATTACAGATTTTTCTCGGTATCGTACATTCTCAGACGGCCATTTTTTTTTAAATATAATACATAAAATAATAATAATAATAATCACATGCTGGAATAGAGAATTCTTATGCTAGGGTATTTTGCCGGCTGCCAAAATTAAAAAAAAAAATACATCTAAAGAACCTAGAGTAATTCAGGCTCTTTATTTTTTGTAAAAAAAATAGAATATCTAAAATAACAATAACAGCATAATAATATGCTGGAATAGAAAAATTCTTATGCTAGGGTATTTTGCCGGCTGCCTAGATTGCTATCGTTGCTCTTTCTTCGTGTAGATTCTTACTTTCCACAGACCGAGCGAGCTATCTGTCTCTGTCTGCAATAGTACACATTCGCCTCGTCGGTACGCGGCGTTGCGGTCGCGCGAGATTCACCTGTTGCATGCTCACGATACGCGACACACAGCCTTCGAGTTGCGCAACGTCCACGAAAGGTTTTCGCGCTGAACACATTTTTCGTTTTCGTTTTTTTTTTTGTTTCGGGACAGTTCCCGTCTTTCACGGACGAAAGAACCGTGACTTAGGTTCGTTTCGTTGCAGTCGGGCGGAAAGTCGGCGCGCGCCGAATTTCGCTCGCACACCGAATACGACGGGTGGGGAGGGGGAAGCGGGAACACGCAAGTATCTCGGCTCTTAGCGGAGCGGGCAAGAAGGAAATCAATTAGGGCCATAAATCGGGGAGCTCGTCAAGTAATCAGCAGCGCGTCGCGTCACGCGAGTAACGTCGCTGATCTCAGAACAAACGGGAACGAAGTTGGCCCGAAGTATAAACTTGCATGCATATATATATATATATATATAGGAGTGTTGACGAACACGGAGAATATGCGCCAGCTATGGGACAACGTTCAGCGCTGAGAATCAAACGGGCGTATCCTTCGATGTTTTTTTAGGTTATGCGTGAAACACTGCCTTACCTTTTACGAGACGGGAAGAGACCTCGGTGGAGTGGGAAGCGAGCCAGCGACACCGATTTTCATGCTGTGTGTACACGTCACTGCACTGTTCGAAAGAAATAAAATTAAACGGCCGGTGCGAAGCTCGATTTCGTCAAAGCGCGTCGTGGCGGCAAGAACGGAAGCGCGTCGCCGCGTTAACGGTAGGTACGTGATCAGAGCTGCCAACCATCGGAGAGAACGGGCGTGTGCGCGCGGCTCTCGATCGCCCCGAAATTAATGCGTTACGAAAAATGATTTTTTTTCGAGTTTGGCAGGATTGCGCACGGCGAAAGATGCGTGCGCAGGCGTGCGGGTAAAAGTACCGAGTGTGAAAAACGTATGCAGATTTCATTACTAACGAAGTTACGAAGTTAAAAATTACCGACAAACGAAAATTCTAGAAGACACTTTCACGAAATACGAACACGGAAATAGGTACAATCGTGAAGGTGAAAATAAGTACAATTAAAAATGCGAATTACTCGTTTCGGTTTGGCGTATAAAGCGTGTTTAAAATTCGCGCCTCTCGCTTAGATATCTGACCGTACGAAACAGCTGAAGGTAATTTACTTAAATGAAAGAGTTCCGTGTATTTCTTACGGTGTCGCTCCCATAGAAAATATGTAAGTATTGTGATATTCGCTTAACCTCTGGCAAACGGTTGAAACAGTGAATTTTCAATGTACGTTTAATTGAATCGAATTTACGTGTGGGAAATCTAACCTGACAGTCGTAAGCCGTTCACGACTCATTGATAACCTAAAAATTTCGCGTCTACCAGTCGTTCGCTTCGAAAATTCTCTCTCATCCGTTTGGCCATTGGTGACGTTGACTTATATCCGAGTCACCGAAAGCACACGGCGGAAAACAAACCAATCGGGGTGTGTGATTTCAGGTACCGAGAGGAAAACACCTGCTGTCCGGCATTTATTGTCTTCATCGTCGACTCGAAACCCCAATCACTCCCGTCCCCTTTTGCGCCTCGGCCGGAGTGAAAGAGTCGTCACTGAATGATCGACATCGACGGACAAAATCCGTACCGTCTTAAACGAAGAAAATCGACTGACAGGGAACGGGCTAACGGAATAATAGATGGCCGATGACCCGGATCTATTCGTGGTCTCTTCGACCCTGTTTCTCATGTACATCGCAAACATTAAACGAAAAGAAAAAAATATATATTACATACCATTAGAAAGGTAACCCGTTTGCGACGATGAATCTCTGCCTGTTTATACAGCATAGCTTAGTATCGAATTTTCGGTTGATGTAAGCAACACAAAAATTCGGCCGGCGCCACATATATATATATATATATATATATATATATATATATATATATATATATATATATATATATATATATAGTGGCAAGGTTTTACCACGCCATCTGGAAAATCGTTCATAACCTACTGTTTATGTATGTATATATACATATATATCTATAACGACATACACGAAGCCATTCGAAGTATTTGATACATACATGAAGAATATATTATCGACGATTTTTCTCTCAAAACACGAAAATCTATCGGAAAGCTCTGTGTCATAAAAAAAATACCTGTAGTTGCCCCGTAAATGCCCGAGCGAAGATCGAGGATCGAGCGAGGCCCCCGGCTAGCGATGCGGGGCCCTGCGCAGGATCTAAGAGTGGGGCGTGCCGAGTGCCGATTGGCTGTGAGCACCGGCACGTCTCCCGTGCCCAACAGGTCTCTCTCCCGTGCACGGGGCGAGAATCCACGGCGGCAGCAGCTCGATCGCCATGTCGACGTTACGGACCCAGTGCCGCTTGTCTGGCAGTCGCCTGCTGACCGCGACCGTGTTTATGTCGCGTCAGGCACGGGCCATGGATTAAAAATAAAAGAAAAAAAAAAGGGGGAAAAAAAAAGATATAGAATAACAAACAAAAAATCCAACAAGTCGTCCGAGTCGCTCGTGTCCGTCGTGAGTCGAACGATCGCCGGGCAACGCACGGTGGAATATGCGAACAAAAGACGGCTGACATTAAACGCGCGACGAGAGTGAGTGAGGTATCCGTTTAACGTAACCGTAGGACACTGGATCGGCTCTCTCGGTAAGCTCGTACTTCCCCCTACCACCGCCAGTCGAAATCGAGCGCTCGACCGGCGTTCACCGTGCCTCTACCTGCTGCTGCGGTTAAACAGTGAGTGCGCGGACATCTCTTCGTCGCGCCGAGGGAGAGAACGCTGTCACGACGGAAGCGAGCCACGTCGCTCCTCGACCGACAAAAGGCCAGTACGAAAAATAAATAAGACCGAAGACAAAGTCCGTGTCGATAAGTTTCGTCGCGTTATTGGGCAAAGCGCGGACCATACGGAAACGTCGCACCGAGTCAAGCGAACGTCTGAGAATCAAAGATTTCTCGTGGTTTTTTTTTTTTTCGTTTTTTTTTTTTTTTTTTTGGATCTATTCGTTGTAAATACGGAATAAAGATAAACAACGGATCAAAGGTGTACGCGTTAAGAGTGTGTGTGTGAGAGGCACGGGGGGTGCGCGATGGCGGTGGCTGCGCCGCCCCTGCCGGGCATCGGCGCTGCTTCCGGTCCCGATCATGATCGTCCTCGCGCCGAGCCGCGCTTCGGGCGCTTCCGCTCGAGGACCTCCCAATCACGGAATAACGCCTCACGAAACTTTGGACTACTCGCCGCCACTGTCACCATTTTTTTTCTACGACTCGATCTGACATCTGCCATCAGCAAAAATATCGGTATGTCGACACAATATAATTATCTTCTTATAAAAAAAAATATATATATATATATATATATATATATTTACCCGTCAAATATATTTGACGGAGGAAAATTAACGTTCGAAAGCGACTTAAATCACCAAGTTTACCGCTGCGATCAGCAAAAAAAAAATCCCTATGACGGTAGATTGTAAACCACTGTTTTAAAAAAATTGAAAATAAAATAATTGAGACACATTTATTGGAGAGGTCAAAGTCACTTAAAATGAATTTCGAATTTTTAACTCATCAACTATCATCAGTAAAAAATATTTGTATGTCGATACAACATAATTACTTACTTAATATATATATATATATATATATGTAGGTGAAAAAAATTTATTTAACGGGTAAAAATTAGCGTTCGAAAGCAAGTCGAATCGTCAAATTTACCGGTGCGATCTGGAAAAAAAAATCGCTATGGCGGTAAATTCTAAGCCGCTGCTTTGTAAATAATGAAAAAAAAAAAAAAAAACGGAGACACATTTATTCGAGAGGCCGAAGTCTCTTTAAGGAAAGAATTTGGATTTTTGACTGAACGGTTACCATCGGTAGAGATATCGGTATGACAATGGATCGTAAACCGCTGTTGTTAAAAAAAGAAAACTCGAAATATTCAGTCGAGGGATAAAGTTCCATGTGGGAATTTGGATTGCGGTTCGAATTTCAAAGAAACTCGGCCGCGCCACGTGAGGACAGGAGCATCGACCGATAGATCGGCTTTAGTCGATCGCACGAAATGCATATGTGTCCCTAGGCATACGGACATTGCCCCGTGTCTCTTGGTATCGCATAGATTTTTTTTTTTCGTTTTTATAAATATAAATATAAATATAAATATAAATATAAAAATAAAAATAAAAATAAAAATAAAAATAAATATAAATATAAATATAAATATAAATATAAATATAAATATAAATATAAATATAAATATAAATATAAATATAAATATAAATATAAATATGCACAGAAACGTTGGATTTCTCACTGCGTTGGTTCGAACAGATTTCCACGAAACTGGCAAAAAAAATCCAAAGTTAAAAAATCGAAAAATAACGGTAATAATTTAATTTCCCCCAAACGTCCAAGAATCTTCGTCTCACGTCGAAAATTCTGTCTCCGTACTGTAACCCCGACAATATCGAATCCCTTCGAACACCCCAACATTAAACTAAAACACTAAAATCAACAACAACTCTAACAATTATCCCAATAAATCACGATTAAAATTACCCCATACAAAATTTAAAAAAAAAAAAAAAAACCAAAAAAATACAAATTTAATTAAAAAAAAAAAAAATCAAAAAAAAAAAATCAATTCAATACATTGAAACTTCAGTACATTTGCGCATACTTTATGTTTCACATTGTCCATATTGTTATCTGGACTGCAATAATTTCCATGGGAAACGAGTCTCGTCAATGAAATCGTTGTCCCGATGACAATAAAAATATAAAATAATAATATAAACGTGGGATAACATTGATTGTTTATAATCGATTGTTATAATCGATGCGACAAAGGTTCTGGTCGGGGAGTCGGGAGCGCGGACCGCGGGGTCAAACGCTCGACGGGGTCGCTCTTCGACCCTCTGACCCATTGACTTTCATTACCGATCAAGATCACCGACCGATCTCTCGGTTGCACTCGCGGTGCCGCGACACACAATTGAAACATCGACCCCAACGACTGATTCGATTATTCGATTTTTTTTTTTTTTTTTTTTTTTTTTTTTTTTTTTTAAGACTCGTCACGATCGTGACGCAACGATCGTTGCATTGTAAATCGTCACGATGCGCGAATCGAGTCTATCGTCGATCGACGACATTGGCGCTGATTTTATAGACATTTTTTTTTTTTTTTTTTAATTATAATAAAAATTAAAATTTAAATAATAATAATAATAATGATGATGATAATGATAATAGTATCGTCAAGGATTTCGGTCGAGTATGCAAGGATAGTGATAGGTACGTGAGCGTTCTCTCGTTTGTCGAATGAATGAGAAGCTGACCTCGTTTGAACAATCGATCTCGTCTCAGTTGTTCGACGCTCACGGTCAAGCGCGTTATTGAACGCTCGCCCGTCCGACAGTCAACTTGTTGCTTCTCTAGACCGGAAACGTCACAATCATTTCGATAGACTCAAATTTCTATATTTAATTTTTATTTTTTTTTTTATCGAATTAACTATTTCAGAAATTCGTTCCTGAACGAAACTTATATATATATATATATATATATATATATATATATATTAGGGTGGGTAAAAAAATGGTTTATTTTTTTTTATTACAAGTGACACGGAAAAATGGGTGGCTTGAACACCTTGAAAAAAATTCTCACCGAGCATGAGCTCTTCATTTTAATAGGAATTAATTTTCTCAGTTCAATAGAAATAAATTCATACCACATAATTTATCGATTGAACGGAAAAATGTTTCGAGAGAATGTTTTTTGGAAATTTAATGCTCTACAAAAAAGGTGTCTTATATTTTTTCCGTAAACCTCACCGTTCGAAAGATATTGAGGATTAAATTTCGATTGTTTCAAGACAAATTTCATTTTTATTTGTGAATTTTATAACTCGACGATAAATGACTTTTACAAGATGCGCCATACAAATTGTTCGTTGGAAATTGACTGCTCTATAAAAATGGTTTCTTGTGTTTTGGCGATGAAATTAACCGTTCGAAAGATATTCATCATCGAAACTTTCGTGTGTACGGATTTTAAAAGTTTTTTTTATTGGATATTCGAAAAATTTCAATATGTATGAATTTTTTTCTATTGGACTGAGAAAATTAATTCCTATTAAAATTAAGAGCTCATGATCGGTGAGAATTTTTTTAAGGTGTCTGGCAACCCATTTTTCCGTGTCACTTGTAAAAAAAAAGAATCGATTTTTTTTACCCTAATATACATATATTTATTAATTTTTCAAATTATATTGAGGGGTCGAGAAATTTGGTAAATTTCCGAATGGAATTTATTCAATGTTATCGCTCACTGAACGACCCGAGTTTTATAATTATGTACATACTAATGTGTTTATTTTTTTAATTAAAAAAAAAAATATTTCAATATATTTTATCGTTAATTTTTTTATTTTGTAGAGATTTTAGTAACAGGACAAATAATCGTACGATAGTCTGAATTTGTTCGAAGACGGGAACTTGAAGAACAATTTTGCCGCTCGTTTAACGCAATCGTTTTTTTTATATATATATATTTTTTAAATATTTTATATTTATATTTTTTTTAAATATATAAAAGCGTCATAGACCCGCATTCTCGATGAAACGAATTCTGCGGTCATTAATCACCCCCCCCCCCCCCCCCCTTAACACCCCACCCGATCTTAGAAAGCTTCGAGCGTCAAACGAATAATTAATTCCATAATTATACACGACGAACTGGTGCGGGATAGCGCGTGGTTTAAAAAAAATCGTATGCTGTCGTCTACACCGAGCCCTTTTTTTTTAAAGTCGTTGTCATGAAAGATTTTAATTTCATTATTAGATTCAAAATTTTTTATAAAAAATTTGATCTCGTCATGAGGAAGACTGAATTTAATTTTACAAATATATTATTATCAGTATTACTGATTTATTTTATTAATTTTATTTACAAGTCCTTTCACAGAAAAAATACAGTTGCGACGATTAAAAAAATCAGATGCTGTTGTTTAGACCGGGTCCATTTTCTATTAACTCACGGTCATCAAAAAATTCAATTTGGTGATTAGATTCAAAATATTTAATATAAAAATTCATCTCCTCATGAGAAGCCCGAATTTAAATTTAGAAAAATATTATTATCAGTATTACTGATTTATTTTATTAATTTTATTTACAAATCCTTTCACAGAAAAAATACAGTTGCGACGATTAAAAAAATCAGATGCTGTGGTTTAGACCGGGTCTATTTTCTATTAACTCATCGTCATCAGAGATTTAAATTTGGTAATTGGATTCGAAATGTTGAATAAAAAATTTAATCTCGTCATGAGATGCCCGAATTTAAATTTAGAAAAATATTATTATCAGTATTAGCCATTTATTTTATTTACAATTCCTTTCACAGAAAAAATACAGTTGCGACGATTAAAAAAATCAGATGCTGTTGTTTAGACCGGGTCCATTTTCTATTAACTCACGGTCATAAAAAATTTCAATTTGGTAATTAGATTCAAAATATTTAATAAAAAAAATTCATCTCCTCATGAGAAGCCCGAATTTAAATTTACAATAATATTATTTTCAGTATTACTAATTTATTTTATTAATTTTATTTACAATTCCTTTCACACAGAAAATACAGTCGCAACGAAGAAAATTGTAATTATGGTTCTCGCGGAACAATTTCCGATACAAAAAACAAGTCAATCGCAATGATGAAATTAAAAAACAAAAAAAATCACAGAAAAATAATTTCAAAAATGACTCAATAATTTTGCCCATTATAATTGTTTTAATTTAATGCCAAGGAAAAAAAAAAATATTGAGATATTCAGAGGTGGAGGGAGAGGGGGGAGGTCTCGTTCGAAGGCAAATGCGTAGATCGTGGCGCAGTGGGCCCCCCCGGGTAAGGCCCAGAAGATTGTAATCATCGCTCGGCGGCCAACACAGATAGAGAAAAAGATGCTCTCTCGCTACAATTTTTTTTTTTTTTTTTTTTTTTTTTTTTTTCGTGCTCGGTGTTGGGAAGTTACACGGAACCGGTTTGTCCACGACGGATCCTCTATAATCGTGCACGCTGGCCCATTAGGCACGAGGCAAGGGATACGGCCAACCCGATACACCTTGTGTACAGCGTCTGTAGAGATTATTCTGCCGCTGACGTATACGCGCCATGCGCGAGAGACCAAAGGCTCTCCCATACGATTCCTCGACGTCCTCGCACCTCGACTCATCGTTGTTGACACTTGGCCGGCATTCAATTTTTTTTATTATTATTTTTTCAATTTCGATTCATAATATTTTTTATAATATAATATATAACAATATATTTCCATAATATATAATATAATATATAACAATATATTTTCATAATATATAATATAATATATAATAATATATTTTCATAATATATTTCGCTCGGAAAAATTTAAAACAGATATAAAAATGAAAGGTGAGCATTGAATTTTTTTTTTTTGTAGATTCCTCGCGAAATTCGGAAATCAAAATTTATTCGCCGCTTCCCCGGCGAAAGTCGGATATTAAAATTTTCACACGGATCTCCCGTGTAATTCCTTTATTCGCCGTTTTTTTTTTGTTTTCTTAAATTAAAAAAAAAACAAAAAAAGTTTTCAAAATTTTTGTCTTCCTCCCAGAATAATTTTCGCGACTCACGCAAAATCATTTTTTCTCGTTTCGGCGATAATTAAAATCCCCTACACTCGCAAGGAACCTATACACAAACATCTTTGACTTTTCTTCAAACCTCAACACTACTTTTTTTGATAACATAAAAAATTTAATAAAAAAAAAAAAAAAATACGGTAATATTAATCGGAACTCGGATCGTAGATTTTACGGGACGAAAAATATTTTTTGTCCGTTCTCATCCAAATCTGGTTTACGTCGTGTGTCTCGACGAAACTTCCCCCCCCCCCCCCTCCCCCGACTTTACTTCACCACCAATGCTCGACTCGGTCCAGGACTTCCCAACGTCTAAACCGGTTTACACGCGGCATATCCGTCGGGATAAACATATAGAGAAAAAGAAAAATCCAATGAAAAAAATTAAAAAAAAAAAAAAAAATGTCCGAAGAGCCCATTTGACGCGGGAGCGCGAGACTCCGCACCCTTGGTTAACTCGTGCTCGGCCAAACGGGTAATTCCACTATATTCGTCCGTAAACACACACGCTCACACATAGACACTTGCGATAAAATGTCGAGGAGCCTTATATCCTGCTTCTCGGCGAGACTTAGAAACGAGATGGAAAAACGATGCTCCGAGAGACGAGGGAAAAAAAAAAAAAAAAAAAAAAAAAAAAAAAAAAAAAATGAAAGTATTGCGGATCGAGTCGGTCGTTCGTCCGCTGCGTCGCTCGTAGGCAAAGCGGCCGTTACGCCGTCGTAACGAATCGAGGCGCGCACCGTGCATCTCCCATGTCGGTATGAAACGCTTTACATCAAACATTTGTTATTCGCAAGTGTCGATCATTGAAAAAAAAAAAAAATTAAATCGACATTAAATCGACGAGAAAAATAAATGAAATTTCTTTCTCTCGCTACCTTTGATTGTTTTTTTTTTTTTTATGCCGAGTAGAAAATCAGTATAGTGAGAAAAAAAAAATGATCTATTATTTGAAAAAAATTAACATCCGTTAACAACAAATGTTTCGCGAACGGTGAAACAATTTTTTTTTAACGTCCCGCGGTATTTATTTACGCCGTGGGTTGCGAAAGTCGATTTTTTTATTTGAGCGTACAGATACGCCCTTATGATTTTCAGTCCCGTTAACCATTCCCGTCCGTGGTCGTCGAAATCCGAACGGGTTTTTTTTTTTTTTTTTTTTTTTTATTTCTTCATCGACAATTCGATTCCATGAATCTTCGACGAACTTTGGTCCTTTGTGGTTTCGTTGATATTCGTTTCGTGATAAATCAAAGACCCGTGGGAAATTCACGGTAGGAACGTCGCGTTACTTTGCCGCGAACCACGATCGGGCTCTCCGCCCCGCGAGCGCTCCGCTGCTCACGGCTCTATTTACTCGTGTGTGTCCTCCGCGCGATTCCTCTCGCACTCGGAACCCTTCTCTCGACAGCATCACCGAGAGACTCGGAACAAAAAGCTCATTCCGAGTCACACTGACCTACTTGCTCCCTTACTCGCCTTCCTTCTTTCCCGCTCCATCTCGCCACTCCGTCCCGGTCTTACTTTCCCGCTCCTCTCGATTACAGAATCTTCGAGCGACACTTTTTTTTTCTTTTTTTTTTTTTTTTCTTAAACGAACGTGGGGCAAAATGGACCACCGAATAAATCTCCCATCAACGAAAGAAGGCCCGGTTCATTTTTTGGCTCGGAATTTAGGTTTTTTTTTTGTTTTTTTTTTATTTTTTTAATTCGCTTGCACGTTCTATAAAATTCGAAATCGTAAGAGCGTGGGGAGCGAATTAAGAAAGCAATACGGAATAGCTCGAGCTACGGACTGCATACGATGCTTGTATGGGGTGGGAAAATGGACCACCTCAAACCAATGTCGTCACGGGACGTCACGAAAATTATCCTCTTCAATGGACCCTGGTCCATTTTGCCCCACCATGACTAAATAACTCCCATCTGTGAAGGTAATTACTCTTGACCTGTAAAATCTTATGTCAACTTGCGCATGCGCAATTCCGTCACTTAAAAAAAAAAAAAAAAAAAATGTATTACCGAAAAATTCGCCAAGTCTCGAATTCACGAATCCAATTTATAATTGATCGAACTTGATTGAGAGAGAGGGAAATATGGACCACTTGTCACGATTTTCGTTACAGGACAAATAAATATATTTTTCTCAAAGGAGGACCCTGGTCCATTTTGCCCCACCCTCCCTAAATAAGTCTCATCCGTAAAGGTCACTACTCCCGACCTCAAAAATCTTATGTCAACTTGCGCATGCGCAATTTCGTCACTTCAAAAAAAAAAATGTATTATCGAAGAAAATCCGCCGCGTCTCCAACTTATAAATCCACCTTACGATTGCTCGAAGTCTTCTTCGGTGCCGGGATTTCTCGAATTCGAACTTGGTCGACCTACAGCAACCAAAATGGACCCTGGTCCATTTTGCCCCACCCTCCCCCTAAATAAGTCTCAACTGTAAAGGTCACTATTCCCGACCTCAAAAATCTTATGTCAACTTGCGCATGCGCAATTTCGTCACTTCAAAAAAAAAAATGTATTATCGAAGAAAATCCGCCGCGTCTCCAACTTATAAATCCACCTTACGATTGCTCGAAGTCTTCTTCGGTGCCGGGATTTCTCGCATTCGAACTTGGTCGACCTACAGCAACCAAAATGGACCCTGGTCCATTTTGCCCCACCCTCCCCCTAAATAAGTCTCAACCGTAAAGGTCACTATTCCCGACCTCAAAAATCTTATGTCAACTTGCGCATGCGCAATTTCGTCACTTCAAAAAAAAAAATGTATTATCGAAGAAAATCCGCCGCGTCTCCAACTTATAAATCCACCTTACGATTGCTCGAAGTCTTCTTCGGTGCCGGGATTTCTCGCATTCGAACTTGGTCGACCTACAGCAACCAAAATGGACCCTGGTCCATTTTGCCCCACCCTCCCCCTAAATAAGTCTCAACTGTAAAGGTCACTACTCCCGACCTCAAAAATCTTATGTCAACTTGCGCATGCGCAATTTCGTCACTTCAAAAAAAAAAATGTATTATCGAAAAAAATCCGCCGCGTCTCCAACTTATAAATCCACCTTACGATTGCTCGAAGCCTCTCGCAGCTATCTCGCGCATTCTCGTCGCTCCGCTCGTGACTCTCTATCGTCAATAAAGATTATTCAGCACGAATATTTGGCATATTTAACTCACCTCGAGTCGTGACTTACAATTAGTCACACACACACACACACACACACGCGCGCGAACACACATATATTTATTTACGTAGTTTATCAAGGTATTCGTACGCCGTCCGGCTTAGCGCGATATGCGTCCTGATTTTAACGCCACGTAGCATTAAACGGACCCGCGCACATCGAGAGAACTCGACCGTTTGTGTGTACTCTTGGGTGCACCAAGACGTCGTGTTTTCATGGCTAGTAAAATAATCGGGCCGATTTTTTTATCTCCAATCTTCGTGCTTTTCGAGAAATTTTTTTTTTTTTATATACATGCATATATATATATATATATATGTATATATATATATTGTAAATATATATGTATAAATATATATGTATATATATATATTGTAAATGCAAGGTTTCTTATCAGCCTCGTGTGCCGAATCTTGTTTTGTTCGTTGTCACGGAATTCCACGACGCTCGTCACTTTCCAGCAAATAGTATTGTTCTTTTTATTTATTTTTTTTTTACGTTTTTTTTTTTGTTTTAATGTTTAATTTTTTGGTTTCCACCTGGACGAAACAGGTTCACAGTGACGAGTACTCGACAGCTATGCGGGTCTTCGTTTCACGTCTACGTCCGATTTTCTATTCAAAGACCGTTGTCTCAACAATACGTGACCGCGGTACCCGAGCTGAAAGTTAAACCAAGCTACTTTACTTCGATCCTCGGACCGGCAAAGCCTTCGGCACCGGTGGCGTATTAACACAATTGTTCTCGGTAATACTCCGCCGCTGTCCTGCCGACGCCGAATAACGATCTTCCGGTTGACCCAGAGTCACCATCCTCGCCTCACTACGCCCTGTCCATCGACCAAATTATCCAAAATAATTCTCGAAAAATTACAGGAAAATTCAAGGAACTTCGAACGTAAATTCATTTTTTTTTTTTTTTTTAATTATTTATTTGGAAGTAAAAATGACAAACGGGAAATTTATTGAGAGTAAAAAAGTTCACACGGAGAATTGAATCGAGAAATTTTATTAATTCAACGACACAAAAACTCAACAGTCAAAAGCTCCAAACAATCCGGTCTATTTATCAAAAAATTAATAAAACATTAATGTAATTTTACCAAATCTGGAGACGAATTGTCACTTTTTTTTTTCTGATTTATTTGTTTCACTAGGGTTTGAGTTTGATCGTCAAAGGTTTTTTTTTTTTTTTTTTAAATAAATCGGTGTAATTAAAAAGTATGGTTTAAGGGGAAAAAAATTGTTTTCCGAATTCTTAGGGATTTTTATTTGGAGTCAAATGGACGAGGAGTCTCGTGGAGACGTAATCGGTATTTCGGAGTCGAAGGGTCGAGTGGGGAGCGATAGGGCTGAAAGGGACAACGAGATTAAACGAGAGGGAGAGAATAGTCGCCGATTATCTCTATTTTCCGAGGGAGATAAGGACAGAGTGAGAGACGGAGCAAGGAAAGAGTGGAGTAAACGGTGAGAAGGGAGAAGTCCCCATGGCTGAGAGAAAGAGGGAGAGACACTTCTCTCGGAGATAGCAAGGTTCGCCGGGCAGGTAAAGTCAGCAGGCGGGCCGAGGTTCATTCACCTCGGACTAGCGGGCGACCGTATAGCGGGACCCTGGATCCAATGGTCCCGTCCGATCACTCGCGCCTCCCTGTACACGGTTGCTCTCTCTACAAGTCTACCGGAGACCGTCCCTCTCTTGAATACACTCACGTTGGCTGCACCTCATACCCTACGTGGCATTCGGCTATAGTCACAGTTCCCCCGGTCGATGTGGCCATAGGATTTTTTATTTTATTTTTATTTTATTTTATTTTTATTTTATTTTTATTTTATTTTTATTTTATTTTTATTTTATTTTTATTTTATTTTTATTTTATTTTTATTTTATTTTTATTTTATTTTTATTTTATTTTTATTTTATTTTTATTTTATTTTTATTTTATTTTATTTTATTTTATTTTAATTTTATTTTATTTTTATTTTATTTTTATTTTATTTTTATTTTATTTTTTTTATGTATTTATTATTTTTCTCAGAAAAAACTAGTATGGCCGATGTGGTAATGGGATTTTTTTCCTTTCATTTTATTAATTTATTTGTTGAATTTATTCATTATTTTTCTTTTGAATCCAGTGATATTAGTCGGCTTTTATTAGGTAGAGTTTGCTGCAGCTTGAGTCCTACGTGCAAACAAAATAAACCAAAAAAAAAAAATGTTGCAATGAATATCGAAAAACATCTTACTCCCAAAAACCGTAGAATTATGGAATTTTTTTAAAGGTGAAAAACCGTTTGATAAATATTTTTCTAACAGATTAATTTAAAAACGTAAATTTGAGTTCGACACTTTATTTCATTTGAAAGTCGCAATGTTAAATTGTGAATCCTCATAATATTCCCTCACTCCGTCTATGGAATTGCCAAAAATAAATAGAAAGTTTTGTAAATAAAGGAAAACTATGTGAAAGCGATACGAGAATAACAATTTTCAACTTCCACAGAGGAGGGATAAAAAAAAAGCAACTTCTAAAAGAAAACGATATAAAAATTTTTATTTTATAATTTGACAATCCCCTCGAATAATTGCCAGGTGGTATTTCACCCTCAAAAACGAGACGTCTCATTAACGATAACAAGTTGATAATATTTAACGAGTGATTGCGTTTAGCTCGACGAGTGTCTTATCGTAAAGTAATGATAGGATAATCGAGTTAAATTGCCCTGAGACGATGGAGAGGTCTCGGCGGTGTTCGTCTCGACTCATGAACCAAAACGCCGTTACAAATTTCGTGTGCCCCATATATACATATATACACAGTCATACATACATTCATATATATATATACATATCTGAACCTCTCTCCTGCCTTTAATATTCACAACACGACGTGTAATACTCCGGCAACGGAGAGCAACAACTCTCTGCTCCGAGATGACCCGTGTGTCACTTTAAATGATATCTCTCGTCATGACGCTGCACTCGCATATTACCCGTACGCATTCTCGGTACATGCAACTGGGGAGCGTTCTGATTCACCCACGCATACCTCGCTAATTCTACCGTACTGGGGTACGCTTTTTCTAACTTGCTCGACACACACCTAGTTTACAAACATACCAAAGAATTTCAATAAAAATCGTATCGATATACTCACTATATTAAACACATTATATTTTAGCTTATATAATTAATTATAAAATTATGATTTTTATCAATGCAGTAGAATTGATTGGAGATAATGTGAAGAGAGCAAAGGTTTGACAAGTGAAATCTAGAATAACATGAATAACTTACTTAATTGAAACTCGTACTATTTTATATTTGAGAAAATAACACTCTGTTGTAGTATTTTTTTTTAATATGATTATGATTCAGATAACTAATATTAACTCCAAAAAATATTTAAAATGTCCTATGAATACATTCATTATATTAACTGCATTACACTTTATCTTATATATATAATGAATTATTAAATTATGATTAATATCAATACAGCGTAGTTTATCCGAGATCAAATGAAGAGAGCAAAGACTTGACAATTGAAATCTAGAATAACATAAATAGCTCATTGAATTGAAACTCGTACTATTTTATATTTGAGAAAATAACACAGCACTTCATTTAAACATCAATTGTACTGAAGTATTTTAATATAATTATAATTCAGTTAATTTATATTAATTTCATACAATCATGAACCATTGACTCTAGAATCTGAACCGTTGTATTTCGAAATTGGAATATAAAGACCCAGCAAATTTGAACAAGTTCGAGCGACAAAGCAATGATTACGGACTGTTGTACGCACCAACATTGGATGCTTTATACATTGTCCCTACAATCCGGATCTACACCTGGGTCAACGAAAAGGTTCGAGTTGTTTGCCTCGAATAACGCAGTTAAATCTAAATTCGGACAAAAAATCCGTCAGTGGAAAAAAAAGAATAAATTATGAAAAAAAAAAAAAAAAAAAATTAAATTAATTAAAATACTCAAATATTTAATTCAATTTTTTTATTCCAATTGTTCAAGTATTTTTGTTTCTCACATTCTCTCCCTCTCTTCATATATATATAACATAATATTTATTTTTAAAAAATCTACAGTAGTGAGAATTTATTGAATGTGTTTCACAACTCAATGTTTTCTGTAATAACGAGAAAATACGATTGTCGCGAGGATTTCGTTAATGGCGGTGAAAAGGTACGACGAAGAAACGGGTTTGTCGCCGTGCGTGGAAAGCTCAATTCTGAGAGACTGAGTTATCCCGACATTACCCGCATGTCGTCCACGTCAAACGATAATTCGCTGCTCTTTATGTTTGAATCCATTGCGGGGACAGTGCGCGCGGTCTAACATTTGCGTGTACCCTCGTGTCCGAGACACGACGACGACCCGCGGCCGTTTGGGTACAACGTAGGCGAGCTCTCGTCGCGTCTCGGTCCATTCATGCACTTGCGAAGACGCGCATGCGCCGTGCGCGCATTCACCTCAGCGCGTGTGCGTGCGCATGATCCGGCGAGTCCGCGCCGGAATAAATCGGATATAATGAACGTACTTACTAAACGAGAACTGAACAGTTAGTCGCTCTTTAAAGCGTCCCACATTGAACATGTTTAACAAATCTCGCCTTCCCCCCCCCCCCCCCCGAACGATCCGCCTGCGGTTAACCTTTTAAAAAATGATTTTTATTAAATTTAAAATATTTCAATCCGTTGGTAAAATATTCATAGGCGGTATGAGTGGTCGATTATCGACAGCCATCTCTAACTTGGGATTGGCCGAGGTGAAATTGGGTTGATTTCATAGTGAGATGTATTGGGCACGTTTTACCTTGCGTAATTTTTGTATAGGGAGAAGAACCAGTCGGTCTTTGAAATTTTTCATGTCGGACATGCTCAGTCTTGATCTTAAAAATTATATTGTGAAATTCGGACGTAGATTAGAGTTTGTTGCAATGTTAATGTATGGTTTTACAAGCTTTTTTTTTACATAATTATATCCATTTTGTTCTTTTCTTTTTTACAAATTTTGGAAAAATATTGGCGAGTGAACAGTCAACTTTCTATATTTTATTGAATTTTTTTGCAATCACGGATGTTTTGCTTTTCCGCGAGAATATTCGTAGAATTCTATGACCGATTGATTATCAATGATCTACAACGATCTCTCTTGTGGGAGCGTCCGAGCTGACATAACATTGAATATCATAAAAAACTAATACCGGCTACGTTCTACCTTGCGTAATATAACATCTGAGAACGGAGCAATTATTCATTCTCTAGAGCGAGCTAAGAGGAACGTGTTCAACCCAAAATTTAAATAAATAGTTTTACAAAATTTGTACATACAATTATCGATATTTCTCACAGCTCCGATGACTGATCGATTATCAAAGATTTACAACGATCTGACATTACATCGGCTACATTCTACCTTGCGTAATAAATTAAATATCAAGACCTGAGCTGTGATTTATTCTTCGGAGAATCTCATATTGAAAATGCTCAAACTTTTTACACTTAAAAAAAAATATTTTTCTTCTATATTAGTTTTGAGTATAATTCAATTCCGTTTTGTAGCCTTCCGCATCAAACATCATCATAAATGTGTGATAAGCATGTTCGGCCCACAAAATTTAAAAATAAATTAATGAAGTTCGTACACACAATTGTCGATATTTTGCACGCCGGAAAACAATTTTCATAGACACGATGAACGGTCGATTGCCAAAGAATCGTCGGATCGTTTCAGCTGACATTACATTGATTATCATAAGACTATATTAACTGAATAGTACCTTGCGTATTTTAATATCGGGTCTGTACTTTGACGATCGTCACGAATTGAAACGACGAGTCATCGGAAGGCTGACTTATTTTTTACCGAACCGTTTTTTTTTAATTCGGCATCGCCTCCGGGCTGGAACATGGAGCGATTTACAGAGAGAAGGGATTTCATACTTCCTGTTAGAGGACCGATGGTTTTCGTGAGTTTTTTTCTAGAATTTAAATAGTTTTTTTTAGATTTTTCTTTCAACGTGGTTCGAACATGATCCAAACCGTTAAAATTAATGAAGAGGTTGAAATATTAAACTCAAAAGGCAGAAAATGTCGGTAATACCGCTTTCAATTTCCTTTCCCTTTTCTATTATACGTAATTTTTTTACACTTCTATATCTGCCTCTGTCACAAAATAAAAAAATTACTAATTCTGTATCGCATCATTTTTGCCAACAAAAGAAAAATCCCTCGCCCGCGATTAAAAAATCTTAAATATTCAAACTGTGATAACTATAAGGCACTTAATTTATTAAGTAAAAAAAATGTTAATTCAAACAAAAAATAAAAATATATAGTTTTAAATTCTAAAGTTCACAGGTTGTGCGAAAGATCAATGAAGATTAGTATTATAATTCTGCGTTATCACGCCGGTGTATCGTACATGACTTTAATGCGCGGGTGTTTAATCGAAGAACGGACGGTGTCGATAATTCCGTGAGAAAATTTCAATCCTGACGTCAACCTACACGCAGGCTGTTACAAGGCTCGTTGCATACACTCGTGCATCGAGGACAGCGATAGTCGGCTCGATTCCGTACTCGAGAGGGGCCCGAATAACTTTGTTTTAAAGGCTAAAGCAGTCGGTGTTCCGCGAGAGTGTAGCCGAGGAGCCCGCGATGATCTCGTGGGTGAAAGCTGAAGTTTCCCACGACGATGATGAGCGCCGTCGCATCCTTTATAATACTCTCGCGCCACAGCGCGGAATGGTCATAGATCTTGAGACACGACTTTACTGTTTATGTGCACATGTATCTTCGTGTATATATATATATGTGTGTATATATACATATATATATAGGGAAAGAGCAATTTTCTTCGTTGCGCGAATGCTCCACCAGCTCGTTTGCGAACGCGACTTTTGCGTTACGTGCCGGACATGTAGACTCCACTCGCTGAGTCCATTCCCGACTGTATCATCTCTCCGTCTCTCGCAACTCGTTATCCTACGACAAACAAACTCATTTAGCGTTACGTACTCGCAGTAATCATCGAATATACACGCTGAAAAAAAATCGAAACGTTTCGAAAGTGTTACATCTAAAACGAGCTTTGAAATTGTTTTTTTTTAATCTGGTGGATTTGACAATTATTTTTAAAAGTTTGGCTCAGAGTTTACATACTCAGACTTCCGGGTGATATTTTATTGACAATTTTTTCGAACAATTAATTAACGGATTTGGAAACTTAAAAAAAAAAAAAAAACGATTTTGAACCGACGAAGCTCTGTTTTTTTTTCCTGTCGCAATGGGGAAAATATTTCTGAAAATATTATACAGAAGCTTGGAAGGACATTATTTGCTTGGAATTAATAGCGAACGGCTTTGCCCGAGGCTCGACTCTCAGAAACAGCAGTTATTCTATTTTCCCTTCCCGTCCTCCCATTAATGAGGGTCGGGTTAATCGTCGAGCGGGACTCTTTGCACCGGCTCATTAACCACGGATTCTCTATACACACACTGCCGGAAAACGTCGCCTCTATTGTATTTTCTTTTGTCATTCGCGACCTTCCCCTCGTGCACTTTTGCGTGCAATGCGGCGCCTATTTCTTGGTTTACGACTTTCGGCTCTTTAAATCTCATAATACAGATAGCTGCACAACCGTGACAATAAAAACATCTCTAACGATCGGAAAGCCTAACATTACAAGTCCGCAACTTGCGATTCTAACCGATAATTCTTAAAGTCGAATTTTTATTTTTTTCTCCAAACGTGTTCGCAGACTAGAATTTTTTTACGCTTTAAAGAACTTCTTTCGGAACCACATTTTTCTAATTTTTTATTAAAAAAAACTTGTACACTTCTATCGACTATAGTGTATGATCGTTTGTATTGGGGCAGACGTCGTGAGCGTAGAAAAATATAACTACAAAGAAATTACAAAAATATGTGCTCGTTTTTTTTTTTGCTAATTTTCTGGAATGACACGCATTCGTGCAGTTTTTTTTTCAAAGAACCGTAATCGCGATTTTTATGTATTGCGGCTCGTTTTCTGCCTTGGGAGATTCTCTACGAATTTATTGGCTGGATATTCGACAGTATTTTTTGTTAGAAAAGCCCGTCATAAATAGTTGTAATTTGTCGATGTAAAATACTATTGAATATCGGGACAGTGAATTCAGAAAAAATTCAGGGAAGGGATTGAGTTGTATTACATCAAAATCGATAAAAAAATTACGGATACATATTTTTTTTACTGAATTAATGTTTTTAAAAGTTCAGGACCTCAGCTCCAATACAGACATCACTATAATCGATAGGCGCTAAAAGTTTGTATAATGGAGTTTGAAAATGTAGCACTCATTGGACTAGTTGCGAAGCGCTCCAACCCCCTTAATTCTTATTATAGATCCAGTTGTGACGCGGTGATGCTCGGAACGAGAGTTCACGAGTGATTGGAAAGCCTGACATTGCAAGTCCGCAAATTGCAGTCCTAGACCGATTATTCTTCGAAGTCGAATCGGTTGATTTTTTCCCCACAAGAATTTTGACTAATCACGAATTTCGGCTCTTTGAGAAAATCAGAAATTAATTTCAAACCAGTCAAATAAGTGCTAGTTTTTTACAGTCTTTCATACAAACTTTTACCCACCTCTCGATCAAGGTGAATGATTATTTGTACTACCGCATTGTCCTCAACATAATAACAATCAATAGAAGGGCTAAAATATCATCAGATTTAAAAATTTTTTTCGAAAGGGAATATATTTAATCAGGTTTTTTTTTTAAAGAAAATTTCCCAATTTTTTTATCGAAAAATTAAAATTTTTAACCATAATCGATTGAATAATTAATGTAATTAGTACGAACCCCCTTCAATATTATTACGGACGTAGTTGTGGCGCGGCAACACTCGGAACGTCGGTCAGTCCGTCGTAATGAACCCGCAACATGCAGTCGCATACCGATTATTCCTTGAAGTGGAATTAATTAATTATTATTTTTTTCCACCAACAAGTTGACAGACATTCATCGCTCGTCCGGGATAATGAAAGATTCGCGATGCGAGGCTGAAGGCCACCGACGTCTCGTTCTTTCTTTCAATCCCGACGTAGTCCTTCAACTATCGCCCGCAGCTGTAGTCCGGATGCTTCGCTCCCCGACCCAAGAATAGCCAGTTTGTCCATAAGAGCCGTAAAATTAATATTAAAAAGATTGCCGGGAAAATACACCAGTCGAGCGTTTCTCTTCCAATCCCGTAATGACCCTCTCTCGTCACCAACGCTTCCGCATCGTCCTTTTCCATGACGTATGTAGAATTCTGCAAAAAAGAAAAAAAATCATTACCCAATCATTAACAAAATGCAATTAGCTCGGCAAATATCAGCAATTAAAGAGACACCGTTTTGGTAGACGCATGGAAAATTGCACACTCGCCCGCAGTAATTTTCGCCTACTCTGGCCAAATGAGGAGGTCGTTTTACGACACACTCGTCCGAGCGCCAGAAACGAAATTTCGATGACTCGGCAGGACTCTTTTTTTTTTGCACACTCGTCCGATCTCGACCCTCGAGTAAGGTAAAAAAAATATCGTACATTCACCTCGCACTTCTGCCAGTAATACCTCCGTAGACCGCATTGTGGTCACGGCTGCCTTGCCTTATACAGGGTCTGCTCTCCTTCGACGGAGTGCGTTATCCAGTTCTCGATTATCCGAGATGTATATGGGGCGTTCCATCCCAATTCGGTCGTCCTCGAACCATCTTCTAATTCGAGCGAAACTTTTTTTTTCCTCCTTTCGTATACGTTCAAGCTGAAACATAATTTTTTATTTACATTTTGGTTATTCGTCAGCGAGCAATACTTAATTAAAATTTATCAATTTTTAAAAAACGGTACGAAATTTTTATGTAAAGTATCTCTGAATTGGGTACTGGTATTGGGGAAATATTAGGCTTACAATGGATTTATCTTGGATTATACTATAATAAATACTGAAAGAAATAGTCCGTAATAACGTATTTTTTTTTTTTTTTTCATTAAAAATGTTTTCAACACATTGAGCCGGTTAAAAATCAATCTAAAGAATCGGGCCCGGCCCAAATTATGACGGAAAGTCCCATACACACAGAGTGTCGCATGTATTCTTATATTCGCCTGCAGGAATTAAATGGACGTGATCCCTGCGATAAAGATCGTGAATTGCGACCTTTTGATTTACGAATGATAGATAAAAAATCAGAAAGGCGTATCGCAAACGATTTACCGTGTAAGACGATTTGAGATGCGCCCTTTTGCTCCACAGCAATCGATACGAGCGTACTGCAAATATATCCATCGCGAAATGTCCACGTGTCGCTGTACTTAATCCTCTCTGGTGTATACGCTGCGACGAAGTTCGGTCTCTCAGCCGCGAGTTTATAATTGCATCCTGAACGAGCACACGCATAAACGCATGGTCGGACAAATCGACTTAGCGATCACGATCCAAATTCCCATACTCGAACGCGCCAAGCTACCTCGATTGGGAGAGATAAATTACCATCGTTATTATTACTGAAAAAAAAAAATTCATTTCATAAACATACGCAAGCCAAAATTAATTTACGTGTAAAAATAAAGTACCTGAATTAAATCGGGCACAGAATAAATCATTTGGATTTTTAAATTTCGAAATTCCATTCTGTGTCGAATAAATATCCATACGGCGTAAACCACTGAATCGTCGACACTCGCTTTAAATTTTTACGAATTTGTAGAACAGTCTACTTTGAATTTTCAATTATTCTAATACAGCCAATTGTGATTCAGTTTTAACAGTGTCGAAAGAAATATATTTAAAAAAGTTCCATTATGAGTCTCGAAAAAAATGGTTTACTCTACAGAGATATTAAAAATGCCTCGCATACTCGCGTACTGGCAAGGCGCCTCGGAGTCTTCACCGAGTCCGAACGAATTTCGCGTGTCTCCGGAAAGTCATCGACCTCCCGTTTGATTCCTGTTCTTTATATACATCCCTCGTGCGTGTACGGTTATATATCGACGTATAATACCTGTTAGCGAGTAGTCGTCGACGTCGCCGAGTCTCTCTACACATACCGAGGAGAGAGAAGCTCGCGGCAGCTGGTCGAGATCGCGAGAGGGCCGTCGTGAAGCATCTCCCTCTCTCGTGGCGTCGCGACGTCCTTCCTGCTTCTATATATCTGCAAGCAAGTGTATATATCTCAGTGTTGCCCTCTCGTCGCGACGTCGCTCGTATTGTACAGAGGTTAGCAGAGTGACTTATTATAAAGTTACTCCAATTCCAGCGGTCACAGAATGCTCGGCCACTTCCTCTCGTTGACGAGAGAGGTTGCTTCTTCGAGCGTGCAACGGACGTCTAGCGGCCCGCTGCGAGCCGCACGAGGACTTTCCATCTCGAACGAACCGGGCATCGATGCACGGGGAAAAATTCTATCGGGAAATAAGCTGAATTTTCTCTGCTTCAAACTCATCCTTTCCGTGGAGTCTCCTAAATTTTTCATGGATTCAATCTGAAAAATGTAAATAAATAAATTAGAAAAAAAATTCATTCGATATAAAGTATAATTAATTACATAAAATTAATAATTGAAAAGGAATTTTTAGTCTGCACAGTTCTAGCAGTATTTATTTTACCTCTGGGGGAAAAATCCTCTCGGCAAAAGGACTATTTACAAAGTTTGTCAAACTTTCTTTTGCGTCAGTGAGTAGAATCGTACATAATTTCTAACATCTACGTAATCAAACATTTTCTTATTTTCCACAAAATTAATTGATAGTTCCCGGTTCGCTTAGATTACAGATTCAACATAATTTCTTTGGCATCAAATAGTGAGTTATTCAATTCAAAATTAAAAAAGATGAATAAACACAAATTATTATTTCTTAATCAACAAAGAAAAATTAATCTTTTCAAATAAACAGATAAATCGCCATCCTAACATAAACACGATCAAAGCATTTCATTTTCGAATTAATTTTTACCTGCGATATGAAGACGAGATCCAAAGGCTGAGATGGAAAATTTGATTGGTATTCCAGGCTGGTCGACGAAGCGTGGCTGCTCTGGATTTTTCGAGGTTGCGGATGCCTGGAAAAAAGATGTAAACGAGGTTAAAATTTAATTAGCCGTCGACGGTTCGCGCGTTCCGATCGAGTGTTCTTGGCCGGCTCGTTAAGACGTTCCCCGAACCGAGAGATCGGAAGAGTGAAAACGCGAGAAAAATGCTGTTGCGCATAAGAAACGCCACATCTCGATCCCTTTGTGTGCGACAAAGCCCTCGACGCGATAAAACAGCACAATGCTCCACAGAGAGTCACGTTTCATGGTCACGTGACGTGGCGAGCTGTAGAGGGGAGGGGGGAGAGGACGAGCTGTGCGGATTATTATTGTGTATAGATGAGCGAAAAACAGTCGGTTCGAAGGACGCGTCGGATAACTAATTCAGGCCGCGATGGTTACAGATACGACATTATAATTGGATCAGTCAAACATAAAACGGGCGTGTAACGCTCGGCCATGTAACTAACTATCCGCCACGTACGTGTTCGTCTCGTTCGTTCGCGCAATTTATAACGCTGCCAGGGTGAAACGTGCCGAGCGATTGATCGACAAGGCGCGGACGTGAAACACGCGTTGAACGAGCGAAGCGTAGGTTAACGATGATGTGTTACATCGATTTTTCCCGCTGGACTTACCGATTCAATCGAAATCGATGGACGCGAAATAAAATACTTTTGGAACGATGCTTCCCGCTCGTGTTACACGCAGAAAATGTGATTTTTCAGCGCGATCGTCGATGTTATATTTTACTTTGAATTTTTGCATCCTAACTCTTCACTGCGCTGAGGCGATAGTTTGACCTTTTCCTCCCCCCCCCCCCCCTCTCTAGTTGCGGGATGGAGGAGAAGTGTTACGGACGTTTACAGACACAGAGGTACAAAAAGCGCGCAATTCCGTATCTGTTGGTGTACAATATTGGATATTCGATAAAGACGTTCTTATTCAAGAGATTTCATAATACGAGAATATTTTTCTACTTACTTTGACACCGAAACGTAATCAGCAGTCGAGAAAAATGTTTTTCTTTTCGATTAATACGATTTTTACGGTTGGAGGGTGAAGCAAGGCGAGGACTACATTAGTCAAACGAGTGTTAAATTTTCTTCGATGGCTTGTCCATCCGTCGAGTACAATGGATTGTGGTTTGCTTTACAAAATGCGTTTTTAGCCTAAAAAAACATCAATGGCGAAGGGGTTTGCAACAAAATGAATTTCTTTTACATGTTTCGTTTTAAAGCGGCCTTTCTGTTGTCCAATTTAGTGTTTTTTTTTTCCAGCGCGCACCTGTGTGGAGATTAAAAACCACTGCACTAGTCAAACGAATGCTAGATTTTTCTAACCAGTTTGTTCGGCCATCTTGACGCCAACTGGTGATTCGTAAGACAGAGTACGTCCGTAGCCAAGTGAAAACCATAAAGTTTCCGTGAATACCAAGATTTCTTAAACTGTTTTTCACGTGAGTAAAATTGACTTATTTCTTGCGGAGTTCCGTTGTGTTTTTCGAGACCGCGCCTTGACTCGTCGGAAAGCGAAAAAAAAATAATAAACTATCGGCCGTATAACCCGGAATTAGCCTACATCCAGATCGTTACAATACTTTATATACATCCATGTACGAGTGATGTACGGGTTGTACGGGCGTCTACCATTTACGGACCCGCGCCACTTTCTATGAAACGAAGCGAATTTCACGTTCTCAGCTTGCAGCCGTTTCTAACCTACACAGAGACGAGCTCTGTGAATCGCGCTCGGTCGGGACATTAGCATCGACTTCTCACATACACCGAGAAACTTCGCCACCCCCCTCCGCCGCCGGTTGGCACTTCCGTGCAATCCTAATGCGTCTTAATTATACTCTCGTTTCCACAGCAAGGGACTTTTATACTCTCCGCTAATGGAACGCACGCACCGTCGTGCGTTCGTCTCGAAATTTTCCGAATCGACTTTTCTATACCTGTCTCTGTTTTTTCCGAGTACAGAAATCTTCCGTTGTTTCACTTTTGTCGCTAGTAGTCCGTGTGTGCGAGGTTTATGTCCGCGTCAGAGTAGCTCCGTGCATTATGCGAGTCGGCGTTCGGACTCGAAGAATCGCGCTGGCGGCATCGACGCTGCGAGTGTAATCTACGCTCGGATCCTTCGACTAATGGTCTCGTTCGCGCTCCAACGGAACACCATCGGAATCGGGACAGGGCCGCTGTTACCGGTCCGACTCCGCGTTCGCGCATACGTAAGAGAACCTTACAACTATCGGACACCCTCTCGAGCGTTCGATGCAGCGGTTCTCCGGCGATGTAGCGTTAAAGCGATAGTGCTTAAAAAAAAAAAAAAAAAAAAAACAGGAAACTCGGAGATCGCTCCCATAAGTCAGAGTTGCATTAACGGGAATTAAAGATAGAAAGAGTCTCGTTCGCGTTATCTCGCTTCACGACTCCGACGCTTCGCAGGCCAACGACTGTCCCGCGCGGCGCTAACGTCGACTGTGGCGACCTCTGGCGTCCGCCGGACCAACCGTAACAACAGAAAGATTTCTATCGTACGATAAAGAAAAATAGAAAAATATCTGTGTTAAGAGAAAAAAAATTGTACAACGTCGAAGATTATCGTTGTCGTTGTATTGTTACTGTGTTTTGTCTCTAAAAATAAATGCATGCCGAGGACAATGAGAGATCTGAAAAATAATGTAAGCTGTGATCTTGTTCGCGTTTTGGTCGCCACCAGAGATTAGAGTCCCAAGCAAGCGATTAGTTCGTACTAATCGCTTGCAAAGCCCGACGACCGAGACAATCACAATGTTGCGAATCGACTCGTGAACGGAGACGTCGCAGTTGGCTTGCGGTTTCGAGTGTAGAAGTCGAAGCCAAAGATAGAAGTCGAGGAGGCTGCTGAAAGTGTCTAAAAGTGCGGTGGACGAGGGAGACTGCGCGTTGCAACGCTCGCGAAGTAGGTAAAGGCACCCAGCGTAGCGCGGTTCTGTGTGCGCATGCGCGCGCGCGCCACTGCCTTCTTGGTGTGCTCTCGCTCGCCCGTGGTACCAGGCCGCACAGCCTGGCACGAACGCCGCTATGCCGTGCCACTGTTCCCGCCGCTGTTGCTGGTGCACTTCGGAAGACGTAGTCATCCCCCACCGCGAAATATTATTTTCTCTCGCTCGCGCTGCACGACTCGCCGGCCCGAGATATCCTCGCCTACCTACGACGCGATGTCTTTCGTTACTCGTCCCTCTCGCTCGTTCGTGCTTCACGCCGCTAGTGGTGTACCGGGCGCCTCGGACGAGAGAGAAATACGCAGCGGCTTCCCCCACCACCGCGTCCACGAGGCTGCTTGGCACTCGCTGCCAAAGTCCCTAGCGAGAACTGTCTCTTCGCCTCTCATCATCCTAGCCGATGCACGTTACACATCAACTACCGAATTATCTTTTATCCTGCGGATACTTCTCACCTTATCGAGTACCTCGTTACCGACCGAGTTCGCATCGCATGCTCTTAATTTTTTTTCATTTATTTCTTCAGATAAATCGAGAGGTCTCTAGCGCGGGAAGTCGCAAGCGGATGACGCAATTCCCGTCCATGGATATATAAGCGTAGGGTCCGCGAGTGCCGGCGCACGATGTGTTCTGCTCCAGTAGACTCCACGGCTGCTTCACTTCGGCTATAATCTTCGCTGTGACCAGACCGCAGAGAACTCAATGACAGTGCACGGCGGTGGATTAACAGTCGCGAATTATTTCATACGGGGATACTGTCGGAGGACTTCGTCGAAAAGAAATAGAAAGAAATATCACGTTAATCCACGGCTTATTTTCAACGAATCGTCGTCGTACGCGGGAACGTTGCGGTTCTGTCGGTAAATTACCGACGGACTCGTGCGACTGTACGATTACCGAGACAGACAATTTTCAGCGACGAATTGTACATCGATTAAAGTCCGATGGATCGTCGGAAAAACTGGGCAGCACGGGAGGAACCGAACTGTGCGAATGAAGAAAAAAAAAAAGGTCGGATCTGCGCATGGCCGACCATAGGAAAATACCAAGCACCGGCATTTTGTGTCGTACCGGAGGGCACACGGATATATATATATATATATATATATAAAGGCCTATACGTAAACGCCGGTACGAGTCCAGCCGGCCGACACTAATTGACGCACGATTCGTGGCCCCGAGCGTGATATATAGCGACGACCGGTTTGTTTTCGTTTCCACGTCCGGAATCTCGCATTCGCCGTAGAATCTCGACACTTGTTACGTGAACCGGCTCGCTTTGCTTCGCGGATGAATCGCGGAAAAGTCCGTATTTTATCTATCTCACTCTCATATAAAGCCTCCTCTATAAGAAAAAAAAAAACATATTACAGAATATGTTTACTCATAGAAGAATTTTTCAGAATTGGGGGGGGGGGGGCAAAATGGGCCCATAATTTCAATTAATGATTCAGACGAATGACTGGGACTTATTCCGAATAAAACTCCCATTTCTATCTCGCGTGCAATAATTTGTATTAAAAAAAAAAAAAAAAAAAAAAGGTCCATTTTACCCCCGATTCAACCTTTTCTAACTTCTTCGCATACAAGGTCCTCTCTTTAAGAAATATAAAAAAAAAAATGGTTGAGAATGTTCCAGCAGAGACGTTTTTTCCCGATACATGATGATGCGGGGCAAAATGGACCGGCGTTATTTATATCGAATAAAAAAAAATTGTTTTCACGCTCGTTTCAATCGACGTTCCCGTACCGAGGGCTCTTGCGGATTCTCGGAGACGACGGAGACGGTCAAAGCGACGTCGAACGCGAACGCGATTGAACCTTTCACCTATCACGCCAGGAGATTATTGCTCATCGTTAATCGTCTTCTACTCTTTGTGTTTCAGCATGCGCCGGGGGAATGTGGGGGTGTCCCGAAGGAAAGTGCATCCCGGCTCTGCAAGTGTGCAACTATCAGAGGGACTGCGAGAATGGCGAGGACGAGATGCAGTCGTGTCGTAAGTATAGCGAGCGGCAAAATTCTCGCGTCGACGTTCCCGCGTTCTGTAATCATTTCAGAATCACAAGGGCGTATCTCCCGTGCACAAAACACACGAGATACGCCTTTCGGATTTCGGCGAGCCAAAAAATTTGCACATATGTATGTAGACGCGTGGTATTTATGTGTATGGAGAACGGGGTAGTACGGGGCAAAATGGAACAGTGAATCCTTTCCGATTAATTTTTTTTTTTTTTTCTTTTTTTTTTTCAATGGTCCATTTTGCCCCACTGTGCTATTTTTTACCCTCACCGCCTCCACATATCGTATATGCGTTATAAGTGTATGCAGAGAGATCTTCATACGCATAAAATCGCATACCGGGGCAAAATGAAAGTTTACAATCGTTTTTGTATGTACCGTTTTGCCCCATCGACACATCCGAATTTTTAATGCCGTGTTTGCTCTACTTTCGGACTGTCTACACGCGAAAGTAGAGCACACACAAAAGCTGACGATCCTCAAAGCGCACCATTACCGTTCCTTATTTTCCCAAGACACTTGCAATTTTTCCTTCGCTCTCTTTCATTATTGCGCGAATTATTGCGCAATCGCGCACCAAAGTACGTTCGCGATGATCGGCGATGGTCACTTATCGTTAATTCGTTCCGTACGTGTTATTGCATTTGACCGGAAATTCACATGACCTTCCTTATCGGAATGTCGTACACAGAGGGAACGACGGAAATTCCGTAATGGTCAGCGTGACGATAAATTTGTGCGGATCGCACACGAGGAGAGACCAGCCAATCAGTGATCGATTGCCGATTATGAATAGGATAGTCTCATGGGAAACGGTGCAATTTCAATGAGAGTAAGAAAAATGAGAATGTAACGAGTATTATCGCTCGCGATTACAGGATTACATTATGGATGAGGCAGATGTGAATAAAAAAAAAATGATAAATCAAAACAGGAAGCTCTGGGTTTGCGAATCGTTGATTTCCTGCAGTCGCGATAGATCGTTCGATTGTCACACGCGTTACATAAATCAACGACGTTTATGCCAACGAGTAATGATTTATACAAAACTCACTTTTTTAACGTTTAATATTCTAAATATTTTAATATTTCATAATTTTAATATTTCAATATTTTTACATTTAATTTAATGGCAGATTTTCACACATGCGTCGTCGTTAAAGTATGAAGGAAATAGCGGGGCCTGATGGACTCGGGTCCACTTGAGATCAGAATTTATCGTCGGTGAAAAATGCATGCAAACTGTCCATCCTGACTCGTCCCCAGTCCTAGGTTTCATAACTCTACTTTAGATATAAAAAAGATTATCAAATTAATTGGATGTCAAAACGATTGGATATCGAATCGATATATAAAAAAAAATTGGATATCGAACCAATCGGAATCCGAAGCAATTTAATTAATATTCTTATATTTTTTTCAGCACCACCGGAATGCGAGATCGGCCAGCTATCGTGCGGGCAGTACATATTCAACAAAACGTACTGCATACCGGCTCATCAGAGATGCGACATGACCGTCGATTGCGTGGACGGCACGGACGAGGCCGGCTGCAGTAAGTATACCGCGAGCTGACAGTCTCTCGCTCGCTGTCGCTATCTTGATAGCTTTCTTCGTTCTTTTTTTTTTAAATTCCAAACAGTGGACATCCTAACACCTAATCGAAAATTCTGTAGGCGAAATACGCGCAAGGTGCCCGCGATGCACTCGCATAGAAACAACATCTTCCCAGAGGCTTTTACCGCTCGGAAGAATATGCTCATCTGCTAGTCCGAGGTGTATTATAAATATCGTTTCGATGAAGGAAGACGCGAGATGTACTTTCGAGCGATGCCGCACGCTCGGATTACGCTCAGCGCCGTGGAGAACCGGCAATTATACCGCGAGGACCTTGAATTTTCCTCGGTACATACGAAGATGAGTAAAACAGGTTTGCCGCGACTTGACGTATGAAGGATTCCGATAACTATTTTTTTTTTCCTTTTTTTTTTTTTTATTAAACCGTGCAGCGAATAAATTCGATCTTGAATTTTCTATCGCGCGTAATGCACTCCAGTCGGTTCGGGTTCAATACACTTGCATTCGAAATTTCAATAATCTCACGATAACGCCGCATGACCATCGATGCGATTTATTTTTTCTGACTCTATGGCACGACGTCGCGTGGGCGAACAACCTTCGTCGGTTCGCAGACAGAGACTTTTGTGTTTTATTATTTTTTTAGTTTGAGATACAGGGTCGCGTAACGGTAGACTCGGGCTGGGCGCATGCAAGATCGTTCCGATTCACCGATCTGCAGCATCGACGGATGAAAGATTGTCATAGCGTATCGACGGATCAATAGCGGGAACACGCAGGTGGGTGGGGCTCGACTTTGCCTTCTCGCAGTCCCATTCCATTTATCGAGGTCCCAGGTGATTGTCAACGTTCAAGGCTTCCTGATACAATGGGAATATTTTTTTTATCTGCAAGAAAAAACAGAAAATCATTTTACCGACTGCGGTACAAAACGTGTCCTATGATTTATTCGGCGTACGCTAAATTATTTCATTTATTTCGGATGGCTGTTTTCGTTCAATCCGTATGATAATATATCTCGTAATCTATACATATATCATATGTTATTCATTATATTATATCCGTGATATATTTTATGTTAGTTTCGGGCAGATTAGTGGCTCTTCGACCGGGGATTTATTTTATTGTTTACCAATATTTTAGGTTATGTTTTCTTTCGTGACGATTTGCGTTTACCTTTATTCGTCATTTCATCGTTCGTTCGTCGCGTAATTTCTCCGTCGTCTTTTCCGCGCAAGTGTGAGCCACATTATCATGATTTACGACCATTCGCTTGTACGGATCGCACTTGCGCCGGTGCATCTCGAAACATAAAGTTGCAAATGGCCGTCGGTTTGTGCGCGCGGCGAAAAAAAGCTAGAAATTTTCCTCGACGAGTGCGCATCGCGGTTGATCCGCGACCTTCTCGCGACAAAGTCGCCGTCGGTTAATTGCCGACCGCCTCGTGTCCGGACAATTTAATGGCGCTCTTGACTCTAATTCGTACGTGGAAACCTCATCGAGGCGCATGCGTGGCGCATAAAATTTCCAAACGAACTTCTCGGCTCAATTTCCTTGTTAGATTTTCTCAAAGGCGACGCGTGCGATTTGGGACATTGAGATAAAGCGAAAATACCTCGTCCGATCGAGCCGTGGTCGGTAACGAAAACTGCGATTCTCGTTCCGAAGTTAAAATATCCGACGAAGAAAAAACAACGTAGATTACAGTTTTAGTTACCGACTGAGACAGTTTCGTATTGCTCCAAAAGTACGGAAGAAACCGGCCTATAATGAATTTTTTTTCACGAGCTCCAGAAATTAGAGTTCAAATGGGAAAAAAAAGTCATCGGAAGTGGATATTGTGTCAACTTCCGGTGTGACTTTAAATTCGACGGTAATTACCGGCGGCTGTGAAAAAGAAATCTTTCTAACACCCACTGCCGATTCTGATTTAATGTGCTTTTAATTTATTTCACTGAATCGAACCTGATCCAATGTGCAATTAATTTAGTTTACAGAAAGTGTCAGACCGATGACTTCAAATGCAGCGGCACGAGTCCCGAGCACTGCATACCCAAGCACAAGAGATGCGACGGTTATTTAGACTGTAGGAACGGCAAGGACGAAGAAGGCTGTACCAATTCTCTGAGGCCGGCCTGCAGACTCGACCAATTCAGGTGCAATTCTACTCAGCAATGCATTGAGCAATCAGCCCGATGCAATCACAAAGACGATTGTGGAGACAACAGCGACGAGGAGTACTGCAGTGAGTAATTAAAAATTCACGAATATTCGTTTTCTCTTACCGGATTTTTATTACATTTTCTATTACGATTATTATTATTGATCGGATGGATCGTCTTATTTGATACAGGTTTTCCGCTATGCACGAGCGAGCAATTCAGATGCGGCAATGCACTATGCATACCCAAGTCTTATCGATGCGACAATCACCGGGACTGCGAAGATGGATGGGATGAGAATTCCTGTCCGACAACCTTATGCAGCGGCAATAAGTTCACATGCCCGAAGGGAGTCGATGGAAAGCCAATGTGCATACCGAATTCACAAGTTTGCGACGGCAAGGCCGATTGCCCCGACGGAGCTGACGAGGGACCGGCCTGTTGTGAGTTTTTCAACTTTTCAAGAAAAATGTGATTTTTAAAGAAAAAATGCTTTGATCGCAGTGCAAATGATTTTTTATTACATTGATTTTTGTAAATCTCATATCACTGTATTGTCGATGCAACAAAATTCCCTTTCTAACGTACATTATAATTACAGAACAATATCTATATAAATTGATTTTTTCAGCTGTGAATATGTGCGAGAGTCTGGCATGCCAGTATAAGTGCCAGGCTTCGCTGGCAGGTGGAATGTGCTACTGTCCCGAGGGTCGAGTGTTGGCGAATGATTCAACGACCTGCGTCGGTGAGTAGGAATCGACACATACGTCCCCATGTAAACGAAAAATTCCACTGAATAAAAAAAAAAGGAAAACACTAATGGAAAAAATCTTTTGATCCAAAAAAACCCGCAGACAGAAACGAGTGCGCCGAGTGGGGTTTCTGCGAGCAGCTCTGCGAGAACATCGACGGTTCTTACAAGTGTTCCTGCAGTCCGGGCTACATGCTTCTGGGTCGTAACAAGTGTCGCGCCGCAAACGCCCCGTCGATGCAGCTTCTTCTGGCCCAGGGCGCTGCGGTATGGCAGATGGATGCGACTGGTGAGAATCGTGAGATAATCGCCAACACGACTGGCGCCAGCGGCATAGATTATCTCTACTCCGAAGGCACCCTCTACTGGAGCGACGTGAAAACTCGCAAGATTCACTCTCAGTCGTTAAACATGCGCGACCGCAGAGCCGGAGGAAGCGCGGTTGTTGAGTCGGTCGTCGATGTCGGAATATCGTTGCCCGGCTCTTGGTCGCCGGTCTCCATCGCCATTGACTTTGTCGGTCTCAAGCTTTACGTCGTCGACTCGATGGTTCAGAAAATCGACGTCTTCGAGCTCGATGGGCGTTACCACGGCATAGCGCTCGACAAGAACCTCACCAACCCGACCGACATCGCTCTCGATCCGACCGTAGGTCTGATGTTTATAGCCGACAGCAAACAAATTCTCCGCGCGAACATGGACGGCACTTCGGCGTTTCCAGTCGCCTCCGAGGCGGCTTACAACGTTGTCGGTGTGACGGTCGACATAGCCGCGAAAAGAATCTACTGGTGCGACGCCCTTCTCGACTACATCGAGACTGCAGACTACTCCGGAGGAAACAGACAGATGATCCTTCGCGGAATTCAACTACCCGCACCGGTTCGCTTGGCCGTCTTCGAGAATCGCGTCTACTGGTCGGACATTACCAAACAAGCGCTGTTCAGCATGGACAAGACCGAGGGCGAGTACTCGATTCAGACCCTCTTCAAAGTCCGCGATACGAAAGCCATAAAGGTTCTCCATCCGTTGGTCCAAGCCGCTGGAACGGTGAAGAATCCCTGCGGGAACAACAACGGCGGATGCCAGCACATGTGCATAGTAACCGCGGCAGGAGGTCGCGAGAGCGGTCTCGGTTATCGTTGCGCCTGCAGCATCGGCTGGAGACTCTCGAACGATTTGCGAAACTGCAACCTCGTCAGGGAATTTCTCATGTACTCCCAACAGCGTTTCATAAAGGGTCGCGTCTTGGATCCGGTCAGGGAGGGATTCAGCGATGCTATACTTCCGGTTGTGTCGAGGAGAGCGAGATTCGTCGGTCTCGACTACGACGCTCACGATCAGTACATTTATTACAGCGACGTGCTGCAGGACGTCATATACAGAGTTCATCAGAACGGCAGCGACAGGGAGATCGTCCTGGCGAGCCAGAACGAAGGTGTCGAGGGATTGGCCGTTGACTGGGCTGCGAAGAATCTATACTACATAGACTCTCGAAAGGGCACACTGAACGTCCTCAGCACGAGAAACGTTACCTATCGCAGGACTCTTCTCAAGAACCTCAAGAGACCGAGAGCGATCGTCATCCATCCCAATCACGGTTACATCTTCTTCTCCGAGTGGGATCGTCCGGCGAACATAAGCAGGGCTCTCACGGACGGTTCGAAGCTCGTGGTATTCAGAAATCTTACTCTCGGATGGCCCAACGGGCTCGCCATAGACTTCATTCAGGATCGTCTCTACTGGTGCGATGCTCTTCTGGACCACGTTCAGCACACCAATCTGGACGGTGGCGACGTTCGCACTGTAAATTCTAGGCTCATCAGACATCCGTTCTCCATTGCGATACACGAGCAATGGATGTATATAACTGACTGGCGACTCGACGCTATAATTCGGCTAAACAAGGAGACCGGCAACCAGGAGAGCATTCTCGTGAAGGAGCCAGCTTCGAACAGGCTCTACGGTGTGAAGGTCTTCAGTCGCGAGATTCAAGCTCCGACGAACGATCATCCCTGCTCGATAAATAACGGCGGTTGCGAGAAGCTCTGCTTCGCTGTGCCGGAGAACACGACCAACCGCTACGGCGCTCATGTTCTATCGAGGATCTGCGGATGTCCCTACGGCGAGAGACTCACCGAGAATTCTCGCACGTGCACTCTCGATCCAGTTTCCGAACCGCCGGTTCTCCCGTGTCCCAACACATGGGACTTCACATGCGCAAATCAGCGCTGCGTTCCCCAGTCCTGGGTATGCGACGGCGACGACGACTGCCTCGATAACAGCGACGAGATGCAGAACTGCACCAAACCCACCTGCGGTACCAACGAGTTCCAGTGCAGATCTGGCAGATGCGTGCCGGCGCACTTCCGCTGCGACTCGGAGAACGACTGCGGTGACTACAGCGACGAGACCGGATGTCCCAACGCCACCTGCACAGCGAGCCAGTTCGCCTGCGACAACAATCGTTGCATACCGGCTTCGTGGAAGTGCGACTCCGAGAACGACTGCGGCGACAGCTCCGACGAGGGAATTTTCTGTGCCGCCAAGACTTGCTCTTACTTTCAGTTCACTTGTCCGAAATCTGGTCACTGTATTCCACAGTCTTGGGTCTGCGACGGTGACAACGATTGTTTCGACCTCGCCGACGAGAAGGATTGTCCACCGGTCACTTGTCTGAGCACTCAGTTCACATGCCTCGATCGAAAGACCTGCGTCGCCGACTCGTACAAGTGCGACGGCCTCTCGGACTGCAACGACGGCAGCGACGAGGTCGGCTGCCCGTCTCTGGCGCCTGACGAGTGCAATCCTGACACTCAGTTCCAGTGCGTCAGCTCAGGTGTTTGCATACCTAAGGGGTGGTACTGCGATCGCATGCACGACTGTCAGGACAAATCCGACGAGCCGGACACTTGCTCCAAGTCCGAGGACGAATGCGAGGCTGGTTACTTCCGATGTAAGTTCCCGGTCAACAAGACCTGCGTCTTCAAGACCTACATTTGCGACGGGAAAGACGACTGTGGTGATGGGTCGGACGAGGATCCGATGCTCCACGCGTGTGGTCCACCGCCGTTCAAGTGCGAGTCCCACCAGTGGAAGTGTCCCAACGTCACCGACCGCTGCATCAATATCACCAAGGTTATTATTTATTTATGCATTTTCCAGAGAGATTAAGCTATATACAAAAAATTCTTTTGCGGATGCTTCATGACGCTACTTGGTTGATTCGGCTGCCATCTCTCTCCATGGGTATTTTTTTTTACATTAGAACTGCTGATGGTGTCCATTACTTGTAGCATTTTTAGAATAGCATAAAAATCATCGTTAAATAGTCAGATTGTAAGATCATTGACGAGCTCTACCGTACAATAAATTGCTTCATTTATTCAAGGTTTGCGATGGGAAACCGGACTGTCCAAACGGCGCCGACGAGGGACTCGGTTGCGACCTTGCTGAGTGCACTCACCAGGCTGGTCTCTGCAGCAACGAGTGTATGAAGACACCTCTCGGAGCCCAATGTATCTGCCCCGAGGGCGAGGAGCTCTCCGAAGACATGTACTCCTGCCAGGACCTCAACGAGTGCGAGACACCCGGCGCCTGCTCGCAGACGTGCACCAACACTAAGGGCAGTTTTGCTTGCAGCTGCGCCACAGGTTACACACTGGAGCTTGACAATCGGACCTGCAAGGCCTTCAATCACAGCGCTGCGTTCCTGATAATCTCCAACAGGCACACGATTCTGGTCGCTGATCTGCAGGATCTGGCGCTAGAAAGGGTGCCGATAAACGTGGAGAACGTTGTAGCGACGGCGAGCAACATGCACACCGGTACGATATTCTGGTCGGACATGAAGCTGAAGAAGATATCCCGTCTCGATCGCGGTGGCGATCCTCAGGACGTTCTCTCAAACGGTCTCGATCTCGTAGAAGGGCTGGCCTACGACTGGATAAACAAGAAGCTCTACTGGCTTGACTCAAAGCTCAACACCATCGAGGTCGCCGAGGAGACCGGTCAGAATAGGATGGTCCTCGTCAAGGAGAACATAACTCAACCGCGAGGAATGTGTCTTGATCCCGGTCCAGGCGCCCGATGGCTCTTCTGGACCGACTGGGGCGAGAATCCTAGGATCGAGAGGATCGGTATGGACGGTACCAATCGCTCGACCATAATCGACACCAAGATCTACTGGCCGAACGGCCTCGCCCTCGACATCGCTAACAGGAGGATCTACTTCGCCGACAGCAAGCTCGACTTCATAGACACTTGCCTCTACGACGGCAGTGGAAGAATGCAGGTGCTAGCCAGCTCCCACTACCTTCTGCATCCTCATTCGTTAACCCTCTTCGAGGACACGATGTACTGGACCGACAGGCAACTCAACAGAGTCCTCTCAGCTCACAAGTTCCACGGCACCAACCAGACGGTAGTCTCTCATCTTATCTCCCAGCCGCTCTCCATCCACGTTCACCATCCCGTTCTCCAGCAGATCACGGCCAATCCTTGCTCGAACGCCTCCTGCGAGCACGTCTGCCTTCTCTCACCCAGCAATCCTCAAGGCTACAGCTGCAAGTGCTTCGCCGGCTCGAAGCTCCTGAGCGACGGTCGCTGCGTCGAGGAGGAGACACCCTACCTGATGGTCCTACGTGGCTCCCAGATAGTCGACGTTGCCCTGACGCCGAGCGACACGCGTGCAGGCTACATTTGGCCGGTCGTCGGTGTCGAGGGTGGAACCTTCGTGGACTACGACCGTCGCGACCGGACAATCTACTGGCTACAGCAAAAGGAGGGCGACGACGAGAACGGCACGATATACACGATACTATATCAGGGTGGTAATCGAACAGAGTTCCCGAACCCAGCCGGCGACACGGGAATCGTCGGCGCCCCGTCGACGATGGCCTTCGACTGGCTCGGCAGGAATCTCTTCATCGGCAACAAGTATGCATCCAACATTGAAGCCATCAAGATCGACGGCGCCAACAGGTACAGATCGATCGTTCTCGCGAACGACGGTAACAAGACCTCGGTGGCCAAACCTAAAGCCATGTGCGTCGATCCTATCGAGGGTCACATATTCTGGATCGACGAGGGTGGCTTCGGCGTTCCCGTAAAGATCGCTCGGGTCAACATGGACGGTACCAACTCGACGATACTCGTCGTCAACGTCAACATGCCAGAGGCGATCGCGATCGACATCACCAAAAAGATGATCTACTTCAGCTCCCAGTTTCCCAGTCTGGTGAAGAGCATGACGACCGACGGTCAGAACATAAGGACGATCCTCTCGGCGGTCAACCACATAGCTCTGCCGAAGGCTCTCGCAGTTCACGATTCCAAGCTCTACTATCTCGATCCCAAGTACGACAAGATCGAGCGGGTCGACTTGCCTGATGGAAAGAATCCCATGACAGTGGTCGACAATGATTCTTCACTTCGAACGATGGTCATATACAAAAAACGCGTCACCGGTTCGCATCCGTGTCTCTTCAACAACGGCGGTTGCGACCAGCTCTGTCTTCCCTCGACCGGCGGAACGAGAGTCTGCGCCTGTGGAATGCAGAACAAAAAGATTGGCGAAACGAAGTGCGAGCCCTTCAAGACCTTCGCGGTAGTTTCGCAGCTGGACGTTGCCAGAGGTTACAGCCTCGAGGACGCAAAGGAGGCGATGGTACCGATCACAGGAATGGGTCATCACATTCTCCACGTGGACGTTCACTACGCCGCGAACTGGATATACTGGGTGGAGTTCAACCGCGGAGTGTGGAACGGTATATTCCGTGTTCGCCCCAACGGAACGCAGCTTCAGCCGATAATAAAGCAGGGCATCGGCTCGAACGGTATTCGCGGATTGACGATTGACTGGATAGCAGGAAATCTTTATTTCTCAAACGTCTTCCCGCACGATAATTACGTGGAGGTCTGCAGACTCGACGGCACCAACAGGAAGGTTCTCGTCAAGACGACGGCCGACACCCCCAGAGAACTCGCTGTTAATCCCATCAAGAGGAGGCTGTACTGGATCGACTACGGACAGTATCCGAGAATCGGCAAGGCCAATCTTGACGGTAGCGGATGGCAGTCGATGGTGACTTCGGGTATCAGCACACCGCGCGACATCACCATCGATCCGGTAACTCACGACGTCTACTGGGTGGACTCGAAGCTCGACATGATCCAGAAGGTCTCGTGGACCGGTGCAAACCAGCAGGTGATTCGAAGAAATCTGCCCAACCCCATGGGAATCGCCGTCTACGGTTCGGAGGTTTATTGGGTCGACAGGAATCTCATGACGATCTTCAAGGCGAGCAAGCTTCCCGGCAACATAAGTCTCCCGACACAGATCAGAACGAATCTCGGCAAGCTTCGCGACATCGCCATCTACGACGAAAAGAGTCAACCCAAAGACGAGAGCAATCCCTGCTCAAGAACACCGAACGGTGGTTGCGAGCAGCTCTGCTTCGCCTATCCGGCTGAGTCCGAGCCGAAGTGCGATTGCGCCACTGGCAAGCTCTCTGCAGACGGCAAGAAGTGCGAGCACGTTAACGAGTACCTCGTCTTCGCTACGAGGACGGAGATTCGCGCCATTAGCCTCGAGCCCTATTCGACCAACGTGCCGTTCAAACCGGTCGGCAACCTTACGAATGTCGTCGGCGTAGACTTCGACTACGAGGACAAGAAACTGCTCTTCACGCAGATAAGACCCTGGGCAAAGATCGCCTGGATGCAAGCCGACAATCCCTCAACGATGGACATGCACACCCTCGTCAGCAAGGGAATAAACCCTGAAGGTATTTCTTACGACTGGACTCAGAAAAAGGTCTACTGGACGGACTCCTCGAACAACAGTATCTACGCGATGAACATCGACGGTACGGACCTGGTGATGATCGCGCGAGTCGACAGGCCCAGGGCGATAGTCGTCGATCCTTGCTACGGTTATCTCTACTTCACCGACTGGGGTCGCTTCGGCACTTCTGGCAAAATCTTCCGCACCACTATGGCTGGTTCCCTCAGGAAGGTGAGACAGGCTCATTTTTTTTTCAAAGCAATTCTGACCGAATCATTCTGCGCATGGCGCAACCGGAATCTTTGGCACATAACAATTTTTACATGGCTTCAATTTAATTGCAATCTGAATAAAGATTTTGGAAATAATCTCGATGAATAATGAGACTCCTGAAAGGCTAAATAACAAGCTGGTTTTTTTTTAACAGTAGCGAAAGCCACGAGAATTCCTAATGGTCCATTTGTGCATAATATGAAATATGATAGGAGCAAGGAGTGGACGAAGCCAAGAGACTAATTTTCTTTTCTGTCACAAAGGTCATCGTCGAGAAGAACATGTCTCAACCGAGTGGTCTCGCGATAGACTACGACGACCGAATGCTCTACTGGACCGACGCGGTGCGCGAGAAGATCGAGCGATCCGATCTCGAGGGAAACAATCGCGAGGTCCTCATCAGCGCCACGATTTATCCCTTCGCCATAACGGTCTTTAGAGAGCACATATACTGGACCGATCTCCAGCTTCGCGGTGTCTACCGAGCCGAGAAATACACCGGTGCCAATAAGGTCGAGCTCGTCAAGAGGCTCGAGGACTCGCCGCGCGATCTCCACGTATTCTCCGCCGACAGGCAACTCTGCAAGGTGAACCCTTGCAACATAAGCAACGGCGGTTGCGACCAGTCCTGCCATCCGGGACCGAAATCAGTCGCCGAGTGCAAGTGCGACGACGCTAGCAGGCTCGTCAACGAGGAGAGGATGTGCGTACCGAAGAACGTCACGTGCGACTCTAGTAGATTCGCTTGCAGGAATGGCAGATGCATATCGAGAATGTGGGCGTGCGATGGCGACGACGACTGCGGCGACGGTTCCGACGAGGACACAAACTACTGTGCATATCACTCGTGCAGCCCCAACGAATTCAGATGTCGCAACGGACGTTGCATCTTCAAGACTTGGAAGTGCGATCACGAGAACGACTGTCGAGACGGAAGCGACGAGGAGGGATGCGTTTATCCGCCCTGCGCCGATGGCGAATTCACCTGCGCCAATTATCGCTGCATACCGCAGGTTCAAGTCTGCAACGGCGTCAACGACTGCAAGGACAACGTCACGTCCGATGAGACCCACGAGAGATGCCCGAGAAACCACACCTGTCCTCCTCATCATCTTCAGTGCAAGACGACCAACATATGCGTCGAACCTTACTGGCTGTGCGACGGCGACAACGACTGCGGCGACAACAGCGACGAAGATCCGCTTCACTGCGCTGAACGAACGTGTCCTCAGAACAGCTTCAGATGCCCCAATCATCGGTGCATACCGGCGACTTGGTACTGCGATGGTGACGACGACTGCCTCGACGGAAGCGACGAACCACCCGGTTACTGCCAGTCGGAGGGACGCACGTGCTTCGGCGATCTGTTCACCTGCGACAATGGAAACTGCATACCGAGGATCTACATATGCGACGGCGACAACGATTGTCTCGACAACTCGGACGAGGACGAACGACACCAGTGCAGTAAGTATATTGGCGATGGGACCGTCTTTTTATCAGGAAAACTATACCGGACTGACACACAAATGTTTGCCTTGGGATTTCACATTGACGAGGATTTAATTTATAATAATTTTGTTTTTTTTTTTGTTTTTACTTTGCAGTCATGGAATTTCTACTACAATTTTTAAAATGCAGATTTTTAGATTTTTTTTTTCTAATAGAGAATCGTTACGAAAGTCGTTGGGTCGATTCTCGAGTCAACTTTTCCGTTGCTCGGAAAATAAAGTGGAAAATAAGAAATATATTGAGGCAAATATATAAAATATATTTAGCAACGATTACCTGTATCGCTGAATAACCCTGTATTCAGTTCAATGTTGATCACCCGAATCGTTACATTAATTTCCAGACGACCGGAAGTGCGACGAAGAAACGGAATTCACATGCACGGCGAACAAAATGTGGAGTAGAGCACAGTGTATACCGAAGAAGTGGCTCTGCGATGGCGATCCTGACTGTGTGGACGGTGCCGACGAAAACGTTACGATGCATCAGTGTCCACCGCCGTTGCCCTGCGCCGAAAATCAATTCCTCTGCGACAACGGTCGTTGTCTTAATAAAAATTGGCTCTGCGATCATGACAACGATTGCGGCGATGGCAGCGACGAAGGAAAGTTCTGCAACAACCAGTACAAACCGTGCAACGCTCAGGAATTCACTTGTCAGAACTTCAAGTGTATAAGGAAGCAATTCCACTGCGATGGTCAGGACGATTGTGGTGATCGATCGGATGAGGTTGGATGCCGTGAGTATTCGCACCCAAAAGATTAATTATTTACATTCGACCATTTATTATTCATTATTATATGTTATTATCTATCGTGAAAAGACTTTTAAGAAGTATATAATTTTTATTTTGCAGCGAGTAAAACGAAGAATAATACTTGCTCGAATCCGACCGACTTCCAGTGTGCGAATGGTGCATGCATAGATCCGCATCTAGTTTGCAACAAGGAGCCCGATTGTGCGGATGAGAGCGACGAGCCTGCACACTGTAACGTTGACGAGTGTCTTCGAACCGAGCTCAATCAGTGCGGTCACAGATGCGTTAACACGCCAACGAGTTATTACTGCGAGTGCAACCCCGGCTACAAGCTCCTCGACGACGGCAAGGCGTGCGTCGATATCGACGAGTGCATAGAGACGCCTCAGGTCTGCAGTCAACAGTGCGAGAATACACCGGGCGGATTCTATTGCAAATGCAATGAGAAGTGGTACGAGAGAGCGGCGGACGAGCACACTTGCAAGCGTCGCGACAGAATCGAGCCGTGGATTATATTCACGAATAAATATTACGTAAGGAACATGTCGACAGACGCCAAGAGATACAGCCTCATGCACCAAGATCTCGTTAACGTCGTCGCATTGGACGCCGATTACGCTACACAGACGATGTACTTCTGCGACGTTACGGCGAAAACTATTTATAGGTAAAAATTTACTTGACAACTCCGCACAGTAAGTTGGGGTGATATGGCCATGATAAAAAAAATCTATATAAAAATCGTAATATGAGGTCCAGCGTTAAAAAAAAACCTTCAAATTTTAGTCGTAACATATTCTTAAAATATCTAATTGGAGTAATTTACTCAGAACTTTCGATATTTTCGATACGTGATTGATTTATAAATCTTTGCGTTCGGATCTGTTTTCGGTACCGATGATGATGGTCTAATTGATTCTAGAGAAACATAGACGGATCGAATGATGCATGTTTTGTTTGTATCGTTCATATAAAATACAGAAAGACAATAATCACTATCGCCAAATATTTAAAGGCCGAACTAGAAATGAAAGGGTTTTTTTTAGCCATATCAGTTTTACTGAGTCTTCTACATACAATCTTATACTTCTCGGTGCAATCATATTGTATGCGCATATACTTCATGCACAGGTCATACGACGCTAACTTACGCTATATGTCGCATATGTCGGCTTTCCTGGACGTGTTGACGGAGAAAGATATTGAATGGCGTTTATATAATATTATCTTTGCAGAGCTCCGTTAGCCGGTGGAGAGCGGGAAGCAATCATCCGGCACGACAGCCTCGGCCTGGAAGGCATAGCGATCGACTGGGTCGCCCGCAAACTTTACTGGCTCGACAGGCACGCCAAGCATTTGGATGTTTCCGAGCTCGATGGATCCAACAGAAAGACCCTGCTCAGTGGCATTGCTGATCCGCGAGCCATCGTCGTTCATCCGGGCACTGGATACTTATACTTCAGTTCCTGGCACCTTCAGGTAATTGAAAAGCCATACATCCCCATACATCGATTCACCACCCAGTCAGTAACCAAACCTGTAACGTAATTCTGTTCCTGGGGTGTCGAAACTTCGTTCTCCTCTAACGTTCAAACTCCATTGGTCGTTTTTCTATGAACTTCAAAGATTCAGCACCCTAGAACGCAGCCTTACAGTTTTTATTATCGACCATGAAAAATTCGGAATCAGCTAATTTTGTGGATGACAAATTACGAGTAAATGTTTTCAGGCATACATCGGAAAAATGGGAATGGACGGTAGCAACTTGACGCAGATTCTCACCTGGGAGGACGACATAGCCTGGCCAAATGCTTTGACGATCGATTACTTCACCGACAGAATATTCTGGGCGGATGCTCATCTCGATTACATAGCGTTTGCTGACCTGGAAGGACACAATCGCAGGATCGTTCTCTCAGGAGCTTCGGTGCCTCACGTGTTCGCCATAACGGTCTTCGACGACTCGATATACTGGACTGACTGGAATCTGAAGGCCATCAGCAAAGCAGACAAATTTTCCGGAGATCATCTAACGATTCTTCGGAACACGACTCACAGACCCTACGACATTCACGCTTATCATCCGCTCAGGCAGCTTCCGTACACGAATCCCTGCGCCGAGAACAACGGAGGATGCTCGCACCTCTGTCTGATTTCTCCGCCTGCGAGCTCGTATCTTCTCGAAGGTTACGGACAACCCGGCGTTACGTCGTTCAAGTGCATGTGTCCGAATCAATTCGTTCTCAACAAGGACGGCAAGACGTGCATGTCGAACTGCACCGACGGTCAACACCGCTGCGGATCGCCGGAGGAGAAGTGCATTCCGTGGTTCTGGAGGTGAGCAGATCCGACAAATAAAATTAAGAACAGTTATACTATCGAGCATAAATTTTTTCTTCTTTTCTTATTTAACGAAACATTTTTTTTATAAATCTTACAGATGCGACGGAGAAAAGGACTGCAAGGACGGTTCGGACGAGTCTCCAGAGTGTCCGACCCGGGTTTGCCGACCCGGTGCTTTCCAGTGCGCCAATGGTAACTGCACACCCAGCGTCACTGTCTGCGACGGAAACGACGACTGCGGCGATGGCACCGACGAGAAAAATTGCTCCCTCGAGTGTCCCGAATTGGAATTCAAGTGCAAGTCCAACGGTCGTTGCATTCACGCATCGTGGAAGTGCGACGGCGACGCCGACTGCAAGGACGGAAGCGATGAGGATCCGGCTATTTGTCGTGAGTAATTCCGCTTACAATAATATGTAATACGAATGTTGATAATAATATTACCGTAATAACAATGACTATTTTTAATTACATTTCGTGAATTTTGATACGGTGGGAGAAAACAAATAAAATATTCTCCGAAAAGATGAAAAAATTAAATAAGAATATTCAATTTTTAGATAACAGGACGTGCGACGCCAACACCGAATTTCCGTGCAAGAACGGCAAGTGTATACCGAAATTGTGGATGTGCGATTTCGACAACGACTGCGGGGACGACAGCGACGAGCCGGCTTACATATGTCGTCAGAGAAATTGCACGACCGGTTGGCAGCGTTGCCCGGGTCACGCCAATTACCGATGCATACCGAAATGGTTGTTCTGCGACGGTAAGGATGACTGTCGCGATCGATCGGACGAACTTCCCGAGAGCTGTCCGAAATGCGACCCGAATACGGAATTCAAGTGTGGCAACAACAGATGCGTGCCTAAGCAGTGGCTGTGCGACTTTGCCGACGACTGCGGCGATAACAGTGATGAGGGTGAGGCGGTCTGCAAAGGCAAATATCGAGCGTGCTCGGAATCGGAATATCGATGCGGAAACGGCAAGTGCATATCGTCGAGATGGCGCTGCAACAATGAAGACGACTGTGGCGATAACAGCGATGAAATCGGATGTCACAGTTTTGTTTGCAAGGTAAAAAAATTATGGGAAACACCGATGAAAAATATGACTTATTCGTTTAATATATTGGGGAATAAAAATAACCGAGCATATTATCGTATTTTCACTCTGAGGTAAATGTGAATTTTTACGGAATCCTCGAATTAACGTGGTATTCTTTTGCTTTCAGAACGACAGCTACCAGTGCGCCAGCGGTCACTGCATAAACGCTTATCTGCGTTGCGACGGTACCCGGGACTGTCGGGATGCGAGCGATGAAATCGGATGTCCACCGAAATATCCGGACGGGCGTTATTGTCCCCAATCGCGATTCCAGTGCGACAATAATCTCTGCGTATCACTGACAGACCGTTGCGACGGAAGCGACGATTGCAGCGACGGTTCGGATGAAAATCCTGCTATGTGTGGTATGTTGTCATTTTCGTACACATACCGATAGCATTTTGAGTTTGATAATCGAAAAAAAGTTATTTTTTTAAATCTTTGGTCTCGCACTGCCAATGTTGATAAATGAAAATATCGTTTCAGCAAATTTCACCTGCGACACCCTGAGACGATTTAAGTGCGCTAATCACCGTTGCATACCGCGATATCAGCTCTGCGACGGAATCGACAACTGCGGAGACGGTACAGACGAGAACAATCTGACGACGTGCGCCAAGAGGATTCGCCCATGCGATCCTGTGACGGAGTACCAGTGCGCAAACAAAAAGTGCATCGATCGTACGAAAATTTGCGACTTCTCCGACGATTGCGGCGACGAATCGGACGAGCTCGGCTGCCGTAAGTTGTTCATAGATTTCTATCGACGACCGCAGGATTGGGCGTGCCCAATGGTAGCTGGTTTCGAATGTACATAGAGAAGTACTAAACAAAGCGACATTTTCGATTGGGTCTAAACCTTCATCTGTTAAATGGGAATCGCGATTTTTTTCACGCCTTAACTAACTCTCAACAGGGCTCAACATTTTAGTTAGACGAATAATATGCCTGGTAATTATTTATTATTAAAAAATGAAGTTATTAATCGGCACGATTTAAAGTCATGAAAAAATTTGTCTCATTACGAGTTATCGTTTGATTATTTTTATACGCAACAGTGCATTTTTCGGAATGTTGCAGATCCATACTTGCATTGCACGGACCATCACAAGGGCGGATGCTCTCACTATTGTCAGAACGTCACCGATGGGGGATATATTTGCGCCTGTTATCCTGGTTACATTATATCGAGGGAGAACAACAAGTACTGCGAGGACATCGACGAGTGCGCAAACGGGGATCATCACTGTTCGCAATTATGCACGAATTTGAAGGGTGCGTACTCGTGTGATTGCCGGGATGGTTTTCAATTGGTCGACAGTCACAGCGGAGTTTGTCGCGTCGCGGACGACAAAGCTCTCGTCGTCTATTCGAGCGGACCGGAAATACGAGCTTACGCGGTCAACTACGCTGAACAATTGGGTGTCGTAACCGACGAGAAGAGAGTATCGGCCATCGACTTCGATCCGAAAATGGAATGCGTATTTTGGATCGATTCCCGTGACAACACTATAAAACGCTCCTACATGGTCCATGCTCACAACGGCGAGGTCAAGACCGGGTTCGCCCAAGATCTCGACATTGAGAGTGAGTGCCCCAATATTTTCTTTTCTAATTGTCACCGTTGTTCTAATTTATAATACCTGAAAGCAAAAAGTTACATACACATTTTTGAAACATTTACTGATGGATAAAATTTAATATACTGGAGTCAATTATAAGCGTTGCTCTGATTCCTCGGAATTGTGACAACTCGTGTGAATGTCGATTCCACACTCGGCAAGAAATCCCTCTTAACGTTCTTCAAATTCAATGATTTGTTTTTATTTTATCATAAAAGTTAATTAATTTTCCATTTCAATTGTACGTTAAACTAAATGTACCAATTATCACTCAAACTTTCTCTACAGTCCATCCAATTTATAATTTTTTCAAATACTCTGAACGGGGATATGTTTTATAATGCAATGTTTCAATTTTTAAACTAGGTGATTCCAAACCAACGAGTCTGGCAGTAGACTGGATCTCGCATAACTTGTACTGGACCGAGGTTGACCCGACCGGAACTCGACCGTACGGTCGTATAATGGTAGCGAAATCGGACGGACGTTACAGGCGCAGTCTCTTGACGGTGGGTCTCGAAAATCCGACGTCGATAGTTGTCGATCCTCAGCTTGGACGTTTGGTATGGGCGGACGCGGGCGCCATGCCAAAGATAGAAATTTCATGGATGGACTGTAGCAAGAGGAAACTTCTCGTGGCCGAGAAATTGGGCAAGCCGTCCGCCGTGACGATTGACTACTCGATGGAACACACGATTTATTGGGCGGACATGAAACTCAACACCATAGAATCCATTGAGCATGACGGCTCGAACCGAAAAATCATACTGCGAGGAGAAAAATTGCAACACCCGATTGCCCTTGATGTATTCGAGAATAATTTGTATTGGACGACGAAGTTCGCCGGCGAACTCATCAAGCAGGACAAATTCGGCAGAGGAGTGCCTCAAGTGATGGTAAAGGATCTTCAATCACCTGGTGGCGTTAAGGTGAGTTGTAATGTGATTGCTCTACACTTCCTCGGTGTTTTAGACTGTTTTAAGTAGTCTGACATGAAAATTCCGAATAAAAAAAAACACAAGAAACTTCCTCGACGAGGAAGTAAAAATGATTAATATTTAATGTAAAAGCAAAGTATCAGCAGACGCAACTTTGAATTCCACATCAGCTAATACCTTATTTTTTCGGGAAAAATCCAGCATTTCCGATTGGTATTTATTGCACTTTTTTATACTGACTAATTCTGTTCTAACGCGTCTCCAGGTCTATCACTCGCTGCGGTACAACACGACCCTGAGGGATCCTTGCCAGAGCGGTCGCTGCACGCATCTGTGCGTAGCTTTACCGGCCGGATACCGGTGCTTGTGTCCAGACAGCCAGGGTGCTCACCCACCCCAATCGAGCGAGAGAGTGTGCGACGCGCCGGACGAGAGGGCAAGACCGGCGCCCAGAATATGTCCCTGCCAAAACGGGGGCAAGTGCGACGCGACAGCGAGCGGCGAACTCGTCTGCATTTGCATGGACAATTACTACGGCGATCACTGCGAAATCAATCGTGTCTCGCTGAGAGTCAGCAACAGCACCACCGCTATCGTTATTCCGATCGTCGTATCGCTACTGGTACTCCTCGCCGCGGCGGCAGTTATTTTGGTACTGAAGAAACGACCATTGTAAGTATTCATAACTAAAAATTAATTTTAAACCTAACTCATTTAATTTGATGAATCAATTAAAATTTATGCAGTAGAGAATTGATTTTATAAATTAATCTGTTCCATACGAATTGATTTTATTCCATGGAAATTAAAGTGTTTTTCAATCTCATGCCTAATCTTTTTTATTAATTTTTTAGCGGAAAACCGGGAGGTCTTGGTGGATTAACTGGTGCTCAAAGCGTGTCGTTTAGGCAGGGTAGTAACGTGGAATTCGGCGGTCCAGCCCACGAGCGAATGGTAAGTGCAACAAAATTCAGAGTTACCAAATTCGACATAAGGGACGAAAGCAAAATATTATCTTATCGCGCTGGAATAATTGTGCAGGAACCTCTGGATGTCGAGTATAACCTCGGTGACGTAAGTGACAAGAATCGTGACTTCAGTAATCCGATGTACGACGCGGTAAATATGGAGACCGGCACGACGAACGGCACGAGCGGAAGTTCGATATACGAAGTTCCCGCCGAGATGAAACCCTCGAGCGTTCAGCATAAAGAACCGCCGCAGATTCACCTGAAGAGGAGAGATTTGGATCCAACGCCTGTCGACTCAGGCAAGGACACGCAACATCTCGTGGAAGAAGACAAATCCGAATGTTAGAACATTCACAAAACCAACTTCCAGAACGCGGAGAGAAAGATGCATTCACACCTATTGTACTTTGATTTCGCATCGAGTCAGAGAGAAAAAAAGGAAAAAAAATAGGAGAATAACGAGATAATCGCCGATCGTCCGTGTACGTATATATAGCCCCTTAAATTTACGAAAAATTCAATCGCCGACGGGAATGAATGAGATGCTAGTTGAAATAAGAAACGAAAGAAAAAAGAAAACTGATTCGCGCTCAAATTACAATAGGCACGATATGATGTAATTTTTTTTTCTTAGGTGTGATCTGTAAGTCTTGTAAATATAATGACTACGAATTAATTAATATTCATGTTATCCGTGTACCATAAAAACGCAACAACATTCCATTCGCAATTATCTGTTTTCTTTTCTCAAGGCTTTTCGGAGCACAGTGCTAGCGCGCTTCATAAACTCTTGATACTGTTAACTCGCGCCTGTATCCAGTGTAGAATGCCTGTCGTTAAACGATCAATTCCCCCCAACGCTGAAGTCGACGGTTAATAACGTAAAAAAGAATAACAAAAAGAAAGAAGCGGCCCAATTGCAAAAAAGAAAAGCGTCGTAAATAGTACGTTGGTTTTTATGGTGAATGGACTCGCACAATCTCGACAGACCGAGATGCGCGCGTATTTCTTTAAGCTCTGTTAAGTCTTAATAATTATTATTATAAAAGAATAGAGATGTTAATAAAGACGGATAAAATAAACGTCTCTCACTAAGTGTCGCAGCTCAGAATGTTTGGTCGGTCATCATCGACATGATTGTACATTTTTCTTTTTTTCTCTTTTTTTTTTCTAGACTATAACAAGGTACTCTCAGCGTACCGTTATCACTCCCAACTCGACTGTGATTGCGATCCGGAACTTTAAAAAAAATGATTATATATTTTTTTAAATCGACGAACACGAAACACGCAAGATAAAAAAAAAAGTGTGGCCAGCCGTTGCAATAACGAAACTGCGAAATTTTCATGTAATCTCTCATGAGTCCGTTGTTACTCGTGATTTGTTAATTGAGAGATCGAAAAAAAAAAGCACGGAAAAACAGAGCGATAGGCGAGAGACAATCCACGCTATAGTGAGTTAACGAGTTTCGCAAACTAAATGGGAAACCCGATGCGGAACGCTGATCTGCCTTATGCACAAATAATTATACATAAAAGATATATAAACGAATATATATATTTTGTTGCAATTGACTTCGATCTGGGCAGGGCTCCAGTGTGTCCTAATTATTACCTATATATATGATATCAGTATTTTGTGTATTTTTTTATAAAGTTGACAAAAAAAAAGAAAGAAAAAAGAAAATAATAATAATTATAATTGTTAATATATTGTGCAAATATCAAACTGATACCGTCCGACAATAAACTCTAAGCCTATTAACAAAGCTTCTCCCATTATCCGGAGTGGTTAAAGCCACTGTTTATTATTTGTACTAAATAGCCCATGACAGAAGTGCGCCCCGCTCGTTCAGGATATCATTGCCGGTTTCACGACGTAGAGTTTCACGTTTTTTAAATTCAATTTCATTAAATTCAATTTTTTTCTTCGAACGGAAATTACTTTCGACAAGGATATCCTTAGTACGAATGCCACTGAGAATAATAGCAGATCTGCATTATTTATTAATATTATTTTCATATATAAATACAATTATTTTTATAAGAGATAAAACCTACAGAAGACGCAATTTTTTTATATTACTATTTTACGGATCTCCTATTAATCTTGCGAAATTTTTTAAAAATATATGCAAATAATAGCTTGAAATATTCCGATAAAATATTCCAACGAAACATTTATTAGATATTTTGGAATAATCTTTCAAGACTTTTGAAATATTCCTGAAACATAGTCATAAAATATTTTTGGAATATTTTATATTTCATTTTTCACCGAAATACTTCTGCGAATGTTGTCTCATTTTTACCAGTGTAAATATGCAATTTGCATCGATGAACTTACGTGTTTCGTTAAATTCGTAAAAAAAAAAGACAGTGAAATAATTCTGAAAAATTTCAATGCACAAGATTTGTGATCGGGCAAAAAAATATCTTCGAAATTAAAAAAAAAAATTTATCAAATATTTTCAATATCGATTAAATATTTTCAATGTTTCAAAAGTATTTACGTGCCATGTGGGTAGGAACTTCTTTGAAGACTCTCTCTCCGGTTACGAATAAACCTCCGACGAAATTTAATTTGCTTTTGCTCGTCGCATCATTAGTTTTGGAGAAAACACGGCAAGCGATTTGATACCGACTAATTTTGTTTTAGGATCTACGAAATTGTCTCGCTTTGTCATAAAAACAAGACGATCCAGCAGCCCGTCGAAGTCTTCCTTGCCAACGAAGCGCGCTTGATTCGGTCGTGAGAATTCACACGGTGACTCCTCAGCGATGCGCTGAAAGTGAACGCCTCGCCGTACACGTTGACAACGGAGAGCTTTTTTTTTCATATATAAATACAATTCTTTATTAACAGAGACAATATTGAGGGAACTTTATCAAAGACTCTTCTCCAGTTTTCAAACAAACCCGTGACAAAATTGATTGCAGAAAATCGTAACGCTCAATGAAAACCAAAGGAAACGTTAACAAAAAAAAAAAAAAGCAGAGCTTTTTTTCCCCTCAACCATACTGAATGAGATTGAACAGAGCGTCGACGTTTTCTTTCTCGGACTCCTCCTGCGCGACAATTTGCGTGGCATCCTCCGTGAGGAGGACTTGCTCGATAAATATTGTTTGGTCATCGGGCGAGCCAGTTGGCGAATCTTGATTCTCGTCTCTCGACGAATCCTGAGCCACATCCTCGTTGACCGACCGATTGTTCGCTCTGCGACGCGCCTTCGGTCGGTCCGTGTGAATCTTCATGTGCCTCTTGATGTCATATTTTCCTACGAATCTGGCGTTGCATATCTCGCATCCGAACGGCTTGTCGGTCGTGTGAGTCCACATGTGTCGCCTGAGCGCCGCGCCAAAGGTGAACGCAATGCCACACACGTTGCACACGTAAGGTTTCTCGCCGGTGTGCAAAAGTCCGTGGTCTCTGAGAGTCGCCCTCTGATTAAATCGCTTGCCGCATACCTCGCACGTGTAGCTTCGAGGATTCGAGTGAATTCTCACGTGATTCAGAAGATTTCCCTGCTGCGAGAACGATCTCCCGCAGACCTCGCACTTGAAGGGTTTCTCGCCCGTGTGGACTCTGATGTGGGTTGCGAGAGTTCGATTGTTCAGGAATCGCTTGCCGCAGATCTCGCACGGATACTTCGGTAGATGAAGACCGTGAGGATCGAGGTGACTTATGAGATGACGCTTGTAGTTTCCCTTGTGGTTGAAGAGCCTCGGGCACTGACTGCAGGCGAACGGTGCACCGCCGTGCACGTGGCTCCTTACGTGCGCCTCGAGCTCGGACTTTGCGCTGAAGCGCGTGCCGCACTTCGGGCAACGGTGACGGGGAAAGTCCGTGTGGCAGGACATGTGACGCTTCAGATACCTCTTCATCGAGTACGCCTTGTTGCATATGAAGCATGTGTAGGGAAATTTGCCGCTGTGGGTCTTAACGTGGGATCGTAACTCCCTGTGAGATTCGCAGTCTTTTTCGCATACAACGCAGAAGAACGGTCCGCTGCTCGGCACGTGATTGTCGACCGTGTGTATCAGAACGCCGGTGAGCTTCTCGTAGTTCTGCATGCACAGAGTGCACTGGTAGTGCATCGAGGAACCCTCGACCTTGATCTCCTTGATCCTGAGAATCGTGTCGTTGAGACTGCCGAGGAGATTGTCCTTCGTGTCGACGAAGTAGTCCGAGTCGGAGTCGACCTCCTCCCCGTCCTCCTCGTTTGCCGATGCGTTCTCCGCAAATTTTATAGTCGTATTCGCGTCGCCCCTCGAGGTGGCTTCGTTCGCTTTAGCGACGCTATCGCACGGCGTTACCGACGTCGACTTATCCTTCTGCCGAAACGAATCTTTCTGAACTCGGGAATCTTCGACGCTCGTCGCGACCGAATCGTACTGGGCATTTTTTTCTGACGATAAATTCTCGATGAGCGACGTGTCGGGCTTTCTATCGTCGTCCTCGTTCTCGTTGTTCAACGTATCGTCACGGTCGGTCAGCTTTGGCTGGCTATCGCGCTCACCCAAGGCTATCGCGTCCTCAGCTGAAATGTACAAAAATGTGTAGCCCAGGTTCTCAGTCTGAAGAAGGTTGTTTATATCCTCCGGCACTTCGGTCTTTGGAATCCCCTCGTCGATCATCTCGCTCATTTCTGGGATGAAAATTTCACCCAAACTCTGCAGGGCTGACAGTCCGTCGACCTCCACCGCGGAATTATCGACTAATTTTGTCGCATCTTCGGGCGCGAAACGATTGCAAAATTCCATGCTCGAATTGTCGCGGGAAATTTCCGGTGACTCTCGCCTCGGGTCACACATCTCCATCGATTGCGCGCCTCCCGATGGCTGCTCCGCCTTTGGCGGCAACGCGTCGCACGCGATGTACTCGTCGCTGTCCCAATCACTGTGGGTGACTTCGATCTGCAAAAAAAAGAGATTAGCACACATTTTTTTCTACACACGCTCGCATGACAAAACACACCTGCACGTTTGAGACATTTTTCTTGGTGGCAAACCGGTCCACAATTTATATGTCATTGTCTTGACTTTTTTTAAATTAAGAAAAATATCGCTATTAATTATTTTGATCATTATCTTTTAACGTTATGAGCTACGACAAAATTGCGGACCTTTGTAGACACTCTTTGTGAACTCAGATGGTCACGACGATTTACAGTCTCGACAAACATTTTTCTATCCGAAAGAGTAAGAAGATATTGATCGTTGACTATACAATGTTTATAGTTAAAGAAAGTATTGTTTGGAATTCCATTTTCTTTTTTTTCAATCCACAAGTCGAGAATTTGTTATCTTTGTGGAGATCTCTGATGGCGCATTAGATTTATACATTTAAAAAACATTTTTTATTTGACAATGTCCACAATCTCTATTATTTATTTTATCATTTCCTTGATTATAATCACAGTTATTTACTAAAAATTGTTTATTAAACTTACAAACCCTTTTCGCTCGTTATGCCGTAAAATGGAATTTACCTTAAACGAATCGGGCATAGCGTCCGAGCTCTGAAACATCTTGCGCAGTTTCTTTTCGGTTTCCTGAACCTGTAGCTTAAAGTCATAGAAGGCATCCGTTCTGTAAGCACACTTGGCGCACAGTACGGTCGGCAAGCCATCGTACTTGTCAATCTGGAAAGACGATTGATTTACATGCATTGAAAATTAAAAATACTATCGACAGACATTCACAACAACCGAGTAATTTCCAATTTCTGAATAAATTTATATTTTCCGCTAAAAAAAAATACAAGTCTTTTATTCTATTGTCATTAATTGATCATTTTATAAGCATGAAAAAAAAAACAATTCACAATCGATATTTTCTTTACGTCAGTGAGGGTTTGTTTCTAACCTCAAATTCACTTCATGTTTATGTGACTGACAGAGTTTCTGGATAATTCGTACGTCGACTAGAAATTTGTTAAATTTACTCCGCGGTACAAACGATTTCGGTCGAATCGTCAGCTTACCTCGATCGACGCAAGATCGGCGAGTTTTTCGGGGAGATTTTTTTTGCTGATCATGTCATCGCCGTACATCGGTAGGAGAACGCCGTCGACTTTCATGCAAGCTCGGCACATGATCGAGCAGCCAGCTTCATTATTCATCTTGTGCCAATAAAAATATCGCGGCTAAAAACTCCTTATGTCAAACCGATATGCGAAGAATGCATTGTCCACTCGTCAACAAGAATTATATACCGAATCACACCGAGCGACGATGTTTTCACGCGAACAGCTGTGAACGAAGCCGAAGCGTAGTTCCGGCTGTCGACGCACCGACCACAGCGCCTAATCGTCCCCGTGAAGTTGACGTGTTTGAACTTGAGTCTAGTTCGGATAGGCGTCCGGTAAACAAAGAATCGTCGGCATTTTCTGTGTCGTATCGCGGCGTGTTGACAGAAACTCTTGCTCTACCGAAACTCGAATCCTCGTGGAAATAACAATATCGTACGTCCCGATAGCCAGAAATTCACAATCGAAAGGTGGATCGGAATTAAATGACAAACGTTGCAAAGCCTGCAGAGTCGATTTGGCGTTGATTCGCGAAGAACGCGATTGCCCTCTGTTTCGTTCTCTCGACGTGCTAAAGAATCTTTGTCGTAGACTGATAAATTCAGTCAACGTAGTGTCGCGAGTGGTGAAATATTATAAATTCAGTCCGGAGCCGACTCAATGAATCGCCGACGATCGTAAACTTAATCTAGCCTAAAATTTCGCACTGGTTACCGCATAAACGTTAACGCATAGATATTTCGTCCCGAGACTCGTCTGGACACGCGTTCGGGAAGTAATGAAATATTTTTCCGTCCTGAATTATTTTTCCGTCCATTCCGGACTCGGTACAAAAAACCGTAAACAACCTTTCTCGTGGATTCTCGTGTATACGGTCAAAAGACATTACTTGCAGTCACGTGATACATCTTTCAAACAGCCTCAAAGGAAGTCGTAGTTTCGCCGAATCTCATTGGCGGATTTTGGCGCCAAAACAGCAGTGAAGTTTCCGGTATCTCCGTGGTCGTTTGGCATCGCCTTAGGAACACCCGAAAGTCACGTCGCCGCGCCACAAATGCACGAGGGAAAACACGAGTGTTTTGCATAGCGTTAATAGTGAACAAATCGTGAAATAATCGAGCATCAAAAAATCGTGGTGAAGCTGTCGCAACGTCCGATCGAGGACCATGTACTTGGAGGTTGATTCGCTATCGCCGAGGAAAACCGGGCCGGTCCGCCGCTCGTCTAAGGTACGTACAATAGCGTCTCTCATTAGCATGTCGAGTAAACAAACGAGAGGAGAGCGAGGCCGCTTAAAATTTTCCGACATGAGCGTACGACAAACGGAAAATCAACGATTAACATCGTGCCGGGCCTTGTTCCAACGATACATTGTGTTTCGAACAAAATTCTCGAGGAGTGGGGGAAGTGAGCTATCTAGCATTGGTAAATCCGCGTCACTCTCCCGCAGATTCCGTATAGGTGTCGAGCGAAGAGGTCGACGTTCGGTCGCGTTCGAGAACCATAACGGCGTTACCGGGTGGGGGAAGGCGATAAGGGCGCAAGTCCGCATTCATCTATAAGAGTAGGAACCGGGCTCGTGCGAGTTTAGTCTTGCCGCGGCACCGGCAAACGCGTGTCTTTTCCGATCCGTTCGTTCGACGTATCGTCCGGTTTTTCTCGACTAACACAACACAGTCCGACAATCGAAACCCTCTCCCCCCCCCCCTCTCCCCTCGAACGATGTGTAAAACGAGCGCGTGCAAACACGGGCATTCGCGCGGAAGCACAAAGTCACCGAGCAATGGGCTCGTTAAACGAGACAATGGAAAAGAATAATTAGCGTCTCCGCGGGGAGACTCTCGCGGAAGAATCGACGCTGCGGGACAGACAATGAAACGCGGAAAAAATGTACGCTCGTGTCGGACGGTGTGTGCTCGTGAAATAAAAAAAATTCATATATATAGATATATACACAATTAAATGTGCTTTATCGTAAAGTCGTCCGTAAGTCCAGCTATGTGCAGATATTATCGCGAACGAATTTTCGCGATAGTCGAGAGATATTCGAGAGGCAGCGAGCGTGCTTTTTGTCTGTGACTGAGACGCGGGTGTTCGGATTTGTTTCGCCGGTTATCGCCTCGCGCTCGTCGACGCTCCGGCGATAATTTCGTAACGGCCGAGCGGCCGGCATCTTAGTTTCGTCTGCTACACCGGCTGCGTTCGCGTTCGCGCTGCTTATCCCTGCGCGGTCGGCCAATTAGCTGCCTCAGCGCTGCCGCACCGACCAATAAGAGTTATCGTTTTACTTCGAGTGTATGTGCGCGCGAGCATCGTCGTTACGATGCGTCGAGTGTATTCGTACGATCGTCGTTACGCCCCGCTCTGCGACGCGCTCTCATCGTGCACGCACGGATGACATTTTTACGGATCCGAATTGGCTTCACGCACGGCTCGTCGACGTCTCCGCGAACATGGAGTGCGAACGTAGACGAGAACAGAACAAACTCTTGCGGACAATGCCGAACGCATCGAACCCGAACAAATGAACTTCGAAGCGAACGCGGACTTGGATCACATTTAGGTAATTTGAAATTTTTTTTTGTCATTTAGGTGGAAACAATATTTTTGCGTACGCTCTTTACGACAAATGGCGGATGCTTTGGACACTGTAAGGGGTTCTACTTAATATATATGTACATGTTTTGTTTTTCAAGCTCATTTCGGTGTACTCACATCGACTTATGTTGCACGCAGATCTTTTTACCATCGATCTTATTCGTTTATTTTTCATATACATTTCTGATACGCAATCTTTTTTATTGCACTTGCATTTTATGAAAAACGAGACATACGAGATTCCTCGAGATATTTACGTGCCGCTGCATATATTGCGGATTCTACTTTATACACATAGATATATTAACATGTTTTTTCCTCGTGAAGCGTTTATGTAAAGCGATCTCGCATGCAGATCTTTACAGCATCGACCTAATTTTTTCTCTCATATGTACTAATCTTATCTTAGGTGTATTTAATTTGAAAAAAAAAAACAAAAAAAAATGAAAGATGCGTCGAAATTTAGCGATAGGGAAATTTACGTGTCGCTGCACACAGCGCGAATGGGTCGCTCGGTGGAGTGCCAATTTATTTGGCGGGGCGATGAGAAGCACTTGATAAACGTCGGTTTTCGTCGTTAGTCATCGGGTAACGGGCGAGACCCGGGCTTCGGGTGTTGAGAATCGCGCTGATGGTGTGTTACGTCGCCGTAAAGATAATCGCCCCGAGTGGGAATTAAATAGTAAAAGGATCAACGAACGGACGACTTAATTTACCGAAAGAACGAGATATCGCGAAGCGCAGCGGCGCGCTCGTGCAGAATGCGTCCGGTGTATATAAAACTCGCGAACAAACGAGAGCCGCTCCGCGAAAACTTTATGTAAAGTGAAAATTATTAAAAAAAAAAAAAAAAAAAAAAAAGTTGCGACGAGGTCGACGAAGAGTGTGCAAGACACACTCGGTTTTGTCGTCTCTTCGAATCATTTGATCCTCGCGGCTCTGCTGAAACGACCTGCTACTCTACTTCGCCGATCGCATTTACACCGCTTCTACGCGCAGGGGCAAAATGGACCATTAAAAAAAAAAATCGCGTTACTGGAAATAACGAAAAAAAAAATTCCATTCCATTTTTCTACTCTTTGAACTTTCGTAGGACTTTTAATCACTACCAACATCTTTTGACGCTTTTCGTCGCATTTGATTTGATTTTTAATGCATCGGGGGCAAAATGGACCACGCAAAAAAAAAATCGTCCGTTTTTCCCCCTTCTGGCATAAATGAATATGCACATAATAAATTTTCTCGAAGAGGATTTTTTTTAAAGATTTTTTATTCTTCAATCGTTTCATAAATCCTGTTTTTCTCTCATTTCTTAATATAATTTAATTTTTGTGGATCGCAAAAATTTGTGATCATTGTCGCGTGTCAGCGTGGTTGTCGCTTCGGGCCCGACGACGACGCGTTAAACTTGGCAGGGATCGCGGGTGAAACCTGGCGAACCCGTCGTCTCGTCAACGAGTTAAGTGACTCGTGGCGATGTCGTTAGCTATTCACGGTAGCGCGATGTATCGGTAGAGCCCGGCTTACCGACTCGCAACAGGTGCACGAAACGTCGGTCCTCGTATTCGTGACACGCCGCCGTCTGAATACCTCGCCTTGCGCGATTTTCTACCGTAGTGTTACGCCCAGGCTACGGCGCGACTACGGCCCTTCGTGCCTCGAGTGTGCAACCCCAAGTGCGACCTCTCGAACCCGAGATACTTTTTTAACCTCAAATTGGCACATCAGTGAAATCGTACAGTTTTAAGAATAAAATTGCACCAGGAGTTTTGATAAGTAAATTCGCCCGCGGGAAAGCCCAGGCTACGGTCGGAGGTGGGATTCTGGGAGGGTGGGGCAAAATGGACCGGTGTCCAAGGCCAAGTACGTGCTCTCGAACCCGAGATAGTTTTCTAACCTCGAATCGGCACATCAGTGAAATCGTCCAGTTTTAAGAATAAAATTGCACCAGGAGTTTTGATAAGTAAATTCGCCCGCGGGAAAGCCCAGGCTACGGTCGGGGGGTGCGATTCTGGGAGGGTGGGGCAAAATGGACCGGTGTCCAAGGCCAAGTGCGAGCTCTCGAACCCGAGATAGTTTTTTAACCTCAAACCGGCACATCCGTAAAATCGTCCATTTTTAAGAATAAAATTGCACCAGGAGTTTTGATAAGTAAATTGGCCCGCGGGTAAGCCCAGGCTACGGTCGGAGGTGCGATTCTGGGAGGGTGGGGCAAAATGGACCGGTGTCCTAAATTCGTGAAAAAATGAAAAAACAAATGAGCATTAAATTTTAAAGTGTTTCGCGAACATTCAACGACGAAAATATCCTCGGAATCGATATTTTTTGTTGTTGTTAATTTTCGAATTTTTTTTTTTTCTTTCGTGACAATCTGCGACCGACGGTATTTTCAACGAAAAATCGCGAGACAAACGAAAATTGGTAGTAACTTCAGTAACGCAAAGTAAATTTACTAACTCAAAGAACATTTGTTTTTTTTTTTTAGTTTTAATGAGAGAATATTTTTTGAGGTGGTCCATTTTGCCCCACTCTGTCGTATCCGCTCCCGGAACGTAACCGGCCTATCCTCGCGTCGCGCCAGTCGCGATCAGTATCAGAAGACGACGCGGAACTATTAATTTCTTGACTCGAACAATCGAGTTTCACGCTCGACTCCGAGTTCCGTCGGAACTTCGCGATTCGTCGCTCCACCCGTTCGTCAATTACAAACCCCCGACGTTACGCGAATTAACGAGAGCCCCGCTAACTCCGTCCGACTAAATTAACAGCCCTAATTGTCCGCCGACGTTGAAAACCAGCGTCTCGTTTGTAATACCGTGAATACACCGTTGATAATCGAAAAGTCGCGTTCTTATCAGCGAGGCCTTTCAATGGAGACTCCGAATGCGCATGAAGTTTTTACCCACGGCTCGTAAGAGCCGTTAAATCGAGTTCATTAAACTTCAGAACTATACGCGCCTCCTCGGATCTCTCCTCACCTAATTATTCTTCTATTTTTTACTTCTTTTTCTTCTCTTTATTTTTCTTATTTTTATTACCGTCTAACTAGCTTTCGTCACGTTTGCGCGACAAAGTTTGCTCGGCGGAGTTGAAACGAAAAAAAAATAGAGGTGAAAAAAAAAAAACGGATGAGTGCAGAGCAAAGAGACCTTAAGCGACGGTGGTGAGAATAAACGTTCGAGGATGAAACGGTGTTTGAGAGATCCACGCGCAAGATGCCGTTTCACTGTTGAAGCGATCGCGAAGTTTGCGACAATGAAGAGGTGCGGCGATTCCGCGTGAAGACAGTTAGCGCAACAACATTTCCACTTCGCTCGTGTCGTCGGAATTCGAACTTCGTCGGAAACGCCGCTGCCGAAGATCAAATATTTTCAATTCGTCGACCGCCGACTTGCAGCGTATTCATCAATTTTCATGTGTTTCATTTGATATTTACAAAATTGAAATTTCATGATTCAAAGTGTCTCGGAGAAAGAAAAATGTTTTCTTCATCCACGGCCGAAAGTACGTACTTTGTGCTTCGGTATGGGCGCGCATGCGCCCTGTTCTAGTGACCAGGAAAAAACTAGTTGTGCACTGAACTGATGTACGAGGCAGCGAAAAAACAAAATTCAATACAGCCGACGAGTGTAAGTCGGTAAGAACGAAAAAAATCAAAATTATTTTTGTGAACTTTACATATTGTGTTAACATTAATAGTGATAATTTTAAAAACTGTCATAGAGATGAACGCAGTTATTATACTGACACATACATTACCCAAAATATCTGCTGACAAATATCTGTCAAAGTATGAAGCCTACGAAAAATGGTTAGTAGATCACAAAAAATTCATTATCTAGTTCAGATGAGGGTAACTTAATTGTTTTGTTTTGTCCATTTAGATGTATTCTAGAGTATTGATTTGTAACGATTGGTGATTTGTCAGTTAACGTACTTTCGGCCGAAAATAAAGAAAAAAAAGTATACTCTACACGGGCAGAAAGTTTGAGAGCCCTGCACTGCACGCCATGATGCCCGAGGCTTCGCCTCTCGCCAGTGCAGGAATCTCATACTTTCTGCCCTTGTAGAGTAATATACTATTTACTAATGGGACAGTTCGGGGAGTGAACGGATGAAAATGTTGAACTGCATTTAACCGGAAGGAGACTAAACAATAGCGACGATGACACAAACCACAAAGCCTGGAGAGTTGAAACAATCGTCGGGGCGGACGTCGATTAAAACTCATATCCGCTTCAGATCCGGTTTCTGTACGCAACGGCGGTCCAACGAATTATCCGCATTCGCGAACATTGGCGTGTGTACGAGACTGTAATGTGAAACAGATTAACCTCGCCTCGAGCGTTGAGTCTGTTATTGATTATAAAGAAAATACACGGCGCCATGGACGGTGCGTTTCGTCGGATTAATTTCGAGGGCGGCAAACACCAAAATTTGAATATCCTCGATAAAACGCATAATTCAAAGCCCTTGGGTAAAAAAAAAAAGAAAAAAAAAGGACAATTTATGCATTAAATCTGACAGAGCGGGAGATCGTTTCCGGTGATCCGCTTCGGTGTCAACTCGATAAGCTCAGGTTCGCCCCTCGAGCGTCAACCGGAAGGTACCGGAATTCCTGAAGAAAAGAAAATACATTATTTTGAAGCGTTGGAATCAACGAATTAAAATCCTTTGAATTGGTGAATAAAATTCTTCCGAATCGATGAATCCAAAGCTTCCGAATCGACAATTTAAAACCCCTTGAATCGATGAATCGAAAGCTTCCAAATTGACGAATAGAAAATCCCTAAATAGACGAATTTGAAGTCTCCAAATCGGCGAATTGAAAGCCTCTAAAACGATAAATTAAAAATATCTAAATCGATAAATTAAAATCTTCTAAATCGATAATCTTACAGCCTCTGAGTCAACGAATTTTAAGCCTCCGAATCGATAAATAAAAACCCACGAAACCAGAGAATAAAAATTCTCCGAATCAACGAATTAAAAGCCTTCGAATCGACGACTTAAAAGCTTTTAAATCGACGCATCGAAAGCCACTAAATCGACTGCAGACAATTGTCGACTCATTGTCGTTCCATTCGACTCTTTATGTGTGTGTACGACTGACAAAGCGGAGGCGCAAGACACGAGACAGACCGATGTCGGATAAATTTAAGTTGGCGAAGGCGAGGAGAACTTTGGAGAAGTATACGAAACGCTGAAACTTCGGCTTGCTTCAGCTGCACACACAGCGAAAGCAGTCGACTATCAATAAAAGTTTGTACGGCACGATCGTGTAGGTAATCGACGCGGATATTCCTCAGTAACCGATGGAATCGACGCTCTACATCCCAATCTTACAAACGGCACAGCAGTCGGCTCCGAGTTTCCTCAGAGTTTAAGGCGCGAAGTCACCTTGCGCGTTTGCTCCGGCGGTCGAGTGCGACCGTGTCGACGCGTACCGCGATCACCGGCCGAATAAATTACAATATTTTATTGGTAGAGAAAGATAAAAAGACTGAGAGCAGAGAAGACGTCGGTTTTTGCACCGATGTGCATTTCAATGGCGACTTTCTTATAGAAAGGTTTCGGAAATTTCCGTCGACATTCACTCGTTTGTCCCAAAAATCAAGTCGATATCGCGTCTAATCAAGACCGAATTATAATCATAATTCCATGGACGCTTACTCGATATTGTGATTTCTGTGAAAATGTGGCATTCACATCTTGGAATAATTTCGCATCGAGTGGTTATTCATTTTTGAATACCTAAAAAATAATTGTAGCGTTGGGTTTAATTATCCGTGGATGATCAGATGAACGCTCTAGACGCCCAAAATTTGATATTGTTTTTTTTTTTTTTTTCACGCCTACTTCCAGACTATAAACTTAATAATTACTATTGCAACAAATCAAACATTTGGTAAACTCGTCGTAATCGTTGTGAAACGTGCGGATGCGCATGTAAAATAACGCGCTTTCGTTCGCTTACACACGAGCCCAATTGTCCGCCATCTTGCCTTAAATTTTACCACACTTTTGCCCGGCGTCCGAACCTGTTTACAAGGCCTCGGTCCAGAGCTGTTTATGAAACTACCGAGGCGACGCTACTGTGCGGTCGCGTTCGCTCCTCTCTTCGATAATCGATCTATCGTGCGACCGCAGCGCCGCCATCTCGGCCTGGCGTCTTCGACGCCGGCTTTCGCATAAGCGCAACGGTAAACGTTCTACTCACATATATTTTTGTTTGTTGTTCTCCAGCCGGAGAGGATTAATGGATACGTTTTGGCAATATCTGTATTTGTTTATCAGCGAGTGTATTCAGCGTCGGGATGTTTTACGAGAAGCTTTCCTCCTGCTGCGTCGAACGAACCGTGAGCGAATGTTTGTACCCAAGATGGATTGGCCTCAGCGAAATGGCTGCCGCACTTACCAATCGCAAGATTGCTACGAGACGCGTCGATGCTCTTCGCTGAACCAACTCGAGAACTATTTCAACCGGATTTGCATCGTACGTCCAACTGCATTTTTTTTCCCCGTCGGGAGAGAAGTGACTCGCGTAAGTTTGGATTTTTTAGACGTGCGGAATGAACATATTTATTTTATTGCAATTATTATTTGCTTTGGAAATTTGAAACTCCCGGCTGCACATTTTGTTCAGGCGGATGTACTGAAAGTACATTTTTTTCAGTTTAATGGACGTTCGGTCGGTTTGAATGAAATGTGATTCAAAGTTTTTTTTTTTTGTACATGGGAAAATTTGTCGTCTTGGAAATTATGTTTTTTTAATTTGCTGAGACATTCGGAAATATAACGATATTAATCCGTGTTCAAGTTGGTTCGATATTTCAATGTCGAATTATCGAAGTTGAGTCAAAATTGAAGAGGCAAAATTAATTCTATATCCGATTTAAAATTACGTTTAAATTTCGAACCTCGCTAAGTATTCAGAATTTTTTTTAAATAAAAATATTATATAAAACATATCAATAAGAAGCGATCTATCGATAATAACTGGACATATAAAACGACGTAACCATCAATGAAATTAATTAGTAAGAAACAACCTAAATAAACAGTACCGGAACCCAAATCTAGATTGAATGACATCAACTTTTTATTTTCTTAGTGCGATACTTTTTTCGGAGATAAAAAAAAATAAAATTGGCTATTTTATTCGATCAGAAATATTCTTACACGGGACACTGAAGAAGGTTTCCTTTGAAGCTGATGTAACTTTTAAGTCAACCCCACTGTTTTCTCACGCCCAACCGCCCTAAGTAGTTAATTCAATTCAATTTTGTTTAATCTTACCGAACGATTTTTTTTTTTCACAGCACAATCGCGGTGAATTTTTTCACCAGGATAACCTGTGACGCTTGGAGTGGTCGGTCGGATAAACTCGGCTTTAAATTCATCCGTTTCGGTGGCATAGTCTCGGTACGTAATTCAGGAGGATGAAAACGCCAGAGTGCATCTCCCCCGGCTTCTCACTTCCCCTCTGTCGTCGCCTTTGGAAAATCGTCTAACCGGATAACTCACAGCTCCCCGCGTCGGGTGGGTTGGGAACAGGGGGAGAAAAAAAAAGTGTGAAGAAGAAAATAAAAAAGATGTACTTAAACGATTTTATGGGTCACCGGAACACCGTGTCGTTCCCCTTATGACCTCTGACGCCCGTCGGCTGTGGTCCTAACGGTCGAGGGTGCGTCGAATCTCCCCTCCAACCCTTCTCAGCGTGTAGGACTTAAATAAAGGCGCACAGAGGAAAAGTGGCTTGGGTGGTGTAATAGAATTCAGTGTGCCTTTGTAACGCTTCAAAAAACTTCCTCTCTCACAGGTGTGGAAGGCCAAACGCAATTTTATATTCATGAAAGTGGTACTTGGGGGTTTTTTTTTCCACCTCTTTTTTTTTGTTTTTTGCTTTTATGGAGGGTTCAGCCTATCGCCGTGTATCCGCGTTGGTGACGCTGAAATAGACGAGAGTTGTTATCGCTTCACCGATATAGGACACTCCAGTGCCGCAGACTGCTTATAATTTGCTCGGGGCTGCTAAATGCCCGAGCATCAAAGCGGGACTCTCGACTCCTGGGAGGAAATCGGCAGTGAAAGCTTCGAGTCCACTGCGGAATCGTTATTGCAGCAGAATCATTAAAATAAAATCTTTTATTCCTTTGATCAGACATTTTTTTGCTGCTGAGAAATGGGACAAATACTGATTAAAATTCATCAGCCTGACATTCGAATTTGGATTTTTTTTCTCTGTAACTAAAATCCATGTACGAATATGCATTTACATTTAAAAAAATGTATACAGTATATACCTTTATTTTTGAGTATACCTTGAGGGTTTTCACACTCCTTTCACTATACATTTTCACTCTTATTCATTTATTTTTTATATTTATTATATAAGGTGAACCAATTACTGATCAGCTGAGTCGAGATATTAAAATAACTTGTATTGAAGAAATTTCCAAGTCTCAATTAACCAAGGCAAATATCGTTTTATTACTTTCGATTATTTTTTAATAATTTACACGAAATATTCGCATTCACATACGCTAATTTCTTGTATTTTTTTTTTTTCATTTTTATTTTTCATTCACACACTGCCGATCCGGCAACGAACGCTTATCCGCTTTTGTTGATAAATCAGGTGGGCTCGTGAGGATAATCTGGGGCGCATTCGGTCTTCCTTCCTCGGTTCCTAATTACGCGTGCAAGCCAAAGGAAAAGCCGCCGCGGCGTTTCGTCGTTGCCTCGGTTACGGTCTCTCACGTTTCGACGCTTTCGAAAATTCGCTCGCTTCGTCTCGCTACATTTATTTCCACATGTGAATTATGAACCCACTCGCTTCGTCCGGTTACCTCGCACAGGCTCAGACTTTTCTTCTCTCGAGCAAGTAATCTCAATTTACATGATCAGACGTTCTTCTCCCACTTTCGGCAAATTTTTCTGGGATTTTTATTTCTTTTTGCTATCATTTTTTGAAGCATTCGTTTGGTTTCAGTATTTTTTTTCTTTTTTTTTTTTTCGTATTTTCGAAAATTTGTAAAACTTTCGAGGTGTGAATTAATGTTCTTTATTTTCATTTTTTCCAGCTGGATGTTAATGGGTTAAGATGAAACGATCGGATAAACCACTCCGAATTGTCGTACGTGTCCGACCCGATTCTGTGTTGATTCGTCGGCGAAATATGCAAATGCCCTGCCTGATGTATTCGGTTTGGATGCAACGTGCGTGGGATTCTCCGAAATTATGCAACGTAAATCGTTGTCTTGGCTACGTATATGTTTAATCATTCTCCGAGAACTGTACAGCGAAAATCAATTAGAGAGTAAACACAGACATGTCGAGGTGTATAGGCGCGAACTTGTACCTCCTAATAGCGATCGAGCTACGGTTCGCCGACGAATTTATCGCCTCTCGCGTATCCCAGTCAATTTGTACTCGACATATATCTATATATATATATATATAGAGACAAATGAACATATCCATTTCTGCCATTTATTTCTCTCAGATATTTTGCATTAAAAATGACTCTTTGAACGTATGAAAATTATCATGAAAAGACAGGGATTCTATTTCAATAATTATATACTAAAGAAATATCAGTGTCCAATTAATATTTCCATAATCGTCGCACATATCAGTATCGGAAATTTGTTGCGCGTGATTGCTAAAGGTAGATCTGGTGGATTAATTAGCAGAATTCGGGCAGCATTATGGAAATGTTTTATTATGGCTATTTGAGTTAAAAAAGAAAAATGATTACACGATGAAGTATTTTTTATGTTCGAAGATAACTCGAATGCATTATTTGTGGCACATCGACATCTTTATCGCTCACAGTTCTAATAGAAAATATCTCTAGCATATTACAACTCCACCGTACTAAAATTCTACTGAAATCTCTACTTCTTATGAAAAAACTCTACCGGAATTGCAATGAAACTCCGGTAGGTTTTTTCTTTCCATTCCGGTAGTAATTTTCCGTGTACATATCCGCATAAAAATTAATACAAAATTACAGGATTTTCTTTTAATGAGCGAATAATAATGGAATATAAAAAAACACCGATTGAATAACACACGTGATCGATTGAGGTAGTTCAGCCGTAATAATTAGTAAAATCAAGACTGCATTATGGAAATCTTAAAGTAAAGTTATTTTAGAAAAAAAAAAAAAGAAAAAGAGTAGTTATACGATGAAGTACGTTTGCGAAAAATGACTCCATTTCGTTATTCCCAAACTGACGTACTCAAACGAAACGGATATTTATAATTTACATGGCTATAAATTGCCCACTTCAATCACGACATGATTAATACAAGACATCCATGTATTTGAACAGAATAGAATTTATCCGTTCGGCAAAAACAAACGGTAAATCCCGAGTTTTCATACTCACCCACCATTCGCGGATTCAACTCGTCGCTGACAATCACCCGTTACCATTCACCGTTTTACGAACCATTTCGTTTTTATCGCCTATTTTGTCCGTCGGAAAAAAAATAGAGATAAAAATTTCGTTCCAATCCGCGTTCGGCTCATTCGCATTCGGACAGTAGCGAATTTCTTTTAATACCGGTTTTTCTTTTATTTTATGTTTTTTCTTTTATTTTTAGCGAGGACACTTTTCGTTCGGTTTGACGGACGGGGCTTACCGGGACGACGGGGGATGAAAAGCGTCCGGGACGAAATTTGCATAGCGAGCACACACGAATCGTTCGATAAGCGAGCGGAGCGGAGGGCGAGCGGAGCGACTCGGATGACTCCCAGTGGCTGATCGATGATCGTTTACCATTCGCTTCACTCTCCATCTACTCAAACTCTACTCCAGTATACTCCGGAGACCGGACGAAACTCGACTGAAAATCTCTATTTCCGGTCGGCCGTGGCGGCCGCACGAGGACGTATATCGGGAATCTGCATGACGGCGTTGGATCGACGCGCGGCCCAGCGATTTTAACCGATCGGCATTTGCAAAAGCACGATTTCGCTGAACCTGCGGCAAGAGCTCGAAACGGTACGCGCCGCATTGGTAACAGTCGGTATGACGTACGTGGTGTACAGCAAACAATTTGCGTTTGTCCTTGACGATAATAATTCAGGAGGGCGAGTGTGCGGAATCATACGGCGAGTTCCGCTCATCGGTACCGAATTCGATTGATTTACGCCCGATCGCTCGCAATGTTCGCGAATCGCAACTCACGGCGATGAATTATGGACTGTTTGCCGGACACGGAGCGGCGGTCTTCGATACTCCGAAATTTCTCCAATCGCCGCTTACTATTTATCTAGACTGTGCGACCGGTTGTGGACCGAGCTCTGCGTCGTGCGGTTTGCATTAATACTGCTATTAATATTTTTTTCGAACAAAAAAATGAAGCATATGAAAGTGGCTGAAATGTTCACTTTTGCTGAATAGTTGTTCCGAAATGTTGAACGAATCGATAAAGAATAAAATTGCTCAACGAATCTTCTGGTAATCGAAACTTTTTTTTATAAAAATGATTAGTTCAGTTTTCTAAATGGCAACCGGTGAAAAATTCCAGTTTTTTATTTCACTCGTTTAAAATTTTTTGAATATTTATAATTTTTTTTTCAGATAGAAAAAACCAAGAAAAATCAAAGATAATATTTATATCTGGAAAAAGTCATACGATTTCCGAGAAAAAAAAACATTGGAAATTTTCATCGTAAAAGTTAGGTTTCGGAGCTATTCGTTGAATAATTTTATTCCCTATCAATTTGTCACTAACACTTCGGAAATATTATTGTGCAAAATTATTTTCATGTACACGCATTACACACTGATCCGTTGAGCTTGTGTGAGCGAATACCATTCAAACTGTTTGCGATTCTCTCTCATTTCTCTGAAACTTATGCGAAGTAAACACTCGCAAGTTCTACCTTGAGTCTACCGCAAGTTCTCTGCTTTTCCCATAACATTTTCTAATATTCTTGACACTACAATCTATAAAAGAATAACAATACTCGAATTTTTATCGTGGCGTAAACCTTGAAGTCACCGATGTGGCGTTTCCTGCTGGAGTATTCGGAAAATTATTTATTTCACCCTTGCCAATTAATATTTATCTAATTCAAATGAATAAAAATATTTCCTAAAAATAAAAACAAAAAAGCCATTAATTTGCAGAAAGCATAAACTGACGGCATGTACTAACATAATGCAAATATGTGGGTCCACAGGTGACGATGTTGCGATAGAACAGCGTATCAAACCCAGAAGCTGCGAGTATTGGTTCTGCGTCGCATGGGAAACTGCACATTCTCGACGTAAAGCGCCACAGCAAGACGAAACTGTGCAAGCAGCTTCTGGTATCAAAATGCCGTTCCGTCACATTATCCTCTCCTGGGGATAAACATATCGGCATTGTGTAACAACGGCTTTTCGGTTGTTACGGCACGATTATCTTTCTGAAATATCTTAGTACATTACAATAAATTTGATACAAGGTGTGAAAATGGGTGTTTTACGTACGAAGCCTGAAACTTTCATTTTTGCACCGAGTGTCATGAAATATTTTTGCAGACTGGGATAAAGTTTCTAAGGTGATTTAGCGATTGTCTGTTGAATTCTGGCGTTCGTCGGTTCCGCACAATTGCACAGCCTACTTTTTCCCAGTCCTCAATTATCTTGCGTTTTTTCTCAGACCAGTGTTCTTCCAAAATATTCACTTTGCTGTTTTACCGAAGTCAGAAATAATTGACTTTTTTTTTTGTTTAAGATACTCAAGCTCCGGGGATAGGAAGTTCAAACAAGGCCGATGTTAATACCGTTTCATCGTCGATTTTGCATATTGCATAGTCTCGCATAACCGATGTAGTTTCGCCTACGCGACTATACTAAGTCCTATAGCGAAATAGTAAACTTCTCGTTTCCGCAACATGCATGCCTGCATTCCTGTACGTGTGAGTACCGATTGTTTGTGTATGTTGTGTGTGGTAGTTGCGGAGACGATGAGGCATTGCGAGGCTCCTGGCTCGGTTCGTGGGAGGTGACCTCCGGGTCGTCGCGCAGCTACCATTAATCAGAATTCCCGAAACAATTCTAATTACAACTTCTGCATCTCGCGTATATTGTGTGTTGCAAAAAAGGTGCACTTGTTTCCTATTGCGAAGCGCGCTTCCTCGGACTAGGTCGGTATACGTTTATTCGTTTCGCCATTCGTAACCCTTCGAGTCACGAATTGAGAGCTTACGCCATAGAAAATTGTCGTTTTTTAATTTTTTTTTTATAGTTTACGGCGTCGAGAATATTTTATTCAGTTTCAATGACGAATTTCAGTAAATCATAAAAAAGGAAATTTTTGATAGTTACATTTTTCACCATCTTTGATGCGCAAGATATTATTCTAGGGAACAATACATTCATTAATTTTTTTTTTTTAGTACAAATGAGGGTTGGCTGTTAAAGGGTTGAATGCGAATAATTTGTGAACCTTGTATCAGAAAAATATGGGTCAAGTCTTTTTTCAACACTGACTACGAAAATATTGAAATCTTACATTCAAGTTTGAGAAAATGTAGGCAATAAAAATTAAAATTGCAAAAAAAGTTATATAAATGTTAATATCAGAGATTCGACTGAATGGGTATGACGCACGAGGACGTCAGCCGTGCTCGAAGGGTTAATAGAAACGACGCTGATGGTCGGTGGCTTCTTCGAGGTCAGGCAGTCGGGGTTGGGACTGATTGTTCCGACTTATCTGACACAGTAACACAAGGATCGCGACCTCTTATCTTTTTTCTCTCCGCTTCGGAGAATATAAGGAGCAACGTGGCAAAATGGTACACCGTGGCAAAACGGAACACCAGAAGAACAAAAAGAAAAATGCTCGTCCTAAACAAAAAAAACATGCATCGGTTTTTCTTCAGTGTTCCGTTTTACCCCATTCTCCACAATGGCACTGCTGCCAGGGTCGCCGGTTAATCAATACAAGGACAATGGGCACAGTATGTAAAGACGTCGTCGCCGACCTTAAGACGGTAGTGAGAAGATCTTGGTGGGAAAACGGAACAACGGGGTAAAATGGATCACGAAAAAAAAAAAAAATTGGAATTTAACGAAAAACACGGATCCGTATTGCCATAGTGTTTCGTATATTTTGGGGTATAGAATACAAGGACAGTAAAGCGGAGTAGGTAAAAATGTAATTGCCGACCTTTGGACGATAGTGAGAATCGCTCCGGGGCAAAATGCAACACTGGGGTGAAACGGATCGTTAAAAAAAATTGTCTCAAACGAAGCACACGGATTTATTTTGTCCCAGTGTTCCGTTTTACCCCGCTCTCTACAATGTTACTGCCGCCAGGGCCGCCGGGTAATCAATACAAGGACAATGGGCACAGTACGTAAAGATGTCGTCGCCGACCTTAAGACGATAGCGCGAAGGGCGTCTTACATAAGACCGCTGGGATTTGAGGATTAAGATAGACGAACGTGCCGGAACATTAGAGTCGACGATAATAAAAATGTACGTAGCAGGTGATAAGGTTATTCGGTTATCGGATGCTCTTGCAGAAACTCGCTTGAGTCCCTTGGGCTTACCTGCTACACTGCAAACTTTTTCGTCCTCTTTCGTCTCGTGACAATGTAAAAAAATTTCGACTACCGTAAAAGAGCGACTTTTTTTTTAATTACCTAATTTCGCGGTTAATATACGCGATGGAGTACGTTTGGTAGGTACAAAACGACGAGTAGGGAATATTTTTTTGTCTGCATTTTTCGGCTCTTTATTGCAGCAGGGAAAACGAGAATAAGCGCAATGAAGAAGTAATTTTCAGATTGCCAACTAATTTTGCATCATCTTTCGTTAGACGTAACAGAATACCATCGAAACGAAAACAAAATATTATCGAGCGTAGAAATTCAGATATAACATGCTTAGGGCGTTTGGTTATAAACTGGTTAATTAAAAACTTTAGCAGCCTTTAATAACTTCTCAATCGCCAATGTCATTCAATTAATTTATAATAGAGAACTTCTGTTTGCTAGTTCTTTATTACTGTAACTTTGTCATCATTTAGTTAGTCATTTTTTCATCTCCGTTCAGGAAGCTCGTCGTACTAGGAATCTAGTGAACTTTAGTCGATCGCCTTTCTGATATAAAGTTTTTAAACATTTTATTTAATAATAAAATTAGCATGAATCTAATTCGTCATTTTTTTCTTGTCGTATAAATGTAAAAATGTAAAGCAATTATGAAAATTAAATTTGCACATTGCTTTCTCATTTTTCATTTTTTTTTCAATCCAGCAAGGAACTCTTACAGAGTCTAATTTTTGGTCACTAGGGTTTCTCATGAAACATTTTTCAATATAATTTTTTTTTAATCAGTGATTAATCTGAAAAACCGATAATTAAAAAAAAAAAGTCTAGTCGTCCGTTTTACACGGACGACTAAATTATATAAGCGTTTTAACGATCACAATAGCCACTGTTCTCTCTATTATTATCGTCGTGAAAAGGAGAGCCCCATTGCTAAATTAACTTTAAAAAATGAAGTAAAATATGAAAATGAAATTTGGACATTACTGTCTCATTTTTCATCTCGCCATCGCCATTCAAAAAGCTCCACCGGCAAAGTCCTCTCGTCGAGTCAACTCCGGTCGATGCGCTTTCTCATACAGTTTTGATACGTATTTAAAAAGAATCGAAAAAAAAAAAATGACGAATTTACCTAAAAATCAATTTTTTATCATTTTTCTCATTCCATTTATTTGGCGAACGACATGAAGTTTTTCATTCTCTTTTTCTGCGATTAAAAGTTAGAGCCGTAAAGCTCGCGACAAACAACCGAGCATAATGTTGTGCCTCGACGGAGGGCGAGTCGTCTATTTTTTTTTTTTCCATGCAATTTTTTGTTCGCACTCTGGCTGGTAACGCCCCGCTCCACCGCTGGGTGGAGTCTCACCGGGTAGAAATACTGCGGCTTCGGGTGGAGAGCTTCCAGGTTGTTCGATTAAGCTCCTGGCACGAGCTGCTGTTACGCCCGTGTCTATACCATCCGCTGTTTTCTCGTAAAGAGAGTCCAACGGAGTTTTTTTTTCGGCGACATTCCTTAGTGAAAAAACTCCCCATAAAACCAGAATCGGTTAATATTTTTTTAAATCTCGAACCGCGAAAAATGATAGCCATCTGTGGTAGTTTACGCGTTGGTGTGGGAAAGAGTTGTCGGGTTGCTTAATCGCCAATTGCGGGGCTTTATTGCTAGCCGGAGAGAGCATTTAATGTCGGTAAAGTCCACCGTGGAAGTTACAAGTTTTATCGCTCGCGAACGAAAACCCTTCAGAGAAACTATGACAAAACAAGTCACTGGTCCAAGTTGCGGTCGCAGCTGAAATGACTTTCTCAGCCAATGTGGCGTGCGATTAATCGGGCTGAAGAATTTTCAGCGTTCGCTCGAGCAGGGTCGTTTTTAGGGATCATAATTTGCCTAATTGCGTCCGGAGAAGTTCGTGGCTGTCTGGACGGTTTTCCTTCGTACGGCTGTTGAGTGCATGCACAGTTGTTTAAACGGAGCGAAAACGAACCGGGCGTGGAGAAATGGGAGTCGAGATGAGAGAGTTTAACATAGCTGTAGGGTTTGGTATTTGAGGAAAAATCGGAGCTGAGAAGCAACTTCGGACACGGCACTGCCGACTGCTTTTTTCGCGCAATTCTTGGTTCTCCATCTGGGCCTAAGCGATAGAGTATGCAACGAGTATTCGAACAAAGTATTTCCAACGGAATTTCATTAAGAGGAATTTCATTTATGTATTTCAAATTTTTAGTATAAAAACCAAAGAATATTTTTCAGAGATTTTTTGCTTCCTGCGAAAGCTCCATTATGATGTATTAAAAATATTAATGTTCGCAAACATTGAAAAGTCATATCTAAAAAAAAATTTCAATGTTTGTCCATGTACGTGGAACCCAGGAATTTGTTTTGAAAAATTCCCGTTATTTACACGTGATTTTTAATTTCTTTAAAAATTTTTATTCGTACTCTGATTTTTTTTTACAGGCAAGTCAAACAGTTGAAGAACGTAATGTTTGTTTCGCAACGTTTAAAAAACGGAGGTTGAGTAAATCTCGGAACTGAGAAGTAACTTCGGAAATGGCACTGGTGGCTGCTTTTTCCATGCAATTCTTGGTTCTCCAGCTGGGCTGAAGAGATAAAGCCGTCGACTAATATGCGGCGGTTTTGCTGTTGCGAAGAGGAACGAAATTATCCATTATGCAAATTTTGGCGGTGGCGTTTCTCCCACAGCGAATCTTGTTGGCGACGGTCGAAAGGCGCTGGCGAGTTATCTATGTAAAGCTTGGGGTTTGGAGCGCAGGGCTTAAGTATCTCAAAAGCGGTTAATAGAGGATTAAGGAACGCCCAAAAGTGGTTCCGCACGCTCGCAGGAAGGGGATTCGCCTCGATGTCTTGGCCCTGTAGAACGAGCCGGAATCCTTCGGCCCAAATGCACGCAGGAGGAAATCGCTCATGCGATAAATAACCAATTCAGTTTTTAGGGCTGAGGCAAATCGAAAAGGAACACGCAAGGGGGAAATAAGGGATGCGCTCTAAATTCGCTTGAGTCGATCAGTGAATTAATTCGAAGGGTGTTGAGGATAATCCGAGGCAATTTAATTTTTTTCTTTTTATTGGGTTTTAGAAGGGAAGTAAACTTTTATGTTGGGTCTAAGGAAAAAAATTACAAGGTACACGTTTAAAGGATTTGTAGTTTTACCAAAGTTTTTTGCCTGCTAGGGTCCAGAAATAATTTATGTTGATTTTACAAATTGTATTTGGTAACTGTCCCGTTATCTTTAATTTGTAAAACTTGTAAATTTATCAGGAAAATAGTGGTCGTCCTGGTGGATAAAAAACCTTGGTCCCTATTTAGATGCCCACGAAGAAGTGTTCCAATACAAGGAACTCGTATTGAATTTTTGAATGGAACTTTCCAACTTCATCGCAGTTTTTGCCCGATTGCACAATTAATTCATACTTTTGGCAGATTGAAGATCTTTCAGTGCGATGTTTTTTTTCTTACAAATTAATTTTCTCGAAGTCTAATTTTGGTTGGACGGAAAATAACAGAATCAGGACACGCATGAATCTTTAGTACAGCCTTTTATTTTGCAGCACTTTAATTTTTTTCTGATCCAATTTTTTTGTTTTTCATCTGAAGTTATCGGCAGTGTGAATGACAATATTATAAATAATATTACAGACTAGGAAAAGGGCTCGGACGGAACGAATGCATGTTGAATTTTTGCTTCTGGGTTCCCCAACTGCATCGAGGACTTTGCTCCAAAATTATTTTATCCTTTCAGCAGATTAAGGACTTTTCGGTCGGGCTTTTGGTCCAACATTTTAATTCTTTTGTGCAATTTTTGTTGCATGAAAAATAGCGGCAGCGGAAAATGTACGCTTTAATTCGTTAAAGCTGCACTTCAGCTCCAAAGGGACGACGCCAGAAGAAATGGAGTGCTCATTCCAATTTGCCATCCCTTTGCTGCAAGCGAGGCCTCGCGAGATCCGGCGCACGAATGGTCGAGGCGTTTATTGACACGGAATTACCACGGATCGAAGAAAACGACGTCTGTAAAACGTGTATACAGATAGACAGTCAATGAGCCGGCGCGACTCATTAGACGACGCTTTCGACGACGAATTCATTCAGCAGCGTGAAAAACTGTGAACTCCACTCGAAATGGAGAGTAAAATTCTCGGTCGTTTGATGTTGAAGAAATTCCATGGAGAACAAGAAAAAAGAAGAAGCAGGAGAGAATTTCGCCCAGGAAAATTGTGAAGTGTGCTCGAGATCGGCGAACAAAAACTCCTGGTCGTTTGATGTTGGAAATATATTCCATGGAGAGCAGGAATTTTCGGAGCGAGGATGCGCGTGCTTTCTCCGAAATGAAAGGGCGATACCGCGCAAAGCATCGACGCAGAACGACAATTCTTGCACTGCGATGAAGATAACCACGGCCTCGACGAGAAGATGCGAAAATTCCCATTGCGAAATGGCTCAATGAACTAATTATTTATAAGATTTAATTACATTTATAAGACTATAAATTCGAGCAAACCGTAACATCTCTTCAGTAGTTGCAAGTGTGTTTCATTAACGATACGTAAACATTTTTTCAAATCTTAAGCATTCACGCATTCAGACACTAATTTAATATACCGTGTGTACAATCTTGAGCTTCTTCGTTCGTCGTTTTGACAAATCTTTTGATTTGCTTGCTTTCGACGACGTCCAACGAATTTCGAGCACAAATTCCACACACAGTTATAATTAACAAAGTCAATAGTCAATGCTTTCTCAAAAAGTTATTTAAAAGAGCTGCCGTTTTTTCTTGTGCGCAATTTTTTTTTTTTTTTTTTTTTACTTCTATGTCGACCTTTTTTGTTATTTTTATTTTTCAGTCGAGAAGTGTCGAACAATTGCAAAACATAATTTTTCTTTTCCGGCGTTAAAGGGGCTCGGCGGCCGAGGGTTTGCCGGAAAGATTATATGAAAAGCCTCGACACGACAGGGGAGTTAAAACCCTCGAGGGAGCTTAGGCAGCTTCGATGGATTATTTAATATCGCGCCCCGGTAAATGGAGTTTCGCTGTGTTTCGGATGGGCAAAGTGAGCACATGTATATAGGTATGGCACATGCCCCGGAAGAGCATCGGCTCGATCGGCCAATCGGGTTCTCGCGTATCGCGTTATCAGCGAACACGGTATAATGCGTTTCGGGGAGCCTCGTTTACCGGCTCATCTCGTTAATTCGTCGTTACCGAAGAGAAGCTCGGAAGCTGACGGGAGAGCTGGAGAGGAATTGTGCGGCCGCGACAGCTTTCTCCCTCAAAACCAACGTCGATGTGCAGTCCCGTAGCCGAGAAAATAATTAGTAGCTTCACAGAGTCCCGGACCCTTCGCGTTCCGAACTACCGAGAGCCATCTCACGTTTCCGTTCGCTTCATCCTACAGCGCCGTCTCTCAAAATCACCCTCGGCCACCCTCGTACTTTTGGCTGTCTCCCTCGACAAAAGCTCCCAACAAAATACACACAATTACTCTGTTGCCCGTCAATTTCACTCACGTTGGGAAGAGAGGATGATATCCGGTGGACAGTGATTTTAATACTGAAGGTCCAAAGCCTTTTTCCTGTGGGAAAAACCGAAGAAAAATTATTTTTATGAATTTTTTTTTTTTATAAACAGCGCTGTTAGGAAATTTACATTGCAATTTTTTACGTTTGTTTTATTTCGTAGCAGCCAAGCTGTGATTTTAATCCTGCAAGCCCGCAGGCTTTTTTCTGCCGAAAAAAAAAGGAAACACTTTTCTTAATTTACCGAAATTTGCAAAATTCTTGCCCAATGACTCTCCTCAATTTATCAATTAATACAAACATTTGATTAATGTTTCAGCGAGGGCGTGCGCGTCCATTCCTCGTCGTCCACGATGAGATCGAGAAACGTTTACCCGCTGATGGGGCTGTTTCTCGTGCTGATAGACGCCTACGAGGATCCGTTGGGCGAGGACCACGAGGAGGACGGCTCGAAGTTGATCAGAATCGACGGCGATGTTATATTCGGAGGAATATTTCCGATGCACGAACAGGTAATTTCAGAAACAACCCGGTCCATTTTTTATATTTAAAATATTTTTTTTAGGTGAGGAAAAAGGGTTAAATAGTATGGAGAGACATGGACGGAGAGTCGACACGACCGACGAATTCGACCGACCATCAACAGAACCGGGTTCGAGCATTGCCCACGGAAATTTATGAGCCTGTTTGCCTAACGCTCTCTCGTTCATATACTGCACGACGTTAACTGTGGGCACGTTTCCACAGAACTGCTTTTGTGAAATCGACACATACATACACTTATATGGGACATTCCACGTTAAATCATCAGCGCATATTCATCACCGCATCGATTTTATTAATCTTTTAGTATGAAATAGCTAGCGACGAGGTTCTCGAAATTTTTGTAAAAATTTTTTTTACCATCAGTAAAAAAATGTAATCCTCGAAAAGCGAATTCCACAAAACAGCTTTCGAAAAAAATCTAAAAAATGCGTATCCGCTCTATGATTCAAGATATCGTTTTTAACCACCGGTTGATAATAGAATTTCAATGTTAACTGTCTTTCCGTGAGTTTTTAGTTTGTTTCATGTCGCAATTGAGATTATCTCGAGAATTAATTAATTTCTTTGAATTTAATGAAAAGTACCAAAAAACCGAAATGCAATTGACATCATGAATAACTCATAATAATATTAAAATCCAATTTTCCCAGATTTTTTGAAACACGTTTTTTGGAATTAATTTCTCGAGGATTCAAATATTACAATGGTGGTGAAAAAAATCTAAGAAAATCCCAACACCCTTACGAGTCAGTAAAGCATACTAAAAAATTAAGTAAAATGGACGAGGGTGAAAGACATGGACTGCTTGTTTGGCGTGCAATGCCCCATACATGAGTGCATGTATACATACGTGTGTGTATGTATATATTTGTGGGAATACTTCGCATAGCCATTCTTCACTGGGAGACCGCGATAAAAGTTGCGGACGGCCGGATACCGCGGGTTCGTGTCGAAACTTCGCCCTATTCTCTCCGCGGACTCTGAGCTTCCGTCCTTCGATTTAGGGGCTCGAATATATATATCCTCCAGGGTATACCCACAAACTCCCAAACAACCGGTCGCAGACGATATCTCCTTCCAATCGCGTCCGCTAGGCTACAGAACAAACGTGCAAACTTCTCGTAATTCGATATATCCCACGAGCCCCAAACGTGGTGGCTATGTACGGCATAGTTCAGGTCACTGAGCAATGGCTCGATGTATACAGCGGCGCATCGTGACTTCTGCCATTCAAACACAAAAGTTGTTCATAATTTTTCAATTTTTTGAACGGAAAAATAGAACGATTGAATTCATGGTAAATTTACAATCAAAAGAATAATAATTCCTCAAGACCTTTGACTATGAGATAGTCCGTCGATTGATTTTGGTTTCTTTATAGAGGCAACTATGCACGTGCATATTGACTTTGTACCTTTTTTTTTTAAATAGTAAAATTTTAAGTTTTATTAAATTGAAACCGTCAACATTTTACAGTGAAATTCATGATGAAAAATAGCGAAATCCAATTTTCATAATTCGTCATTGCAATGCTCATTATAATCTTTTCTGTAACGCTGATTAAAAAACTGGCTTATTTTGCTCTTCACTTAATATCACATTTTTTAAATCGCCAGACGTCAGGAATGATTTTATCATGAAATTAAAAAATTTCAAAACACCATAAAATTCAATTTGACCCTTCAGGTACAGAATACTTTTTTATTGAGGAGCATGAATTTACCAAGACAATACCAGAGACCTTATATAATTAATGGTAGAATTCCCTTTTAAAGAAGTAGTTAATGGAAAAAATACAATCGCGTTATTGATTGTTAATTGACTATGGAAATATGTTTTGCAGGTTGCCGGATTTCGAGGTGAATCACCGTGCGGTGCTGTGAAGGAGGAGAAGGGAGTCCAGCGTCTCGAGGCAATGTTGTTCGCCATTGATGAGATAAACAATGACGATCGGCTTCTGCCGAACACCAGCCTTGGCGCTCTAATTCTAGACTCCTGCAGCAGCGACACGTACGCCCTCGACCAGTGCATGGAATTTGTACGCTCGTACATGAATCAGGTACGTTGTGTAATTGAATTCCCCGTCGATGTTTCCATTTTATCGGCAATGATGGAAACGTCCGACGATGTAACATTAAAATTTTTCCTCGTCGCCCGAGGCCGCGAGCGATTCAATACACATGAATGCAATTACGAAACTATACTCAAGCGCGGAGGTGATTAAAATTCGCTAACCATTTCGGTTCGTTACACACAAACGGTTATCCGATGTGTGACCTTTCGACTGGTGAGTCTCTTTCAGATTTAAAAAAATATCAATTGATCTCAACTGCTTGACAGTTCACTCCATTCAAAGATGTGAAAAAAAGTTATTTACGAAAAAAAAAAAAAAATTCTCTTTAGGTACAAATATTTTTAAAAATATAATGAATTAATTTCCGATCGAAAAACTTTACATCAAAAATGCATCATATGCATGGCGAAATTTTTTCCACGATTTCTACGCTAAACATTGAGTAACATATTTTCTATGAAAACTGATTTTTTTCAGCCAACTCATGAAATTCACGCATTTGGCAGCCGTGCGAAAGATTAGCGTACATCTGGTGTGATAATTGAATTGATGAGAACACAGAATGAAGAATGTAAAGGAAAAAGCACCAACGAGTTTACAACGAAGAGCAGACATTCATCAGCTTTAATTGCCGTGGGGTCGAGGCGCTCCAGCGTTTAAAATTTCGAACGGTTGTAATACGCGTGCGGTTGCAACGCGAGAATAACGGGCGCGTTTCAAAGCGTTGCACCGCGTTCCCGTCAGCGCTGAAACACCCAAAGTGTTTTCAAAGTGCTCGATGGAACGTTTACGGACGAGTGTTGTGGAACACGCTCGTGAGAGGGAAGGCTGGAAAACCGGAGCATGAAAAGTGGTGTGTTAGTGTCGTCATCCATCCACTTCCGTATCGGCGTTCTTCTTCGCCCACTCGCCTTTCGCGTCTTCCCGAGTCTCGACTACATCTCTACCACCGCTAGTACACAGGTGCACGAGCCTTTGCCGTGTCGTCGTCGCCCCTTTTGTTTCTCGATCGCTCTTTTGATGCGTCGCAAGACCAAACCCTTCCGCGCAACTGAAAAATACTTTTCAAACCGGTAACTCACACTCTTAGTTTCCGCCTTTCTCCTATTCGAACTACCCTCTCAAAAACACTGCATATGGGGTTTTCTCTGTTCAGTCGAACGGCCCAAAACTTCACCATTCTCACATAGATTGGTAGATTGATAGATTGATATATTTCCTGTACGTTAGAGTGTTAAAAATGGGTATTTTTTAATTTTTCCTCCCAACTTAGAGTACAGATTTACATAAACCTCGTTAAGTTACCTAGCAAAAAATCCTGAGAGTTGGCGCATCTGACGTATTACTCAGAAACGGCGACACGACTCGTACTTGCCGAACAAATTTTTTTATAAGGATTTTCTTATTCGTTCTTTAAGTTTCTCATGCTTGGAAAGATTTGGAAGAAAATTACGCGGAACTTTCGTAAGGAAAGTATTTTAATTGTATTCAACGTTTTCATAAGATATAAGAATTTTTTAATAGTTGGAATCCTATGTGCTAACTCACGAACGAGAGCCAATGAAAATGTAATTAAAAATGCCAGCAATTCACTATACAATACTACATTACGAGCTCCTTTCAGCTCGTGGTTTTTGGGTGGGTCGGCTTGACGTGGAATCCTCCATATGTTTCTCTCATGTGTCGCTTTCCATCTTCTCCATGGGACTCTACCTTGCCCTCCCGTTTTCATCTCGAGGCAGTAAATTCAGCAGCTCTTCGACAGTTCGCGATTTTATGGATGCGGGACACGTCCGCTGACACGCTCGACCTACCTTAGCCGGCAAAGAGCTTGTTATCTGTTATTCTGTTTCCCGACCTCCGCCCTAGCCGTGTTACAGCGGAACGCGTGGCTGCATACGGATAATCGAAAAAGTGCTCGAACGTATCTTCTCATCAACTGGCAAACTCGATCGGGCTGGACCGAAATTCCATTTGAGATATTTCAAAAAAACAATAAACATGAAAAAAAAATTCAATTATCATTTTCAGCTGCGCCGTGCGCGATCCTGCGCATTTTTCTCGACGCTCCTCATCCGAACTCCGGAGCGAATTGGGTGGAATTTTGAATATTCTCTGAGCGTCGAATATTGGAAAATTCGCAACTGCAGTTTCATTTATTTTTCCGGGCCTCGTATTCCGCGTTTCACGAGAAAATTCAATTTCCAACCTGCCCGGCCGATGGGATTGAGAAGTTCCGACGCTTTTAATATAATACGAATCAACCAATGACATTTCGCGAAACAGGAAACTGCACTTATCAACGTGACATAATGCCAAGGGCTGAGCTCCCAAGGCGATTCTCTAGTCCAATAATTATAATTAAAATCGCTGTCCGTTGATGCACAGTTGTTTATCTACGATATTGGCAGGCTACGTCGTTTTTATATGCTGTACAATCTCGATAGGTAATCTCATGGACACATTAAATTGTAATTTACTTTATTGCACATTTATATTTCTTAAAATGAATTAACGATATTACAACTTTCTTCAGTAGTATGAATTTATAAGTATTTGGAAACGCTCGGATTGACAAATTGGTGGTTTATTATAATGTATTTTATTACTATATTATTATTTCCTTTTTGAGTGAAACAGCAATATTTCACCACAATGCATCTCTCAATTTACTAATTGTTTTGCTCGTATCACTGTGCAGGTCAGTGGGAGAACCGTCGTTCACCGAATTGGCGGTTTATAATCATCATCGACGTCATAAAGGGGTTCGTTCGAGCTGTTCAGTTCAGTCGCCCTAGTTAACCCGCCGTTAATTTTCATTGTGAATCACAATGAAAGTTGTGTAATTAATGAGAGATTTATCTTTGGCACATTATGATCTTAACTGGGTAAGTCGCGCGTTACTTTTAGCCGGATTATCTTAGCGAACCAAGACGGCTTAGCTGTCCGAACTACAACGTCCACTAAACGACTAAGTTTTGTTGGATGGCTAAGAAGGCTTGAGTCTGGTTATCATTAATTCAAACTGAACGAACTACCACGTAATTAAAAAAAAAATTGCACAGACACTCCCAATCACTAATCTTGCAGACATTCAAAATACTTTACCTTTCCAATATCGAAATTCACACATTTTCGTAATCCAATTCACAATTGACTAATTCAAGTGCCACTATTAATTTATTGGATCACCATTAATAAGTAATTGGCGTCTTATTATCGTCGTCTCGACGTGATCGTCATTTAGGTTCAAATAATTGTGAATTGCAACTGGTCGATATGCGTTAAACTGTTCAATCTGCCATGCTGCGGTTGAATTCGCTGCAGCTAATCAGTATATAATCCGTCACGGTACTGAATCAATATCAATAGAACTATGTAGGATAAGGAAGCTTTATCAGTTCAGTCCGACAGGATCAATCGAGAGTTTCGGTCGTCTCAATCGACCTGCGCAGGAAAATTGAGATAAACTGAAACGGACGAAAATTTTAGGATTTTTCGAGCGCATATAGAATGTCGAAAGTATGAATATCAAAAAGAAAATACGAGCATAGAGATTATAATTTTTTTTGTTAACAAATTGGAAGCTTCGAGACGAGAGTACGAGACGGTAGTCGCCAACGACATTGAGAAAGTTTCGCCTCGTCCTCTCCTAGCCGTGCGCGGTCGGATGTTCCACGAAGCTCATAATCCCGCAGGAGTTTTAACGAGCCCATCTCGTATAACGCGTCGAGAATTAGTCAAACTTGAGTGCGTCCGTATTTACAGTCACTCGATAATGAGGAGTATTAATAAAGTTTAACACATTTCGGATGTGCAACTCGGTTAAAGTACCTGTTAATTTCAGTATTCCAGCTTGTGGTGTTATTATCGAAGCACATGTGCTCGTGTCGTTTATCGGCGAGAGTAATATCTTGAAGAGGCTTGGCGGTAGACTGTGGTCGATGCCCTGACCGCTTTCGCCTTGGTGGATTCTGCCGCGCTGAGACCGGGCAAAGCACGTATCGTAGGCTTTCGGTTGTACCCAGTAATTTAGTCTAATCCGCGCAATAAAGTCCCAATTGACGGGGTTGTATTACCGCTGTAAAACATCTCCGTCTTGATGGAGTGATCAGTTTTCTTTCATCATTAACAAGGAACATATCTATTTAAAATTTTGATATTCCTGAGCTGGCCAAATTACTCCAAGTCTTGAGAACTTGATATAAAAAACTGAAGTACCTACCACGAGAATGATAAACTATTTTTGATTGAAGGGTAACGTTTATTTTATTTTTTTACAGCACCATTCGTTAGATGGACGCTCCAACTACCGATTGAACGTTCGATCATGGTTGACGAAATCGTCGATCAGAGAGGGAAGCTCTTCATCACCGGTGAATCGACCTTTGGTTCGTCGGATTGAATCGTTCTTCTTGGACGATTTTCCCACGGAGCTTCGTGACAATACGCTGCCCCAGCGAGTTGTTCGTTTCGTGAATGGTGTTCTACGGGAACGCGATGATTCCCATTGGATGGAACGACCGAAGGCACCGAAATTTCATCGTTCTAAGCAACGTGTCATGTACAGACACAGAGGAGCAAACGCGGACGTTCTCGTGAAGTGGTTTCTGGCACTGAGCCGAGAAATCCGAACACCCGCTGATTATTTGACCGGTCTTCGTGTTAACTGTTCGAGACACTCTTTTCCACATAAATCTCTTGGCATATAAATCCTATGTGGTGTACACGCGGATCTCGAGCCATCCGACGATGGGTTTCGTCAAGCCGTTTTCATCGGCACGAACTGAAACACGAAATTCGAGAATTTTTCTGATTTGAAAATATACTTTCAGATCCGATATTCTTCGGAGAAGTGAATGCCATTCAGACCACGAAGCCAAACGTGGACGAGGCGGTCCCTCTGGGGTCGGACGAGGAGATCGGAAATTTTATTTTCTCCACTTTCACGCCACTTCGTCGCTCTCTGATCGGCCTTTGTAAACCTACCGAGATTGCTTGGCCTTTCCGGACGTTGCACGCATTATTTATTAATATCGCATATATATACATGCGATATTGAAAATCAATCGGACATAATGACAATTTCATTGATTTGTCCGACTGCGATTGAAATAATGCCTATGCAGTCGGCAAATGGAAAATAAGACGGTTGATTAGCCTTTCGGTAAAACCAACGCCTCGATTCAAATCGTTATTTTCTTTTGGACCATAGGTAATATTTTCTCTGATTTGGAAATATTTTATTCGGTTTGAAAATATTTTCTCTGATGAAAATATTTTCTTTCAATCGAAAATACTTTCACCGATCCAATATTCTTGGCCGAAGTACTTGCCGTGCAGACTACGAAAGGAAACATTGTCGAAGGTGGTTTCTCGGGCGTTGTAAGGGAAGGCGTTGAGACTCTTATCTTCTGCCCTTTCATTTCACCCTCTCGCCCTCATTGGGCCCGGCTTTTGCTATCGGATGTCGCATGCATTATTACAGTATACACACCCGATATTAAAAATCCCTCCGTCGTAATGAAAAATTTCATTGATTTTGTCGACCGGAATTCGACCGAGATTTAAAAAAAACTTCTTCGCATTCGGCGCCCGGAAACTAAAAGACGCGTTATCGTGAGTTTCTGTGCAAAGAACCAAGGGAACATTTTCCTCCGGAAATTCTTTGGAAAAAGCTCCCGCTGATATCCATACGGGATAAAAGAGCGCCGCCACTGTGGTCGTAACGCGAACAGCGGAAGCCTATTCGCATGCCATCAGCTATTTTCCATTAAACTCTTTCCATTAAACTCGACTAGCTCCGAGCGCGCCGGGTACATACGAATATCCTAGGACGGTATATAACAGCATACATAGACGAGGCTCCTTTTTCTCACCTCCATCGCGGTTTCTATCTTCCCCAGTCCGGGCCCGCCTCGGCTTCGCTCACTGCATTCGTTATCGTGCCAAGATTTTCCGGTCTCGTGTACATTCCCATCTCCCATTGTCGGAGTCTCTCCATCCACCGCTTATATCTACGTCGTTCGTCAATATCGACAGAACCTTCTCTCGTGTCGTTCCGCTCGGCATTTATCTATTGTCAAATTCCCGGACGAACCACCTTTGTAATTTTCCTGCTGCATCATTCGTCGACTATTGTGCAATTTTGTTATCGCAGCGGAGAGCGGACGAACGTTGACGAAGTAAACTTAAGAAAAAAAAATGTTCTGATTTAGATGAAAAACGACGTCGATTGAAATTAGAGAGCTGAGTTTCCGTTAATTTAATTTAGCAGAGAATATGCTCTCGAACTGGAATGATCGGTGTGGTGAAAAAATATTGTAGTTTTTGTTACCTACGGAAGTATTTAATATGTTCTAGAGATGAGTCGATATTTTAGTGTTTTATTATCAAACGAGAAAATAATTTACTTGCTTAGTTATACAAAGAATTCTGTATTCATAGAACTTTTATTAATCTTTATGAACTATCTCAGAACTCGTTTTCGATCTTCAATCGCCAGCGTTCTAAAAGTAACTGTTAATAGTAATTACAATTTTTCTTACTGACCAGAATATTTCACGAGCTCCTAACTTTAAGATACGTCTTTGGAAATTCAATCTAAATTTCACCCGATGTCACCTTGTCCGATTCGTTCGATCAAGGACAGAGGGGCAAAACGGAAAATAGCGGAAAACACAATTCCCCAATGAATTTCGAATGGCAACTGTGAATGGGATAAAATAGATCTGTAAATCCGAATTTGTCACTGCCACAAAAATTACCATCCAAAAAATGATTGGACAATTGATTTCCTCTGTTCCATTTTGCCTCAGTCTCCACGCTGCCGGTACCAAAAATGCCAATAAAATCCTCGACAGCGACAGACTGTTCAATCGGATTAAAAAAAAAAAATCCGCACGACCCCTCAATCTCGGCCTTGTGCGCATAAAAAAAAAGCACTGTCGTCCAGATTAACCGACACGCAATTAAGCAAAAGAGTCTCGACCGAGCTCGGGTCACAGAGGACTCCTCATACACGCTTATTATAATATCGGATTAACCGCAATCCGACACATGTAGCACAGCAGAACCGCGACAGCCCTTTTGGCTCGCGCATGAACTTCTTTTTTTTTTTTTTTTTTTATTATCCTGGAAACTTTCAATTACCCGAGAACCCGATGTGTTCTGTGGCTCGATTGTTGGCTCCGTTGTGTATGAACACGGTCGTACATGCGACCCATCCGACCATGGCGTACTGCCGATATCGGGCAAGCAGCCAGTGGCAGCCCCGAAGCTGGTATAAACGGAACGATGTATGCGTACGTCAATGTGAATGCGGATTCGTGGGGCGATTGTAGCTCGCGCGTGGCCACCCTCGAACAATCGACAGGCAAAGGCCGACAGCTGTTGCGAGAAACAACTGCGAGGTATCCGGGCGCAAGGTAGAAAAAAAAAAAAAGTAACTCTTAAACAATGCCGAATCCACAATGCTCCGAATTTCGATGTAGTCGTGGATTCGAGTAGAATGTGTCGAACGACGAAACTTTTTTGATGGAACATTTTGCCCCAATGATACGGATTTTTTTCTACACCGTTTTGACCCACTCACCGTCACGGCGCCCGTTCGAAAGTTGCTGGAGAATTTAGTCCCATTATCAGATTTGGTCCTACTGTTTCAATTTGCCCCGCTTTCCGCTATCACGTTTGTTCGACAGAGCGACGGAGAGGCTGGAAAAAAAGCTAGATTGCAGAGGATGGAATTTGATCTGTGGATATGAGAGGCTGATTTTAGAACGGATTCCAGGCATGAACGAATTATTGTTGGCCGATGTAACATGTGGATTTTTTTTTAGCCTTTGAGTAGTCTCTTCGGATGAGAGTAGATTGTTCGTGGATTTTTTTACGTATGATATCGAGATTGGAGTTCGTGGTGGAAATGCTTTGGGCAGTCTCTTGAACACACGTGCAAGAGATCTTTGTTGCAATCAAAGGGCAGGTGGTTCCTGCGTCACCGGAGCGGGTTGAATGGAACAATTGGGAACAGCTATGAGCGTGGAGCTGTAAGCGTGTATTCCCGAAACTAATGTACCGACGGATAGTTAATGCGCTTATGTACACGAGAGTGGGATTAGGAGGGTAGTTTCCAAGCGGGAGGGTACAGCGGGTCGAAATGAGGGCGCGGGGAAAAATGGAGTATTAGGAGGTTTGTCCTAAAAAATGCATTGAAATACTCGGAGGGGTGAGAATAATGCTAATATCCTCACGTCCTAAACAATCTCCTAAAAGAGAAGAATTAAATATTTATTTATTTCTGTGTTTAATTACTGGATTTTAGAATTAAATTTTTCTGAAGCCTCAACTATTGTCGGATGCTCGTAATCGTTTGTTTTTTTTTTATTATTAATCAACAGTCAATTCAATCCAGTCAAACCGTTTTACCCCGTTTCCCCGTCTTATCACCACCAGCCCTCGTGAGTTCGGGAAAAAAAACTTAAGAATATTTATTGCTGCGACAAGCGTAGGCATCGAAAACCGACATAATTTCGCCGTGGTTGTTGCTTCAGTTGGATTTTAGAGATGCCTTGTTTTACCCCCAACTCCACCTTTTTACTGGCGTGAATAATTTTGGTAACTAGATTTTTTGTTTCATTAATCAAGTCAATACATTTTTTCGCTCTGATCCGCCTTGATTTCTCAGCTTATCCGTTTCGCTCCTCGTCTCCTCGACGACCCTAAGTGTTCGTGAAATTACCAGCTTCGACAATGACCGCACAAGTGGAAAAGAAAACAAGATAAAATGTATTTGCGTGAAAAGCGCGTGCATTGAAAACAGATCTAATTTTGTTGTCCTTGTTCCCGCCAGTGACTGTTGCTGCAGAGGAGCTCACACGTCGTGGCTACTTCAGTTTGTCCACGTTCTGCTTCTGGTGTTCCGACGTGTACGGAATGCGTTATCGGGGAACCCGGGTCGTGTCTGGATTCCTCGCTACCTCATAAAACTTGGGTCACGTATCGAAATTTGAATTATCGTTACGGCGCGACATCGTAGTCGCGACACGACCGTGTTGCGATCGTTACGTAGAATTTCTTATTCACTGCGAGAATACTTGTTCTGTTTGTGTGCTTAAACGTCCCGAGTTCTCTATTCTCTGTCAATAATTCACGGCTCGCATCGGATTTTTTTTAATTCACTTTCTTATCTTTTGCAGACTTGGGAGAGAAAATTTTACCTCGCAGATTGCACCGGCAGGATTTTTGGAGAAGTTTGTGGAAGAAAGTGGATTCAGTCTGTAACGCGATAGGATTCCACAAGGGTCATCGTGAAGATTACAGCGCGGGACTATTTCGCCCCACTGCACGGAAGAGACCCGAAGAAATTTTAGTATCAATTTCGAGGAGTCGGAGTAAATTCTTTTTGCTCGTAACTGTTCGCTTCTCATCGTTGAGCAGAACTTGCACGATGCCATTTCCGGCCATGCGAATGAATGCAAGCCATCTGCCAGCTGTCTCCGAGCGATCGATAGGTCGCCTGAGTGGTCGTTCGAAATCAAATGGTCCACTCTTCCGCACACGGGACACTCGCCCTGTCGCTCCAAACTCGTCCCTTTATCTATTCCACCTGCACGAGCGCCTTATTGGACTCCAGCTTATTTTGTACTTCTTCCTTTTTCTTCCTCTTTTTTATTCTCCCCTGTGCGGAGCAACTTTCCACGTCACACGCCTTTTGCCCAGCCGAGAATCGTAGGGAGATCCGAGATCAGAATTCACAACTGTATCTTCGATGCAACCCTCTTGTCGAAATCGAAGGAAAAACGTAATTTTTTTTTTTTACGCCAGTTCGCACTGTACATCGTCAATCTTTCATGCCCCGTCTCAGCGGCCAGTCATTCGAGGCTCCATTGTAACGAGGCGTGAACATTCCGTTGAATCGTGATATGAAATAAGAATTTATGTAGATCCTGAAGGGGAGCATTCGAATAGCAGAGGGTAGCCGCGTCAACGTGAGATTGATCGAGTTCATATTCATGTCACAAAAAACGTGTCTTACCGATCATGAAAAAAAAGGGAAAAGAATCTATTTTCGTACAATATCCGGGGAAATCGTAATACCAATTTAAAAAGTGAAATACAGTAGAATCGCGTTCATCCGAGCCTCCGTTAACCGAAAGCTCCATTACCCGAATCGCCACTTGCTTTATCTCAATTTCTCTTATCTCAAATGTGGCGCAAAATTTCGATTCCATTTTATCATCGAGCGGTACTTTCAAGCACGGTCGAGCATTTATGTTCTAGCATTTCAGATCAGATTTTCCCACGGTATTCATTCGTTCCTGGCAACTCACAGAAGTATTCATATCACTGTACATACAATAAGTAGAATTTGCAATTAATTAATACTTTTTTTTGTAAGATTTGAAAAAAAGATCGAATTTAATTTGACTCACTGGGATTTGAAATTTTCATGCACAAATCAGCCTATCAAATGTCATGTACAATTGTGATGAAACATTCATGTAGTTAGCTCTCTTTTTTTTTTGCACAAGTACGTTATCTTTCGTTTTCGAATTTTCATTGTTATGAGAATTATTAATCCGAAATAGACTCGCTCCCTAGACTCGGATAATAGGGGTTCTACTGTATAGCGAGGGGAAAAAAAACGCAATGAATAAAAAGTTAAGGGTGTCTGACTGGCTCATAGCAACGTAGTGCGCTGTAAAAGGTCGACGACAAATTCTTCCATTCGTCTGGTCGGGATTCACGTCCACTCTCTTCTGTTTGTGTTTCACCAACGAATACTGGATTTAAATAAATTATCGTCCGCCTTTCCGATCTTTGGTACAGAGGAATAAAACGACTATACAATGAATGCTTGAGAACACAAAGTCCAGGCCGCGTCTTCGTGCCTCGGCGAGTCTCTCAGGGTTCCTCGAGAATGGCTATGAATGTACAATGAATTTGTTGAACTTTCACCGTGCGACCTTTCGAAGCCACTGCTTAGATACCTAGAGTCAGTATACATAAATATATATATATTTATATACATATATAAATCACTTGAAATGTGCATATATATTCGGCTATTATGTATATATATTTGGATCTAACTATATGGAGCATTATCTGCCATTTCGATCTGGTTCCAACGCCTCACATTTCCGATTGGGTGATTTTTTGTCGCTGAAATAATTCCCTCAGATTTTTCATTGGATTCTTAAAAAATGTTTACAATCCATATTTTTTGACAAAAAAAAAGTAGCAAAGATAGGAGGTGAGGCTGATCCATCACTACTCAAATCGTTTACTTTTTTAAAAATATGATACAAGTTTTCGCAGAATTTTGTTTGGATTCTTAAATTATTGCGATCAATTTGTCATTTGATAAATTCAAAGTCCCCGTTGAAAAAGAATCCGGTTTCTGAAGATTTGAACAATAATGATGCTGGCACCAATAATTTTTTGACATTACCGCACCAATGAACATTCCTCGGGAACAATTTTTCACAGTAGAAATTACGTATCTTTTGCCGTGTAATTGTTTGTCAGTGAATGGTTGAAAGCAGCTCGAAATGGTAGAAAATGTCTCATATAAAAAAATAAAACAAAACCCAACGTATATCAACGAGGTAACGTGAAGCGAGAGCGCCGTTGACGTTTTGAAAATTAGATTCTGTTAACGGCGGTAATCGAAGTATATAAAGTCAAGATTAAAAGCGACGTGGCTAAAGCAAAGGACGTCTCAGCGGGAGATGATGGATGGATCAATCATCCGCCTTTTCATATTTCCTTGGAACAGGAACCCGACGGCGTGTGCCTCTTAGTTTACCTCCTCTACCTTTATCTCTGTATAGTCGCTCTCGCCTTGTACAAAGTACTCTCGTTCGTACTCCTAGGACGTCAGTCACAGGTCCTCATTGCTTGCATAACCGTGGCGAAGTTTCGCACACGCGGATCGGTCTCGAAAAAAATTATCGTGTAGAACTTCGTGTCTCGCGAGAAAGTTATCGAGTGCCATACGATATCTTCCTCGCCCGAGTCTATTACAAGGGGATGAAGGAATAATGAATTCTCCCAGTCTCGGCCGGGACTGCTTCCACTTGATCGAGAAGAATAGAGACACGCCTCGCCGCCTCTTCGGACGGATCCTCTTCTTGCTCGGTCCCGTGTCCAGAATCGCGTTACGTCTCTCGCTAACGGGATAGTTTTGTCACGCGGCTTGGCATAAAACATCTCCGTCGTCCGGGCAAAATAAACGAGGAGAATAATTGGGCTTTCTCGGTGAGACGCATAAGCGTCGTTTCTGATCTAATTGAATCTTCAATCTTTCCAGTTTCCGATGAGAAATTCTCGTAATTCCTCCACTATTGAGCTTGCGGTACTTGACAAGAATCCACTATTCGCCTCGATGAGTCGAAAAGGGAAATTAAACGTGATGGGATATTAGCGGTTGTAACCGTAATACAATTTCTTGCTTATTCTACATATATATATATATTTATATTTATATTTATATATTTATATTTATATATTTATATTTATATATTTATATTTATATATTTATATTTATATATTTATATTTATATATTTATATTTATATATTTATATTTATATATTTATATTTATATATTTATATTTATATATTTATATTTATATATTTATATTTATATATTTATATTTATATATTTATATTTATATATTTATATTTATATATTTATATTTATATATGTATAGATACATATGGGTGGGTTGGTTGCAATCACAGTTTACCCGCAGGAGTAAATGACGTCGACTGTCTAACTCTATAAATCAAGTCCGTGTCCTGTTTATGTGACACAGACCTGTCCAGAGACTCGAATTGATAGGCGTGCAGGACAAAGCCGGGTGAATATGGACTAGGGAAAAAATTTTAATCGGCGAGGGTATTTTTTTTTTTTTTTTTTTGCAACTTCACTTAGTGTAATGCTACAACCCATTATCATATCTGTATTTAATTTCGGAGCTGATACATTCATTGTTTTTGCTCGTATATTTTTTCGCAGTACCTTTGACGTAGAAAATTTGGAAGCTCTTGACAGAGCGGTAACGCTGGCAAGAGTCGACTAACGACGTCCGGAAGCTCCCTACGTGATAAGTTGGCACAATTTATTTTCATATACAGAATGCCTTTACGACAGGGAACACTTGCAAGAAAGTATCCCAGGCGGATCGTGGTAATTCCCTTCTAGCGGTCATTAGCTCAAATTCCTTTTTCCTATTTTTTTCTTCTTCCAATTATTAATTTTCTACAACCGCAATTAATCATGACGTTCGTATTTAACTTCGCAGCTGAAACATTTATATTTTCTCGTATATCCAACCGCTCGATTCCGTCCCCCTTCGAGCCATATTCACCCCTCTCCGTCCATGAATATTCCCTCGTGAAATTATCCCGAGATTAACGTTCGAAAACCGTGAATATATCAGCAATGGATTTTCGATAACTTGTCGGTGATTTGGCGCGGTCCACCGTGTTTTATGTCGCTTTCGTCGATGTTTAAAGCCTCAAGAGGGAATGTTCAGGAGGGTCTAAAATTTCCGGCATTTCGACATTTAACGCATCCAATTATTTCACGGATAATTAAACTGGATTAAGTTTATGGTGCCTGCGGGGCCGACGGGCGGATGGCCGTAGCGATAGTACACAGATTCATGGGACGGATTGAATTGTGTATGACCGGAGCGTATAAGCGGAGCCCAGCCAGTACATTAGCTCGCAACGGCATCCGGCAACGGTCGCGCTGGGATTTCCGTAGCCAGGAGACCCGCTCGGTTGCAGCTCGTCGCTGAAGCCACCGGCTGATACACACGGACCGGCTGCTCTCGCGAATTATTGCCGTCACCTCCGCAAAACCGTTTCCCAACCGAACCCCGAAAACTCGCAACGGTACACGTACAATTTATTTTCTTCCTCGTTTGCCTCAACCGCGAAACGTTGTAGAACGCTTTTCTCTGTCGACGAATTTATCAGCGTCGCGGTCCAGAGTGGAAGCTCGCTTATCTTGAAATCGACCAGGCGAACTTTCGTGTTAAACACTGCAGCCCGAAATCTTGATGTTAAAACAGTTGAGGCAGTCCTTGCGAATGGTGTTTACTTCGTGCGAGTCTCAGACAAATGAGATTGGGTTGCGAACACTTTTGGGTAGAATAAAAATCTGAAAAAAAAATGAGCATACGAAAGGGTCGGAAATTATTAATTTAGCATTAAGAAAATGACAGAATATTATTAACAGATTAGTGAAAGATTGGATTGTTCAAGAAATCTTCGGGAAACCGGAATTGTTTTTTTTTTTTTTTTTTTAAAGAAAATGTTTTGTTAGTTTTTCCGAATACGTATTAATTTTTTAAGATTGATGAATTCACGTAAAATTTTGCGACTGTCCACACATTTTTCCCATATAGAAAAAATCAGTGCATTGAAAAATTTGATAAAAATCATGTATATTCAGAAATGTAAACGAATTACTTTTCATAAAAAACTTATTTTTCATTAGTTTTTTAATATCATTTTGGAATGATTATTATTATGCAAAATCAATGTTTTCAGTTTTTTTAAATATTTTAATCCCATCGAGAAGTGTTCGCAATTCATATTCCCATTTTTTCCAAACTCACATGGTGTCCACAAAAAGAACAGCTTCGATTTTGGAGTCAATACTTTATGTTTACGTGACTTTAATCTTAGTTAACTAAATTGTCCCTCTTAATTATATTTAAGGAAACAATTGAGTTAACTGATAAACTTAAGGTTCATATGAAGAAGTGTGATATTTTTAAAAATATTTGATAGCGCCAGTTCGTATCGAGTGTGTTATCCATTTTTTCGCATTACCTCGGATCAACGGGTTTCTCCTGTATCGACGAATTTATGCCCGGGTGGCTCGTCGGACAAGTCTAGCGATGAAGAACACGCGACCGGGGAGCAATTGCATTTATTCCGCTCGTCACACCGAGGCACAGAGCATCGTCGCCGAAGCTCTCGGTACAGAGAAGCTGCGTTCTTCATCGAATTATCGGATAACGAATCGATCTCGAAAGCTCGCTCGCGCTTTTCTCCAAACGAATTATCATAGGATGCGAGGAGAACGCGATAGTCAACGTGCCGGAAGCATATCGGCTCGTCGAACGCCAGTCGGGTTGAGCTTATTTTCTCAATACCGATAGTTGAATTAAAAAATTTCGTTTGTCTAATCGCTTAAAAAATATTCTACTTGAAAACAATGACGGAGGTTTTAAATGATTTTTAATGGCTTTCGAAAAAAAAAATTCAAGATGAACATGTTTTCATCAAAATCTTGGAATTTTTTTATCTTACCGGAAAAAAACCATCTTTATGAGGAAACAAAAAAGGTGGAGAGAATGGCGGGAAGTTTTTATTTCGGTTAAATGCATTTAAAATAATATTAAGATAACAATTATTCAGAGGTGGTTGTTTTGGTATATTTTATAAATTTACAAACTTTAATGAGTTTCTACGGAAATATTGTGCGAGCTACCTGGTTATCTGGTGCGATTATGGAACATTGAGAATTAATTTCAATCTTGTTAGTTTTGCGCGAAATATTACAAAAAAGTTGTTTTATAATTTCACTTACTAAGTGTTTTTTTTTTTTTTCAGGACATGTCCGAGTACAGATGTGACAATGGGAAACCGCCTATGTACGTTCCCCATAAATCCGTTACGGGCGTAATCGGAGCTTCATTCAGCGTCGTTTCCATCATGGTAGCCAATATTCTTCGCTTATTCAAAGTAAGTATTCTACGTTACTAACTAAAAAAAAAAAAAAAAATCTCAGGACATTGACGATGCATAAAAATAACGGTTAAAAGTTATTGACAAAGTTTCTCACCCAATTATTAATTATTTATTAATCGAAATATATTTTTGGAAACAACATTAAACAAAATGTATAACCATCTTACTATAAAAAAATGTCAGTATTGAATTAAAAAATTACAATTTTGAATCAGTCTCTCAAAAAAAAAAAAAAAAAAAATGTATATAATCATTATGCAAAATCAATGTTCTCGACAAGCCTGGATCGTAACGTCGGTTTCAATCCAACCCGACCGAATGAAACCCTCGATGGAAGTAAAACCCGAAGGAACATCGGAGTGACCAAAAGTTCTTCAAGTCGCATAAAGTTCGCTGGACACAGTTTCTGGCCGACATTCACAGTAATCTTTTTTCCACCGTAAATCCGACTGAGTTCACAAAAAAAAAAAATTCATCGACTTCGAATCAGAGGGTGCTCCACCTCAAAGTCCTTGGTTCACGACCTTTCGATTTCGAGCCATCGATGCATCCTGGTTCACATAGACCGAGTGCGGAGAGGTACATGTTTCCGGGGATTATGTGGATCTTCATGGGTAGGTCGTGGACCGAACTGGAGCCCGACTATATAATATACCATACGGTGGGGCGCGCATAGTACATCGCTTTCGGCGGTGGATAATATTGATACGGTTGGTCAAACTCCAGAAGGGCGTACGAGCGTTGCCTCTGCACACACTTCGTACGCCCTTTACACTTTGGTCCATCGATACCTACAGGAATTCTCTATACCTACCTGAGTAAAGATACACAGTATTGGTACACAGATAGAGGGCCAAAGTGTCCCGTCCACGTGTAAACCTAACATCGGATATCGATTGGAGAACGATTGACTGGGCAAGAAAATTTATTTCCAGATCCTCGTCAGGAGCTCGTCCAACCGTAACCAACGTCAAGATCGGAGTCACCGCTGTTCGCATCAATGAAAGCTTCGAAGTTTATGCGGTGCAAAACAAGGCTGTTGGTTGATGAAATTCAGTCTCATCCGGATGTCTTCAGGGGGGTTCGAAAATGAGCCGGAAATATCTGCAGGAGGTCGAATTTTACCTTTGGCACGTGTGCGTCAATTCAGAGCTTCAGGAGGGAAAACCAAACAATAGTTCACTTTTGCAATTATATCATAGAAATGAACTTTACCGAGTGGAGTTCATTCTATGGAGATCAAAGCTGTTGTAAGTTGATGAAATTTAGTCTTATGCAGATATTTTCAGGGTGACTGAGAGCCTTGGTTTCATCACAATCCCATTGACAATTTGAGGATATCCTTCCTATGAAACTTATATCATCCACAGGGAAAAGTTTCACCTGATGGAATTTCTGAAGATTTTTCAATAGTCTAGATTCACGCAACGTGATTTCGAAGTTACGTTTCTTAACACCAACTATCAGATTTAACGTCAAGGAAGTTATAATGTAGAGGTTTTCTCGACTAAGTTCTCGTTAATTGACTACAACCGCACTTGGTTTGTATCGAACTTCTCCCTCGTACAGTGACCCACCTTTAGTGGCGCCCTCTTCGCCTTTCTGCTAAGGATATCCTGAACGGTCCGAGTCTAGGATCCCTTACGTCGTGTCCATTATGTCCGAACCGATCCGGCGTGACGTGCATTATACAGTGGTTTGGCCACCGGTTAATTAACTATCGGCGGTCCGCCGTTGGGGAGGATTTCAGAGCGGAGAAAACCATTCAGGCACGTGTTTGGGTAGGGGAGCTCAGCAGATTCCCATCGGTAATCTCGCATGCTCCGCATTCCTATATCCGTTTGAACCACCCAAATTTCGTAAAAGCATCACGTAACTCGTAAAGCTCTGCGCGACTACATGGCGAAATAAGTTTTCCCCGATACGATTTGTCCCTCACTTCGCTCTCCTCCCGACGAAAAATTCTCAACGATTCCTCCCGGCAGAAAAAACTAGGAGAGAAAAAAAAATAACGTTCAGGGTAAAAGTGCTGAATATGGATTAGTTCATATATAATTAATTCACGTTGTAATCGGACTGGTCCATATTCCTCACTCCAACGCTACGTGAGATCAGGGCTAAGCAGAGTTCAAAGTACACGAGTATTTATTTTCCACTAAATAATTAAAGGACCGAAGTTCTCTTCCCGTGGTTTTTTCTAGCTCTGTGGGAGATCAAGTTGTGTGTTATTGACTCATCGATGTATCTTCATCAGGCGTTGTATTGTGTCGAGGATTTTGAGTCGATATCGTGACAAGGGCGGAGGATCGACATTGAAACTTTCTTTCTATAGATTGTACGGTAAAGTAGGTGAATATATTTCCACAGAGGATCGTATATATACGTCCACCTTAGCCGCAGACTGGGGAATATTTCGCGTTCCTGTGGAAAGCGCCCGTGCGAAAATACATATGTATACGTATTAGTAAAGTCATCAGGGTTCAAGCTAGCTTGCCCCTACATGGTTAAACTTGGAAGTCGTTCGTGTTATTTTGGCTAATATCTTGGTGATATCGCGAAGTTGTTTACTTCGCCACAAGATCCATCTCCAAAAATATCACATTTTTCCACCCAATAAAAAAAATATCCCCTTTCTGATAGGTTTTATCAACGATATGTCCGCAATTTTTACTTCGTTAATTTTTCCGATCGGAGCGTCTGGTTTTGGTCTTATGAAGAAAAGGTTTTAAAAGGCCAGCTTTGGATTTATAATTATCAATAGTGAATCCTTATTATAATTGTTGAATTATTTGTACGAAACGTCGGGTTGTGACTTTGCTAAATTATTATTTACTGTTGCATGCTCTTCGTTTTTCGGTGATCGCCTTTGAGGAATTCTTCCGAGGGTTCTTTTCGAGAAACTGCTGAGTCGGCGATTTTGATGCGGTATCGCGATGAGGGAGGAGAACCGACGATGAAACTTTTTATATCAAGGGACACGACCGTCTCTCGACCCCCCCAAGTACTTAAGGAGAATAAGATTTTCAACCGAAACGCCGTCGAGCGTCCTTACGCCAATATACCGGAAGTGGAACCTTCATTCCTAATTTCACGGAAACGAAGCTTCCCGTCGGAATTCCTAAGGCACTTTCAAAGTACAATTCGGTCACAGGCTTTCTTACGCGCCCAGTTATGATCATCAGTGTTCGGCAGATGCTGGGGTTGTGCGGCAAAGTGGATCAATTTATTTCTACAAGGGAGCCTATATTAGATTTGGCCGCTGACTCGGAAATATTGCTTGGTACTTAATCAAACGATGCGATCCTTTTATGTGTGTGTGTGTATGCACATATACAATATGTTGCGTTCACTGCCATTTCAAATTAGGTCTAAAGCTCAACATCTAGGTTCTGAACCGCGACTTTATTTTTTGCATTCGTCTTCCGTCTATAAATGTAGTTTATTTAATTTCAAAAATCTTTTAGCATATACACACTAACATATATATTTGAGCCGAAGTTGGCCGACTTTATTTTCTATCTCTCTATATATATATATATATATATATATATTAGTAGGTAAAGTCATCGAGACTCGAGTGGGCTAGTTGCTGCAAGCTTGAGACCTTCGAGGGGTTGTTCTCGCTAGCTTTGCGAAATTCTTGACTTCCTCACGACCCATCTCGAAAAAGGCTGTTAAGCTTCTCCGTACTCTTCGATCCTTGTCAATCACATTTGCGGAATTTCCTGAGGATCCGAAGAATAGTGCCATTGAGTGGATAGGACAATTGCGAAAAAGATAAAACCTAAAAGGTTCCATGTAATGTGAACATTCAAGAAACGTGGTTACAAGAATTCGATCTCGGCGACAGTTACTCGGTCACTGTTTCCAAGCCCGCACCATCATTCAATGCACTGTTACAGATTAACAGTTTTTGAGTGGGATTTTTTTCACAAAATTTTAATCCTCTTCCATTCTCTTTGGCAATCTCGGTGGAGTAGTTTGAATGGAGCGTAACTGATGCGACGTAAAATTGCGTAGAAGTGTTTTCGGAAATGATTGTTTATTCGTCATTTTTCCTCGATACGGATTAAAAACAATCGTTGCAATAATAAGATCGATTCCAGCTTTTCAGACTACCAAGATTCTATAACTTCATAGAATGAGACTCGCTAGTTTCGGTTCAGAAGTACGGCTCCAAACGCTGGAGACTTCTTTGAAGTGTAGTCGAATTAAAAAAAAATTGCAATCTTCTTTATCTTAATGATTTCCATCAAAGCAAGGGTGAATCACATTTTCAATGAATTCACCACTTCTTCCCTTCGCAATATCTTCTTAAAAATAATAGAAAATTTCAATACTTTCTAAACGTTATTATTTGTTTTTTTTTTTCTTTTAATCAAAAAATAGTATTCGCTAATATAAAAAAATTTTCTGATCCAGCCTAGGTCACAGAATCAGACATGACCTCTCCAAGTGTCTCCTGAATCGCCGCTTGCTTCTTCAGAATCCGGACCGATGTTGGCCTCTGACCAATACACGTCCACTCCTCGGCGAATCGATAACTTCTGTATCGCGGGAGTTGATATCCTGGTCGGTAGCCGGGAGTCCGAGATCGTCCCTGAACCACCGGAAGCGCATCGGCGGTCGAGGGTCGGAATTCAGAGAGAACACATCGAAAATGCCAGAGTCGCCATATTTCATTTGGAAATCGTTTGTTTCCTGCTGACGTTACTCCCGCGGAGTCCGCAACGCCGAGACCTTCCGAGACAATCGTTCCTCCTTTGACATTGTCTATAAACTCGTCGGCGTTGCTGAATGGAAACTGGGAAGCTTCTCGTCGCTCCTCTTGACTCGTCATTTCGCCGTTTTATAACGCACAACTGCATCTTCGCCGGATAACGGTGTAGAGGTAGAGTAGGGAAAAATTGTACATTAGGGCTAAATGACACTGTGGAGCAAAAATGGGACAACAGAGCGAAACCGAATTTTCCCATAATTTTTGATTAGCCTATTTTGTCCCAAAGATCATTCGGATTTTGAAAATCGTTTTAATCCACGGACGACCGTTGGTGCCATTTAAGAGCCATCGGAAAATTGCGTTTCGTTCCATAATCCTGTTATGCCCTACTGTGTCATTTTGTCCCGCTCTCCCTCTATGCGAGGTGCTTCGTGGGAGAAGAATCTTTCGGAATATCGGGTAAGCCTCGGTCCCGGAAAATTAACTTTTCCTTTTACGAGTCTCCCGCGTCGCTTAGCGGGAGCTCCTAAAATTTTCGGGATAGCGAGCAAAACATCGTCTGTCTCGCGGTGATAAAATCTAGGGGCGAGGCACGCAGACCGAAATTGAATTGCGGTGACGCAAAAAAATCGTTAAAACGATACGCGATAGGAAAACTTTTTTTTTCTTTTTTTTTCGAAAACAGATTTGTATTCCGCAAAATTTATTCCGAGAATCGCGCGCGCACTCTCGGATGTGATGGATATTCATACTTTTTTTTTTCGTACGAATATCTACGCCTCTGCCGACTGCGATTGTATTATGCATTATTCACGGTGGCGCTGAAACGTTCCCTCAAATAAGGTCGCAGGAAGAATCCATAAATTCTGTTTGTTTCTAGCAAACGTTTAAAAAAAAAACATTAAAAATAATTGCAAACAGAAAACTTGGGTCGGTTCGTCATTTCACGTTTCTATATAATATTTCACTGCGAGCTCTACTAAAAAAATAGAAAATAAAAAACTCCTTCCATTTAAAAGTTACGTCTGCTCTACAAGTAGTAAAGGCACACACGTGTCAGACGCAGAGTCTGTCGCCTGGCGTCGAGTGCTTTTTCCGTATGAGGGCATTCTAAAAAAACGTTTTTAAAACAAACATTTGTAGAAAATGAATAACTGCTGAATCCATTCTCGCTATCACGTTTCAGCATCAAATTTTATCGCGAGCTTTACCAAAAAAATAAATACAAATGTACAAACCTTCCGGTTCACAAGAACGTCTGGGCGAGGAGTAGTAAAGGCATGCGCATGTCAGACCGCGACGTCGGGCGCTCGGTTTGTGTGGTTTCCGAATCTGGTCGTCTCTCGTCAATATTCCTCGAAACATCGAAACTTCTGCGCCTCTATCAACTCCGTTTCATTGCATATTATTCACGCTGGTCATGATGCGATTTCTCAAATTCGAACTCGTGGTCACAAAACATGAAACGCAATATTTATTTTTTAGACGTTTGAGAAAAGAAAAAACTGAAAAGATAGAAATACTGGAAACAGAAATAGAAAGCTAGATCGGTTCGCGTTCTCACATTTCGCTATGATATTTCAGCATCGCGAACGCGACTAAAGAATACAGAAAAAAACTCCAGATTCACTTCTCATATATCAGCGGCTAAACGTACCGGCGCGACGATAATTCTACACCGAGAGTCGATGCAAACGAAGCCCGTGTTTAAAACAAGACTGCGAGAAGCCAAGATACGCACAGGAGGCCATAAAAAAATCCGTTCGTTAATGACTACTTCCCGTACGCGATAAGTAGTTAAAGTATGCGTGTGTCAGACGTGCGAGTCAGGCGCCAGGCAAGGGTCGTTTCTTCATCTCTTGCTCGATAAATTTCCTCGCGATATCGAAACGCTCCAGCAGATCTTCCGAGCGAAATGAAAATCGTAAAAAAAAACCGTTGTTGCTGCAGTCTCTCAGAGCACACTTACCGAGGAGTAATTCTCCTCACACGCAGACACGTGTACCGGAAGTACCGCACCTTACTTTAAATCCCTCGATTTGTTTTATGCAACCAAGCCTATAAAATCCTCATCCCTCGCGCGAGTGTTCTAACGGTGTTCGAATGAAAAAAAAGTCTATGTACAGTAGAATCTCGCTTGCCCACCTTCGGTTAAAAAAGGCTGCGCGATATAGATGCAGGCTCATAGAAAATAAATCACTTACTCCCAATTTAAAAAAAAATTCTTTGCGACACTAGTCTGGGAAAACTGTCTTTTGGCGAAACTTACTCGGATTATATCATTTTTATTAATTTCTCATAAAATTATTCTAAATCCCATAAAATCTGATATTCCCAAAGATTTTATAAAGATTTAAAAGATTCAGTGGGTAAAGAAAATGGAATTTGGATTCGAATTCATTTTCCTTGACCTATTGGGACAACCTTGTCGCCCAGAGTGATAAAAAAAAAACTCGATGCCATTTGGTCAACCGGTTAATTTTGTTTTTTTTTTCCTGTTATAGTAGACTTCACTTATCACCGACGTACAGTTTCCCAACCATTGCCACGGACAACCGGGGTACCACTGTAGTTGCAGAACGATGGAATGAATCACGGAAAAAAGAGCGTGGAAGCGGTGAAAAAAAGAACAATTGTAAAACACGATGGACCTCTTCAGTGAGTTTTCTCTTTTCCGACTTCGTCGGGTAAACAAGTTTAGCAGTGGGGAAACGGTTTTCCAGAGTATGGGAGGTGGGTGAAACACAGTTCGTTTGCTGCAGGGATCGCTGGCTCGGTGCTCTTTGCTGCAAAGCAACGGTACCGTCGATGCACTGATAGTACCGAGAAGCAATATAACCAGTGGCAGGGAGGAGTCGAGGAACGATGCGCTTTTTGGCTGGACGACTCGCTCCGTTCCAAATTCAACCGGTCTGTCCGCCCGTTACCGCAACCCCTCGTTTCCATTCCCTATTGAAACCTCTGTATGCACTTTACTCACTGGCGGAACCGCGCGCTTCCTCGACGTATCGATTTCGATGAAGAAACTTGCAGGAAACCCTGTTCGTCATCGCCTTCACCAGCCTGTAAGAGCGTAGGGATCATATTCACTGACGTTAAAAAATCCAAAGTCATTTCCACATGCAAACTATGAACTTAAACTCTTGGATATATACATATTTTTTTAAATCTCGTATGAAGAGTAGAAAAAACTTCTTAAATAATTGAATTTTTTTTATTTACTTTAAAAAAAAATAAAAATAATGGGGAACATTGTGCAGTTCAGAGTGTTTATATAGTTTATTCTTGTGTAAAATTGAAGATCGGTATCTTCATGTTCTCTCGAATTATACCGATTACAATTATAAAAAAAACTTAGAAATCTACAAAATTTGACTACTCGTCCAGTGATCAGATTTTGTAAAGATTTTATGAACAGTTAGTAGATAAAGGAAATTTCATTCGGTGGCAATCTCAACAGATTTTGACCGAATTAGATTTTTTTATCTGCCGGTAGGGGAAAACGGTAAAAAGTGGAATAGAGAGGGAAAACAGGATGATTAGACAAAGTGCATTTTTCCAATAATTTTTGGAGGGTGACTGTAAGTGGGGCAAAACGGTGCTGAAAATCCGGATGTACCGTTGGGACAAAAATCGGGTATCGAAAAACTATTTAAAAATTAAATTTTGCTCCATTTTACCCCGCTCGTACGACCATGCGCTTGAGCTATCGATGTCGATGAACCAACTTGTAGGGAGCACGTTTTGTCACAGTCCGGTTCACTTGCTCGAAAGATCGCACGAATTATGTTCGCTTGAAACGAAAGAATATTAAATGGGTTTGGGCGTTCCTGGAGGCGATCGTGGGGACTGGCCGAAGCTCGGTTAAAGCACCGTTCGAAAACTCAGGGAAACTGCGAGTTAAACGTTGAACCGCTGGATGAATTTAACTGCGGTAACTTTCGCGAGTTCTCCGTGGAAATGATTTTATATTAAATGAAGTAATAACACCAAGCATAACGATCGTAGAAACCCGATTATCCAGTTGCTCGAGAAAACTCGGTTAGTTACCTCGTTAAGGCGAACATGTAAAGGGAAAGGGACAAAATGGTATAGCAGAAAATTTGCCGAAATATGTATTCAAGATCGTGACTATGTGCGCAAGTCGCATGTGGGACAAAATGAGGGGAACCTCACAACTTCGAGCAGATTGAAAATTGTCTTTATTTCTTAGCTGCCCCATTCTGGCCCAATCTTTCTCTTTTTCCACAGTCTGCAGCATCTTAATGCATTTTCGAACGTTTTTCCATCGTACTCCATCTTGCCCCATTTCTGCAGTTTAAAACACCTCAACCACATTCAGAAAATGTCTTCGTGTCCCATATTTTAGTCTTTTCAATTTTTAAAAAATCGTAATCCATTTTACTCTATTTTTGCAGTTTCTACTCTCCTTTTTGTCGTGGGCGACTTTCGCTGTTCGCAATGTGCAGCAGTTCCATCTTGGCCCAACCATACCACAGTCGAGTTCCATTACCAAAATGCAAGATAATCGTGGAAACAGCAACATCGCGTAGTTATCGTGGCTACTGAAGGGGCTGTCGAGTTTCTTCCGGTTGGGTTTGCGGTCATGGCAAAGCCATCATGGGCATCGGCTGGCATCCTCCTCGGTCTACCACCACCGAGAGCGTAGGGATGATTCCGCTGTCAGATACAGGCTTTGATTTCCGGGTCTTCCCATTATCCGGTCCACTGTTTCTGCAAGCTCGTATCTGCTATGCAATCGTCCCAATTTCTGCCGCCGTTCCCATGCTTATCATCTCGTGTTTGTCCTCGACCAATTAATCACATACTTAAGGGATCGCAAGTGGTGAATATGCAGGATTTCCAACGGCTTTTTCATGTTCAAAATGAATCGTGTAGCGAGCCATTCGCATTGTCGAAACATGCGCGGACAGTTGTGTAATCCCGGTATTTTTCGCGCCCGGCAATTTGTCTGGAAAAGCTCCTGCTGGTCAATGTCGGAGGGTTCTTTTTAATCCCATTTTTTCCAGCGAACCGAGAAGTGTTTTTTTTTTTTGCTTGCTGCAGTCTGCAGCATGCCCACTTTTTCTCTAGCCATCCCTTCTATTCATCAACAAATCCTATTTACCAGGATGCAAGTTTACGGTATGCAACCGTCCCAATTCCAGCTGTTCCCTTCTTCCTTAATTATCATCTCATGCTTGTGAACCTGGATTAATTTAATTCAATATGTGCCGCATTAAAAGTTCTGAATACAGTGCACAACCACGTCAGTTGTATATTTGTAGACCAAAACAATGGGGCATGGCCGGATAAGTTGGATTCCACAATGCCTGCCTTAGAGTTGGACTTTAAGACATTGAGTCGAATTTAATATCACTTTTGAGGTCGAAATTAATATCGAAATTAGATCTGTTTCCTACTCATATTACCTCTTTCGCGCTCCATAATGTTTCACACACTCTTAAAACCAATCTCAAGTCTAAATCAAGTTCAAACTCAAATTCAAACTCAAATTTTTCTGACACTGTCCTGTCATAAAAGTCAATTTACCAATTTCCATTTTTCAATCTAATTCTCTGATATGACTGTTGAAGCGTAATTATTCTCTTCAATGCCGTGAAAGGTCATAAAATTTTCTTTTGTATTTTCTAATTGCTTCAAATCAGTTTGAACTGAAGATCGACCTTAATTTTTAACCAACCAATCGTATAGCGAACCCTTCTCACTGCGCGAGCAGTCAGGTAATCTTTATCTTTTTTTTTCCACCTCAATTTTGCATAGACCGCGAGACCCTTGCCATACAGATTTACCTGTACTGGAAAGCTCCTGACCGTCAATGGTAGAAGCATTCTGTTTAATGCAATTTTGCGAGCAAACCGTCAAGTGTTCTCATCGTCCTGATTATTACAGATTCCCCAGCTGAGTTACGCGTCGACGAGCACCGAGCTCTCCGAGAAGAGTCGCTTCGAGTATTTCAGCAGAGTCGTGCCTCCGGATAATTTCCAAGCGCAAGCGATGGTCGAGGTCATACGGCAGCTCGGCTGGAAGTACGTTTCCACGGTAGCCGTCGAGGGTGATTACGGCGAGAAGGTAACTTTAATGCATTTCTATATCTATCTGCATGGGTCGCTCAACCTGGGCGAGGCGAGTGCATATAACTCTGGCGCTAGAGTGCGCGACCGGATGAGTTGCAGCCGGTCAAGTTTCAGCCAGAAAAACATTTCAGTCTGAAAATCACGAGCACTTAAGTTTGATAAAATCAAAAATAAAAAAAAAACAAAAAACAAAAACAAAAATCACAAACAAACCTTGTGATGCAACGCTGTGAAATTTTTATACGCATATTTTTGTACGCCAAGGGAAAGTTAGAAGGGAGCTGCGACGTGAAAGCCGTTCGTGTGAAATCTAAGCTATATATTTTTCTAAATAACAGATTTTTTAAATTGCAGAGTGAAGTAAACCGCCATTTGTGAAAAGTAGATAGTTGGTATAATAAATAAGCTCTCAAACGATTTTACAATGATATTAGAAATTTTTTTAAAGGGAAGGGCGATTTCATTTTTGGCAAGTCTCTGTCAATGGGCTGTTTTGGGAAAAAAAAAAATTCTCCGAGTTAAAATTTCTTTCTCTGAGGGTCACATTTAAAAACGGTAGTTTGCACTAAGATTGCTCTTGAGGTTGAACTTACCATTGAATTAAATTGTGGTTCGACATTAAATTCGAACTGTCGTTCGATCTTAACTCTGAACTCGAATTAGATTTTAAGTTGAACCATAACATGCATCTTAAGCATGCAATGAAGTACGATGATAAATTCCGACTCAAGACAGACCTTAAGTTAGAACCAATGTTTTAAAATTTCTACCCAGGTGAAACTCCTCGAGCGAAGTTTGTGCCATGCAAAACAGTCGTTGTAACTTGATGAAATTTAATCTGATGCAGATATCTTCAGGGTCATGTGGGACATCCAACTGCGGCTCTGCGTAATTGCCTTCGTTCCCGAGGCTCCAACTTATCCAATAGCGTGCCAGTACCATGTATTACGACTGAACTTCGTCAACCAGACATCCCGATCGGCATTAAAATAGGGACCGTGTTCCTTCGGCTTGGCGATCCGCGACTATTCGCCTGTCTCTCATCGTAATAACTGGCCATTCGCGGATCGGACTTTCCTCGACGCCAAGAGTTTATGATCTACCGACAGCGATATTCATGGAACAGTAGTAAAGGCAACGAATCGATCAGACAGCGTACCGCCTGCGACAAGGTTCCCGTATACTGGCAAAGCACCGTGGCACGCGCGCTCAAAGGAATTACGCTTCCGGTTAACGAATCGAATTTCGACCACGTTGCCTTTCCACGAGGCTCAGACTTTCCGATAATCAGACGGCCGGGAGCGTCTCGGAAATCAGTTCGCGCGAGTTTGTCGAACGCTCGGAGCAAAATCGTTTCTACGATGACAATTTCGTATTACGTTAGGATCGAAGCTGTTAACGGAGGATCGTCAGCTAAAATCTGGGTCGTTCATTTTCGATGTTCAGCAGAAGAATAATTTGAAAAAAAAAAAAAAAAAAAAAAAAAAAAATTACGTATGGGCCACACGTAAAGGTGTGTTGTTCGATTTGTAAATTTTAGGACGTACGTAACGGGCTATCTGATTAGACAGTGAGAATTTAATATTGTATCGAGATCAAAGCTGTTAGAGACGATCGTCAGTTTGGTTCACTGAATATTTTTCCGAGTGCAGAGGTAATCTCTTGTTCCATTCGTAAAATCATTTAAGCCGTGTATGGGCGAGTATCTGTGAACGGAGAGGGTCAAGGGGATTTATGCGAGCCGCGCGAAATCCATTGAACCGCGAGAGGGGACTTTATGACTCTTCGTCAATTTCAGAATTTTGTTACGAGTCGGCGCGCGTAGTCTACCTGTCTCGATTTCGCATACATACGAGGATTCCGTCCGGTCCGGTTGGTCGATTTGCCATCGCTATCGGGTATCGATCGGCGCGCACCTGTCCTCTCTCAGTGAAAGAGCCCGATGATCCGAGTGAAACCATAATCGCGAACAGGATGGCCCTAACTGTATCGTAAACTCGAGCCTGAAACATGGAATTTATTGTAATCGTCTAATGGCTAAACAAGCTGCAGAGACGATTCGTGAAATTCAAATAGAAATATTAAAATAGATGTGAAAGAGCGCAGGGAAAAACGAATAAATTGTTTGGATGATATTAGAGGAAACGAGTCTCATCGCAAAGAGAGAGAATCCATTGAAACGAACACCTCTTAAAATGAAAATAATTTTTGCTTATCAATAATTTATCAATTATGGATAATAATTGATAAGTTGATAATTATTCATAAATTAATAATTGTTCATAAACGATTGATGACTACTGATGAATAATTAATGAGGGTAGCACGTGCGGGTGAACGTGCTACACGTGCGCACGATATTTAATGCATCGCAAGAAATATCGAACCTTTTATCATCCAGAACGTCGAGAAATTTGCAAAGCGTTCGGTAGGTTATCCGAACCGCGCTAAAGGCATTCTTCCTCCCTTTTATTATTATTTATTCTCTCCTCTTTCATGCTGTCGGTGCATTTACAAGAATCCCTGGCTCTAATGCAAACCGGAGCAGTATGTTATGCAAAATTCGCACATTATACACGCGTCCACATTATGCAAACGAACAAAAAAAATGGATAAATCGTAAACGGGGCAATTTTTTCTTCCAGGCAAAAAATTATTATGGCCATAATTGTCACTATAATTATATAAAAATGAATCTAACAGCATAATTTATTTTGCAGGGTATTGCGAGTTTCATCGCCTTATCGTCGGAGTACAACATATGCGTGGCAGTCAGCGAGAAGATATTGAGAAATTCGAAACCGGAGGATTTCGATCGGATAGTCGAGAGGCTCGGAGCAAAGCACAACGCCAGAGGTGTTATCCTTTTCGTTGATGAGGACAACGTGAGGTAGAATTTTACTGTAATTTTTAATGTCAAATCAGCTTTTCCTCTTTATATCCGCACGTATTATTCGTTTGCAGATGTCTGCATTGTTTCCACCCTGACGAGTATTTTCCGTTATTCCTACTTTTTTTTTTTTTTGCGCCAATCCTTGAGAAATAGGTGAAACACGGCGCTCCCTCATTATTTGTGTTTTGGCCTTTGAAATGGTTCGCTTTATTCGGTTCGTTGATTCGTTGAGATTCGCACTCGACAAACGAACCTTGAATAACGAACAAACAATTTTAATCCGTATCTGGCTCTTTGCACAAACCCCTTCCTCACCCAACGTCCCTTATGCAACGGTAAAACCGCATGCATTTTCAGTCACGCTCGAGTTCATGGTTACAAAAAGGCATCCACAGGTGCCGAGACTGCCAGCGCTGCTCATGCTACCGGCGACACACATTTTCAGATCGTCTGCACTCTGGCGAAACTCGAAATTAGCAAGTTTTACGGGCTTGGGATGACGAGTGCGCGATTCCGAGGTGGAGTAAAATACTATACCGAGCTTTGCCAATGAGCTCAAAGTAGCCAGAGTGCCAAGGCGAATGTGTGTCACGCAGAGACGGTTGTCCTTTTTTGTTCATTGGTGTACCGTTTAATTATAAACTAATAACGTGCTCCGAAACTAGGAGTCAGCTGCTGCAGCGAACTTTCTTCTTCAGCCGAGCCAGTTCTTCTCTTGCAAATTTTTTTTTGCTATATAAGACTGAGCGGCAGGAATTAATTTCCAGAATTTCCAGAATTGAAACACGAAGTTTCGCAAAGATAATGTTCAGGTTCTGTCGTAAATCTCACCCTAAAATGTTTCAGAAAGGATCCGATGGGATTTTTTTCAAACATTTCAACGGAATGTCAAAAATTCGTTGTACCGATCCGCACAAACACAGTAATATTCGTCAAAATACTCTGGTGAAAAATATCACAAAAAATATTTAAAAAATATTTTTTCGCAATATGATCTCTTCGTTTATTCGGCTACGGCAATGTGTAGCGGGGACGAAAGCTTTAGATAAACACTTTTGTTTACGCTGCGGTCCTACGTGTTCCAAATAGCATTTTGCCAACAACCCGCCAGCAAATAGGCCGCATACATCCGCACAGGATGTCGGCAGAATTTCGGATTGTGCTTCCACATATTCCTATGTTTTTTCCAGCATTCAATGCCGAATATACTTAATAGCATATTTGCTCGTTAGTGAAAATTTGAAAAATTCCAATATTAGCAAGAAAAAAATTGTCGATATTTTTAGACGAGTGTTCCTTGAATGTTACAACTCAAAGATTAATTCTCACTGCGCATAGCCGGTTGACGTGTATAAGTACATTCTCTCGGTCGATACCCTACAATATTTTGTCGATGAACATCCATTGACTAAAATGTATACTCATCGTTTTGCAATATGCAAGCAATTTGAAAAAAAAAAGGTCTATTTCGTCCGCAGTAGTTCTTTTTGCCCCACGCCACGGTACTCGCAGCAATAGTGCTTCCGATCGATAATGAAGCGGATGAATGTACACTGTCGGCGGCTTAACTTTCCTTTCTATACAGAAGCATTATTAACGTCAAATTGGACGTAAGTCACTTTAATCTTGGCTCGACAATCCTCTCAGGGAAGTTTGATAAAAACTACACTAAGCCGTTTCTTCATTATTCAAAAAATAGTAATTTTTTTCCGCATTTTATATCAAAGCAATCGCAGTATGTATAAACCCTTATAAACGTGGCAATGAATTTCACGGCCCTTCTGAAGCAAATACAATAAATTTGTTAAAAAAGGTGACGTCGCACAGAAGCTTCACGAATATTGATGAATTCGACGAATTGATGATAGCAACATGACTGCGGCTCTTCCGGGCTGGCTTGGGACGTAACTTTCGAGAGATTTACGAGGGAACGAGGGGAGGTTTTTGGATGCTTGCCAAAGAATACAAGCCAGGGTCCCTTTTATCGCGAAAGTGTTCCTCGTACGTTCACAAGCTCCGGGGTTGAATCTCTGAAGAAACATGCTCGAATAATCTTGATAACTAGGATTTAAGTCGGGACGATGAAAAATTCCTTAGTCTAAGCTACGCAGGCGGGGAGGATACCTTCGAGCTTCGCCTCGGTGCTTCATCTGTCCGGGAGCATCGCACCCCTTTTTTTTTCTCCTCCTAATGGGGTAAAAGCGACCACTGCAAAATTGTCGGTAAAATTTATTAAAAAACAAAATAAAAGACAAAATTAGGACTCTCTACATACAATACATATACATTGTAAGGTTTTCTCGAAAATCTTTTTAAAAAATTCAAGAATAATTCAATTAATATTATTTAATACAAAAAATAAAAGATTGAAGACTAAAATTGGGACTGTGAAAATACAATGCATTTATACAGTAAGTCTTCTCTCGGAAACGCGGAATAATAACTTGGAATCAAACTTCCAAAAAAGAAAGTAAATGAGCTATTGCAAAATTAAAGAAAAAATAATTATAAGTCTTAGATACACTGCAGTAAAACTAGAACTTCGAACATACACAATGTACAATACAGGATAAATTCTTTTGCGGAAGGGCGATAAATTCTTTCTCAGGACAGTATTTATTTCTTATCTTGACCGTTTTACCCCCGTCACGCCCTACTTGGCACCGGGAGGTCTCTAAGTTCGCGGGCTGGTTACACTTAAGCAAGCGGGTGTGCTAAGTCCATAGAAATTTCGGCTCGTTCTTCACATCGACCGAAGGCCATCGGCAGGCAGGATCGGTCGTGGCCAAACCCGGATCAATTTGCCAAGCCATTAACATAAATCCTCGTTCACATTCAGTCAACCTTTGCCTACCAATACTCACCCAAGCTTCTATTGCGACATATTAACGTCCGGGCTGTTTTTACAGCGCGGTAAAAAAAAAATTATAAAACCACCTGTTGAGAAGTCCGGTAATTCACACGAAGCCGAGAATTCGACGTCTGAAGGAAAATATTTGCTCGGAATAATGAATTTATGTGGTCGAACGATGCGATAAAAATTCTTTTTTGAGCCGTTACCGATTTACAACATAGAGAAGAAATTTTTCTTAATTTTTGTTTCCAATTTTTTTTTCTTAATTTTTGTTTCCAATCGTGAAAATTGTAATTTGTCCCATAATCTTATTTCGCACCTCTCTTTCCTATATGAATCAATAATTGCCAATTATACAATTTTATTTTTACCAGTTACAATAACATTTGGCAAATTTGACATTTGATTAATTTTCAAATAGTGGTAATTGTAAAGAAAATATTTAGATATACTTTTCCTTAATATAAATCAATAGTGAGGTAAAAAAAAAGTGTTTAAAAAAAATTAGAAACCTCGTGAGACTCCGGGTCATCCTGCTTGCGCTTAATTCGAGCCGAGTAATCGAGCTTGTACTGCACCAAATATCGCCACATTTTTTGTGAACCATGTCGAACGACGAGTCATTTCTTCGCTGGTCGATCCGTTGCTCGATGTGTCCGTTTGGATCCGAGCTCAATATTCCACCCGAAAATCCGAGCGAAAGAAAATGAAAAAAAAAAAGTTGAACGCTTCCTCAAGTGCAGCAACTTCGATTCCATCGGAAAATACGTGCGAGCTATCCATAAACTCCAGTGGAAAAAAAAAATTGCTTCTCCAATGGCCCGTCGTGTATGAGTAACGATGTCCCCGCCGTAATCCTTAAAGGCTCCGAATCTCCTTTAAATCACCGAAGAGATAGCGTATATTCGCTCCGATATACATAAGCGGCTCATCTTACCGAAGAAAATACATCGGTTCCACCGTGAATTTCTGGAAACGCGAGACGATGGGAGAGGGCCCTTCGATCGATCGGATTCAATTCCAGTTGCGAGGCTATAATGTCGAGATTATTCGATATCCCTCGGAGTCCGTTGGCCGTTGGGTTTGTGCAGCCTGCTATGATGATGGACTCTCCGCGGATCCAGAGTCCGTGAAGAGCTCCGCCGGCCTGGCGTAACTAGTGAATATGGTCAGTATTTATCAGACACGGTTGTGTGGCCGCTTCACGTCCATATTCCCACCGTCAATCGATGCATGTTCTTTTCAATAATTTTCTAAAAACAGTGAAAACATGTATACTTTCTACAACTCAATTTCCACGGACTTCGACAATATTTTATTTGTTCATTTTACTTGTTGCACTTGCCTACTTGTTCATCTTACTTCACACCATTTTGTTCGTTAGAGACAGTACAAACTAAAAATTATTAATGCGACCGGAAATGCAACGATGGGTTTCTATGTTAAAAAATCGATGAACGAATTTGTCAATTTTTTAACATAATTATTTTTGCGAAACTTCGTATTCCAATCTTGTGAAATTATTTTATATTTCGAACGAATCGATGGACGTTTTTATATGCTAAAAGAAATCTACAAAAATTCACTGTCGATGCATCGTGACTAGTGAATATGGTCAACGTTGGTCAGACGTCATTGCGTGGCTGCCTGCCAGCAGCTATCTATCTTCCCACCGGTCATCGTGTAAGCGGCGCAGTGTCCAAATACGACAAACATGCATTTAAACCAATCCTCACACAGCAGCCACAGTAAGGGTAATTTCGAATTACCTATAACTTAACATTGAAAATTTTAATTGCAATGCTAATTGCTTGGTCGATAAAGCGATCGGTGAATAAAAACGTGTAGCCCACACATTTTTATTCACATATGAGTTTATCGACTAAGCAATAATCATCACAATTAACATTTCGTTCGGCTGGCTCGTTAAAGTATCATCAAAATAATCGATTTTCGCATTGAGGATTTATAATTTATTATTTATTCACAGAACTGAGAAAAATAATTTTCTAAAATTTTTATGTTTTTTTCTGCTTCACAGAGCAAGCTCGGAAAGTGGCGCGAATAAAAGAATGGGATATTATCAACATTTTGTTGCCTCTACATAGAGGAATTTTTTTTTTAACGCAATACGTAGAGTCCTGTTGACGTAACTAGTGGCGAGGGTCAATGTCGGTCAGACGCGGTTTCGTGGCTGCTTGCCAGCGCCCTTCCACCTTCCCGCCATATATCATGCATAGTACGCAAGTATGACAAACATGTGTGTACAACCAATCCACACACAATAGTTTAATAGTGTACTGACGTCCTTTTTTATGATCACAGAATAAGTGGGCATCTGCAGTTTTAATTGACTATCGTTCAGTCGATAAACTTGCCGGGGAATGAAACGTATAGGTACGCAAAACTATCCAAAAAGTGATGAAACTTCACATTGAAGACCGACCATTTACTTTTATCTATGAAATTTATCGAGGAGCATTTTCAATATTTTTCATTCTTTTTTTTCACAGCTTCGTGAATAAAAGAATAGAGAAAATGAAGTGATATTTCTTTGAACTTAAGAATACGCGAAAATATTATTTGCATTATTTCATTTTTGTTTGCATTAGTTAATGTATTATTTTACTTACAGTTCAACTTGTGAGGTTTTCGGGTCGATGGATGAACAGTTTTCTCAAGTGAAGACTGCGATGGTCACTTTTCGAAAAAATAAAAAGAAAATTTGAACGGCTGGGTGGATCCTTGTCGAACTCGAAGTCAAAGATCATCAGAAGCAACTCGAGGACAAAACACGAATGGTGAAAAAAGAATATTGAAAAGAAATTCTCAAATTATTTTGCCGGTAAGTCGACTTACGGGGTTTCAACTCGACCGTTCAAAATTTACCACCGTTATCGAATTAGTCTCTTTTTTGGTGAAAACGAATTAGATAATCTCAGAAACCAAAGTTAACGAAAACAAATTATTTTCCAGTATGGAGAAGAAAAAAGAAATTCTCTAAGCAAGCATCCTTGCTCGATAAAGTGTGATTATAGTATGCTCATTCCACGACGTATTTTCGTCCCAGGTAAATAACCGTTCTATATGAAAATAACTCCCGTCACAGTGACGGAAATATCACATGAATACGTCGGGTTATCAAATCCTCTTGAGTCTCATATCCGCGTGGGCACTTTTTCAAGGGTCGTTGGGCACGTTGTTTTTCGTGAAAGCCATCATGGTTCTAGGTCGGGTTATTTATCGCCACAAAACAACGAGTGGGCTTCGCAAGACCACCACTACATACACATATACAAATATACATACAAACATATGAATATGCATATGAATAGATAGAAACATATGGCGCATTCCACGTCACGTAGAGGGATCCAAACTCTGATCGTCTCTGATCGAGCTAAAAGTTCGTGACGTTGCAGTATTATGCAGTCAGACTATCTGGAATTTTTAGAAAATTTTGTTTTACAAAGTTCAATCGAACCGACAACTTTTATATTTGAAACAGTTTTTAGTCCAACTAATAATTGTGAATTAATAGAGATTTAAAAAAATTTCAATCTATCGATCTCAAAAAAATACAGTTTAAAAATTCAGAAAAAAAATTACATAAGTCTCTTGTAAATAATAATGAATTTCTGTGAAATTACGGCTTTTCGGAGCCGGATATTCGCCCGTTCGGAGCCGGATGGAATACCTCGCATATATAAATTCACATGAAAATATAGACCTACATATGTGTATAAAAATAAAATAACTAAAATGAGAGAATGGAGAACGACGTGGCAGTCCGACGGTTTTCCGAGTCTGTAGCGTGACCGTAGGATTTCCCTTCCCGTTGAGGATTATCGCTTTTTCCCTGGCCGCGAACAATCCCGTCGGTGGCGGTCGCACAGACAGAAATGCTCTACGAGCAGGCTCGCCAAGGTATAATCAACGTGAGATAGAAAGCGACCAGCATGCCCGTTGTCCGGGCATGCTGGTTGAAAAGGGAGAAAGAGTATTACGAGGGGAGGGCGGCGATCGGAACTTAATTAAAATGTGCGTCAGTGGTAACGTTCCGAGTGTATCGTGTCCGGTCGCTCCTTGTTTGCGATTGGATAGATAGTGATTGATTCCATCATTCGGCAAATCGTTCGAGCAAATACGACGGTAGAACACACGTGTGACGACCGCGATGATGAAACAGAGGAAACCCTTGCATATAGATTTACCACCAAAGGGAAAATGAGCTATGCAAACGTGTGCTCAACGTGCTCGTCATTGCTCTACGTAACGCACCATTCCTCACCCGACACTCAATTTTATTTATTTTATTTATTTTATTTATTTTATTTATTTTATTTATTTTATTTATTTTATTTATTTTATTTATTTTATTTATTTTATTTATTTTATTTATTTTATTTATTTTATTTATTTTATTTATTTTATTTATTTTATTTATTTTATTTATTTTATTTATTTTATTTATTTTATTTATTTTATTTATTTTATTTATTTTATTTATTTTATTTATTTTATTTATTTTATTTATTTTATTTATTTTATTTATTTTATTTATTTTATTTATTTTATTTATTTTATTTATTTTATTTATTTTATTTATTTTATTTATTTTATTTATTTTATTTATTTTATTTATTTTATTTATTTTATTTATTTTATTTATTTTATTTATTTTATTTATTTTATTTATTTTATTTATTTTATTTATTTTATTTATTTTATTTATTTTATTTATTTTATTTATTTTATTTATTTTATTTATTTTATTTATTTTATTTATTTTATTTATTTTATTTATTTTATTTATTTTATTTATTTTATTTATTTTATTTATTTTATTTATTTTATTTATTTTATTTATTTTATTTATTTTATTTATTTTATTTATTTTATTTATTTTATTTATTTTATTTATTTTATTTATTTTATTTATTTTATTTATTTTATTTATTTTATTTATTTTATTTATTTTATTTATTTTATTTATTTTATTTATTTTATTTATTTTATTTATTTTATTTATTTTATTTATTTTATTTATTTTATTTATTTTATTTATTTTATTTATTTTATTTATTTTATTTATTTTATTTATTTTATTTATTTTATTTATTTTATTTATTTTATTTATTTTATTTATTTTATTTATTTTATTTATTTTATTTATTTTATTTATTTTATTTATTTTATTTATTTTATTTATTTTATTTATTTTATTTATTTTATTTATTTTATTTATTTTATTTATTTTATTTATTTTATTTATTTTATTTATTTTATTTATTTTATTTATTTTATTTATTTTATTTATTTTATTTATTTTATTTATTTTATTTATTTTATTTATTTTATTTATTTTATTTATTTTATTTATTTTATTTATTTTATTTATTTTATTTATTTTATTTATTTTATTTATTTTATTTATTTTATTTATTCTATTTATTTTATTTATATATTTTTTTTGTGTTTCAAATGCGTGGATTCTACGTGGAATATTGGCGATAAGTATCGCGTTGAAACGAATGCTGGATACTCGGTTAGCGACGGTGAAGAGGGTGCTCTGTAGGGCAGAGATTCGCCGTACCGGAACTGAACCACCGGTGGTTTGCCGTCGTCAATCCCCGGGATACACCAATTATCAGTAACAAGATAGACAAACGAGACGGCGCCGACGGTCCCTCGTTCCGGTGCTATTGGAAATGTTCAATGGCAATGGTGTGTGTCTGTGCATGCGCTATCGCGGGTACGCGACCTGTCTCTTGTTCCTTACCCTTCACTCAACTTTAATTGATCATTAAAGCATTATTTAGATTATTACAGTCGCTTCGCGGAATCGATTGGATCGCGGATATTCCCACTCGGTGAGCGACCGATTTACCGGTAGGGTGATAATTTTTATGAGAAAAAAAAAACACGTTACTTCAACAACATTTCATCGACTGAAAGTCCACCTTAGTTTTTTTTTTTTTTTTTTTACATAGAAATTTATTTTAATGCCGCAAAATACTAATAATTCAGCGTTTATTGCAACATACTTTTTATTCAGCTTTTGCAAAATACAGTTCATTTTATACAATTACAATTACAATTTATTCAGGCACCCCGGAATACAATTTATTAAGCTAAAGTAAAATACGATATATTCTGCTATTGCGAAAAAAAATGGTTTGTCCATTGAACCAAACCTAAACGAATTAGATAGTTTTTTCGTCGAAAATTTATTGTCTCATGAACAACCCTTTTTATTTTTTTTTACAGTGGTTGACAAGAATGATCTGATGAAAAATTCAGTAGACAGGATCTATCAAGCTACCTTGATATATAGTCGCACGTTCGCTGAGCACACACGAAGATATTCGCGGGACCGAGCCCGACACGGAAAAACTCTATTACCAGGGGATTTTCGGTTTTCCACCGGCGTCACTTTGTCTTCGAGCGAGGGCCACGGAGAGTCGCTGGCCCGAGAGCTTCCTGCACTCAGAGTTGCCGCCTCTCTCGCGCGTTTCTTCGATCCGTCTGTGAACCACTTCATCCCAGCTGGGAAAAGCTGCATGGCGACACTTTTACACAAACTTGCTCTCGGCGTAATGGAAGCTACAAAATTTTGTCTCGCAACACGACCCATCTCCAGCTCGCCGCCACCCTTGATTCACGTCTCTATCTCAATCGCGCTTTGCCCGAAGACTCCTCAGATCCGTCCGAGTTTATCCGCGGTCTATGAATCACCGGGAGAAAGATGAGATGACCTCCATTCTCTGCTCCAGTGCACGTCTCGCCTTTCTCCGATTCTACATTCGCACACGAAAAAAACATCTGAAAATAATGATAAATCGAGATTTTGGTGTCATTACTCAATTTTCAGTGGACAATGAAAAAGATTTATCATTAATTCTTGCTACTTTTACAGTTATCTTCTTATATCAATTATATTAGTTTTATTTTATTTATCATTGAGTAATGAAACTAAATTAATAAAAAGATTTTCTTTTGCAATTATATAATAATATAATTTACATTAGAGAGCTGGTCGGTATTTGGAGTACTTTAAAAGTTTCTATCGACACATGGTTAATAGTTCTCTAAAATCGTCGATTACTACAATTTTAAAGCCAATTCGTTTTACGTTATAACGACGAATTACAAGAATTTTCCTTTCTCGATTTTTAACAATAAGCAACCCATGTGCAAATTACTTTGGACATTTTTTTTTAATCCCAGATAACTCTCAACGATATGAATCCAATTGCCAAAACGATTCTCCGATATTTCACCCAGTTGAAATAATAAATAATAAGTAATAATCTAGAATCACAATTTTCTCCAATTCAATTTCACCTCACACGATGAAATTTTTTTTTAATATAGCAGGTGTGAAAAGCATTCGTGAAATGTCGAACACGCATTGCGTCGTCCCGCATATGTACCGGAAGCATGGAATGGGCACGATTCGGTTAAAGGGACCCGCAGGGTTTCGGCTCGACTGCCGTGGAATTCCGGGACGACGGAATTCACGAAGGCGGAATATCTCGTGTCCGATCTACCCTCCGTATTCGTGTAAATATGTAACTGGCGATGTGCACGCGTGTCCTCCTGGGGCGTACAACACGCTCTGCCGCTCATTGCAGTTTAATCCCCCTTCGCGATCGCACATATCCAGCAACTTATAACTACCCTAAACTGTGGACCCGCTGCCACGCGTCTCTCGTGGCATTAGTCTGCGGGCTCGCGAGCTTGCGGACGTGTAATCTCAACAGTGCGTCTAATCTCTGCATAAGCTTGACCGATGGGATTTGTCGTGCTGGATCTCACTGATCCAACGAACGCCCGAGCTTTCGGACAGTTGGGAGACGTATCGTGCCATTATCGGGGATAGAACGAAGGTTGCAGCTAATCCTACTCAAGGGAGGGCAGACTCGATATCCCAATTCATGAAGTCAAGTGTCGATAAAAAAGATCCTCTGAACCGCCTTAAACTGATTTAGTACAATGGAATATTAACAAGTTTTTTGAAAAATAATTCGATAATAATAATTATTGTTATTGTGTTGAAAATGTTGGTTCATAAATTAATGATAAGGAGCGGGGAAAATTATTTATTTGAGTTATTCAATCAATAACGAAGAGGTAAGAGAGAGCGAGCTAATTGGACCTGAGGGACGAAACCCTCGATATTCCACAGTTCATAAAATGAAATGTCGATAAACCGATACTTCGACTCTCTATAAACCGAGTATAAAGTGAAACTTTTTTCAAAATTTCTATGCATAAAAATATCTTTTTGTAGAAACACGTTTTCCAATTATGATAATGCGGAAAAGTTCTTAATAAATTGTCGAGGAAAATTGTAAAAAAAAATCCCACATAGCATATGGATAAGAAAGCTTTCCTCATTGTCCGTTCACCTCGTGACAGTTAATTTAACTCTCACGTCACCCTTAATTTACCTTTTATTTCACCTTTTAATTTAACTTTCGAAATTATTACCGTAGAAGAACCAACGCTCTTAGGAATATTCGTGTGATTGAACTATCAGAAAAATGCCAGATATTAATCGTCATTGAGAATTCGTGAGACGTATTTTCCGAAAATCGAGGCACTTTCCACTGGCTGCTACTCAGCAAGCACCTTTAGAAGTCCCCGACCGGGAAGCAAACTCTTGAAGTAAAAGTGTCCCAAACTTCGATATATATATTCCCACGAGTCCTTATCGTTCTTTGCTTTGTCAACAACGAGCTAACAAAAGCTTCTCGTATTTCAGGAAACTTCTTCAGGCCGCAGTAAGAGCCAACCGAACTGGACACTTCATGTGGGTTGGAAGCGATTCGTGGGGCGCCAAGGTTCATCCAGTGAGAGATCAGGAATTCGCTGCCGAGGGTGCTATAACTATCCTGCCATTTCGTAACGCCCTTCACGGTAAGGGCAGCATGGTCTCCGGAACGCCGTCACGTCAGTCTCTTCGCAGTTATCCAAATCTCCTCGGCGACCACCTCGAAACAGCCACATCGCCTGTCCGGACCTCCAACTTGGATAACGTTTATTTCGCCCGAGGTCGAAGTCCCACGACTCATAAGCGGATCCCGAATACCTTTAGTTTGAAAACCTATGCGGGAAAATCCCAAAGGAGCTGCCGGAAACGGCGACAGCCGAGCGCCTTCCGGGAGTCTGCAATTTATCGAGGAAACTTTAAACATCCATTGCGCAGTCACGATTAAAGTCGTTAACGAAGCTCAACTTTTCCCTCGGTACGGTCTCCGGAGGCAATTTGTGATAATTAATATACGTACAGTTGTACATAAATAACGATAAATAGAAGCGCGGTGAGGATGTCCGAGAAGAACCTCTGGACTGAGTGCGCAAGCATGCCTGCATACCTAGGGGTAGATCGGGGCGAAATGGGACTATGGGGGGGGAAAACAAATTTTCCAGTAATTTTCTTAAGCACTGCTTCGAGCTGTGGAGCCAGTCGGATTTATTTTCCGTTTTGTCGTACTCACTACCGCTGCCATACGGAATGTATTCGAAAATTAATTTTGATCTCGTTGCATTTTGACGCATTGTCCCATTTTGCCCCGCACTCTGATATGTATCATTTGCAGAACTGCGGATTTCGGTGTTTGTTCGTGTTCCATGCTCGTTCTATCTCAGCTCATCATTCCTTTCGGTGAAACTAGGGATGAAGTGGAATTGCGCTATTCCGAAATTCCATTCTATATGCTGGAATTTTGATTGCACTTTGCATAGCATACGCTATGGATTTCCAAATTTATAAATTTTGCACCAGGCTGTGTCCATAGCAGACGGATTTTTAAATTCGAAAATTCCATTCCGTATCCTATAATTATGGTTTTCAAAGCATACGAAATAAATTTCAAAACCCCGAAATTTTATTTTTTACGCAATAATTTTAGAATTAAAATTACCATAGCATGCGGAATAGCTTTCCACGTACCAGGAATCGAGCGATCCATGCAAACGGGTGAAGCGCGCAAGCTAACGTGACCGTTCTTATACAATATGAAAAACATATGTCGTGCTATGTACAGCACGAAAAAAAAAATGTTTAGACTGGAAGTGACGTATTTCCGGTATGATGTCATTTCCGCTCGAAAAATGCGTTTTCCGCACCAGAGTGACGTATTTCCGGAATGACTTCATTTCCCCTCGAAAAATTCGTTTTCTCCATCGGAAATGTTCGCATTTCAGATCGAAAAATGATTTTTTTTTCGCACGACAGAACACAGCGTTGTCGTGCACCGTTTTACAACGCACAACTCACGGAAACACCGAGAATAGTACTGGAATAGTGTGATAGGGAAATAATTACTGGGACCCGGCGGAAAGTCACTGAAGGGATTTATCATAAACCGATCGACTCTCTGAACTCTGGAAAATTTCAACAAAAAATTTTTTTTTTCAAAAAAGTTAATGGGTTTCATTATTCATTCATTTAGAGAAAGTTTCCAATCTGATGAATCGAATTATATTGATATAACGGCACCGATTTTACGGAAGAAAGTACGGGGAATCCAATAATGAATCGATTTACATTTTTTTTTATCGATATGATAATTCATCTGATATAAATTCTTTCCGCGAGTGTCCAACGTGGTGAAACGTAAGAGCGATAATATCTAGGGATTAATTCGACAAAGAACTTTTCGAGATCGGGGTCAGAGATTGAACGATAGCGGCTCGTCCGTATCCTCGCGCCTCGAGTGAATTTTTATTATAGGATTCGTATTTAAATAATCTGCAATATCATTACAGAACCTCCTCTGCGTCGTGAATTAACGTAATATGATTTGAATTCGATACGTCGAGTATGAAACGAATGTCGATTTGTTTTTAAAAAAAACAGTTTGCGGAGTACAGTAGAGCCCCGATTAACCGGGATTGAACTATACGAGGAGCGAACTAACTGGATAACTTCTTAAAATTCATACATTTAAAGGTAGAGAAAAAATCCCAGAGAAGCGGCAAAAAAAAGAAACAAAATTAGTCACCAATTTTTCTCGTACTTAAAAATTTTATTAAAAGAAATGTATGGACATCCGGTATTGAATATCGACTCTTTGACGAGACCTTGTATTCCTTAAACATAAATTCTCTAAACTCAGTTCGTATCAGTCGAATAAAATACAAAGTTTCCTCCACGAGAAAGCAAAAATAACTTTAATCGAATTAACCATGTCGTTACCGTTATCGAAATTGCACTGTGCAAAAAAAAAGTTTACGCGACAACTTTAAAGCGTTTACAGTAGGTATTCGATACCGTGTAATGTTCCAAAGAATGCGAATTTAGTAGGAATTAAATTAATTACTCACCTCTGTCATTATTTTGCAAGAGTACATTTTATCGCTATGTGAAGGTAAAAGAAACAAAAATCATCAAGAAACAATATCATTAAGAAAAGTTTACTTTATAATTTTTGTCATAGTAATCGGACAGGAAACTTGACTCTTGCCGGGGTTCCTGGAGCCCTGAAACATTAATCCGCTAAACCGAAACCAGTGGAATAAAAAATTTCTTTAATTCGAATGAACTCCGGAGTTACCGTTATCGAAATTCCACTGTGCAAAGAAAATCGCCCTCGCCCTTGCAACTACGAGCCGTGTACAGTAGGTATGCAATACGTGTCGAGTATTGTTCGCCGAGTTTCGTTGTTGAACTCAATGAGAATTCTTGTGGCGTACCGATCTCGCACCGGTGCCTTTACACATGCCAATGTACCGTCGAAGCGGATGGTCCAAAGGATTATCTGGTCGCTCCGTGAACGGTCCCACCTTCCCCTGTGATCGAGAATTCTCCCGGTCGAAAACTTTTACAAAGCTTCTTTCACGCTCCTGCGGAACCCTCTCCCTTTTCAGAAGGGGGGAGGAAACTCTTTATCCCACAACAGCGAAAAATTCTATAGTCTCCAGGTTGATGGATCCTCCATTGACGCGATTCAATTAATCTTGGAGCATCCCGGAAGAAACACTTTCTGGGGAGATTCCCCGTCGACGCTTCGTCCGGGAGTGCCGCGAGGCAAAAGAAACTTGTCTTCGCCCCCGCCCTTATTCTTCCTCCGAGGTGTGGGGATGTCCGGGGCCAGATGGACCAGCGACATTAAATTACCATGGTCCACTCGATAATCGATGCTCCACTAAATAATAAAAGCCGCCGGTTCACTGAATAATCGACGGTCCAACGAATAATTTAAAAATCGCAAATCGACAAAAACTCGTGAAATTTGTAAAGAATTAATTTTTTATTAGCGCCGGCGTGATTCATTTTGTCTCATGGATTTGTCCGAATTTTCTGGGCCGTCTTGCCCCCCAAAATCGCGCCAACGTATCATCAGTTTCTCAGGACTGGGATCAATATAAATTCACGACGAATTTTCGTCCATTAGAAGTTCCCTCGGGATAATCGTTATTCACGGTGATCGGTTGGATCATCGAAGAGTTCCCTTCCCGCGATAATCGCTCGCTCTCATGGATAATTCTCGCTCTATGGAAATTGCCAGTGGTGCTTGACGTTGCTGGGCGAGGGGGCGAGGACGATTTTCAATGCTATCAATGGAAAATTATCCCTCGGACCTTTCGACCCGATACGCCTTCGATTCCAATAATTAAATGGGCAACTTTGGTAATTGCCATCGGCGAATCACCCAGGGTGATTCTGAGGAGTATGAGGAGTTTTCTGGGCGAAGGTGCGCTCCAGCCGGCTATCACGTACCGTCCGCGACGGTCGTCGAGAAAACTAGTCGTTTCGAATCAAGTTTTGACGGTACGCACGAAACTTCGGGGATGGTCATGACACACGTGCACCAAATTTATGGGATCCAATGGGACTCCGAAAACGAGTCTCTAAGTAGCCAAGTGCACCTGCGAGAGCTGCGCTGAAACGCAACGCGCAACTTCAGAATTGATTTTTTGAGGCCACACTGCTCTTTGGCCCGACGGGTTCCTCGAGTCTGGACTCTGGATTTTATTTATCGTACTTCCCGATTCCCGATAAATCGGAGGCTGACAATGAATTACATAGCGAGAGCGACAATACTGAATTTTTTAAATATAAAAAACCCACCAGGGCAATGTCTACATTTTATAGTTAGGCCGATGACAAAACATGTTAAGTTGCAACCTTTGCAGGATGCTGTGAGAGGAGTGAGATTGAAACTCTACTGTTATTCCTCTTCACTATCTACATGTGCTCCAATTTTTTTTTTTTTATCGTCTAGATATTTTCATTCTTCTAAGTGCATTTGACTGGAATTGTGAACTGCGCTCCATTCTGTACTCAAACTTGTTTTCCCTTTGCTCTATGCAACACCTGTCGCTATTGCTTGATTCTTAAGGGATTTATTCCAGAACACATTTAAAAATTCAATTAAAAAAATTATCATTGCAATCGCAAAATACAGTTTATCCAATTCAATGTACACAATCAGAAACTGTCTATACAGACGCTCCCCTGGGAAATTTGCGCTATAGCAGAAAATACTATCTTTTTTTCTCAGTGTAGCAGGTAGCGAAATGCAGACTCGATCTCGCCCTTAATTGCCGAGAGAAAACCCGACTAAATTTTTTCATCAAAAATTTCCTGTCCAAAATATATTCTGTATTATATTTTATTTGTCCCGATGTGTCACGCAGACTTTTATTTACTTAATTTTTTATTTTTCAGATTTCGACACGTACTATCAGAGCCTGCGACCACGTATGGACGACGAGTGCAACAGACAGACCGAGATAAACGTGCCACATCCTGAGCGACCCGGAAAAATTGTTAACTGCCGGAACGTGTGGTTTCGTGAATTCTGGGCGCAACATCACAAGTGCAACTTCGGTCCTAACGTGCAACCGGGAACGAAACGTTGCACCGGGGACGAGGAACTCCACGAGTACGATCAGGAGGGACTCGTGCCCTTCGTTGGTGCGTTCATGCGTTAACGCATTATTTCCCTCGGCTATCTCGTAAATTGAAGCTATGTCGTTGGGAAAAAAATCGAGGTTTTTTGTTCAGAATATTAAAAATAGTTTAACACGATAAATCGGTATTTTCACGAAACAAACATACAAAAAAAAAAAATTAAAGTCTCAAACGATAAAGCTTCACATGGATAAATGTATACGTTATAATACAAGTCCATTGCAAGGTCCGATTATTGCCGACAAAGTACGGTGGAAATTGACAATCCTTGAAACGATGTGGGCGAGGAGTAAAGGGCAAAGGAAGTTGTCTTCGTAAAAAAATAAATAGAGTTTTTTCATTCAGAGTATCTGGACGAGACTGGCTTGAGCGAAGGAAAAAAAATAAGGTCTCAAACGACGACAGTTAAAGCGGATAAACGTGCAAGGTCGGTAATGGTTGTAAGGACGAATCAAGGGCTTTTCCGACCCGTCGCTTATCTGCTCCAATTTTTTCGTTTTTTTTTTTTTTTTTTCGGCGAACAACGCTAGGAAATAAATAATCCTCGAAAGCGTGTTGCCATAGGGATACCTTTATCCCTACGGCAACACCGTTTCAAGGATTATGAAGGCTCGGACCTCTCCTTGATCCGGAGCTCGTCATTTATCATCTCGTCCTGCGACCCTTGCCGAGATTCCACACAGAACAGAACGCAAAGGTCTTTCCTCTCTTCACCTCACGCAGCATTCTTGTTGTTCCAAAAACTAAGCGAAACTCTCCGAGGATAACTTCCGAGTCTGGCAATCGTCTCCAATCTCCCGAGCTTTGCTCCAAATTAAATTTCTATTATTAACGTCCTCTGTCCGCAGTAAACGAGTTGACTCGGCGCTGTCGTACACTTTCTCGGGAGCTGCAGCTTCGGCCCCAAACACGCGACTGTGTATGGAAGGATCTTTCGAAAAAAAAAAAAAAAAAAAAAAAAAAAAAAAAAAACGAACACGTTTTTATTTTATTGGAAAGCTTCTACGATGAAGAGAGGGAAGGCTGATGCATGTGTCTCTATAACGTACGTTACTTCCGTCTATCGTTCCTATTCCCGCCCTCGAGGCTCCGCGAAAATACTCGAAGCGATGGAGAGAAGAAAACTCCTGACGACTCCGCTCGTTCATCCCTCCGTATCCTCGTAGTTCGCACTTCCCTGCGTCATCCCCGGGAGCTTTACAACCACTAAACCGAGATACCCGTGCCCTGGCTCCGCCTCGCTACCCTTCCGCGGTCCTTGCGAAATTTGATATCCGACCGTGACGGGAGGTTGAGGTAGGTTTGTGCAATTTATACCGACGGAGTACGCTAGTATATTATTCCTCGCTGTATATGTACAGTGTATGCGAGACATACATAAAATTTAGGGTAGAGTGGGGCAACATGGGACAGTGAGAGCCAAAGTCCATTGCTAATGGTTTTTGGACGCTCCACTTTGCCTCATCGATGCATCCGAATTTTCTGTCCCGTTTCTCCCCGCCCGGTCCACATACTATTTGCAACTTACGTTTTGCTCCATCTCATTTCTGCCTCCATTTTACCTATATGTATAAATGTATCGGGATAGTGATGAAAACCTTAATTTTGTGATCATTTGTGAATTTCCTCTTTTAGCTCCTTTTGTCCAACTGCGCCATCTCAACATTGAAAACTTACGTCCTGTTCATTCGTCTCGTTTTGACCCACTGTCCCATTTTGCCCCACTATCCTTGTATATAGTACGTGACGATATTCATCCCGCGGAAATTCTTCGGGGTACATGAACATAGATATTGTGGCGACAGAACTCGCTGAGATGAATTAGTAGCGAAACCGTCGGATTTTACTAATGAAATATATTCGTTTGCGCAGTCGATGCGGTATACGCCATGGCTCACGGAGTTCACAATCTCATCGAGGATGAGTGCGTCAATGGACAGAGTACCGTTCACCATCTGTGCGAATCCCTCAGCCCGGCACCACCGGGACCACATCTGCTGCAGTACATACGTAACGTCACCTTCGTCGGCAAGTGGAACATCTCCATTACTTCTCGAAGAAGTATTATCGGAGTAGTCCATTAACGATTATTCCGCTACACCAGAGGATTGGTTTTTGACGATAGAAGAAAACACGTCAAATTTTTTTTTAAATTTATTATTATCGCAAAAAAAATTGCACGCGAAATTCCACGGTATGGACTCTTGGTAAAGGGGTTACCGATGAGTGAAAAAATCTCCAGGGTTGAACGTAATTTTTCTTCAATATTATTTTTTTTATTTCATAACTCTCCACCTATAACTTTTCATAAGTCTTCGGAATGGGGAATTTTTTTCGGACGATCTCGAGTCGAAATCATAAATTCAACTTACAAAATGAATTACAACTCGTGGAATTCAATCACGAGAACTTAAATTGCTTTGACAAGTTTTCAAAATAATATTTTTTTACACGACAGATGTGTTAAAAAAAAATGTACTCAAACGTACGAAATGTCGTTTTCGAGAAATTTCAATCCCCGGAACGATATTCCAGACCCTCGTTATTTATTCATCTTCCCCTCCGAGCCTCGCGTCCAATATCCGCGAGGGGTTGTTAAAAAAATAGTACGTCAATGCTATTTACATGCTAATTCTTCGAGGAATCCTTTTCGCAACGCTGGTCGTCGAGAACCCTAAAAACAGAGTGTGTATCGGCAGAAATATGGGAGACCGGGGCGAAATGACACACTGGGGCAAAACCTAATTTTCCAATAACATTTTAACGGCGGTCGTGATGGCAAGTGTGGCAAAAAAGTATGAAGAATTCTAACGTATTCTCGCTCCAAAATACTTCGTCTCAAATGTTTTGAAATTTTGAGTTTTGCCTTCGTTGTCCCATTTTACTGGACCGTTCCTTTTTGCCCCGCTGTCCCATATATCACCCCAGAGTGTTATTACGGTTCTGTGAAGAGGAAGAAACGAATAATGTACAGTTACAATAGCTCCGGTAAATAGAGGGTCCCTTTTGTTGACACGTTTGTCTTGGTCAGTATCCTTGATTGACGAAGAGGAAAAAAAAAAAAGGAAAGAATAAAATAAACTCCATCTCTTGTGCCGATGGTCCGTCGCCTCGATTTCCTCTTCGCCGCCCCGGGCAGTCGAATAAACGTTCGGTCCAGGCTCGGAGGGTTGCCAAAAAAAAAAAAAAAAAAAGCCCGGAATATCGTTTGAGCCAGGCGTTCGTAACGTCCACGGATTTTCCTCCCTCGCAAAATAAACTGGGTTTCCCACTCGACGAGACAAACGGTAGTCGGAAGACGAATAGTCTTCCTCCACCTCTGCGCTTTGGCCGAGAGAGAATGCCTTCTCTTTCTCAGACCAGTCCGACTGCCGACGACCTCTCGCATGCTCGCTTTTATCCCTAACATAATCGAGAACATTGCCACGCTTACTGTTAATCGATCATGTCGTTCCGACAGTGTGATCAAAATGATTCGCGAAGATTCACCATGGAACACGCCCTTCTCAAAATTTATCGATTAAGGTAGTTACTGTTTATGCGAATTTGTACGCGAAATATGAATCTCATGCTTACAATTATTTTTACAAATTTTTATATAAAATTGTATCATTTGTATAATTAAATGTTTTTATTATTGCATGGGTACGGCCCATTGTTTGATCGTTGTAATTTTCTTCGTACACAAATTAGTCATTTTTAATCAGGCAAAATAATTCAAAACAATTTTTGTCAAATTAACAAAAATTTATAATTATGGAAATTTGCATTTATCAATTGATGTTCGTACAAAACATCGTTTTCTATAGTTTTTGTCATTTGAGAATGCAAATACACGTCTACTTCCATTACTTCTGATAAATTCACAACAATTTTTCATAAACATCCGCGAAAATTTAGAACTCGTTTGTCTGTGCAGTAGCTACCTTAAATTTAAACACTGTTTCTTCTTTTTCGTCACGAAAAAAAAAAAACAAAAAATTTAATTTAAAAAAAGAAGTTTTTTGTCTCCAATATTTAAAATCCTTTCCGACGCCTTTCTCAAAGTTCGACTAAATTCATACGATATTTGATCGTTTTCCGTCGTGTGAGCTCAAAAATCTTCTTGATAAACAAAATATGCAGTTTATTAATATTTTTTTTATCCCCTTGTATGTTCTAGACTTCGCCACGGAATTCTTTGTAAACGTGAATTCTTTGTAAATTCTCTGACGCTTTGGAATTGAAGTCCGTCGAGCGGTGAATTGAATTTTTTTTTTCAACGTTTACAGGACACGAGTAGATTGCTCGTACCGGCGAGTACAGCGAGCGTACGGAGTGTCAGAGCGACACTTCATGCCGGCACTCCGGCTCCGTTCGCCGTCTTTTTATTCTCCCCTCTGTGCAATTTCGCTTCGCGCTTTAATTGAATAGTCAAGTGGTTACGATTGCACTTGGCTCTCGCGTCGAGCGGCGTCCTCCGTGTACGAACAATTTTAATCGATACACCCTCTACGCTCCCTTTCCCTTAGGGTTTTCCACACCGGCACTTTGCAACGTTCCCAGCTTCGATCGGGTCCAATTGTGCTTATCCAGCTCCGAAAATTCCCATTCCCTTCGATGGTGCAAAAAAAAAAAAAAAAAAAAAAAATGAATACATAAAAAAAAATTAGAAAATGTCCCAGGAAGGTTTCACAAGTCTATAGTGGAAAATAATGAAGTTGGTTTCGAAGGTTTCGCCTGACAGGGAGAATAAATTAGTCACCTCATTCCTCGTTTTCTTTCCACAGGTCGGCAGGGAACGGAAATTAGGTTCAACGCCGATGGGGATGCCTTCGGGTTCTACAACATTTATCAGTATCAGAGAAACGAGGACGGCCGTTTCGATTACACGCTCATCGGATCATGGAAGGAAGTGTGAGTGCCGATAAATCAATCGTTAGAATTAACGCTCCAGGCCGGAATTTGTTGGATTTTTAGATTCGTCCTATCGGACGAGAATTAGGCGCGGGGGAGAGCGGGGAGGAACGAGAAGGTGAAACGAGGCGAGACCGACCGAGAAGATGCTTCGATGGGCAAAGTTGAACGTCTCAAATTTACTGGAAAATTCCTTCGGTAGGAAGGCAATTTTTTTAAAGAATTTTGGGACCTCCGATTTTTGTTTCATTGCTGCAGACCGTTGGTACCGTTTTGCCCCGCTCTACACTAGCCCAATTTCATCCGGTAATAATTTGAAGCTATCCTGAAAACTGTTTTATTTTTTTTATTAAGTCGCCTTAAACTCCGGTCGCCTCAAAGTCTAAAACTGTAATAAATGTTTCATTGATTTTCATCCCTCCCGTTGATGGTTTGTTGCAGACTCTCGCTGGACATAAACATGACGCGTTGGACCAACGGACCCGGAGTGACCAACATACCTCGAAGTACATGCAGCGATAATTGCCCCCTCGGCCACGTACGCAACTTTCAGGTGAGTCCAACAACCACGTCGGCTTCCACATCCCTGTTGACGAAACCGCCGGCGAACCGACGATCTAACGAGAGACTGCGATCGTGAAATGAGAAGATAAAAAAAATAAATCCCGTCAATAAATAAGATTGGTATATCAATGGGTCAGTGTAACGGATGGGCTCAACCCTAAGAATAACACGACAATACAAAATTTATCTGGTAACGCAAAGGTTGTTGGTTTGATAATAAGATGGAATTTACGTTCATGAAAAATAGTGGCGAGGCAGAGACCCAAGAACATAATCAGGATTATTTTTTGCAAATTTATTACTTCAAAATAATAACCAATTGGATTACCCTAAACTAAACATGAGACTAAACTTTGTAAAATTACAACGACTGTGTTTTTCATCTTAGGGACTTTGCTGAGCGAAATTCGCTTATAGGATAGAATTCTGTAAATGAACATTTTTATTTTCTTCCCAATGCAGCGTAGCAACAGAGACGTGAGAATGATGAAGTTTGATGTCGTTCACATATCAAGGCATCCAATGTTGACCATTGAAAAATAATATCGTTACCCTTGAGGAATATTTAACGATCCTACTTTTCGATGTCACTATTGAGAAATTAAATGCTCGTTTAAATGATGTACTATTTTATCGGTGAACATATTCCAATCGTGATCCCAAGAGGTTTTTCTTCTCCCAATACTGACCAAAGGTTCATTCCGATCATGCTAAGGTTGTTGTTTTTTGGCTTTTCGACCGAACTTCTTTATTTTCTCGTCCTCTCACCTCAGCAACAGCGTTTCGCCCCTTCGATCTAATGGGCAACTTTAGCGTTCTTGACGTTTCACTTTGCAAACAGCATTGTCGAGTATACTTGGCGTATTCTTCCCGTAGAGGATTCAGTGAAAAGTCCAATAATGGAAAAGTATCCCCCGCGGGCTAGGGAAAGAAAAATCTCGGAGGACCATCCGGTTTACCTTCTCTCGCAGTCTGTCACTCGTGCTTCATTTTTTTTTTCCTCTCTCGCTGCCTTCCCATGTCCGCATACATTTCCTTCCGCCTTATCCCTCCATCGTTTCCTTCGATTTTTATTCCACTACTTTACTCTTTCCCTCCCTCTTTTGCCTCCGAGCTATTTGTACTCGTGCTACTCGAGTGTACGTGTGCCGAAGGCATGTTCTACTCGAAAGATATGCACACGAGCAGCAGCGGTAGTGGTCTTGGTACGTACAAGTTAAGGAAAAAGTCGAAAGGAAAACTTTCGGGAGTTCACGATCGGTCGAGTCTACCAAAGTAGGCAAACTAACGGATATACTCCATTCGATTGAATATTTCACATTCGACGTAGTAGGGAGCAAAGAAAAAAAAAGTTAAAACTGCAACTACTTGAACTCACTGACATTGCGTGTAAGAAAATTTTGCATATAAAAAAACATTGTAAAGGCTCGTTACAATGGGTCTCCAAATATCTCGGTGAATATCTTGCTCCGAAAAACTTTGACCATAACGCTTTTCAGTATAATTTCTTCAAAATGTCACTTAAGAATTTTTCACCTTAACAAAAATATGATAGCGAGCGAATGATATTCGAATTTTATAGCAGTGAGAGCAACAGCTTAAACTGATTAACATTATATAAGAAAAAAATGTTTGTAGTTATAGAATCGGGTAGAATTTATTAAAAAATTATTGATCACTTTTCAAAGTGTAATTTGGAATCTCAGAAGGACTTGGGGTGATATTCTTACAGACTTCTCTTCAAATGTCTTGCCTGGAATTTTCACTGAAAATGTTTAAACATAAAACAAAAATCTTGCGGATCTACGAGTCGACTAACGATATTCCCTTTTTATTTTAGGAAGCCTGCTGCTGGAGTTGCGTGGCGTGTCGTGAGGACGCCTACGTTTTTAACGACACCTGTAAAAGTTGCCCACCAGGCTGGGCGCCGGATTCGACCAAGTCCCGTTGCGTTAAGCTCGCCGCCGAGGTCATCGCCTGGGACAGTCCCTGGGCAATCGTTCCGCTGGTCTTCGCCTCCGTCGGGATTCTCAGCACTCTCTTCACCCTTGCCATCTTCATTCGGTCAGTTTACTTCGGGCGAAGCCGTTTCTCCCGGTTTACAGTCGAGCTTCCTGAACCGCTCCGCTCTCCCCTCGAGTAATTCTTATCGCCTCCACCGCTGAACTAAACTTTATTGCCCGCAGGCGTCGAGACTACGTGACACGAAAATAAAATGTAGACGTTAAAGTCGGAGTTTCAAGACCCGTCGGCAATAACTCTTCTTTTCCGACAGGTTTAATCGGACACCGGTGATCATGGCTTCTGGACGGGAATTGTGTTACGTTCTGTTGTTCGGTATTCTGTCGTGTTACGGCATGAGCTTCCTCATTCTGAGCCAACCGACCACCTGGAACTGCACGTACCTGAGAATCGGCCTGGGCCTCTGTCTCAGCATCTGTTACAGCGCTATTCTCACCAAAACCAATCGCATCTCGAGAATCTTCAATCAGGGAAAGAAATGCGTCAAGAGACCGTCCTACACCTCGCCCGAGAGCCAAGTCGCAATCGCTATCGGTATGACTTACTTTTCTGTTCTACCGTCGAAATTTCATTCGCCAATAAAATGTTTACTCTTGGAAAAATAAATTAAGAGAACTTCGGTCGATAACCCGTCGACAGTATCTGCGTGAATGTAATTTCTACACAGAGAAATGTATGTAATTAGATAAAACAATAGGATATTGTCAGTAAGTGCACGTTTATTGAATAAAATAAATAAAGTCAATAAGTCACTGATGTAAGGTACAAAATTTGTTGCAGGAATAACGTCGGTGCAGTTGATTGGCGCAATAGTATGGCTGGTCATCGAGCCTCCGGATACGAAGGAGATTTATCCCTATCCACTCACGGCGGTTCTTACCTGCCGCGTGTCAACTTTTTCCCTGATGATGTCGCTTGTATACAACATGGTTCTCATACTCATGTGCACTCTCTACGCCTTCAAGACACGCAAGATGCCGGCCAACTTCAACGAAGCAAAGTACATCGGTTTCACCATGTACTCCACCTGCATTGTGTGGCTCGCATTTGTTCCTATATACTTCGGAACGAATAACGATTACAAGGTAGCGATTTTATATTCTCTAGACCATAGCTGGCCTATGTACCGGATAGTACTTAAAATACTGTTATAAAATACAAAATACAAAGGAATTTTTTCTTCGTAATCGGAAGAGGCGGAATAGCTCGAGCACGAATTATAGAGAAGAATTTTTTAATCAAATAGCCCCGTTCAAAGCAACATTTTTTTGTTACCAATTCTCTCATAAAAAGTTCAAGTCACGTAGATTAGATGACACGATTTTTTTAAGTGAAACAATTGAGCCAATAAAATTTCGTCTTCCTCGAAACCGTTTTGCATCCAAGTATCAAAAAAAAATTATTAACGTTACTTGTACTGTGCCGGTCGGGGTGGGGCGATCGAACCGCTACTCTAATACGTCTGTGAAAAATTTATCCCCGTCTCTCTCGACAGATACAAATAGCCAGCATGTGTATGTGCATCAACATCTCAGCGACGGTGGCCCTGGGTTGTCTCTTTACGCCGAAGGTCTACCTCGTCCTCTTTCAGCCGGAGAAGAATGTCAGACCGCCTCATCCGAACGTAAGTTCGCCAAGTTGAAAAAAAAATGTTCGCTTCTCGAGGCTTCGTTTTTTTTTTTCTCCGCCCTCGGGTCGAAAATTTTTTGGAAAAGGAGCATTGATCGAAGTGTCGAATTCATCCGTTAGACCGGAGGTCCTGGAATCGGCGCCGGAGGTGGAACAGGACGCGACGGGGTGACCGGCCAGCGTCCAGGAACATTGAGCATGAGGTTCATGCCACCGAGGAGTCAGACGATGCAGAGCGTAACGTCGTTCTCGCGGAGCAGCCCGACCCGGCAGAGCCAGGCCGGGTCGAGCAAGCCCGTTAACGGTGAGCAGACGGCCCATCTGGACAGCCCATCCGTCGGTGATACATCCTTTAGCTAGGTCGCTCTCATACACCTCCCTCCCTGTCCAGAACGTCTCGCCGATGACGAAGACCGGGAGGAGGTCGTACGTACAGAGAGCGTCTTCCACGCTGTCGAAGAGAACGATCCGAAACTGACGACGGTGCCCGAGCTCTCGGAGTTGTCCGAGTTCGCGGACGCATCGAATATACACGAGAAGGATTATAATCACTTTGACGATATCTACAATCCCAACGAACTCATCGACGACCCCGTCGAACTTTCGTATCCGAGCTCGATCGAGGTAAACAAATTTGACTCCAAATTCGAAGATGCACAAAAAAAAAAAACAATTACTCAAATAGTACAGTTGCGGGCTGCGAGAGAAAAAAATTCATATATTAATTTTATTTTTAATTATTACATTTCACGGAGCAGTTTTGCCATCGTCGCGAGAATATCGCATGGAATTAAAAAAATTGATTCCCTTTTTTTCTTCGGCAGGCCACAAGCCAATTTTTTTTGGTGGATTGTTAGTGAAGAATCTTTTACGGCTCGGTATCGGATGGACACTGAAGGTTTGAAATTGTTCTTCCAATTTATTCAATCGTCTATCCAGACAGACAAGCACCATAAAAAGTAAGAATTATTGCGTCAACTGCTACTTTTTGTGATGCTTGTTCCGCAATTCCGATTTTTATTGCAAAGAAAATTTATCTTCATTCGGGTTTAACGTTGCTGGATACGCATTTATCTCTCGCATCCCGACCGACTGGTAGATATCTTTAATACGACTTGTCATTAATCTTCAAAATAGAATGAATTATACATTTTTCAACCTGTCTAATGTTGTGCAACGTTCCTTCCACAGTCGATCCTGATCGATGACGTAGTTCCGTTTGAAGTGATACGCAGCATATCGGAGAAGGTAACCAGAAGGAACCGGACGACCCATGTATCACCGGAGGATGACGGAATTTTACACATGTCCAGTCCGTCGATGTCGTACTCCGAGATGTCTTCGTGAACGTTTCACGAATTAATCAACGATGTTCTCAATTATCCCACGAGACTTTTTTGCGCGAGAGGAGAAAATAGAGACAAGAGAGCTCGGTGGGTATTTCAACGAAACGACAGTCTTCCAGGGTGGTCGGCCGGGAGTCCGATAAACCCGTTGCGTCTTCGTCACTTTTTCGTGATGTAATAGCAGTCGTAGCAGTTTTGTATATCGATCGACGCGGATGAAGCCTTTGAATGGCTGGGAACATCGATAGACGAAAATGGAGAAGTCGCTGTGTTTTGGAGCGATATCTCTAGCACGTAAGAAATAGCGATTCTTTCGTAGCATAACATCCATGGTTCGGGCTCTTTTTATTTTTATTTCGGGTCTTCATTACTTCATCGTCATAATAGCGATCGTAGAAGTTTTGTGTATCAGACGAAGCTGTTGCAGGATTAAATGACTGGATACATCGGTAGCGAAGAAGTGAGACGACGTAGACGAAAGACGGATCGTCAAATGCCACGTAGCATAAATTCCGTGGATTGCGCTCGTTTGATTTCAAGGTCCGTAAGTAGGCCGTACCTTCGATGAGCCAGGGTGTAACGTGATTCAGCAAAGGCTATCGATATCACGAAGCCATTATAAAGCTGTCTATCGAAATTCGAGACCCTCGCTGAGTTCACTGTATGAGGGCAGCCTGGGGCTCCTCGTCGGGAGGAAGCAAACACGTCCTGCGTTTCCCTCTGCACAAGCCGGATCGTATTCGAAGAGAGCGTTCTCACGCTTGAGTGCTCGGTGTCTCGATCACCCGCAGTTGTATAAGCATTCTCGAATTAAACGATATCGGCCGCGCTTTTCTTTTTCACATAGTTCGATTACTCACACAGCAAAAACAAAATATTTTCCTCAAATAATGACAGTATGTTGTGAATATAAAGAAATATTTGTAAAATATTTAAAAACATTATTTTGTCAGCTCATAAATTTTACATAGAAACGTTTCAAAAATATTGCGCTAGAATATTTCCTCATTATCTCTGTGAAATGTAAAAAGATTCCATCGCCAATCTAAATTGTCCATTCACACCCACATAAACACGAAACATTCGGTGAAAAATTGAAATGAAAAGCTTTTCAAAACATTCCATTACGATCTTTCTAAATTATTGCAGATGCGGTGAGAGATTGAGTATGCTTCGGAAATATTCGAGGAACGTTTCGTTGGAATATTTTATAGAGTATTTCAAATTATTATTTTTATACGTTTTACAAATATTTCGTAATTTCGATTAGGCCGTCGATGTTTCTTCGACGACAATTAACTCAATTCGTTCCCCGACTAAGCAGAGTCTCGGCCACCTACTGACTCACTGTAGACTCTTCATAGTTAAAAAAAATGCTTATTAGATTAAAAAAAAAACTACGAGGCTCATAAAATAATTAATTAATTAGTATAAGCGATTAACGAAAATTAATTACATCTAGGTAGTACAAATGGAAAAATGAGGTGAAACGTGAAATGAAAGCGTTATGCTGCCGGTGGATACGATCTAGTCAGTTTTAGTGAACGGTGAGCGTGGGTTAACACGAACGAAAGGGTCTGTTAAATTCCAAACGGTCACGCTACAATATTCGGTGCTCCACCTTCCTTCCCCACCGTACATCTTCCACACTTCTCGCGAAGAGATATAACAAAAACGAACGACAGACTGCAATTTTGTACATAAAATTAGGATCTAAGAGAGCTAACTGTGAGAGCCGAGATTTTTTCTCCAATCGGAAAAAAACTCTTGGATTCTCAACGTTGTAGATCGTTGTCATGTGATATTTGTTTCGAAAATTTATAGAAAAAAAAAAATACTCCGGAAATGTATTGCTTAAAAAGTTAGCGAATGTGTATGTTCAGGTTCTCCGTCATTCTCACTGTTAAAGCGTTAATTGGGGTTTCAGGCTTTGGGTCGTACAAGTATTTAAAAAAATGACGATCTTAGCCTGAAACTTCATTTAATCAGCTCTCGTTTATAGGATCGATGTAAGATTGCGGCACGATGCGAATTGCTAGATAAGAAAACGTCATTGTGGCGTAAATATATAGCACATATAGGCAATCCGTTGACGAAAGGAGTGGAGAACGAACAATTAATGAATTCGAAGTCAATTCAGGTCTTTCTCGTAATTACGAAAAAAAATGAATTTGGTCTCTCATATATAATGTCCCTATAGTGCTATAAGTATTATCATCGAGTGTAGTGCGCTCGTCGATAACACCGGGTGTTCCTTGATTTATCTGTTTCTGTCACCAGCTTCATTCGAGATTAACTGCGAATATGACGTCACTTTCAGTCGAAATTTTTTTTTTTTTCATTTGGAAGTGATGTTTTTCCACGTGACAAATTTTCAATATTTTTTCTGGAATATTTCTCGGATGTATCGAGGTACAGAAACATTTGTGAATGAAAGAACGCAATAAATCGGTAAAAAAGAACGTGTGTAATCGGCTCAGATACATCTAAATTATAGTAAGTGATATAAACGGATGAATTAAGGGACAGTCGGAAAGAGGCTCAAAAAGAACATAAATCAAATGAAGAAGCCCGATAAAAAAAATTGGGTATAAAAAAAATTCTAACGATACCCAAGAATAAAAAAAACTTCCTGGTTACCTATGTAGGAAAGTATCTTCAACGTTGATTGTGATAATACATAATCCTAGTCGTATTGCTATGAAAGTGAAAAATTTATCGTCGTGTCATCTATAATAGACTTTATTATACGATCGCGCTTTCCTAAATAAGAAATGAGAGATTAAAAAAAATAATACAAATAGATTATTTATGGACTGTTACATCGATGTAGGTACGAATTGATATTAATCATTTTTTTCGCATGAATCCGTAGATCCTGTTGAGAAGAAGAGATCAAGTTTTTTGTACATCAACTAGTCTTTGAGAACATGTGCGCAACTGCTGTCTATTCAGATGAAATACCTTTTAATAATTAGAACTCAACGATTTTCTGTCTAACCAGCGCACGTCAACTCCACTTACCAAGTTATATTTACCGTAAAGACAGTATTAGCATGCGCTGGAGACTTTTCTTTATTGTAATGATTTACGTTCGAGTAAAATTAATGCAGTGATATTGTTATTGGATGTTTCAATGTAAATAATGTGTGAATATCGTTTAACAGAAGAAGAAAAAAGAAACAAAAATTACTCGACATTGCAAAATGTTCAACGGAGGGCTATCAACGTTTAATTAATGTTCAATTGATGTTGACCTAACTGATTATTACAAAGATACACTGTAAGACCGTCTGAAACACTGTCTATGGTGTTTCGCTCTAGTGCGAAATGTTTTTAAGTATTCGTCATTAGAGAGAATCACGGAATAACGTAGATGTTATACCGTTAAAAAAAATACACGACATATACATCGTATATCGATATGTATATGTGATATATCGATCTACATATAATATATCGAGATATATATATATATATATATATATATATATCAATGTAAATAATAATCAAAAATGCATCGTTGAACTATTCATTATTGAACCGGCGTTATATGCGTTGATATCGAACCGATGCAAATTCGCAATGGTTGTCACGCCGGCATTGGTGCTATTAGCCGGAACGAAGTTAGAGTGCGTCAACATAAATTAGCATTATCAAACCGAAACTCGATGTACATAATATTTATACAGATATGTTAGGCTGATCGTAAATCGAGCTCTCTGTTGCCTATGAGTTAACTGCGTGCAGCGGAGCCTAAACTCATTATTCGATAGATTCGATTGTAGTAACTGGATTAAGGCCACGTCAGTGCCGACCAGCTCGTCGCCACGTCTTCGATCGAACTACATTGTCAGTTTAATATACTCAATTAAAGTCATGCAAACAAATGTTAAACCTGAATTATCTCAAAATTCCTTTTTTTCGTCGTATTGCTGCGGTCTGAGTTGTTGGCCCGAAGAATGCGCTTCGTAGATCAGTTTAGCCGAAGAGAATTGATCAATTGCGGGGAGACTCATCGCTCATGAAGATACGAAGGATTTAGTCGATAGGAGATAATTTGCGTTTTATAAAAAAATGCGTTCATTATTACTGGAATATTTCGTGCCCAGGAAAAGGAGTGAAAAATCTCTGAGGCAAATTGCTTGCTAAAACACGAAGGATTCGCGTTGATGAAACATAATTTGCAATTTATAAAAATATTCGTGTATTGCGATAACAACGTTTCTATGTACACAGAAGGGCTCACGGTTTGTTGTATCTCGTGCGGTGACGATCCTGGTGATCCGAGTATTCCATGAGTATGAGCTTGCAGAGAAACAAATGAAATACCACTATGAGAAAGCCAATGCTGACCCAAAACAAAGTCGGCAGCCCGCCGAGCTGATGGCCGTGTTTGTGCAGCGCCATTAAATGATGATCATGAGCTGGAGCTGCAATCCGAATACATGGTTTAAACGTCATGCGATAGGAAAGAGTATTATTATTATTATATGTATATATGAGGATGTTTAAAAGAAAAAATTATTTAATGATTTTCCTCTCATCTTTTTACATTACAGATTTTGATCCGAAATTGAAGCTCCCGACAGGCGGTACCTAGCAACAATTGGTTAAAAGTGTTGCGTTCGACGTTTTAGCCAAAAAGAAAGAAGCTGTCGAATTTTCACGGTTCAACGCGGCACCTCTCCGCATTTTTACTAGGGACCGCCTTTGAGAGGTTCCATTTTTAGATTAAAATTTGTACTTGAATGGGAATGGAGGTAGTTTTGGAAAAAGTCCTTTTTAAGAAAGATCCTTATATATATATATTGAGACTTAGATTTTGGCACTCACCCTCGTCAACGGCATGAACGTGCAGAGCACTTCGCAAGTCTTGCATGTGCTGATGATCGGAAGTAACGTACAATATTGCGGTCAACGGTTTCGTAAGTTTAACAGGAAAATTCGTGTACGATTGACTGAGCGATACGGGATCATCGAGACAACCGGCATCACATCCGTAATAAACACTATCGCTGCGATCGAGGGCTACGCCCAATACCGCACGATTGTCCTCCCTGACGGTCACGGAAATATTGAGATGCGTGACGTTTCCATAACTTATACGTCTGCAAGAAAAATAGAAATACAAATATTGGTAACAAGTTTCTTTTCGGATTACGAACGAATTCAAGATGATTGAGCGTTGTGATTTTACCGGAACAAATAATCTCGATGCAAGTATTGCGGATCGATATTGAATTCCAGATGTTGATTGCTGAATCGCAGACCGCCGAGGCTCAGGACTACAGCCTGCTGGACAGCGGCGGGACCGCCGGTCATGAGACGATGGCACCCTTGCTTCTCCAGAGTAATCAGCCACGTCTTCGCGATCGAATTAACACCTTCTATCGTGCTTGTGTCCTTCCACAATTTCGGCGCGTCCCTAACAGGTAGAACGGATACCAAATTAATTTATCGGGGCCAACAAAATTAATAAGCTCTAGATAATGTGATAAATGTGCGGAAAAGAAATTATCCTATTTCCGCAGAACCCACCACTCACAGTGTGTGATGACCGCGATAACATCCTTCGTTATTAGCGACGTTTATCTCTACGTCCGTCGTGACTTTGGGTATGTGCGACAGGACGTAATATATCGTTGAATTTATCTTGTGGCCGTTCAAAGCGCCTTTGGCTTTGGAATCGCTTATCCGCACTCCGGAGTGCCAATAGCCGTGCCAGAGACTCACGTGCTCGTCCCTCAGCCCTTTATGCTGCTTCACCAGAGCTTTCCTCATAGCCTGTTGGGAGCAAATAATTTTTTTGTTAATATTTCACAATCGTTAAAATGGAGCGATCGATGATCAGCATTTGTGGTGGTTTACTTACTTCCACGGCCTTTTTCTCTGTGGCCTCACGCTCCGCATGATATCGTTTCGAAATTAGCGGCTCGCTGTAATATATACTGGTGAGGAACTCAAATTTCGCCGAACCTCTAGCCTTGACCTGCACGACTTTCGGTGGCTCTTTGTAAACAATCGCCACCGTCATCTTATTGGTGTCCGACGACGATAAAAATCCCGACGCTATCGTGTACTCGTTGCTCGTACCATCGACGGGAATCCTGCAACAAGCTCCGACAATTCAAAGATTCGTCCACTCCAGGAATTCCAACAAAAGCCAGACACTATCGTCGTGGTCTGCAATGAACCAACCATGCGTAAACTTCCCAGAATGTTATATTAAAATTACTATATCAATTGTATTTGTATTTACCGATACACTCGTGAAGTCTTGCTCCGAAAATGCATTCAATATTGCATAAAAAAAATGTTCATCGACATTTCTGTAAGTTTAGTTATCCGTGAATGATTGCACTCACTTTACGTTTTTTTTCTCAAATTCCCTCCAGTGCATGTTCGTCGGCAATTCGAGATTTATCTCCTGAGTGAGGCTGGATGGATTTACAATGTTTATATCCTGGACCAGGATACCGTCCGAAGATCTGTGCGCATAGAACTGTGAGTCTATGCGATATCCATCACTGAGGCACTGATGTTTGTAAACAATTCCATTGGTGTAGTGCGTTATCGTAGCTTCTCGGGATAGACTTCCTTCAGGCATACGATGATAAACCAGTGGTTGCCAGCGTGCAGGGAGAGACAAGGTTCTCCCCTGCCTTATGTACAGCCATCCACCGGATGTAATTTCCACCCCGAAAACACCATTGCCTATGTAAGGCAGGTATCGGTGCTCATTCTCTTCGGGCGGCTCGTGCAGAATGTTCGCATTGTACTCGGCGGCGTCGAAGTAAAAAGCGCTCGTTCTTTCCTTCAAGCAGTGGTCTTCGAAAGCTGCGAAACGAGAAGTTCGTTTTCAAGCACGGTGAAAATGTCGAAACGATGAGAATTACTCAAATGTAGGTTTTATTACTTTTATAAAGTATTCAAATGCAAAAATTAAATTAAAGAAATTTGAATATAAAAATGAATAATATGTACACATTTCTGAAATGTACTTTCCATTTTGTATCCTGATGAAGGTTACGTATAAGAATTTTTCTGTGTACGAAAGCAACACAGATAAGCGTACGATATATTGTCTACGATACATTGGTTATTGTTTCAATGAAAAGCATCGATACTTTATTAGTATTAAGTAAATAGAATAATCATTAACCGACCCTCTATGGGTTCTCTGTTGCTCGAAAAGAGCCACTGGGCCAGCGAAGGACCAAAGTAGAGAAGAGCTCCTCCGCATAGTATGAGAAAGACGAGAATCTTCCTGTACGAGTAATTTCCATCTATGAGTCTTCTTAGGCGTTTGCCGAACTCATGGGCATCGAACATTCCACCCGCTCTCATTTTTTACTTGGCGATTGGGTTGATAAGATTCTTCTACGCTACGCCCAAACATAACCTTTTCACAGTGTTTCGCGTCCCGTCGAACCCACGTTATGGAAGCACGACTGTTGCCATGTGGGCGCGGGTTTCGCGTGAAGGACGACGCTTGACTTTCACACCGTAATCCTACGTGCAATATTAGAGCGATATTCGTTCGTTACTTTATCGGAGTACTCGATCGACTCGTTCATGTTTGTGGAGTAAATAACACATCATAGGATTCCGGGCTGAACCGCACAGTGAGATGTCACTTGTGGCAAATTTGTTTCAACCAAAATTTGATTTCACCAGAAAGTAACTAGGTTGGCGAAATTAAATGAATTCGAATTTTGTGCACTATAGATGGCGTTATAAGGCTGATTTCGATCGCATTCACCATTTATCGAATTGTTTAAGCAAGCGAATTAACGTCAGCGAGAAACTTATTTATGGTATAAATAAAGCTTTGATAATTGCACTATGGCACGTTTCTGTCAATTTCAGCATTGCGGATCCCTGCCCGACTTTATGACACTATCGTTTCATCGACCGGAAGTATAATAATTTTCCGATCGTAAGTAAAACCCTCTTTCGATCGGAAATGACGTCATACCGGCAGTGATGTCATCCAAGCGAAATATCTCATACGAAGAAACGCCACTTGACGGTTAAAAATCCAATTTTTTCACCGGAAATAAGTAATTGTCAGTATTACGATTAAAATCTGAGTTTATATTAATCATTCATGTCATACGGAAAAACTTCGCTTGCAGTTTGATTGTTTTAGCTGTCAACCGGAAGTTACAGAAAAACTCCAACTCCGGTAAAAAAACGAGATTTTCAACCATTAGTCCCGGTTTAAAAATCTCAGTCTCTGGCAGGGACCTCATACGGAAGGACGTCACTTCCAGTTTTAAACCTCCGTTTTCACAAATCTGCGAATCCATCGAATTAGTTATCGAGCGGACAATGTTCCTCGTCGATTTGGAACCTACTACGTCGGTCAGTTTCCCCAAAATATTACGCTGTGATACGTCTAATTTTATTAGTGACACCACTGTATAAGGATGTGGCGGAGGAGTTTTGAGAACACAAGATTTCGTGGTAATTTACTTCCGGAAACCGATGATTGGCGCTCGTCGCTGACGATCGAGTTTCCCCTCTATTTTTCACATCATAACAGTACAACACTACTATAAGACATTACGAGCGATGTACGACTCCACGATACACCCGAGTAGGTGACAAACCAGAATTACAGTGTGAGCTGAAACATCGAGGGAGAAGGTGTCGGAAAGGGCACCGGCGGTCGTTATTCTTGATTATCGAATGTGGAAGAATCGGATGTTCCTGACTTGGTACGAAAATGGTTCTCATAGGCGTTAACGAAAGTAGACAAAATAATTATCCAGAGTCCACTGTGGGCTGGCGAGCCTTGCGGCCGCTCTACACTGTGTCTAGGCGTTTACCAGCGACGGCCATCTTTGTGTTAGTAGAGCACGACAGCGTCAAAGCCCCTGCAGCATATATATACATATATACGTATACACTTATGTACATAGAAACTACGCATAGGTTATACCGAGAACGGATGCGGGGACAGATCGGTGTCACGTGAACCCTCCGGATATACCAGCTTCCTAGTCTTGCTCACCTACATTATCAACGATCCGATCCATTGCGACGCCGCTTCCTCGAGCGAGTCGTCGAAATAATAATAACAACAATAATAATAACATGGCTATGATTATCGGTTCTTCCGCTGATCGGACGGTTAATTTTTTAATAATATATCGCACAATGACCGATGAGCTGTTGTTTTTAATAATACATTTATCATAATGGTCAGATGTAATAATTACGAGACGAAGGCGATGAACACCGCCGTCGATTTTCAAGAGCGTGTCCATTACCGCGGTCGGTAACGAAAACTGTTCTAAACGTTTCTCACGCATTCTGACTTACAGATAAATTTTTCATCGAAAGCCGTGATCGTATCTGTTATTGTCGTTGTCTTTCTTTTGCGCGTGAATACGAGAAACCGTGGGAAAAGTTTATTACAGTGTTTGATACCCACTGAGAACGCAGTGTATGAGTAAGTTCATATTTAAACAAAACGGTGAATTCGTAGAGCACCTTCAAAGGAATAGAATGAGCTTCGATGCATTGAAATCGATAAAAAATGGCGGATGATTCATTGAAAAAACTGAAGGAATATGTACATTCCCGACCAATACTACGAATAAGTCATAATTTTTTCAAACTGCTGGCAACTAATATTTTCGTATTTTTCCCGTAAAATAAAACTTTGTAAAAACACGCCTTTAAAAATGTAGCGCTCATTCGACTAGCGCGAAGCGGTTCAACCTTCTCAAGGGAGCGCGATCCCGGGCCAATCTCTCGCTGTGGAACAGTGACTTCCTTTTTCCGGCGGACGTACGCGAGCGCCACACCCGAGGACTTTACGAGGCTGAGCGGCGGTGGGGGAAATCGGTGGTACGTTTATCCGCGAGGCGTCGAAGGGCGCCGTGAAACAATGCGGCCTTACTTTTTCCTCTCTCTCATTCCCCCCTCCAAACAATTACAGAAAGCATCGCCGTATTTTCTCCGCATATCCAAGCGCACGCTCCGACGAAAAGTCCTGAAAAATCCGCCGTCGCATATCGAACGTAGAGAACACGACTGTGATTCAGGCGCCGGAGAGGAAGAGAAACTGAAACTCTGTGGTCAACGTTGGCCCGTCGATAATTGCCGGCATAGGTGCGTAGGGCGACAGTCATGTTGTCAGCTTGATGATGATATACTGTTGTGATCTTTCTATCCCCTCTTCCCCCACCTCTTACCAACTGGACCGCGTGTATAACCGTGAAGCGAGTAGAGCTACGCTAATATTCTAACGTTGGTAGTGCGGCACGTTTTACGCCGACTACACGCGTACGCATCGTCGAACCTATACACAATCGTCGATGCGATAATGACGGCGTCGTCGATGAGATTTTTTTTTTTTTTTTTTTTTCGCGAGGACCGACGTTCGGCCCGCCGGCCGCTCGCAGCCGGGCCCGCACTGGACCGAGCGGCCGAGGGTGCACGTCGATCGCGCCGCTTATACGCGTCGAGGATTAAAGCCGCGCGCGGCGAGGGCGGCGCTGCGAGGCTCGTCGACTCGCAAGCTTCGTGGGACAGAGACGGCGAGAGAAAATGGGGTCCCCCTAGTTTTTTTCTTTCTTTTTTTTCCGATTCTCTCCCGTAGCCGGGGAACAGGTCGCTGCTCAGATCAGTTCTTCGCGGGCTGGACCAGCGCTCGCACGCGCTTCTCCTCTTCTCTCGAGCCGACACCGACGAACAGGACAGTCGGTCGAACACGAGGGGGCCCCCCGTCGGTTAAAACATTCGGTATTCACTTTACGCGAGCGCACGCAGAGAGGGAGTCGCTCGGCAAAGACCTCGGCGGTAAGCCGGCTCAGCCGATAAATTTTCGCTCTAACGGGCAGAGCGCAGTGCGCGAAATTTTCATCGGTGCATTTTTGTTATTCGCCAAAAATTAAGAAAGAAAAGAAAATTCGACGAGAAAAAAGGATTGATGAAAGGTAAATATAAAATAGAGACGAGCGGGCTACGTGGATGTATTTGTATGCGGGGAAAAAGCGCGGGAAAAAATTGTGGTCCGGAGTGTTAGTTGAGGCGTCCCGAAGGTGACGGAACGTTCGATCGACATTTTGCCAGCCGGCGGACGCGCTGAAACAAAAAAAGAGGGGTACGTATCGAGTTAATAAACACGGATGACCTTTGGAGACTCTCGGTGGAATCTCCGGGAAGGCCCAAATAAAAAATACCCAACTGATTCGCGACTCAATGATAAATTGTTCGGCGATTGAATTATCGCGCCATCGAGCGAAAGATCCGTGAAGGATCGTCGCGTCGATTATATAGATATGGGCAGAGCCAACAGCGAGACGACATCACTTCCTCGGCTAATTAGAATATAGCTGTTTTTTATGAGCGTGGAAGAGGAAGAGGGAGCGAACGAACTAACGGATGGGTGGCCGGACAATCGGGAGGGGCGAGAGGGAACGATCGTGATATTTATTACGTAGAGACCCCCCAGCCGGACATACGTATTTAACGCTCTTCGTGTTGCGAAGTTCCTTTTATAATCCCCCCCCCCCTTCCTCCCTACCACGTCGTCGGAACACGGCAAACGCCATTATGTTTTGATTCTTGAGGAGGATTCCGAATTCTGGAACGCGAGCGATTTAACCTGCAAAAAAAAAATTTGTGAATTTAGGTTATGTGTGTCGAAACTTGTATGGATAAATCTGCATATTAAATTTGACGTGGATATATAATGTAGAGTTAGTGTACATTTAGAGTCATTTTCAGAAACCGCAAGGATTATTGAAGAACTTTTATTAAATCTATTTATTTTTTTCATTTTTTAATTAACGTGAATTAATTTTATATAACGTTTGGATACTAAAGTCGATGTAACAGTTGTCGCATAAAAACTTCCAGATCGATGCGTTAAATTGATATTTGACAAATCTATATTGTTCAACTTTTATGCAGAGTGAGATTTTTTCTAAAATTGTAAACCTCGATTTCGAATATTATGGAATTTCATTTGAAATTAATATTACGCAGAATTGGAAAAATTAATTTCTTTTTGTAGAACAGAAAAAAAAAACTGTGGAAGCAAAAATTTCATATTGCTCAATGAATTACTGAGGTAATTTGCTGCCGCCCGAACCGTATAAAAAATGTCCGCATGAAATTCATGAAACGCTTATTGGAAGCTTTTACGCACACACTAGCACATTTAATTTAACACACAAATGATATAAAAAAAATTAATGAACGCAATAAAAAAAAAACAAAATAAATAATAACGTGGCATTTTTAATGACACTTTAAAAATAATACTCGAAGAATTAAAAAATACCACAACTCTAGAAAAAAAAAAAATGGCGCATTAAATCTACTATACTAGTTTATACCCAAGATCTTTCCTAACCCCGGCATATTAAATTTACAATATTTTTCACGTATACAGAATTTTCATTTAAAAAAATCCCCTCATCGTTTCTCTTGACCTATTTTTTTTTTTTTTTTTTTTACAAAATCTCGACTCTCCCGATTTAATCAACCATTTTTTTTTCCTTCATCCATTCAGTCAATTATTTCGATACGAAAACGACAATCATCGCGGTCGACAAAGCCGAAACCAATTATCGACCGACACTAATTATATTAAAATTTTTTTTATTCCGAACAAGCGATCGTCGATGCGTGATCTTCGGGACGGAAAATCATCGGTCCGAAATCAGCGAGGGACGCCCAGTGGGATGAAATAATCGTCGTTGCCTCCGGCCGGAGCAGCGCCGCAGCGGTGGTTTGGGGAACCACTCAGAATCTTAATCGTTCGGAAACGATTGAGGCCTAATTATCCAATAGATTCGGTCTCGTTCCGTTCGAAATATACACGTGACGGATGGACAGTGAGAGTGGGTCGTGCCGGGAGAACGCTCGACGCCGGGAGCTTGTTGCAGAACGGTTTTTTGCTGGTAAACGGACACACACACGAAGAAAGAAGACACCGAGAGGCCACGAAAGTTCGCAGCTCGTTTGCCGCAGCTCCGCTGTTCTGGCGTGGAGAAGACGGTCCTTTGTCTCGGAGGTTTCGCAGTCGGCGCCCATGCGACGTTCGGCCAATTGCTTTCCGGAGATTTTCACGCGGAAGCCCCGCCCGATTGCCCGGAGGCATTTAGTACTTTTTTTTTTTATTTAAACATTTTTTTTTTCACCCACAAAGTCACAGAAAGTAGGCCGGAACGGCAGGGCTTTGAGAGCGCCCTCTGACGTCCCAAATAATCGGAGAATCCGCAGCGCTTCGTTCCCGTTTCATCGCAAACGAACAATGCATCATCTTTTTTTTTTTTTTCGAAATTCTTTCTTCATTGTTTTTTTACTTCTCTCATTCTCGTTGCTTCTTATGTAGCTTTCTTTCGAGTCATTTTTTCAATAGTTTTTTAGAAGCTCAGTGCAGGCTGCGAGTGTAGCTATTTTATTAATTTTTTTTATAAAAACAATTTATTGTCTTTTTTTTTTTTTTCATTGTATTTAAATTGTTATTTTTACTTTTCGTAGGAGCGGGATTCGCGTCCTTCTTGTCATACTTTGAGGATGTTTTTTTATTTTTCCGTTTGTTAATTAATTTTTAAATTTATTTTCGTTATTTCTTATCGTCCGTTTTTATTTATTTTTTAATTCTTCTTTTTTTTTTTTAGGAGCAGATTCTGCAGGCGCGTTGCGTGTTATGCCTCGTGGGCAGCTGCCCGGTTAATAAGGAGAGCGAAGGAATCTTGTCGAGACACTCGAGCGAAGAATCGTCCTCGAATAGGACGGATAAAACGTATAAGGCACAGCCATTATAGTCAGCGATCGCGCGGCCCAGCGATTTATCGACGACGAAGACACCGGCTCAAATATGACGGAAACAACGAGGGACCCGGAACTCGCGCAAGCCGAGAATATCGAGGAGGTCAGAGCCGCCCTGAATCTCATGTGCGCATCGACGACGCCGAAACAAAAGGCCCTCCCCGAGAGAGGATCCTGGAGCACGAAGCTGGACTTTATTCTCAGTGTGGTAGATAAATCGTCTCCGTTCGATTTTTTTTTATCACCGAAATTCCGGACGAAAAAAATCCTCACTGGAGCCGGCTGAAAGTCCGCGATTTACATATATTATTGTTTCATGAATACAATATTCACCGATATTTAGTATAGATAGAATTATAATGAATATTTTGCATCACTTTAATTTTACCATGAGATTTTTACGTATCCGGAATTTTAGACGTAATGCATGGTAAAAAAAATTTTGCAGCTTTGACAAACATTTGTCGTGTACGAAAGCCACAGGCTCAAAAAAAATTGTTAAATTATGGAGAAGATAGTCAATTAATGAGAATACCATTTTGGACCTCAGTTCCAGAACAAATGTTTGTGAATCGTGCAAAATTTTATTTTTGAACATCGTTTCATTTTCAACGTAATCGTTTAATGGTTTAATTAATTGATTAATCGAGCACAGGTTGGTTTGGCGATCGGTCTTGGAAATGTCTGGAGATTCCCGTACCTCTGCTACAAGAATGGAGGCGGAGCGTTTTTAATTCCATACTTTCTCACGCTGATTCTCGCCGGTATACCGATGTTCTTCATGGAGCTGGCCCTCGGCCAGATGCTCACTATCGGAGGTTTGGGGGTGTTCAAGATTGCCCCGTTGTTCAAGGGTATCGGCTACGCGGCTGCGGTCATGTCCTGCTGGATGAACGTTTACTACATCGTTATCCTTGCCTGGGCAATATTTTACTTCTTCGTCTCGATGCGTAGCGGTGAGTCTGAGACAGTAACGCAAAAAAAAAATCCTCTTAAAAAATTATTAGATATTTCATAAAAATTTAATCGATGTCGATTTTTTTAACAGTCTTACCATGGGGCAGTTGCAACAACCCGTGGAACACGAAGACTTGCGTTAATCCGTACGATAGAAGTTCCCTCCAGTGCTGGGATCATTTGACTCGCAATCACAATTTCGTCAAGATGTGCTCCCTCAATCAGCTCAACGTATCGGTCACCGACCTCACGGATCCCGTCAAGGAATTCTGGGAGTCAGTAGATCTTTGTCTCTACCTATCTCTCCGTTGCATTGAAAAGTCTCACCGCCGACTTCGGGTCACGAATCGGCGACGACGACTTTTTCGTACAGAGGAGATGTCCTTTTTTTGTGTCTGATCATAGACAGTAGATTGAAATGATTCGGAAATGTTTTAAGCAAATTTGACATATTTTAAATAGTAAATCTGACATGTTTTAGAAACATTTCGTCATATTTGACAAATCTTTAATATTTAATGCCATACAGGGATTGTTCTAAGACCCTTTAATTCAACTCTTTGACATGGCTTGTTTAGTTTTGCGTGTACGATAATTTGCGATACGTCGATTACATTTACCGACGCAATTATATTTATTTTATATTGTAATTGTCAGACGACGAGCTCTCCAGATAAGCGACGGTATCGAGCACATGGGCAGCATACGATGGGAACTCGCCGGAACTCTCCTCCTCGTTTGGATACTCTGTTACTTCTGCATTTGGAAGGGAGTCAAGTGGACAGGCAAAGTCGTGTACTTCACTTCTCTTTTTCCCTACGTTCTGCTGACAATTCTTCTTATCCGAGGAATAACACTGCCTGGAGCGATGGAGGGAATACGCTTCTACGTCAACCCGAATCTTTCGAAGCTGAAGGAATCCCAGGTGAGATTTTTCATCGACTCCGAGGCTTTGACAAAGCACAAGAGCTCAATGTAAAATGGGGAATTGTTTTCAATATTTTTTAGCGAGACGTAAAAAGTCTTACCTCAGACTCTCGCGAATCGACCAACTGTAAAACATGGAGTTTATAATTTGGTTCGTGCCGAACAATCTACTCCAACTCAATCGACTGATTGAGTTCGAGTAATTGATATTTTAAAAACCAACCCCTGGAAGGTTTGAATAGGAGTTACTTCGGTACATAAATTTACAGACTCCGTTAGGGTGGTTTCGGGTTGATCGGAGCCTGACGGGTTGAAAGCGAACCGTTTTACCCCACTCGTCAGTCTATCGATTACGAGCTGTAACAATAACGCTTCGATCTCATTCGTTACAGGTGTGGATCGACGCGGTGACTCAGATATTCTTCTCCTACGGTCTCGGCCTCGGCACCCTCGTTGCACTCGGAAGTTACAACAAGTTTAGCAACAACGTGTACAAGGACGCCCTGATAGTGTGCTCTGTTAATTCCTCCACCAGCATGTTCGCCGGGTTCGTTATATTCTCGGTAGTTGGATTCATGGCTCACGAGCAGCAGAAACCCGTCGCTGAGGTAGCGGCTTCCGGTCCTGGACTGGCATTTCTCGCTTATCCGTCAGCGGTTCTTCAATTGCCCGGGGCACCCCTCTGGTCGTGTCTCTTCTTCTTCATGCTACTGCTCATCGGTCTCGACTCGCAATTCTGCACCATGGAGGGATTCATCACGGCGATGGCAAGGAATTTTTTTCAATTCGCTCTTGGAATCATTATATATTTTTTTCTTTCTTTGGTTTACGTTATGTTGCTTTTTTTCCTCAGGTCGACGAGTGGCCACAACTACTGCGAAGGCGCAAGGAGGTTTTCATAGCATTCGTCTGCATGATCTCCTATCTCATTGGTCTCTCCTGCATATCCGAGGGCGGAATGTACGTCTTTCAGATTCTCGACTCGTACGCTGTATCCGGTTTCTGTCTTCTCTTCCTGATATTCTTCGAGTGCGTGTCCATCAGCTGGGCATTCGGGGTCAGCAGATTCTACGATGGAATTCGCGACATGATAGGTTACTATCCGTTCATGTGGTGGAAGTTCTGCTGGACCGTGACAACCCCGATGATCTGCATTGTTAGTGGAAATTTGCGCTTTATTAATTTTTTTTTTTATCAAAGCCTGATCGATTAACTTTTATTGGATTTCTCTTTTTGCCAGGGAGTGTTCATCTTCAATCTCATTCAATGGACACCGGTAAAGTATCTTGACTACGAATATCCGTGGTGGTCCCACGTGTTCGGATGGTTCACGGCTCTGTCATCGATGCTGTGCATACCCGGATACATGATCTACATCTGGTTCACGACACCCGGTGATACTCGAACGGTGAGTCTTCGTGGAGCGTTCTCTACCACTTCGAAAAGGTTTAGCCCTCTAAATCGTGAATTGGATTCGCTATTTATTATAGGACTGATCTAACTGTCAGTAGCACGCAGATTTTTTTTACATTATCTATATTATATAATTATTGATGATTAAAAAGAATGAAATTGTCGATCGCCACGATTTAGAAATCTGAAAAATCTTGTGACATCATATGTATGAAAAATTTGATGGTTTGCGCCGGAGTGCGTTAGCGTCACTTTCTGGATTATTTTTTCTCATTACCTTCGAAAAAACAGTGACAAAAAATTTGAAGAAAAAATCTATCGATTCTGAATTATCGATTGTTCATTTTTATCTGCAGCACTGCATTTTTGAGAATTGCTTCGGATTTTTCTGAAGCGTTTCCAAAGCTTTATCCTTAGTTTTAAATTTGAAAAAAAATGTTTTATAATAATTACAAAATTACGTCATGTTTGATTTACAGAAATTCAAGCTGCTCGTCAGAATAGAAGACGACGTGACGAGTTTGCGGTCAAAAATGGGTCTACCGGCGGTCGAACTTTCGCCTCTTTAGACTAATTGATATTTAATATATATTTATATATATATATATCTAAAATATTTAAAAAATTCCGCCACCACCGCCGCCGCCGTGTACAAGAATCAAGGGGAGGAGGGGCACAATAATTGGGTCAGAGGGGGTTCAATAATAGTGTGAGGGGCTCAATAATTGGGTCAGAGGGGGTTTATAATTGGGCCAGGCGGGGAATTGGGTATGAGGGGTGAACAGTAGAATCAGAGTGGTCAATCATACGGCCAGGGGGTCAATAATATGGTCAGATGGTAAATAATGGGCCCGTAATTAGTGGGACTTAGAATAAAGAGAGTTTGAATCCATAAAAGGGCGCGAGCGCGCGAGCCACCAGCTCCTCTAGTACATATATATATTAACAATTGCCGTGTTAATGGACCACAGACTAACGGTCCGCCAACTCGATTCCATATTAGTATTCTTGATAAAGATGTCCACGCCGGAGGGCTCGTTTGACTTCTCTCGTTTCGTTGAAAAAAAAAAAAATCTCTCCGTAATATCGGTGAAATACGATGCGGGCGGTTTCGACTCTCAGCGAGACTGATTTTTCTTGATTAAAAAAAAAAAAAAAGAAAGAAAATTGATTCGCTTCGTGAATCGAAGAGAAGAAACGCCACGTCACCGGCTCGACACTAATACTTACTAGCCTTAGAAGACTAGTATATGTTATATATATAGGTTCGAAGGTGTTCAAAGAGTTGACCGTCCGTTTGGTCAATTAGTCGTAGACCCTATGATTCTCCACGACCCCCTTTCCCCAACAAAAATCATGCGTGTTTAATCGTACAGTCGTGCATAATTTATCCTAATAATGATACGATACGCCATATAATTATTATAAATATGTATATTACTTGAATTTCTCATTGAACGAGTCGACCCCGAAATACCGTTTTCTTGTATTTATGTTGGCCCTGCAATACTTGTATTTTTTTTTGTTTATTCGTTTTTGTTTTTTTTTTTGTTTAATTATTCTCTTCCTCATGTTTCGTGCATTATTTTATTTTTATTTTTTATTTTATAGGAATTCCGTGTGTAACCGCTATGTAATATCGTAGAGATTAGAGTAGGCTTTCATCCCTCTGTAACAAATGGATTGAATAAAACATTGATTATTGGAAACAGGAACGCGTGTTTACCTCCGTCGCAGGTGAGAAAAATGCGCGCTCGAGGAACCGAAGCTGCAAAAGTTTCTACGCAAGGATTGTCATTAAAAAAACGTATCGTCTATTGATTTTCAATTCGAGTATTACAATTTGTAGTACAAAACAATTGATACGGTTACTCATACAAATTTTTTCGTTAATAATCGACGTTTGTAATTGCCTGTTATATACTTTTAAATATATATAAAAAAATGGATATCGGAAAATACAGCCGGATAAGTACCGTGAAGGCTCGGACGAGGGATTTAGTTAAAAACAAAAACGCCCAAAGCTCACAGTAGAATATACATTAGCTTTAGTCTAAATATACAATAGATACATTTATATTCGTATATCTCTATAAAAAGAAATGCGCGCATTTTTTTTTTTTTTGTTAATCGGGCAGATATGGACGGAAACATCGCGTGGCGCATCGAGCTGTCGATCGAACCGCGTTGCACGACAAGACATTATATTCGTAGTCTAGGTATAAAATGTTACGAAAAATAAAAAGTAAGTAATATTGTCGTAGGAGTAAAAATCAAAAACAAAAATAATTAAACGTGACCACCAACATGGACGGCCGACGCTACAGCAACAGGTGTGGATTCGCGTGTCGCGCAATCGATCGACTCGCTTTGCGCAATACCATAAGAAATTCATTATTTTCGTACTCTAGGTGCAAACAAAAATTTGACGAAAGAGAATTAAATTATCATCGATGGAGAAAAGAAAGCACGACCGCGGATACGAATCTCAGACGTCGCTGTCGTCGTACTAACAATAATCGTTCTTTTTTTTTTTAATTACCGGCACGTCTAACGTCCGATGAGTCGGCCCTGAGATTGTGTACTCCTCGCAATTACTTACAACTATACATCCACGAACATCATATTTATACAATAAAAAATCGTTAAGAACACTTGGGCTGTATTTCTTGTTCATGTTGTTCATACGTCGTTGCTGATTTATAGCTGAACATGTTGGACGCGCTGTCGGAAACGAACGAGTGAACGAATACTGAGATATGGATTATCGTCTTAGCCGGGCGTCCGATTTTACAAAAAGCTGTGCTGCCACAAAACATTCATCAGCGTTATCACGACGAGAGCATTAACGATTTTTTTACCCGCACCGTTTCTGAACTCTCTCTCGTCGCCCATCTGGAACTGCGTTATCGGACTGGACATGCGACCGTCGCCTCCTCGGCTGAAAGCCAGCACGCGAAGGTTGAAAGTCTTTCCGGGCGTTAAATTGTAAATGTAAGCTTCCAATTTTGATCCGCCCGGAACTATCGTGTCGTTCGCTGTACTCATGTCTTGATCGAGTTCCCAGACTCTGACCTTGAAACCGTCGAGGGGTTCCTCGTCGAGGCTCGGCTGGAGGTACCGCCAGTTGAGGTAAACCGTCGATGGATTTACGACGCTCAGTTCAACGGCGCTGGGCGGCATCTGCGGTGGTTTACGGTAAGTTCTCTCGACGAATCTCTCGCTCTCGGGTCCGGCACCGGCTGAATTGTAGGCCATGACCTTCACCCGATAGAATCTGTCGGGTTGGAGTCCAACGATCAACGCCCACGGTCGGGTCGTTCGTGAGAGATAATAAGTAGCATCGTCCTCGTTCGCCTCGTCCGGCCAGTACTTTATTCTGTAGCCTATCAGTTTTCCCCGGACGTTCTCTCGAGAGTCCTGGAGCGGCGCCCATGTCACGTTCAAGCTCGTGCTGTTGTAACTCATCGCGATTATCCTCTGCGGCGCCGCTCTCGGCATGTCCTCCGCGCTGTGGACGATCGCGATCGGCGAGTAAGGACCAGCGCCGACCTCGTTTATGGCCTGCACCATTACGTCGTACTCTGTGTAATAATACTCCTGCTGGGTCCTCACGACGCACGAGCCAACGTTGCCGTACTGCTTCAGCAGCACCGACTGGAACTCGGTCTCTTCCTTTGTTCGACGCCACGATACGTTGTAGTGAATTCCACGACCGTTCTGATCTTCCGGTCTAAGCGGGACCCACGTTATCGTGAGATCGCCGAGCTTTCCGCCACCTCCACCGACATTCGACGGTGCCTTGCTCGGCCTGTCCGGCTGCGTGCTGTACTTCGGAGACGGCAAGGACGGTGGACCGTAGCCAAGTTCGTTCGCCGCCGACACTCGGAATTCGTACGTCGTGTAAGGGTTCAGGATTTTCTCGAGGAAGACCTCCTTACGGCCGTTGTTTCGGTCGATCTGAATTGCTGTGATATCTGAAAAAAAAAATCGTTATATCGAGGATGCTTCAGTTTCAGGGAATTTTGTATATAGGAGCATATTGCTAAGAATATGCAATAGACAAGTGCGTAAGTTGCATCTGGCAAGGTTTGGCGATCAGACGAGTTCGATAAAGCATCGGCTATTTTTTTTCTTCTTCAATGTGTATCGGAACCTGAGGCACAGATAAGTACAAAGGTATAGAATCGTGCTGGCCTTTTAAAACTTTTAAAGTGTACAGTCTTCTTCTCTTTCTACGAAAAGATATTTGGTGACAGGAAAAGTCACTTGGAAGATTTTAGTAATTAAATGGTTCTAGCCGAATAGTTATTAGCCGAAATTAATTAATCAGTTTGTGAAGAATACCAGAGGGCACCTATAATTTTAGGTAAAACCAGAATCACGATTGAAGTTTTGGCAAAATAATGGGGATCTGAATGCGACTTAACCGGTCATGTCTGATTGGTCTGTTTTTCCCGAGGATGCAACTTATGCAGTCGTCTACCGTTCTGTATTGCAATATTACTGACTCTCGGTGAGATTGAACCACTCGTTTATCCATCGGGATCGAGCGCTGATGGTGTAAAAGAGTATAGGTCTGCCGTTGAAAGCACCATCGGTCCACTGAAGCGTCACCGAAGTTTTCACGACGTTCGTGACTTGAAGACCGCCCGGCGGACCGGGCGGACCGTCGACGATTATCAAAGTTTTGCTGTAGACTCTTCCCACCGCGCTTTCCACGATGCACTCGTACTCTCCGGCCTCGGTCAGAGTTATGTTTATTATGTCCAGCGTACCCTCGTCGATATGCATTCGCGGATTATTTTTCAAATCCTTGTCCCTTATGCGAATACCGTTGTGCGTCCAGATGTAAGCTATGTCGAGCATCGCCTCGTTTTCGGCCATGCAACGCAGCGTCTGATTGTTCGTCACGGCCGTTTGTATTCTCGGCGGTAGAGTCTCAATGAACACTGGACCACCTGCGTATTAAAATCGATGCATTATTCATGGCTGCATAGGAGATACGTAAGAAAATATTAAACGTTTTTGAAAAAACTGATGAACTGCGTGTGTGCTTACGTAGAACGATGAGTCGTCCGCGCGTCTCATCGAGACCGTACTGATTAGACGCTGTACATACATAAGTTCCCTCGTCGTCACGCGACACGGGACTTATTATCATATTTCCATTGTCGAGGATACGCCTCTTGCCACCGGATCCAAGCACATTGCCGTCTTTTTTCCAGACGAACTTCGGCTTGGGCGCTGCCTCGGGATTGCAGACTATCGTAACGTTTCCTCGCTCAGCCGCGTAGGTTTCAGACTCCATCGGGTGTTTTTTGAACGACGGTTTCAGAGCTGTGAATTAATTAGAAATGGCATTTTGTTCATCGTAATTTTAAGAAACTCGCAAAACTCGTACGGACATATGTTGAAAGGTTTCAGAAACGTTGTTACTTTTAACATCTTAGCTTTCAGATGTGACGAAAGTTTAAGTATGTTTTCGAAATATTTCCGAAATGTTTCGTTGGAATATTGTTGATAGAATATTTATTAATATTATTTTCGTGCAGCGCGAAAAATTTCGTAAGGTGTCAAAGATTGAAAATTTTCCTAAAATAATTCCAGAATATATCGTGTAATATGGGAGCGTCGCTGGGAGAATGATTTCGATCAGCTTACACAATACTCGAAGCTGGGCCGACGAGTAGGATGTCTTGAGCTGATTTCTCGCACGGCACTGATACATTCCCGGATCTCTCTCAGGATCCAAATGTGTTATTCTCAAAACGTTGTCCTGTATGAGATATCTGTCGATGTCTTCTGGTGGTACGGTCGTGTTGTCGAGGAGTTTTCCATTTTTGAACCAGTTATAAGTCACGTCGGGCACGCCGAATGCTTCGCACATCCACGTCAGCTCGCCACGATTGTCCATGTGCTTGTCCTCCAAAGGTATCGTGAAGTTCGGCGCTGCTTGGATAGTCAGCCAAACAGAATTCTCGATGGAGAGACGGTTGTTATGAGCTCTGCACACGTATTCGCCCTGATCCTCTATGTGAACGCGCGGTATGTTGAGCACGCGATTGAAGCTCGTCAGGTACGCGCCGCGTGGCAAGGAAGATCCTCGTCTCGTCCAATTGTACGCCGGAACAGGGCTGAAAATTAGAAAAATGTATTACTACTACTTTAAAAATGTTCAAACGCCTATATTTTTTTTTTCTTTACACGACTCAACTTTCTTGGATACTTACTATCCGAAGGCCATGCACTCCAATCTGACTTCCTGTCCGACGACCGGCGCCTCCGGGAAGACCTTCGGGAAATTGTTCGGAAATTTCAATTGCTGGAAGGAGGCTGGAAAATCGAATAAAAATATTTCCCACCATAAAAATATAATTCTAACAAATAAAAAATACAGCAAGATAAGTGCCCTTGCTTACAGTGCAGTTCGACCCTGAGTGGGAAGAATGGTCCGTTACGTCCGGTGTCGGATGCGATGCTCTGTACGTTGCATGAGTAGTTGCCACGATCGATGGGCTCCAGTGCCGAGAAGTAGAGAGTCCCGTCATTCGACGAGAACACCCTCTTGTCCTCCTCGACGAAGTTTGGAAAGTAATCCCTCGCCCAGTAGTACTTTACGCCCGGATAATGCTGCGGTGGATCGCAGTACACGGCTTTTCCCCAGTTCTGCTCGCCGCTCTCCTCCGACCGTTTCAAATTGAATTCCAAAATGTAACCGAAAGACAATTCAACGCTCTCCGATATGATCGTTCCATACGTATTGCTCGCCTTGCAGTGATACGAGCCGCGATCGTCGTTCTGGCTGGGATTGTAAATTATAAGCGAGCCACCGCTGAGGGTGTAGCGGCGATTGGATAGCGGATCGATTGGCGTTTCGACCAATCGCGAGTCCTCGTGGTACTCCTTGAACCACTCGTAGACCGGCGTCGGATAACCGCCCGCGAAACAGGTGAGCGTCACCTGATTGAGCTGCCCGCGCTTCGAGACGTCGAAGACCTTGTTGCTCGGCTGTTTCACGAAGTATGGACCTCTGGGGACCCTGAGAGGGTTTTCAATCTCGATGCCGTACGTGTAAGTGCGATCGTCCTCTGCCAGATTGTGGAGATTGGCGATGGGGGCTTCGCAGATGTAGAGCAAGTGCTCATCGCCCGTTACTCTCTCCAGTCCCCAGCGCTTGAGATTGTTGCTGAACGAGTAGGCAAGGAAATCCCTGTTGCCAATACCATCGTTGGCCTCCGGCAGAAGGGCGTTCTCCATGTTGACCATCTGAGTGTTGTCGGCCTCGTTCGACCAGTAACCACCCGACTGTCTCACGCCAGTGTACCAAGTGCGGTGCTGAGGATCGAGCCACAGCAATTGGTGCAGCAGGAAGCCATGCTCCTCCACTGTGTTTATCGACAGTAGGTCGCTCTGGTACGCCTGGCAAGTGCGCCTCGCCTCGTCCCTTCTCTTAAGCGGACTCTTCACGAAGCGATAGCAAGACTCCTGAAACTTGACCCAGTGGCGAGGACATTCCAACTGGACATCCGCGTAGTACAGGTTTTGGCCGGAGACAAAGGCGACAAATGTGGCGAGGCACAGTGCCGCGAAGGGCCCGCGAAACATTGCGGGACTCGGTGTGCGTCTTTGTTTACCGGAGAAGTGATTGTCCCACCTGTTGAGTCGAAGAAGAAAATGCATTGGTAAAACATATTTGAGCTGGGGTTAACATAGAGGTAAACATGACCTTATTATAAACTGAAAATAGATCTGTGTTTCATAGAATAGTTTAGGAAACACTTTGACTTCCCGACGAAACGTCAGATATTATTTTCTTTTTTTCAGCTAATATAAGAATAGTCCACAGACAAGTGCTTGTGAAAATTTTGATATCACTTTATGTATATCAAGCACATGATGAATACTTTGAATTCCAAGCATTGGCGCAACTGGTTCATATAAGAGGAAACATATGTAAAGTTACTAAATCTGCAAACATAAAACAAAAGCCGAAATGGACAAAAAAAAAAAGTGAGTGGTAGTCATTGAGTATCCGCTGAGCTAACACTTTCTAAGGCTTCCCGAATTTTGTAAAATATTCAAATTTTCTATACCGCCAAGTTTTTGGTTCACCACTGGGTTCTACGCAAGGGACTCTTTTCGTAAAATGAACTTACAATAAAAATTACGATTAGAAAAAAAAGATGCTCGCGAATGCGTCGCGACACATCGTTGGATTCGTTGTTATTCGTCAACGAGCCGTCTCAATGCCCCACCTGTTGAATAGAAGAAAAAAAGACGACCAAAAAAATTGCGTTAAAACCGTGCGAAAAAAATACGGGCGTGAAGCAACGTGAGGTAAATTCGTGACTGGGCAAGACGATAAAATAACTTTGGTATTACTCACGATACGCTAATGGCAATTACGATTGTTGGTTCGTGGAGGGGACAGGGAGTGGCATGAGTCGTGCCTTAACCGCTAATAACTTTGCGGATCGACTGTTTTGTTTTTGAAATATCAAAAACTTATTCCATCTTGGTCGCCGATCGCGAATGCTCATTGAGCGGAATGTTTATTCGTTTCTCTTTACCTTTCTCTTTCAAGCACGATTCCTCTCGTTTGCCATAAAAATTGTGTGTAAACTCTACGCGTAAACAAGACTCACGACGGTAACGAACGACGCGTTCGCGTGGACTCAACCCTGCTCTACTGCGCGGTGTTTCCGGCGAACATCCGCTAGGGGCGCGGCGAGCCGAGTGGACGAGTACGCCGCCCCGCGGACGTTCCGCAAACTAAATTCCGGCAGTAGTAACGGCTTTAGTTGTGTATTGTTTAGCAACGACCGATACGTTATCGCGGGTCTTAAAGCATCCGTGTAGTGTAAAGCAATCTTATACAGAAGGCGCGTCGTGGCCGTCGTTTCGGACTTAAGGTGCTCCACGACGAGCAGTGAATTCGTTCGTTCGTCGTGATTATTTGTCTGGCTGGAACACGCGGTTCCTCCAGCCGACTTAACCTCACACACGGCGGCGTGTCGCGCGCCGGGGGTGAGCGGGACTCATTGTTTGGCACCGCCACGCGAATCGCGCCGTCGAATCGCATGTTTCAGTCTCCTCGAACCGCATCGATTTTCTAAAGTGTAACCTGCGAAGCCCGCGAAGGTTCGAGAATCGCCGAGCATCCCGCGATCCTTTCGACTCAATCATCGAATAAAAAACCTATCATCATTTAATCTCGGGCAATTCCGCGAAGCAAGAGAGGTGCTTCACCGTCGACAGCCGTGGCCGGAATGAAGCGCCGAATCGTCTCGCGCTCCGAGCGTGCGCGTCGACCCGTTTGCGCATTGGATTCTGCGCGCCGGGCGAGTTGATAGGACTGTACGGTGGCGCCTGTTATGGCGGCGGAAACACGCGCGCAAGCCATCGCCGGGAGGTCGTGAGTGCCGCCTCCGTCGCACCGCCTCCGCCGGATCCAGCACGGTCGTGGGTAAGTACACTTTTGCTCGCACGCTCAAATCAGTCTGCACTCGCATGTCCACGAGGTAGCTCATCGGGCTGGCGGCTTCCTCTCGCAGCCGCTCTCTCTCTATCTCGCAAAAGAGCCTCTCGGAGGGCGACCACCTGGCCTCGCTCGCAGTTCTCGACTCGACTCGAGAGGAGCGACGTCGTGACAGCCGATAAGAAGGGTCGGGGCACTCGGTCGCGTAGTTACGCTTTACCCGAAACCGAGTTGAGGTTAGGTCCGAGAACGAGAAGCGCGGCGGGCTCGCGATTTAAATTCGGCAACGCGGCTTGTTTGTTTTTATTATCCGTCGTCCATTTTGTTGGCGATTCGTTGTTAAACGGGTCACGTGACGCGGGTCGAGGAGATTTCGAAAGAAATCTCCGCGGACGATATCCGACGAATAAATAAACGAAAAACTTTGACGACTGTGGAGCGGATTTGATATTCGCGGGTGTTTCTCGGGACAGCCGCGAGTCAACAGGGGTTAGGTAGGGACGCGAAGTTTTGCGCGCGAATTCAAAAGGAAAAATAAATAAAAAACAAATATCCGCTTTTGAATTCCGTGTGTGCTGCGATTGTGACGGATATTGTTTTGACTCGCGTCGTCCCCGTCGTTTGTTGTTCGGTACTGCGCAACCAATCAAAATAAATACTCTACAAATAAAACGAAAGAAGACGAAAAAAACCGAGCGAAAGTCGGTTACGAATGGAACTGGACGCCGAAGCTTTGTCTCGAAGTGGATGAACGGCGGATTGCTGGGGTGAATAAGAAGCTCGTGAAAAAAAAAAAAAGCGGAACGAAGACGATAAGCAACCATGTGGAAAGACAGCGGTCCAACAGTAATTATCTTTCATCACTGAACGTTTTACGAATCGTTAAATCATTTAATTAGTTTTAAGAATCGCACAAGACGAGACTAGGGTCATCGATGTTTCGGGATTTCGGCAGGCGTCCCACTGTTCGCGTACGTTCTCGTGTGCGAAGCTACGCAGCGAGTCGTCATCGAGCTTCCATTATCGCGAATAATTCTCTGTCGTGTTTCTGAGAACAACAGAATACGTTTTTCGTAGTAAATCGTTCGTACCTCGAGTTCGCGGAATCAGAGTATGAAAAACAAAACCTTTTTCGCCCGCAACTTAAAGACGCCATTCGGCCAAAGACCGTTGGGTTTGAAAGTGACCTCTGATGCGTGCTAAATCAACAACTCTCGTCGTGGGGTTTTCGCGTCGCTGCGGCCGAATTGTTTACGTTGCAAGATACTTTTTTTTCCGTTCGACGGTTCATGCGAAAATTCCACGTATCGAACTAAGATACTCGATGAGATAAATGTATTCAGGATTATACATCTATATATATATATATATATATATATAAACCTGAGCTATCGAGTATCGACGTTCGAGCCGGTCTGGAACTTAATAAATCGTAACGACCTAATATAAACGCCATTAGACTGGAGAAAGGTCGTCGATGTTTCTCGATTCAACGCGTCCGACTGATCGCAATAGTTTCAACGCGTCAATTTGCATCGAACAGTTTTCGCGTCGCTATGGACAAGTATATGTTGACATTGCGAAAGTTTTCTCCCAGTTGACGGTCATTGACAAAATTTCACGCATCGAACCAACATACTTGATAGCTTATATACACACACACACACACACACACAATTTAAAAAAAAAAAATAAAAAAAAAATAATATAGAATGAAATATAAAAAGAAATTATATATATACATGTATATATAATTTCTTTTTGTATTTCATTAATATACTTAAAAATTAATATATATAAAAATAAATAAAAATGTATTAAACATAATAGGAACTTGTCTATATATGTATATAAATATATAGATATGTATAAAATTTATTTTTATATTTTATTTTCACGTATCAAACCAAGATTCTTGATAGGATAAATATATTTAAAATACACGCACACTCACACACAATTAAACAAAAAAAAATTAAAATAACGAAAAAATATCAATATAGAATAAAATATAAAAAGAAATTATATATATATAAATATATACATAATTTTATATATTTTCATATTTTTTAAAATTATTTCATTATTTTATATTATATATTTATTTTTATTATTTTTATATTTTATTATTACGTATCAAACCAAGATTCTTCATAGGATAAATATATTTAAAATACACACACACACACACACACACACTCACACACAATTAAACAAAAAAAAATTAAAATAAAAAAAAAATATCAATACAGAATGAAATATATAAAGAAATTATATACATATACATATATACATAATTTTATATATTTTCATATTTTTAAAAATTATTTCATTATTTTCTATTATATATTTATTTTTATTATTTTTATATTTTATTATTACGTATCAAACCAAGATTCTTCATAGGATAAATATATTTGAAACACACAAACACACACAAACACACACACACACACATAAGATAAATACGAAAGCCATCAAGTATCGACGTTCGAGAAGTTCAAAAGCCGTCGAACGAATAATTAATAATCGCGATAATTGATGACGTAAAGAGAGGCGCAAGGGGGGGGGGGGGGAATGAGGGTTTGTGCGGGAACAGAGTAGAAGGATTTTGGGTTACGCGGTAGAATTATGCCGTGTCGCTTTGGTTCCGGGGGTGGAATCGGTGGGTCCGTACGGTAATATAAAAGCGATTCGATTTTGATTCCGTTGGTAATAGATTGGCGCACCGATCGTGCCGTTTTGCCGTCGTGGGAGAATCGCGGTACGCGACCCGAGCTTTTCGATGATTGCGGTTACCCGTTTGTCCACGCAATTCGGTTTCCCGTCGATCCTCGACGCGCGACCGTAATGCACATGCGGCACACACGCACGTGCGACCGACCGACCGTTCGCCGCAATGACCGTCAAGGATTCGTCGTAAATTTATTTTTATTTTTATTTTTTTTTTTGAGCGCAAAAAAAAATTTTTTTTTTTGCAATCAATTCATTGAACGCAGAATTTTCGATGAAGAATAATTTTCGGGTGGAAATATATATATATGTATATGTGTGTGTGTATATATATATATATATATATATATATATATGTATTTTTTCATCCGAAAATGATTATTATATTTTAATATATTTTATATATTTTTAAAAATATTTTTTATATTGTATTATATATATATATATATATATATATATATATATATATATATATGATATAAAAAATGTAAGAATACAATATATTTCATTATTATCTCGAAAAGCTGAGTTTCTTTATTTTATATAGATTAATGACAAAAACGGCTTTTCGAGACGCTTGGAAAAATGTAATTTCCGTTCGAGAATTAATCGTTGAATTTTTGTATGTTTTCGTTTTTTTTTTATTGTTGATTCGTTGAAGAATTTTGTTTCATTTTTCTCTGCGCTCGAACGTCGTTACCGGTTGCGTGTGCGTGAAAATCGGTTGGACCTTTGTCGACGTCGCGAATTCAATTTTTCGACGTTAATAAAAATATAGGAATTAAGAAAAACGAGGGGAAAATAATCGTCGGGTAGAATTTTTTTTTTTGTTTTTTTTCTCGTCTCGGAAACTTGTGCGTGTGTATTTTTTTTTTCTTTTAATTTTGTTGGAAAAAAAAAGAGAGCTGCAGAGAGGAAACCGCCGGTCTGTTCTAGATGGACAATTCTACGTACGTGCCGAACCATCTCCCGCCACCGTCCCTCGTCGTTTTCTCGCAGGCCGGGGGCCTTCCCGACGCCCTGAGAATGCAGAGACCCTTCAATCCACAAGTTAGTCGCCCTGTCCTTCGTGCATGACGAGCCGTTAGCGTAGACGATCGCTTATCATTAATCCAACGACGCTTCACATCCCCGACATTTCCGTTGGTTTTATTCTTCCAATTTTCTTTCTTTTATTTTTTTTTCTAATCGATAATTAGCCATTAATTTTCGGAATTTTTTTTATCCACAGTTTTCTAACCGACGAGGAGGAGATCGATGAAATTCAAGTCAATGCAAACTCAATTCGAAGCTGGAACCGCCGAAGAAATTTCAAAGTTGGATATTTCCAATGAAAATTCTAAACTTTTTTTTTTTAAGTTTTTTTTTGCAAATGGAAACGAAAAATTCGAACATTTTTGCAATTATTATTAATTATTGCATGATTAATAATTGTTGCAGAGGATGAAAGTCGTAAATGCTGCGAAGAGTTAAAATATTTCGAGTCGAATTGCACATTTTTTCTGTTGCAGAATTTTATGAATCGAGAACGTAATTTTTTAAATCGTTCTTTATTATTTTTTCTCTGACGAACAATTTGAAACATTGCTCTTTAGTGTATTGTTTAAATGAATCGTCGATAATCTTTTTTCATTGCTCGACTCCGTACTGATTCAAAGTGTTTTTGCTTCAGCTGTAAAAACCTTTGCGTTGCATCTTCATTTTCTTTTCTTACACCATTGTCTGCAATTTATAAATCGTAGTGCGATGCGAAGTGAACGATATTCGCGAGGACCGCCTTAATAAATTCTGTCGCTGCAGCTAATTAATCGTGTCTCTAATTTTACACGTGATTTAACTCGATTTATTTATCGTCGAAGAAAAAATGAGACTTTTAAAGATGTTTCGGGAAAACAACATTTCCATGGATTTGCATTTATAGAAAAATGGCAACAGAAAAAAAAATACTCCCAAGCAACTTAATAATAAATCTTAAGAAATTAGAGAAATCACGTCCCTTATTCAACGTGTTATTCGAATTGTTTTACTTATTTTTCGGAGCTGAATTAACCCTTATTTTCGGTATTTTGGAGCAGCGACATTTCCATAGGTTTCCATTTGCATAAAAATGAAAAAAAAAAAAAAAATGCAACTCAATAATGAAATTAGACGAATTATATGCATAAAGAATGATCCAACTTGTCCGGATGGTTGAACGAGCGTTAAATCGGAGTGGTACGATGAAACATTTAAAAAAAATCGCGTCCCTTATTTCACATGCGATTTAACTTGTTTTACTTATTCGTCGGATATAAAATAACTCTTGGTTTTGGTATTTTAGAGCAGCGACATACGTTTCCATTTATAGAAAAAAAAAAAAAAACTGCAACTCAATAATGAAATTAGACGAATTATATGCCCAAAGAATGAGCAAACGTCTCGTGAGGGTTGAGCGTGGATTAAATCGGTGTGGATGAGATTAAAAAAAAAAAATCATATAGAATCTGCCGAGTTTCTTTGCTCACCGTCGGACCGTTCATTACAGTTACATGGAATGTTGCGTCAGAGATTTCGCTATTACGTTGCTCAATTTGCCGCGAGACTTTGGCACGTACAAACACTTGTTTCGTTTTATTCATTCACCCATTAATCCGTGCGATTCAATCGGGCTCATCCGGCGACCCAAAAGTTTCCGTCGACGACTTGCCCCACTCGCGACAATTAATCTCTCCACGTACGCTCTCTGCGTCCCTCGTCAGATTTATAGACAGACTATTCACAGGCTATTATGAAAAAAAAAAAAAAGAAAAAAAAACGTATTCAAAAAAAACTCAAACATAATTCATCTCCGAGCTCGTTGCGACAAAATAAAAAAATTACCGAGGCAAAGAGAGGGTCGAATGGGAAAAAAAAATTAAAAAAAAAAAAAACAAAAAAATGAAATTTCATGGCGAGAAGCGTGTCGGGGCAACGGAAATAATAATGAATATCTGATAAATCACTGATTGGATCGGTAAGCAAACATCAAACACAGCCCGAGGCCGAACGGGAAAACTCATTTTCCTGGTGTAATAAAGCTATTCCGACATACGAAATTAAAAATAGAGACACGCGGCGTTACCACTCCGATTAAACGTGTAAATTCGACGAGCGGGTTTGACTGCCTCGATGGACGAAAACGTGGACTGAAAAAAATGTATATATTAGGGAAAAAAAAAAAAAAAAAAAAAAAAAAAAAAATTGAAAATATACCGGATGCTATTCGGTAATGGCGAAAAGCATCTGGTGTAATTTGCACGTAGATATCACTAAATTATTGCAATAAGTAAATTTGTATAGGTAAATTCGTTCCAGCTTCTATAAATAATATTACATATCTGATTGATAAAACGGTTTAATTTTTTTTTTTTTATTATATTTTTTATATTCAAATATATTTTACGATTCTGCTTTGGTTGGACAATTTTGCGGAGCAAAGGGACGAATCGACTACCGGAAACCCCCATTAACTCGCATGGAAAGAAAACAAAAGTTGCCTCAAAAAATATATATCAATTCGATACTCTTTGCGCATGAATAATCTGTCGAAAATATATTTTTTTCATTGGTAAAATAATATTAAAAACAAATGAGATACATTACCAAACAGGATAATATTTTTTCATACCAAACAAATATCCAATGTGTTTCCCGCACACGAATCTTCGTTGTTCGAAACTTGCCCACCCACGATAATATTCTCACAACCGTATCAAAGAATTTTCCTCGTACTAATCCATTTTTTTTTCTGATCTAAAAAAAAAAAAAAAATTAGGTCACGGACGCGAAGGATCTTCAGGTACCGTTCAGCACAGCGGCGTCTCTCGGCTACGGTCTTCATCACATGCTGCATCTACCGCCGCAGTTTCTTCACCCGTTGGATCCCCGTTTGCCGTTCAGCGCTTTCAGGCCTCTCGGACCGTCGGCTTTCGCACCGCCGAGCAAGTGTCTCAAGGTTGAGACCGGAAACACGAGCGTCTCGTCGGGACTCGCGAGCATCGGATCGCTTTCCGGAATGTCGAATATATTTTCGCCATCTTTGCCGTCGTCGGGCGGCGTCGGGACGGGCGGTCTGTCCGGCACGACGAACCAGGAAATCGCTCCGCAGAGCCCGGCCGGCTCGGCGAGCCGATCGCCGCCGGGAAATCCTTCCGGCTCCGTCACGTCGGCCGGAAACAACAGAGGTCCCACACCAGACGACGAGGATCGAGACGCGAACGCCACACCCGGCTCCGAGAACACCGAACGTTCGACGCCCGAGGAAGGACGACCCTACAGACGTGAGTGTTCACTTCCGATCTACGTGGATATTTATTTTTCACGCATTTATCTGGCATTGACTTACGATTTTGGCCCAAAATTCGGGCCACGAATGGTCGAGCGAATACTCGCGATTGATTTTTTTCTCTTCTTTTTTCTTTCAGTTTTTTTTTCAGGAAGAAAATAATTGGATCTGCATAGTGGAGGAGTCAACATTTTTTTCTACGGAGATCGGTTTTTCTGGGATTTTTTTTTCTCGATGGGTTCTCGTCGATTTTGGGATTGATGAAAAACCGTTCGGAAAAATGTGAAGTAACTCCCAGAAATCTGGTGCTGCGTATAAAAAACGTTGAGAGATTACCGATGATTAACTGATTTTTTTTTTATGTCGAATTCAACTGTTTTGTACGTGAGGCAAGATTTTTCCGATTTTTTTTTTCAGATGTTTTCCGAAGGTTTTCGATATTTTCTCAGTTCAGAGAGAAATGCTTCGGAAAACTGTGAAACAACTCGCAAAAATTTGGTGACGCGTAGAAAAATCGTCTCTAAATATCTGACTGATTTTTTTCTGCCAAGTCTTTTCAGCTTTTTACGAAAAAAAAATAATATCACTTGTGTATTAGCGACGAAACATTTCTATGGGTGAGGCAAGGATTCTGTGAATTTTTTCAGATCTTCACGAAGGGTTTTAATTTTTTTCGCGTCAAAAATTAAAACGCTTCGGAAAAATGTCAAATGACTCGCAAAAACGTACTGTCGCATATATAAATGCTCGATAGTCCGTAACCGACTGATTTCTTATTCGATTTTTTTTTTTTACTCTTTAGACACAAGAAAAATTGGGGGATCCGATCCGAGACGCGTGGAAGTCGTAGGAAACGCCTCGTACACAGTCCCGGCTCTCGAGCCACTCTAATTGAGAGGGTATATTTTCGTCCTCGATGTTCCAACTCCCACCCGCCTACTGCGTACGCTCTGATTTACAATTATCGATGTTTCACTCCCGACTCGCTCAACTGGACTTCGCTAATTGCAAAAAGATACAGAGCCGCAAGCAATTTCTTTTGTCACCCCCCAATTCTACCATATTTAACGGTGCTCTTTTCACCTCTATTTTTTCCTCCTCCAAAAGACCCAAAAAATAATCTTTCGAGCATTCGTTCGGTATTTTTTATCGCGTTAAGTTTCGCTCCAGCCTTTGCGTAATTACGTAGCGAGCGAGAATCTTTTTATTTTCCTTCTTCTCTTTCTCTTCCCTTCATTCTTCCCGCCACACCGCTGGCATTTGAGAAATATTCGCGGAAGCCGAAACCGAACAAACGCGCGCGGTCGAGCTTCCTCCCTTGGAAAGGGAATGATTTTTTATTTTTTATTATTTATTATTATTATTATTAATATTTTTTCTGTTCTTTTTTTTTCGGCAAAAAGGAGAAGGAACGGAAAGAGAAGAGACTCGCGTTTATACGGAGCCGTGCACGACGACGCTAATTCTCGTTTGATTGCGCGAGTCTGGAGGGAAAAAAAACCACGGAGAGAGCAGCCAGAATGCAACACAGCAGAGTGCCGGGCCGCGACAGCCGTCGCGCTGCCACCTTCGCCGCTCTTTTGTCCCGAGCGGCGGGCGAAACGCCGGACGGCTAGCGCAAAACGCCCCGACACAGGACTAACCCATCCGACCGCGGAAACGCGACGACGTGTCCTTTGACCAGTAACATTCCGCACCTGCGAATCTCGCCGATGGCGTACGCGGTCCTCTCGCCCTCTCTCGTTATCAGCGACGGCGACTGCCGCAGAGGCACCGAGAGCTCTAATTGCCCTCGTACCCACTCTGTACACCGCATGAATTCTCATACGCTCGACAAACAACGCGTAAGGATATTGCACAGCCGTCCACGAACGTACACGTGTTATCAGTTTTCTAGATTTTTTATTTTTTCGCCAATAGTCAAGATTTTCGGTTTTTTTTTGCAATCAAGAATTTTTTTTACGCGAGGCCGATGAAATATCGAAGCTTTTGAGAAATTTCATTTCTTTACTTTGATAGAGTCGATGATGGTTTCGATGATTGGGTTCTCAGAGTTTTCAGTCTCGAGACAGTCGTCCAAGATTTTGAGTTCTTCTTTTCTTTTTTTTATTAAGAGATCTATGAATTTTCGAACCTGTTGGGAGATTTGTTTTTTTACTTTGGTAGAATCGGTAATGATTTTAGTAATTAATTTTCTACAGTTTTCATCATCGTGCTAGTCGTCAAATTTTTTTCCTTGTTTTCAATCGAAATAACGTTAAATTACTGGACCTGTTCAGGAATTTTATTTTCTTACTTTGATAAAACCGTCAACGATAAATTAATGTTTCAATGAAATATTAAAATATCGTCCGGTTTCGTTATTCTGGATCTCTCGGCACTGGACGTTATTTCATTGGCATGTTAATTTGCGATAACAGCTCGTACTCGGAATAGGAGCATCTCGAGGTTTTTTTTTTTTTTTTTTTTTTTTTTTTTCAAATTTATTCATCCGAATGCTGTAAAGTTCGCCTTTAGTGGGTTATAAATGTTCGATGCTCTTAATGATGCGGGAACGACTGAAGTAGGTCTTGCGATCTTATTTTAGGACTTTCGACTCCGAAACGATGCAGCATAGAGATTTTTGTCTTCACTATATTACACTTCTCCGAGAAGTTATATCGTTTACACTGTTGTCGTGGCGAGAGTTTACGCAGCTTCCTTCGCGGAATAACTTTTGCAGCAGAAATTTCATAACATTTTTATTCCGCCCTTGCGAACGGTTCCGATTAGTACTCAACCGGTGCATAAATAATAGCTATATCACTAAAGCAGTCGGAATGATTTACTTACTTGTTTGTTTCGTTCAGAGTCAAGTTTCGCGACCGCCAAATGTATGGCTCATATTTTCTTTTTAATACAACTCGATAATTTTTTTTTTAATCTTTTTGTTCTGACGAGGAAAACTTCGAGCTTCGAAGAGAGTCGTGCAGATCCAAGTTCTCTGTCTCAAACATAAACTAAATCATTTCATTGCTTTTACACGATTACTTTTACGTTTTACACCATCGAAATGAACTCGCGTCGAATGTTTCGATGGCTTTTCGATCTTCGCGTCAATTAACGAAGCCTCAACAAACGCCACGAGTTAAATTCGTGACTTTGATCAGAGTCCAATAGCATTTTTTTCCCATCGCGTTGCGATTAAATTGTTAAAGAGCTAATATCTATGTAGTGTGGAGGAAAATATTGGAGCGGCGTGACGGGAACGGGAGGAGGGAAAATTGACGAACGAAAGGAGTAAAAGAGGAAATTCGGTGTCGAACTCCGATATGAGCGATATGGGATCGAAATACTAACATTTTCGTTTTACACCGTTCGGCTCTTGATATTACTCGTGCATGATCGAACGCACATATCCTCCGTTTTGAGGCCGGCTTCCCCAACTTCCGATCTAATATCCCCGTACTGTGTTTATGAAGCTATAAAAAACAAAAAAACGACGACGAAATACATGCGAGAATTTGCGTCAATGATAGCGTCCGAACGCACACCGCGCGCTTTTCCAGTCTCCTTTTTTTACGGCTTGAGTGCAGGACATTATCGAACGTGCTTTTTGAGAGCAAGCACTGATGCGTAAATGTGCGACTGGCGACAGTGTTGCAGGAAACGCGAAATTCTTACAGATATTAAAAAAAAATAATATAAGCGCCGGTTAAAAACAGTCATTGATCGTCGTTCGGTAAATTTATTTAAAAAAATAATAATGATGATAATTTATTTCTCAATTTGCTCTTTTTACATGAAATTTAATACCGGTGCATTCATAGCAAAAGTGGCGACTAAATTCACAAGTTCACGAATATCACAACGGTTATGTGAACTAAATAATCGAGATTTAGTAAACCGAAAAAATCAGAATAGCATTTAATAGGTTTTAGAACCCTAATATTTTTTTTTAATAATTTTTTTTACTTTTTAGACGGCGCGAGATTGAAGCTTTTTGAACACGGATTTTCGGAAGGATTTTTATAGGATTTTTACACATTTGTGAAAAATTGTCGAGACTGTTGAAACCGTCTCATTGTACTGATTTTATATTCGCAGATAGACGAGAAAAAATCTTAAAAATTTTCGATCAACCATGAAACATTTATCGTCATTATCGAAATCGTCTCGCTGAGACTATTTTTATGCTCACTGATTGACCGCCCGAATTAAAATTTCAGGAAATGTCGACAAAGACACTGAAAAATTATCGAAAAATTATCGGGACGATCGTATCCGTTTCACGATTACGATATTAATACTTGACCGACTGACGGCCACAATTAATATTTTACCAAGCTTAAATTTCAAGACTGATGCAGATAAAATATTTCCACGTTAATGGAAAATTATCTAGACGATCGAATTCATCTTAGCACATTATTTTTGATTTTACTGATTTTTCAGACTTATGCGGAAGAACTATTTGTACACGAATGAAAAATTATCGAGCCTTTCAAATCCATCTCTCGACACGATTTTTATACTCACAGAACCGACAATGACAATTGAACTCTTATCAAACGGATGATTGATTAATTTTATTATAAAATATTATGGTCTTCACGTGTGTAAAGCGAGACGATTTTCGAATATTCAAGTACATGTCAAAGCGGTTTTAGCTAGTAGTACAGTTCTAAGAAATTTTAAAGATTATACGTAGCGCATCAATGATTTAAAGTCTACTCTACCAAGTCGCCTCGCACCGTCCATAAACCAGAAAGGTCCGGAAGCTTCATCATGAATTTTCACAAAAAAACCCGCAAAATCCAATTGAAAAACTTGCTACGATTAAATCCGTCTCACCATGCGACATCGATATTCACAGAATAGCCAACAGAGCTGGGCAAAGTACTCAAAACACAAAATACTAAATGCAATTCAAAGAAAATATATTTTTTGTATAAAAAAAATATTCATAAATAGTTCGTTCAAGTAAGTTTTAAAAAACATCATAAAAATGAATCTTTAGTCCACGTAGATAGCCGGCCCAACCGTACAGTTCTAAAATGGAGTAGACGCGAATTTTGTATTTTCCCCTCAAACGACCCAAACAATCTAAAAAATACCAAAAAAGTATTTAACCATTAAAATACCGACTCAAATAACTAAAATACATAAAGTATTCAGAAAAAACCACCTAACTCTGCTCTCAACAACTCGACTCTCACATTAACCACGAATTTTCCCAAAAACTTTTCAAAAAAAAATTACACATGGAAAAAAATGTAACCTTTTTTAATCCGCTCATGATTTTTATAATTCCAGAATAGCCGTCTGCCGTTGAACTCTCGGATAATTTTCGGGGATGCCTCCATAAAGAATTGAAATATTATCGAGACCGTCGAGACCGATTTCGCCCCCACACGAATACCTCGTAAAATAGAGAAGTCAGAAGTAACGGACGGGTCGACAGGCGTTGTAAGGAGAGGGGGAGAATTTGATTACCGAATAATTCGTACGACGTGCGATATGCAGAGGCCCGAAAGGAGAACGGAGCCGAGGCTCGGTCGGTAACGTCGCACCGAGTGCGCAGCGCTTGGGATTCTGCACCCCTAAGAATACAAATGAGGCTAACTGCTTTTCTACCGCATGACAGATACGTACGTAAACGTCCGTCGCGTTCCGGCGGTCGGACCACGTTCCAGAATTCTCTGCTGTTTCTGCTCTCCTACCGTATGGGCGAATATGCATATAGTACGAATCTCTACGTGCCGTACGAACGTACGTGCAAACGTCCGCTAATTTTCCTCGAACGCGCCTCATTTCCCACACGGGGCGATACATCGCGCCGGACCGCGATTGATATACACACAGATATATTATAAACACACGTACAATATTTTTTATTTCCCCGAGCACGGTTATGAAAAATCATTCGAGCACGTTGGCGAAAAAAAAAAAGTAAATAAAAATGCCCTCGCTTCTAAAAAAATGAAAGGAAAAATACTAAAAAAAAAAAAAATAATCCAAGTGGGCATCGAACGATTCGGTGATGGCCTTTCATCACGGTGGAATTGCAAACGAAAAAAAGATTGCAATATCGACAAAGCTGAAAAAATATTTAAAAGCGTGGGATCATTATTACTTTTTTCGCGTTCGCGAGATTTTCGAGTGCGTCGATATGCTTTTTTTTTTTTTTTTTTTTTCGTTTCTCGTTTAGTCGAGTTCGTAGAGCCATGGCGAAAGCCGCTCTTACGGAAAGCCTCGTGTAGAGGTGCGGACCCGCCGATTCTTCTTTTTTCTTTCGTACTCGTTCTGCATCCTAAATAACTATTTCTTTATGTGTCCTATAAAAAAATGAATATGTCCTATGTTTTAAAAAAACGCTGTGGCTATTCACTGTGGCTGTGGATTTAAGAAAAAAAAACGTCCAAAGTTGACATTTTCATAAAACTTTCTCGTAATGTCTTTTTATTCGCAAAGTTTCTTCTATGGCAAAGGATTTATTATATAAACTTTAAGAATAAAATTATATTATGATGAGTTATAAAAATTTCAACTTTCATCCTCGATGAGGTAGCTTTCAAAATTTTTATTTCAACGTCGTACCGAACTTTCAAGCAAATTTGCTGACTCAGGTTTAGAGCGAAAATACTCCAAAATATCCTATCATTGGCTGGAAACGAAGCTTAGAATTTTTTTCCTTCAAGTATGCATTATTAATTTTCTTGCATTCGCGTGATTTCCGAGTGCCGTGAATTGCGATTTTTTTTTAATTTCGAAACTATAAATAACTATTTCTTTATGTGTCCTATAAAAAAATGAATATGTCCTATGTTTTAAAAAAACGCTGTGGCTATTCACTGTGGCTGTGGATTTAAGAAAAAAAAACGTCCAAAGTTGACATTTTCATAAAACTATCTCGTAATGTCTTTTTATTCGCAAAGTTTCTTCTATGGCAAAGGATTTATTATATAAACTTTAAGAATAAAATTATATTATGATGAGTTATAAAAATTTCAACTTTCATCCTCGATGAGGTAGCTTTCAAAATTTTTATTTCAACGTCGTACCGAACTTTCAAGCAAATTTGCTGACTCAGGTTTAGAGCGAAAATACTCCAAAATATCCTATCATTGGCTGGAAACGAAGCTTAGAATTTTTTTCCTTCAAGTATGCATTATTAATTTTCTTGCATTCGCGTGATTTCCGAGTGCCGTGAATTGCGATTTTTTTTTAATTTCGAAACTATAAATAACTATTTCTTTATGTGTCCTATAAAAAAATGAATATGTCCTATGTTTTAAAAAAACGCTGTGGCTATTCACTGTGGCTGTGGATTTAAGAAAAAAAAACGTCCAAAGTTGACATTTTCATAAAACTTTCTCGTAATGTCTTTTTATTCGCAAAGTTTCTTCTATGGCAAAGGATTTATTATATAAACTTTAAGAATAAAATTATATTATGATGAGTTATAAAAATTTCAATTTTCATCCTCGATGAGGTAGCTTTAAAAATTTTTATTTCAACGTCGTACCGAACTTTCAAGCAAATTTGCTGACTCAGGTTTAGAGCGAAAATACTCCAAAATATCCTATCATTGGCTGGAAACGAAGCTTAGAATTTTTTTCCTTCAAGTATGCATTATTAATTTTCTTGCATTCGCGTGATTTCCTAGTGCCGTGAATTTCGATTTTTTTTTTTATTTCTCATTTACTCCAGTCGGTGGGAACACAGCGAAAATGTCGCTCGGCGACTTGGACCCACCGATTCTTCGTTTTTCCTTCATACATGTCCCTTTGGCTATGCCATCGGTGCCCACCAGCCCCGGCTGTACTACAGCAAGATGAGTAACGCGAAACTCATTACGGATGCGCGCCGGTAACGAGCCGACGTTTCAATTACCGTACCCGCGGCCAACATCTAACACGCCCGAAATTATTCAGTTACACCGAGAACACACGAAACGTCCTCGTAAGCCATACGGCGACAAGCCGAACTGAATGCGACACGCGCTATTTTTTTTAATACCCGTGAGACGTTTCTCCTTTGCACTCGTTTTGCACCTGTGTATCTAAAAAATTTTTTAAAATATTACGGACAAATAATTCTTTTTAGAAATATTAGTCACGACTTTTGTACCTTGTAAGATGTGGTAAATTTCGAAGATACAAATTATTCTCGATTTTCAAATAATTGAGTTGAAACAAAATGTTTATATATTTTTTGGTTATTCGAAATATTCGATTATTTGACCGCGATGAATGTCGAAAATCGTGTTTTTTTAATCCTCGGTATAGACTTCGAAAAATATTTAAATTCCACGGTCTTTGCAGATTTTCATATTGTTCATAGAGGAAACTTTTTTTTTTTTCATTTCTTTATTATTATTAGTCTTATGTATATTTTTTTTATTTCAAGATTCTTGGGTTATTACTTCTCTTATTAAATCTTTTCGCCTTCTCGTAGGGAAAGCTTTTTTTTTTGTCAATGAACAGTAAATTCTTAAATTTGAGATCTTCTCCAATTAAATGTCTAAGACATTTAAATTTCCTGTTCTATTATTTTCTCAATTTTCCCTGCACGGAGCGGCGTGCGTATATATATGTATGCGCATACCAAACCAGGGAAAAAGCGGTACAAAGCTCGTGTACTCACTCAGCCTCTCGTTACCGGGCGACCGACCGATTGATAATTGCATTCAAACATGAGAGGAATTAGCCGGTTCGCTGGTCCGCGAATAATAATTCTCTATGTTGCGCGCACACAAGTAGATTTTGCATGCCGCGGAATCAAAATCATCGGGAGGATATAATATCAGAGGAACCAGTGAAGAGAGAATGAGGGGGATGGACCGAGTGAGCGCGAAACGTTTGCCGTGACAATTCATTTCTCTTCTCTCGTCTCTTCACTGCCGTTCGTTTGTCGAAACAAAAATCCAATTTAATATTTTTTTCTCGAATTTTTTTTAAATTCTCGTTTCTATTGCCGTTTTTTATTTTAGTTATTTATTCATTGATTCATGAATCAAAGGGACAATGCCCTATTTACATAAGTGTGTCATGAAAAATTGGAAAATATCTCGACGCTACTTTGAAAAAAGTATAATTATGTAAAGAGGACATTTTCCCTCGGATTACAAATGAATAAATAATCAAGGAAATAAATACATGTTTCGTAATCGGTAAAAGTCTCTGTTGTTCTCAAAAACAGTGAAATCTACAATCGTTACAGTGAATAATCGGTGGGACAGTTTCAGGGCTTCTTTTTTAGTTTTCCTTTACGTTGTTTTCCTTAAAAATTTTTATTCCATGCACTTTTTTTCTTTGCGTTTTGTTTATTTTTTAATAGTATTTATTTTGTCATTTTTTTAATGTTGATTTTTTATTTTTTTATTTAGGCAGGAACGCGGAAAACGGACGGTGTTATTGACGATTCACACCCTCAGGGCCTGGATGGTGCAGCGGAGGGCTCGACTATTGCGCCTTCGTGCACCAATATGTCCAGCTCGAGTGCTTTGCTCGCTTCCTGCAATTGTTGTGGATATTTCCCGTTTGCTCCAATGGGCACTCCCCGATGAGTCACCCCGACCACCATTCGGGGTTCTTGCCGAAAAATGTCCCGTCACTCTCGGCGACAGATATGATACTCAGCAATATTAAAAAAAATACTGGCCGTTCCTCCACGCGACGGGCGGGCTCGAGTCGAACCGATAACCCGTATCACCGAACAAGCTCGTTCGCTCGTTCACAAAACTCCCGATTCGAAAACCAATCTCGATTAAATTCACACGAAAGTTTGGTTATTGGCTAAAATTTAACATTTTTCTTTCTCTCAGCACTTCCCTTCATTTAACTGTAGCGAACACCGAATTTTCAAAACACTTGGCGAGCTCAATTTTAAAGAGTTACAAATGCCCACTTGGTATTCTGGGAATTAAATACGTGACATTTTTTGAGTTGACTTTTTTTTAATCTTGAATGTGTTTTTCATTTTTTATTATTTTTATTTTTTTTATTCATTCAAGGGGGACAAGCTTTTTAACACGAATTATGTTCAGGTGGACTTTTTCAGTAACAGTTTTTCGATATACATTTTAAATAGCGGGTGATATTTTTTTTCTGATTACTGTTCGTAAATTTATTTAAGCTTTTATGCAAAAATAGTTCTTGTTCCATATATAATTCCATATAATAATTTCTCGTTCCGATAGAAAAAATATTCGGTTGCTACAGAATTTTTTTTGTTATCTTCATGTTAACCAAGCAGATCACTTATGCTAACAAAATTCTTGTTGTCCCAACGATATCTTCATGTTGAATCGGACGAGAATATAATCGTTTGCGGCTTTTCAAAGTTTTCATTTAAAGATTTTTTTCCTCTTTAATTCACGGATTTTGTCACAGACCCGAGAAAAGTCCGCGGGAGCAATTTAAGTTTTACATCCAAGTTCCATGCAACTTTTAATTGAATTGTCTGAAAAGTGAGCTTTCATCAAAATTTACTGCTCATGCAATAAAATGGAAACGTTTCTCGTTCACAAAACCCCACCATAATTTTCTTGTAAATATTATTCACTGAAAATTCGTCTATTTACCGAAAACGTCTGTTAATCTTACGAATAATTTTTCCAAAACAAAGAACAAAATAGTTGTTGACTCTTGCCGACAAAAAAAAAGTTACCGAAAGCTACTAATTTTTTTAGACCGTCCGATATTCCAAAAATTAAATAAATTAAATTGTTCCCGCCGAACTAGAAGAAAAGCCAAACAAAATTCCGAACGGATTTTCATTCCACATTCCGTGCAGGATTGAAAAAAAATAGTCTGAAAAAACTTAATTCTGGTGAAATTTAATTAAGGAAGAAATAGACATTTTTTTATCGAGTCATATTGCCAGCCGACCCGCGTTACCCACCAGTCCCGCCCTCGCGACTCGAGCCGTCCCCGGTCGAGAAGGATATATAGACGCCTGCACCCAAAAGATCCACGCCGAGTCGAGGTTTCCTCGCGCAAGTGGAAACAGAAGTTCGCGTCGCGGACCTCCTCTTCGGGACGAAACCGCTGCTCCAACCCCCGGAGCGAACTAGGCGGAGCACCGTGGTTCTCCTATCGTTCAACGGGTTACGACCGGAGCTTTTACGTGTCACGCGTAAGCACCGGAAACGGGCGTTCAACATCCTCGGATACACACCAAGCCCACCAAGCCTCTCCTCACCGTCTCGCTTTGGCCTTTTTCCACTTCTCTCACTCCGAGCTCGACCCCGAGTTTTATGTAATGGTATGGAGAAGATATCGTTCACTTTATAAGAGGGTGGCTACTGTCGGTAGAAAGCCGGGAAACTTAAAAATTTCAGGGACTTAAATATGAGCCAGGAGAAATATTAAACCTGGGAAAAAAAATGTTTGGTTGAACTTTCATATTTTTATCATTTTTGTTTTTTTGCGAGACAAATGAATGGTATAAATTGAAATTTCACGAGAATAAAATGTGACAATGAAATCGGAGGATAAATTAAGAAGAAGTCGTCAAAAATACTGAATGATAAGGTCTTCTCGACGAAAAAGCTAAACAGTTATCTCGTCTTGATTCTTTCTTCCAAAGATACAATTGTATAGAAACTTAAAACTCAATCTCCGAAATTTCAGCCTCTAAAGAAAGAAGCTTCGAAAAAAATAGCTTGTCGCCAGAACAATTAATTGACTCAGTAATCTCCGAAAAATAAAATTCTCAAACCATTCATTTTTCGAATATTTTAATATTCTCAACGATGAAATTTTTAATGTATTCTCCGTCTATCTAAATTTCCATCTCCGTCCGAGTGTTCGTACGAATAGTTGCCAGGATCTCGGCGTATTTTTCACGTATCCGTCGGCTTTTACCGGACTTACGATCATTTCCATCGGATCTCCCAGACAACCCTTCAGCCCTTTTGCCATTTCTTTCACCACCCAGCTCCGATGGAGTCGACCCGGAGATGCGTCGTGCCAACCTCGGCCACTCCTACACGATATGAAGTACATACCGTACACTTTCCAACAGCCCATATTTCCGCTCGCTACCTTACTGCAAAAGTACCAACCCTTGCCACTGCAACCGTACTCTTTCAACCTCCCCCACCGTCGAGAAAGCGCCAACTCCTCGCCCTCTATTTCACGCTCGGGTAAAGCCGAAACCTTGGACCATCCCCCAGACCCGAAGGATGTGCTTCATGTTCTCGTTTCCCTGGGAACCTCCTGCAATTTTTCACACCCTGGAATTCTGCTTGCACTCGCCCCAACCATCCGTATACATGCGAGTATAAATTACGGGTTTTTAATGATAAAAAATTCGACGCAAAAAAATTGTAATTTCGTGACGACTCATATTAGGTTAAAAAATTTTATTGTATTTTTATTTTTTGGTAGCAAAAAATGAAAATTCTTTTAATAATGTCTGTACTTTGAAGACTGTTAGTCGGAGGAGAAAAACATTTAATCGCGGTACGGTTTATGCTTCTTTAATTTCGGCCCATTTTTTTTATTTTTGTTATTTCAATTGCGAGTACGAGATACTTTTTTTTTTTTTTTAAATTATAAATTGATGTCGAACGGAGCATAGTTATCAAACGAGTATCTCAGTTAACCGAGTAAAAATATGCGACCACTCCACACAGTCGAGAGTAAATTCTGGACTCAAAGAAAAATCAAACATGACGTATTGTCTGAAAAGAAAGTGTCTATTTTTTTTTTACAGAAACTGACGCTTATTTCTCTTTAAAAATCTACAATATTATTTTCGAAAGTGCCCCTGAATCGCAACTTTCATGCCTCAAACTTCATTGCCTACGACTAACGCTTCATAACACACAGAAGTCTAAGAAACCTACAATTTTCCGGTGTCTCAAAAAAATAAAAAAATAAAATTCTGCAGAAAAGTAACGAAAATCCCAACCAATCGTGAATGTCGTGAAATTGCAACTTTTTCGAGGGTCGATTTTTTTTTAAAACTCAAACCGAAATAACGAGATGTATAAATATGCGCACATACGTTTGTGTGAACTTATATACACGCAAATACATAATACATAGTTGTTCAGTCTCGGCTCACAGAGCTTCATTTCTCTCATGCAATGCGCGTGAGTTTCGAACACAATCCCGTTGCACTTTGGCTCACGTAGCGAGTATATAACCCGGGTGAAATTTCGTCTGGTGTGTGTATCTCAGTTCTCGTCTGGGCTCTCTTTGCCTCCCACGAACCGCGGGTGATCCGCGAATCCAAGCGGCTAGAAATAGAAGGCTCCGCCTTCTAGAAACTCCGCGGACGGTTTCGCGTGTATGTGCAACGCTCGTGTGCACATAAGCGCGGGTGTCTCGTTCGGGGTTCCTCTTTGGCACGATTCCAAGAGCTGATATAAAACGAAGAGTCCCGGCCACGATCACCTGGGCGTGGTGTTCAAGATCCCTCCTCTTACGTTGGCTTTCCGTACATGCGTCTGCGTTTCTTCGTCTTCCGATGGATTTTTCGCCTCGAGCGAGCCGAGGAAGGGCTTTTGGAGTGAGGGTATTTAAATGAGGAGCGAGGATGGAGTTTACGTAAGAGTCGTCGTGACGCTGATGTGGCCAATTTCTCGAGGAAAGAACGGGGGGCAAAAAATTTCTATGGCGATTTTGAATTATCGTCCATGAAGTATTTTTACTCTTTTCAACTTTACTATTTTTTTTTTTTTTTTTTTTTTTTTTTTTTTTTTTTTTTTTTTTTTTTTCGTTGGGACACGAAAAATAAAATACAACAGTTATTTGATTTTTGGCCCGCTAAAAATAAAAAATACAGTTATTTGATTTTTGGCGCGCTAAAAATAAAAAATACAGTTATTTGATTTTTGGTGCGCTAAAAATAAAAAATACAGTTATTTGTTTTTCGGTACGATAGGGAGTTGTTGTATTGGACGTTGAAAAATTTCTCGAGGAAAGAATGGGGGCAAAAAATTTCTATGGCGATTTTGAAGTATCGTTCATGAAGTATTTGTACTCTTTTCAACTTTACTTATTTTTTTGTTTTCGTTGGGACACGAAAAATAAAATACAACAGTTATTTGATTTTTGGCCCGCTAAAAATAAAAAATACAGTTATTTGATTTTTGGCGCGCTAAAAATAAAAAATACAGTTATTTGATTTTTGGTGCGCTAAAAATAAAAAATACAGTTATTTGTTTTTCGGTACGATAGGGAGTTGTTGTATTGGACGTTGAAAAATTTCTCGAGGAAAGAATGGGGGCAAAAAATTTCTATGGCGATTTTGAAGTATCGTTCATGAAGTATTTGTACTCTTTTCAACTTTACTTATTTTTTTGTTTTCGTTGGGACACGAAAAATAAAATACAACAGTTATTTGATTTTTGGCCCGCTAAAAATAAAAAATACAGTTATTTGATTTTTGGCGCGCTAAAAATAAAAAATACAGTTATTTGATTTTTGGTGCGCTAAAAATAAAAAATACAGTTATTTGTTTTTCGGTACGATAGGGAGTTGTTGTATTGGACGTTGAAAAATTTCTCGAGGAAAGAATGGGGGCAAAAAATTTCTATGGCGATTTTGAAGTATCGTTCATGAAGTATTTTTACTCTTTTCAACTTTACTTTGTTTTTTTTTTTTTTCGTTGGAACACGAAAAATAAAATACAACAGTTATTTGATTTTTGGTGCGCTAAAAATAAAGAATACAGTTATTTGATTTTTGGTGCGCTAAAAATAAAAAATACAGTTATTTGTTTTTCGGTACGATAGGGAGTTGTTGTATTGGACGTTGAAGAATTTTACTTCTTTACTGAATCGCCTATGAGCTTGCGTGTGATGGTTTTTTTTAATGCATAAATTGGTTTAGAATCTTGCTTTTATATAATTTGAAAATTTTTCCGGAATTTATTTCTATAATATTACTCATGAACAAAGGTGGTTCAGGAGACTTTGAATATTATTGGTTGTGCAATAGCTCGATATCTAAGCGTTAAGATACAATCGCTAATATTTATTTTCATATTTTCATATTAACAAATCGACGAAAAATAAAATTGCTCGACAAATATTTCGGAAACCCAACGTTTCCAACGAAAATTATTCCCTCATTATTTTAAACACGTATCAATTTCTTACATTTTGAAATTCAATTAATTTTCATTACACAGAAAAACCGTTTAAATCTCAAAAAACACAGAATAAATTAAATATCTAAAAAAAATTCACATCCAAAAAAAAAAAAAAAAACCAACAAACAAATATCTTTCACAGAAAACAAAAAAATTCCATTTCCATAAAACTCGTAAAAAAAAAAAATGTTTACTTTCCATCAATTTCTTCAAAAATCAAAAACCACCCGCAAAATAAATTCTCGCTTTCCACCCCCCCCACGTCTCGCCTCCTCGTACCATCGCGAAGTCTTCACGACTCTCTCTCGCCCCCGAAACTCACCTCAATCAAAAACTATTCGCCTACCTCGAAGACCCTCCCTCAAAAAAAAAAAAAAAAAAAAAAAAAAAAAAAAAAAAAAAAACCCTCGTCCGCTTCGTCCCACTTCGACTTCCTCTCTCTCGTATAAACCGTCCCGCTCCGATTTCTCCCCTCTCGTTCCGCACCCGACGGACCAGAGCGATTGCGAAATTTCGTCTCGGAGCCGGTTCGGAAAAAATTGATCGCCGCGGCATGGCGCGTCGCGAGTCACGCGGAACGTTTCCGAGCCGCGTTTCGACTCGTGACAGAAATGACTAAACGGTCAGCGAACGAGACTGAGCGAACGAAACGGTCACGAGAGAGAGAGAGAGAGAGAAGCGAATTACGAGGGCAGAGTCGCGCTCGTCGGACGTCATCGCGAAACGGAGAAATTCCGTGGCGTGTGGCGATCGGCGAGTTTCGTCGCGGGAAGAGAGAAACATCGCGGCGCTTTCCGACGGAAAGCGTTCGCTCCGTGGACGAGGTGGAGGAACTTTGGTGCCGTCGATTCGCGCCCGACACGCGTAACTCGCGCGCGCCCTCGCTCGCATATTAATATTTACCCCGCGGCAAAATCGTGGCGTCGCGCCGCCCAAAACGGAATTTCCCTCGCGAAACTCGCCCACGCACGGAAACGATTCCCGCTTCGCCGTTTCTCTCTTCCCGATCTTGCGCCAACGGACCGGCCGGACCGATCGCCTAACGCCGCGGTCGGATTCGCGAATCCGGCTGCGACGATTGTATTCCGGCCGATCCGATTCGAGCCGACGCCTCGTCGCGATTCTCACGTTCTCCCTCCGCCGTAGAATTAGAGACGGAAATTATTCATTTCGGCCGGAGAGCCGAATTTTGCAGGTTTTTTTTTTTTTTTTTTTTTTTTTTTTTTTTTTTTTTTTTGGGTGAGGATAATTTTTTTTGTGGATTTTTGGATTTTTTTGGGGGGGGGGGGGGGGAGGATTTTTTTTGGTTTTGTACATGGGGTGTACTCGGGGATTTGTGAAAACGTGGTGCTGAATTTTCGTTCGGCGAATCGCGACGATACTTTTTTTTGAGGAAACTCCGCGAAACTTCGCTGATCTTCGACGATTAACGACACTCGCCCACGATTACTTGCGGCAATATGCTTCACATTAATTTCGTACTGAACTCTTGCGTCATCGGTGTTTGATAAACGTTTGTATATCATAATTACAAAAAAAAATAGAAAACAAATAAACCAATATATAGAATATAAAAAAAAATATATATTTAGAAAATATATACCATTAAATATATAATATATAATATATAATATATAATATATTTAAAAAAAAATATATAATATATAATATATTTAAAAAATATATGCAATATATATTTTTTTAATATATAAAAATTATAAAAATAATTATCAAAAAGAAAATTTCATCCCAATATTCATTTCTTTATTTCCGCAACGCCAGATTCGCCGAATCACCACTTCGAGTCCATTGGACAATCGACTCCTCAATAGTCGAAACCAAACCCTAGAAACTTACCCAGCGGATAAGTCAATTCATAAAATTTCATTAACGACATCCCACTTGGTTCTAACGATCATCGGTCACGTATATTTCGATGAATCGAGGCTCTCCAACCGGTGCGTTCGTTCACATTAATTTCATACTCAACTCTTGCATCATCGGTATTTGATAAACATTTGTATATCCTAATCATAAACAAAATAGACAACAAACAAACCAATATATACAATATTTAGAAAAATATATAATATATAATATATAATATATAATATATAATATATAATATATAATATATTCAAAAAATATATTTTTTTCAAATATAAAAAAAAAGATGAAAAAGAAAATTTCATCCGAATATTGATTTCTTCGATTTTCAGTCCATCGGACAATCGACTCGTCAATAATCGAAACGAAAAAACCCTAAAAACTTACCCAGCGGATAAGTTAATTAATAAAATGTCATTAACGACATGCCGTTTGGCTCTAACGATCATCGGTCACGTATATTTCGACGAATCGAGGCTCTCAAACCGGTGCGTTCGTTCACATTAATTTCATACTCAACTCTTGCATCATCGGTATTTGATAAACATTTGTATATCCTAATCATAAACAAAATAGACAACAAACAAACCAATATATACAATATTTAGAAAAAATATATAATATATAATATATAATATATTTTTTTCAAATATATAAAAAAAAAAGATGAAAAAGAAAATTTCATCCGAATATTGATTTCTTCGATTTTCAGTCCATCGGACAATCGACTCGTCAATAATCGAAACGAAAAAACCCTAAAAACTTACCCAGCGGATAAGTTAATTAATAAAATTTCATTAACGACATGCCGTTTGGCTCTAACGATCATCGGTCACGTATATTTCGACGAATCGAGGCTCTCAAACCGGTGCGTTCGTTAAACTCTCAGCTGAACGTCCGTGCGATGAGCAACAGAGTGTCGAGAGGGTTCGGTCGTTCCGCCGGGGGGGGGGGGGGGAAGCGGAATGGCTCGCGGTTTCGCGAATTCCCGTGGCAACGGGCGCGAGCGGGACGACCGTTCGCTCGAATCTCCCCGGTCGCGCGTTCCCGAAAGAGAGACAGAAATCAACCGGACGTGCGGTTTTGCGGCGAAAATTTCTGACCGCGCGAACACCGAACTTCGAATTGAACTGTCACCATCAGCAATGCTGAAAGAGCTGCCCTTTCCGGCGTAGTCGCGTGCGAGGAGGCACGCTCGTTCGTTTGTATAATAACCGCGGTCGCGCTGCTCGCCAAATTTCCTAAACGTTTTCTCTTCCTCCTCGGACTCCCCCGTGGGGGTTTTTTTTTTTTTTTTTTTTTAATTTAATTTTTGTTTTTTTTTTTTTAAAGGTTCTCACCTGCACAGATGGACGACTTTGCGAGGGATAATTTTTTTCTGTCAATTTACCGAATGACTGTTGAGTGTCCGTCGCCGGGAAATTGAAGCGTTGTTGCAGGAGCGTGGCGAACTTCGACGTGGACGAGACAATGATTTTTCGAGACGATAATTTTTCGTTGAAAACGATTGATTTATTATATATATATATATTTTTTTTTTTGTAGAATAATACGTTGAATTTTTAATTTTCAATGGTTTTTCGTCGATGAAATTTTTGTTGAGAAAGAATTAGTTTTTAACGTCGTTTCATTGATTTATTGATTGATTAAGATAATCAAAATGCGTACAAAATGCGTAGAATAATTTTCGTTGAAAACGATTGATTTATTATATTTTTTTTCTTTGTAGAATAATACGTTTGTCGAGAGCTGTTGATTTTCAATAGCTTTTCGTCGATGAAATTATTTTGAGAAAGAATTAATTTTTAACGTCGTTTCATTGATTTATTGATTGATTAAGATAATCAAAATGCGTACAAAATGCGTACAATAATTTTCGTTAAAAACGATTGATTTATTATATTTTTTTTTGTAAAATAATACGTTTGTCGAAAGCTGTTGATTTTCAATAGTTTTTCGTCGATGAAATTATTTTGAGAAAGAATTAATTTTTAACGTCGTTTCATTGATTTATTGATTGATCAAAATAATCAAAATGCGGACGATGCAAAGTCGACGGGGACGAAAATTTGTTTGAAATGTTTTTTTTTGTTGGTCGATTGTCGCTCCGAAAAAATAAACCTCACGGTACTTTTACTATACCGACAGTCTTATCTCAAAAATTAGCCAAGTATCATTTCAATAAATTCATCACAAAAATTAATTTCTCATTTTGTACCATTGATTGACTGATTAATTGATTAAAAAATCAATCAGAAATTACCAAAAAAAAAAACGTCTCTCGCCAAAGAAATTGAAGAATTTTTATGAAAAAAAAAAAGTCAGCGAATCGAGGGCAATTTTTTTGGTCGATTCGGGCTTGGAAAAATGAGCGTCGCGGCACATCCGTAGCTGCGGTTAATTTTGCGAAGAATTTAACAACAAAGCGTGCAAGCTCGCCGATACCGGATGGAAGAACGGACCGGGCCGTGAGACGTGTCTCTCGAATGCCGCGGCTCATTTCACCTCTGACCCCTATCGCGAATTCTTCTTTTTCTTTTTTTTTTCTCCGCTCCTTCTTCGTCGTTCTCTCGCGGCGGTCTTCCAAGACCGAACATCCCGACGATTGTAAATCAAACCGAGACGCGACAAGACGTTTTCCCGGCTCCTATTACACTGATTTATCTCACGGCTCATGGAAATTCAACGTCGAATAGATATATTTTATCCGCATGTAGGCGATGACGCGTATTTTTGTTTTCCTTTTTTTTTTTGTTTTCCTTTTTTTGCTTCCACACACCGGAAACTCCGTTTTTCGAATTGTTTTTTCTTTTCAAAATTCTCGAACCGTTCTCGGACATTTTTTCCGTCGCTAGTTTGTCGAAGACATTTTTTTGGGACACTGCTGGTTCGTTGCTCCAAAACGCGATTTCATTTTTATTTTTATTTTATTCGATTTTGAGGCAAAGACCAATTTTTATTTCCATCGTTTTTCTTGACTGGTTCTTTTTTTTTCATTTTTTTTTTTTTTTTGTGGAATGAAAAAGTATATGTTTCGCTAAAGGAAAAATAGTACATTCAGTCGGTGATAATAAAACAGAATTTTTGGGGACGTTAAATAGTAACGAATGAAAAAAAGGGCAATTTTTTATTTATACAATTTTTTTTTTTTGCTCTTCTCTGTTTTTTTGTGTGAAATAAAAAATAAATGGCCTACTAGAAAAAAAATTGTACTTTGCGTCATAAACAACTACAGCATTTTAGGCGCCGTTAAACAATTTAAAAAAAAAGACCAAAGTCCAATTTTAAATTCCATAATTTTTCTCTCATTTCCACTTTCTCAAAAAAAAAAAAAAAATCTCCCACCGAAGAAAAAACCGTACGTTCCATGGCGTGACAACGTTATCAATTGATGCGACGTTGAACGATAACAAAAAAAAAACCCCAAACTTCAATTTCAATTTGCACAATTTTCTCTCAATTTTTCGGTTCGTTTCTTTTTTTTTTTATAGAATAAAAAAATATATCTATCGCTCGATAAAAAAAATAATACATTCCGCAGTTAATAATCACATCATTTTAGGCTCCGTCAAACAATAAAAAAAAAAAAAGACCAAAGTCCAATTTTAAATTCCATAATTTTTCTCTCATTTCCACTTTCTCAAAAAAAAAAAAAAAAATCTCCCACCGAAGAAAAAACCGTACGTTCCATCGCGTGACAACATTATCAATTGACACGACGTTGAACAAGAACCAAAAAAAAAAAAAAACCCCCCCCCCCCCCCAAAGTTCAATTTCCATTCGCATAATTTTTTCTCAATTTCTCGTCTCGTTTCTTCTTATTTTTATTTTTTCTTTTTTTGTGAAAAAAAAAAAAAAATATATCTTCGTTCCCGCTCAACTGCCCGATTATGGTCCGCCCCCCTCGACGCTTTTGGTTATATATCGCGTTGTGTTATCCTTCGCTCGAGACGCCGTCGCGAGGCGCTGAGCTTTCGCTCGAGTGGACACACATGCACACACGAGCGCGTTGCCGTCTACGGGAGGAAACACAGCGGAGAGAAACATTCGCCCGGCTTACCCGAGGGAGTGTCAGGGCTATTTGTCCCGCTCCGTTATACGTGTTACATTTTTATTTCGGCCGGCAATGTATCCGACCCGGTGCCTCCCCGAGTATGGTCCATACAGATGGACATTGAGCCATAAAAAAAAACCGCCTCGACGAGCCGCAGCTTCCGAGGCTGGTCTCGTATTATCGGACTCGCGAAATAAGATTGCCGACCAAGTACGCTCCGGGTAAACTTTTCCTCTTTCCCCTGTGATCCTCTGACCTGATCGGATCATCCGAGTCTCCAGGCAAATCGTGAGAGGGGGTCGATGGGGCAAAATGGACCAGTGGAGTTTTTCCACGATAAACGAAAAATCCACCTAATTTCCCGGTCGTTCTCGAAGAGACGTTGATTTTTCAAATGGTCCATTTTGCCCCGCCAGCCTTTGTACGCTGCGAATCTCCGTCGGATCCTTCGATCGGATCGTCGGATCATCGCGCCAAGTGTCTCACGCGAGTTTTCGACGAAGGTGGGGTAAAATGGTCCATCGGCAAAAAAACACGCTTCTTTCATCGCACATTCATTTTTCTTCCCACTCACTGTGGGCCGTTCATAAAAAATGGTCCGTTTTACCCCGTTCCGTTGTATGTGTTACATTTTTATTTCGGCCGGCAATGTATCCGACCCGGTGCCTCCCCGAGTATGGCCCATACAGATGGACAATTGAGCCATAAAAAAACCACCTCGACGAGCTGCAGCTTCCGAGGCTGGTCTCGTATTATCGGACTCGCGAAATAAGATTGCCGACCAAGTACGCTCCGGGTAAACTTTTTCTCTTTCCGCTGTGATCCTCTGACCTGATCGGATCATCCGAGTCTCCAGGCAAATCGTGAGAGGGGGTCGATGGGGCAAAATGGACCAGTGGAGTTTTTCCACGATAAACGAAAAATCCACCTAATTTCCCGGTCGTTCTCGAAGAGACGTTGATTTTTCAAATGGTCCATTTTGCCCCGCCAGCCTTTGTACGCTGCGAATCTCCGTCGGATCCTTCGATCGGATCGTCGGATCGTCGCGCCAAGTGTCTCACGCGAGTTTTCGACGAAGATGGGGTAAAATGGTCCGTCGGCAAAAAAACACGCTTCTTTCATCGCACATTCATTTTTCATCCGACTCACTGTGGGCCGTTCATTAAAAAAAAGAAAATGGTCCATTTTACCCCGCTCTTCCCAGATATCACCCATCCACGATATCGCAATTGTCTCGATTTTTCTTCGGTCCTCGCGTTCGACTATTTTCATCGGTGGTCCATTTTGCCCCGCTATCCAGAGATATCACAAGCGTTATCCCCGACGTTACACTCTCATTCTTTTATGCCCCGAGACACCGAATCGGTATGGACGGGAGGTTAAAGGGCGGGTGGATGGGGGTGGGAAGGGAGGTGAGTGAGATTTTTCCCTAATCCCATTGAAACGTTCACACGCCCTTCCGGGATCGTCGCGGTTCGACCTCCTCCGTCCGGACGTCGTTACGAGGCTATTTACAAAAGAAGAAGCTTTTCACCTCTCCGCCGGCTGGCGGGGAGAAAGATTCGTGGGCCTTGTTCGCACACAATCTCGTGCTCGGCTCCGGCTTAAGCCGCTGTCCGAAGAGTAAGACGTCCAACCTTTAGCCCTTTCGAGAGCCCTGGCGCCCCTACGGGATATTTACGACGCTCGCTTCGCCTCCGCCGCTGCCTCCGCTGCCGCCTCCGCCGCCGCCTCGCTCACACCCGGGAGCGTCGCGCGCGAGAGACGACGCTCACCGAGAGACGCGAGAGACCAGCGAGAGAGGAGTGAAAAATGGCTCCGTCGACAATTAACTGAAATCACAGAGGCTCCCGGCGTTTGTCACTGCCTCGCTCCCGTCCGACTACGGCCGACCCGACGTCACTTACGACCACCGAATACCGACATCCGTTAAGCGATAGGATTTCAGCCGCGCAACTCGCACTCACGCTCCCTCGCGAGGAGCAATCTATAAATTTCCGGGACGAAATTTCAAACCGTGCTGGAGAGGAGTCGTCGATTATCCGTGATCGAGAAACGTCGGGGATTTTATTCCGGGATTTAAAGATGCATTTGTTTATTTTTTATTTTTTTTTTATTGAAGTGAAATTTAAAAGACGTTTTTACTCGTGTTTCCCTCGTTTTTTTTTTTTTTTTTAGGTTCTTATTCTTAAGGACAATTCGTGATATTTTTCGGCCACTCCATTCGGCATTCGCTCGGTCCCTCGTTCGACATTTTTAGGGAATAATATTTTAACTGTACCGATTACTCGTGATCGGAAAAAGTCGACGTTTTTATTTCGGGATTCAAAGATGCATTTGTTTATTTTTTTGTTGCTTTGTTATTTTTTTTTTTTTTTTTTTTTTTTTTATTGAAATGAAATTTAAAAAACGTTTTTACTCATATTTCCTTCTTTTTTTTTTTTAGGTTCTTATTCTTAAGGACAATTCGTGATATTTTTCGGCCATTCCATTCGCATTCGCTCGGTCCCTCGTTCGACATTTTTAGGGAATAATATTTTAATTGTGCCGATTACTCGTGATCGGAAAAAGTCGACGATTTTATTCCGGGATTCAAAGATGCATTTGTTAATTTTTTTGTTGCTTTGTTTTTTTTTGTTTTTTATTTTTTTTTTTAATTGAAGCGAAATTTAAAAGACGTTTTTACTCATTTTTCCCTCTATTTTTTTTAAGGTTCTTATTTTTGAGGACAATTCGTGATATTTTTCGGCCACTCCATTCGCATTCACACGGTCCATCGTTCGACACGCGCTCGACATTTTTACGGAACGATATTTCAACTGTGCCGATCACTCGTGATCCGGAAAATTCTCGAGAATTTTTCTATCAACCATTTTAACATATTTACTCAGATCCTCATCCAGTGAGTGAAGCAAGACGGCGCATTATCATTTTCATTTTGTGACCCAACACGATTCGCGAAACTACGCAATCACGTCGCTCCAAATCGCTCGATCTACAATTCGGAGCAATCCGTAAATTCCAGCTCAATTTTTTTTTACCACACACGAGCGAGCGATCGATTATTCGTGATCGGGAAAAGCGATGAGAATTTTAATGGAAAATTTCGGATTATTTATTTTTCCTTTGGTCCGTGGCGACGGGACGCGGAAAATCGTCGTATTTGTTCTGGAGCAAGGTAAACACGGTTTCAGCGAGAAACCGAGGTAAATTTTTATTTAACTTCCTTTTAATTTTTTTTATTTTAATTTTTTTAATTTTTTTTTTTTTTTTTTTTTTTTTTCAAGGTACCCGAGTGCTTCTTCCCTTCGGTGTACGTTTACACTCGGCGTGCGTAAAGCGACGGGAACGCTCTCTTTGACACGATCCGCGACCGTAATAACGCGATTAAGCAATTAGGGAATTTTTTTTTTTAATCTTGTCTCGCCCTGGGCGTGTTTCCTCGGCCGTGGCCGAGGTCCTCGCGGTCGCCCGTACGACTCGGTTACCGGGAGCGAGGGAGAGAAGACGAGCGAGCGAAAGAGCCGACGGTCCCGGGACGAGGACCTCGGGGTCACGGGCTGCCGGAAAAATAAATTCACCGAAACCTCGCTCGCCCCGAATTAAATCGCTGATTAAAGCTTTTCTCCGTTTCTTTTTTTTCTTTTGTCTCTTTTATTTTTCGTAAATTTTTTTTTTTTTCTATTTTTTTTATTTTTTTTTCTCTCGTCACTCCTAAGCGGCGTGTGTTTATCCCGGCTCTTCGCGTTCGTCCGAATCGATAAATTACCGCGAGAACGGCCGCGCTTCTCCCGAGAGAACATCTCGTCCCTTTGGTGATTTTTTTTTTTTTTTTTTTTTTTTTTTTTTTTTTTTTTTCACTTCACTTCTCGTTCTCACTCGAGAGCCGAACTCTCAGTGTCGCGCGGAGAATTATCCGGCTCTCGACAAATTTATAGATCTCTGCACTCCCGACTTTATCGCGACAGTTAAACGCGCTCGTGAATTAGGATTAAACGGCCTCGCGGAACCCGCGGTTTCCTCGCTTCTGTCACCGCTCCGCGTATCGGTCCGCGGGGACGTTGGTTCTCGGCTGATTCGTCCGGGAAGCGAGCACGCCGTGACATTTTTCTCGCAGCTCCGGCGAGCGTGACGTGGTCGAAGAAAAAAAAAAAAAAAAAAAAAGATACATCGGAGCAAATTAATGGTGCGTGAATTGAGTCGTCGCGAGAAAATCGCGAAATGTGATATTGTCGTCTCGAGGAACATTTTTCTCGCTAACCGAAATTCACAATTCTCCCTTTACTCTCGAATTTTCGATTTTTTTTTTTTTTTAATTTATTTATTTTTTTATTTACAATTTTTTTTTTTTTTTTTTTTTTCACTCGTCAAATTTACCATTTTTTTTTATTGTGAAAAAAGTCGACAGGTAGAAATTAAAAATTGTGGACGATTTCACGGAAATGGATATTCGTTAGGTAATTTTTTTAATTATTCCAGAAGCCAATTTTGTTTCGATTCTTTTTTTTATCGGTCGTTGCCTTTAACGTGCACTCGGGCCGGGTCTCGATCGCCCTTCGTGTCCCTCGCTTGTAAAAGAGCATCCTCGAAACGTCTCGCCTTTCTCGCCGCAACGTTTTTTTTTTTTTTTTTTTTTTGTTTCCTTTTGGCCCGATTCCCCGACAATGTTTCGGTTTACCCACTTTCTCAGGCCGTCCCGTCGCGCATTTGACAATTATTCGGTAATTTATCAAAGCCTTCGAGAGCCAACAATGGGCGAACTGTGCGAGCCCTTCTCTCGTCCCGAGCTGGGCGCTGAAACTCCGATACACGTGGTGTCCCGACGCGAAACACATCCGAGAAAATTTCGGAGCAAAAAAAAAAAAAAAAAAAAAAAATTAAACATTACCTATTCGGACCCCGACCGAGAAATTCGTAATTAATTCTCGTCAGTTTTCGTCCTAAGAATTCGCATGAGAATAAAAATAAATAAAATAAAAATAAATGAACCGAGACGAAAAATTTTCATTCGCAACGGACTCTCAATTTTATTCTTAACGCGAGTAAAAAAAAAAAAAAATCCACTTGCAAATTATTTTTGTCAACGTGAGAAAAATGTCTGCGACCCGTAAAATTAAATCCCGCGAAATTGAATTTCGGAGCGGTGGGAAAAAAAAAAAAAAAACATTTTTTTTTTTTCGTTTTTTCTTGTCCGGCACAGCGAATTCACGGAATATCTGTCGGGACACCCGTTAGCGGGCCGCGTATATATTCGCGGTATGGCAAAGTCGCGGAGCATCCCGCGGTCCGATCGAGAATTCGCCGAGGAGAAGAAACCGAATAAGCGAAGGAGATCGGTAACTGGCGGTAGCGGGGCGACGAAACAAAACTATCTCATTGTGTGTTAATAGGATTCCCGTCGGTTGGTTCTCTCTCCGTTTACCTTCTCGCGGCCCTCCATCCCGATTTTGCCCCGCGGCTCCAGTCCAGCGACGTTTACACGGCTTCGATTTTACTCGCGCTCGACGACCATCCACTCCGCTCACGGTGGGACACGTGTGCGCTCGCGCCCACCATCGTCCCACGTGTATTTTATTCCCTCGCATTAAAGAGGTCGGAGAACGCTCCGGATTGGTCAAATTAGTGAAAGCTTTTTTTTTTTTTTGTTTTTTTTTTTACATTCGGAGTGAACAATTTTTTTTATCGATGAAAGAGATTTTAATGCAGGTTTTTAGTGTCGTGGAAGATATACTTTTTTTTTTTTTTTTTTTTTTTTGATAGCTCCAGTGAATAAAGTATTGATGGATATATTGGTATTTTTAAAAAATACCCATTCGGAGTATGAATGTTTCTTTTCGTATTATAGAGTGAGAAATAGCTGAATATTTTATAATTGTTTCAAGTTTATTTACTTTTTTTTTTTGTTTTTTTTTTACATTCGGAGTGAAATTTTTTTTTATCGATGAAAGAGATTTTAATGCAAGTTTTTAGTGTCGTGGAAGATATACTTTTTTTTTTTTTATTTATTTTTTTGATAGCTCCAGTGAATAAAGTATTGATGGATATATTGGTATTTTTAAAAAATACCCATTCGGAGTATGAATGTTTCTTTTCGTATTATAGAGTGAGAAATAGCTGAATATTTTATAATTGTTTCAAGTTTATTTACGTTTTTTTTTGTTTTTTTTTTACATTCGGAGTGAAATTTTTTTTTATCGATGAAAGAGATTTTAATGCAAGTTTTTAGTGTCGTGGAAGATATACTTTTTTTTTTTTTATTTATTTTTTTGATAGCTCCAGTGAATAAAGTATTGATGGATATATTGGTATTTTTTAAAAATACACATTCGGAGTATGAATGTTTTTTTTCGTATTATAGAGTGAGGAATAGCTGAATATTTTATAATTGTTTCAAATTTATTTACGTTTTTTTTTTGTTTTTTTTTACATTCGGAGTGAAATTTTTTTTTATCGATGAAAGAGATTTTAATGCAAGTTTTTAGTGTCGTGGAAGATATACTTTTTTTTTTTTTATTTATTTTTTTGATAGCTCCAGTGAATAAAGTATTGATGGATATATTGGTATTTTTAAAAAATACCCATTCGGAGTATGAATGTTTCTTTTCGTATTATAGAGTGAGAAATAGCTGAATATTTTATAATTGTTTCAAGTTTATTTACGTTTTTTTTTGTTTTTTTTTTACATTCGGAGTGAAATTTTTTTTTATCGATGAAAGAGATTTTAATGCAAGTTTTTAGTGTCGTGGAAGATATACTTTTTTTTTTTTTATTTATTTTTTTGATAGCTCCAGTGAATAAAGTATTGATGGATATATTGGTATTTTTTAAAAATACACATTCGGAGTATGAATGTTTTTTTTCGTATTATAGAGTGAGGAATAGCTGAATATTTTATAATTGTTTCAAATTTATTTACGTTTTTTTTTTGTTTTTTTTTACATTCGGAGTGAAATTTTTTTTTATCGATGAAAGAGATTTTAATGCAAGTTTTTAGTGTCGTGGAAGATATACTTTTTTTTTTTTTATTTATTTTTTTGATAGCTCCAGTGAATAAAGTATTGATGGATATATTGGTATTTTTAAAAAATACCCATTCGGAGTATGAATGTTTCTTTTCGTATTATAGAGTGAGGAATAGCTGAATATTTTATAATTGTTTCAAATTTATTTACGTTTTTTTTTGTTTTTTTTTACATTCGGAGTGAAATTTTTTTTTATCGATGAAAGAGATTTTAATGCAAGTTTTTAGTGTCGTGGAAGATATACTTTTTTTTTTTTATTTATTTTTTTGATAGCTCCAGTGAATAAAGTATTGATGGATATATTGGTATTTTTTAAAAATACACATTCGGAGTATGAATGTTTCTTTTCGTATTATAGAGTGAGAAATAGCTGAATATTTTATAATTGTTTCAAGTTTATTTACGTTTTTTTTTTGTTTTTTTTTTTACATTCGGAGTGAAATTTTTTTTTATCGATGAAAGAGATTTTAATGCAAGTTTTTAGTGTCGTGGAAGATATACTTTTTTTTTTTTTATTTATTTTTTTGATAGCTCCAGTGAATAAAGTATTGATGGATATATTGGTATTTTTTAAAAATACACATTCGGAGTATGAATGTTTTTTTTCGTATTATAGAGTGAGGAATAGCTGAATATTTTATAATTGTTTCAAATTTATTTACGTTTTTTTTTTGTTTTTTTTTACATTCGGAGTGAAATTTTTTTTTATCAATGAAAGAGATTTTAATGTAAGTTTTTAGTGTCGTGGAAAATATACTTTTTTTTTTTAATTTATTTTTTTGATAGCTCCAGTGAATAAAGTATTGATGGATATATTGGTATTTTGAAAAAATACACATTCGGAGTATGAATGTTTTTTTTTCGTATTATAGAGTGAGAAATAGCTGAATATTTTATAATTGTTTCAAATTTATTTACGTTTTTTTTATTGCAGTTCACGTCGTCGGATAGGGTGAAAGTGGTGAATATGGCCCAGGGGGATTAAGACGATGAATCAGCGATAACTACACCGCGCCATATTCACCGCTCACATCCTGAATATCACACGACAACATGGTATTTTCTACAGCAAAAATTGTATTCAATAATTTTTGAATTTTTCAATTTTATTTTTCGCCCAAAAGAAAAATTCTCAAAATAATTGTGAACGATGAAAAAAAAGCATCATTAAATTTTACCGCAGTCGAAAAAGGCTCTTGTCGGCAACCAGCTTGAAAGAGCGAGCGACCAACCAACCATAACACGTCCTCGAACCTTCTAACTTATTCGACTCGAGCAGAAGGAATATCTATAGCTATCGCCCTATAAAATTACGCTGAAAATTCGTCGAGCAATTTTCGGGAGCTTAGCGCGTATAGAGATGCAGCGTCGTTTGCGCGAAAGAGACCGGGAGACTCTCGAAGCTGAAAACGAGAGAAGGGAGCTCGCCCGCTCCCGGGCTTTGGCTCTAAGACCGAGCCACATATTGGATCATATCGTATCTCCTCACACCCCATGAATAATGCATCTCGAGATCTCCCACTACTCCCGGCTGCCGAACGGCTGCACAGCGGTTTCGACATCGACGCCGAGCCAGGGAGGGTCTCCGGGGTTCAGTTTAGCCGCTCCGTAGTCACGGTAGGCCCTGACTACTTTCGCCGGTAAACCGCGATTCCGACTCTTCTCTGCTCATGCCATTTTTCATCCTTTCCCTCGTCATCGAAATGACATCTCCGATGCTCTCGAAAAATTGTAACTAAAATATTGCTTCGGAGCAAGAGTGCACGATTTTAGAACTTGTAGATGGTTTTTTTTAGCAAATTTATGATTTTAGAGAGAGAAATGTGATTTTGGAGGGAAATGATAATTTTCGAGACGATAATGTGATTTTGGAGGAAGATGATAATTATAGAGAAAAAAATGTGATTTTGGAGCAAAATGATAATTTTAGAGACAATAATGTGATTTTGGAGCAAAATGATAATTTTAGAGACAATAATGTGATTTTGGAGCAATATGATAATTTTAGAGAAAAAAGTGATTTTGGAGCAAAATGATAATTTTTGAGAAAAAAAATGTGATTTCGGAGCAAAATGATAATTTTAGAGAAAAAAATGTTATTTCGGAGCGAAATGATAATTTTAGAGAAAAAAATGTGATTTCGGAGCAAAATGATAATTTTAGAGAAAAAAAATGTGATTTCGGAGCGAAATGATAATTTTACAGAAAAAAATGTGATTTCGGAGCGAAATGATAATTTTAGAGAAAAAAATGTGATTTTGGAGCAAAACGATAATTTTAGAGAAAAAAATGTTATTTCGGAGCGAAATGATAATTTTAGAGAAAAAAAATTGATTTCGGAGCAAAATGATAATTTTAGAGAAAAAAAATGTGATTTCGGAGCGAAATGATAATTTTACAGAAAAAAATGTGATTTCGGAGCAAAATGATAATTTCAGAGAAAAAAAATGTGATTTCGGAGCAAAATGATAATTTTCGAGAAAAAAAATGTGATTTCGGAGCAAAACGATAATTTTCGAGAAAAAAATGTGATTTCGGAGCAAAATGATAATTTTAGAGAAAAAAATGTGATTTCGGAGCAAAACGATAATTCTCGAGAACAAATGTTATTTCGGATCAAAATGACATTTTTTTACAACAATGATAATTTTGAATAAAAATGATGCTTTTCGACCAAAGAAATTATTTTGGAGCAAAACAATGTTTTTGGATCAAAGCAATGATTTCGTAGTAAGTGGATAGTTTTTTGCCGTAAATAGAACTCTCTTCGATAAAAACCGATGAAAAACATTATAAATTCGATATATTTATTTACCGAATATACAAATATAATCCACAGAATTATCCACAAATACATTCTAAATATTTGTCGATATCATTTGGAGTCAAAATAATATATCGAATGTTCATTTTGCGGAATCTTCTTTTTATTTTCCTCGGTGTTCGTTTTAACGTTAATTATTCCAATTTTACTTTCAACCAGGGAATTATGGCGGGCACGACCAATGAACGTACGCTGAAACCTCCCCGAGCAATTCGCTCGCGGAGCACTTGATTTAAAAAAAAAAAAAAAAAAAAAAAAAAAAAAATCGCGTAAACCCAGCATCGAAAAGAACCTCGCCCGCAATTAAAGGCGCCATATATTTCACTTTAATCGAGGAGATCGGGCTCCACACGTACCGAGCGATCGGCCAACCCGCGATTTATTACACGCTCCGCTCCTTCTTCCCTTCCTCGCTCAGGAGGGAGATTATAATACCACGCTTTTTGATCCTCGCGCCTCCGCAAGGATGCTAATTGCGCGGTATATTTTCTCTCCCGATTTCTCGATCCTCATTGGCGATATCGCTCCTCGGAGTATATTCGAGATGTCGCTTACCACCGTCATTCGCAACGATTTCATAAATTACTTTGCAACCGAAGAATTTCGGATGGAGCGTGATCGAAATGTTTTTTTTTTTTTTTTTTTCATTTTTTTTCATTTTTTTTTTTTTTTCGTATTAACAGCTAAAAAAAGGTCAATGGTACAAAAAATTAGAGATCAGGATTGAAAATCCTAAATGAGTCTTGTCCGAACTCTGATTCGAAAAAATTATTTTATTTTTTTATTTTTAGTGTCTATCGACAGAAAAAAGTTTCAAAGTCCCAACTGTATGCTGTCTCAAGTCCTTCGAAATAAAGTACCGAAGATAGAAAAAAATGTATGAAATAAATAAAAATGATAAAAATACAAAATTCAACACGTGTTACACACACGTGTCGCTACGAACCTTTAAAAAAAAAAAAAAAAAACAAACTTGAAAAATTATTTAATTATTTTGGATTGCTATTTGAAAAAAAAAAAAAAATCGAAACTTTAATAACAGCGAATAAAAAATAATTAAAAAATTAAGGATCAATTTTGTAGATCGAAGATTTTTTTAAGATGTTCATTGACTTTTTTTTTAGTCGTAGAATTCGTCCGATTATCGGCTCAGGTGTGTCACACCCGGTAGCTTGCCGAGAAGCCGCGAAAGACGTACGGAACGAACGAACGTTCCGAGTGTCGGAGCGTCGCCGAGATAAATTTCGGATTACCCACGTGCGGGGTGGAGGAAGAAGGCCGCTCCTCCCTCACCCTTTCACTCCTGCCCTCGCTTTTCTTCCTCTGCTCCGAGTCAAACTCCGAATGTCCCTTCGCCTTGCCCGTTCTCCTGTCTTCCAACGTCCCGGCACGAGACGAACCGAGCCGGCCTTCTTACACCCTCGGAGACAAAATAAACGGGCGAAACACTCGTTCGACTAAACTGCAATTTTTTTTTTTTTTTTTTTTTTTTTTTTTTTTTATAAACAGTAACCAACAAATAGTTGACGATATTTTCAAACCTATCTCAGACCCTAAAATGTTCCATCGGAAATATCATATTTATATTTATTGTATAAATGTAATATTTAATTTAATGGATGGATATAATTTTATTTATTTATTTTATCTATACAGAAAATAAATGAATAAAATTATGTCATTATTATAAAAAAACTCCGAAATATATTATCAGAAATATACAAATTCGTTCAACTAAACTCCAATTTTTTTTTTTTATAAACAGTAACCAACAAATAGTTGACGATATTTTCAAACCTATCTCAGACCCTAAAATGTTCCATCGGAAATATCATATTTATATTTATTATATAAATGTAATATTTAATTTAATGGATGGATATAATTTAATTTATTTATTTTATCTATACAGATAAAATAAATGAATAAAATTATGTCATTATTATAAATCATCCCTGCCGTTATTCCACGAAAATTATATTTAGCGATTATATTAATATAATAAATTGATTGAATAAAATATTTCATACTAATATGCAGCAATTTTTATGTCGATTCCGTTACGAATTTAATAAATCGATGGTTGATCATTAAATCTTGTGATTCGCCATATAAAAAATAGCGAATAAAAATAAATTACTTAAACATAAAAAATTGCTGTATATTTGACGAAACATACTCCGAAATATATAATCAAAAACAAACAAATTCACAGCTCGAATAATCATACATCCTATTTTTTTCTGGCTTTAAAACTCGTCCACCTGTTCGCCTCTGACAAATAAATATTTTTCAGAGGCGAATTTATATTTATCTAACAAATAATATTGTTAGACAAATATAAATAAATATAACAAATATTTGTTAGGAAGTTGAATAACTTAAATATAAATAAATATAATAAATATTCGTTAGGACGTTAAATAACTTCCCCAGAACCGTAAAAAAAGGTTCTCGCAAAATCAATTGAAAGTCGAAAATCCTTAAAAAAAAAAAAAAAAATAAAAAAAAAAATTCCGTCACCGCGGCTTGGATTTTCATTTAACGCGCCACTTCGACGCATCGTGCACGCTTCGAGAAGTCGAAGCTGAGAGGTCGCAAAGGGCTCGGAAAAATTCAGAGCAGCGTCGAGCTCGTCGGAGGTGGGCGAGGAAGATCGCGAACTCGCAGCCACTTCGGGGATGCGAGAAGTGCCCGAACGAGCCCTCTTAAATTAATTACAGGGAAAAAGATTCGCCCGTGTCCGTATCTTCGCGGGGCTCGAGGGCTTCAGCGAGCTCCACCAGCCGTAAGATCGAGGGGGAAGCTCGCCGACCCCGTCGGTAAAGTAGAAAAAAAAAAGAAAAAAAAAAAAAGAAAAAAAAAAGGGATGCGACAACTCACCCGACCCAAGGATATATAAGAGGGTAAGAGGTAAAATCCCTCGCGCAGCCGGTCGACCGTTTCTCTCAACGTAGACGACGGGGAATCCTCGTTAGACGAGATACGGGACTGGAATGAGGTGGAGGGGAAGAAACACGAAATCTCATCCGGAAAAATTCCTTCGCGTGTCTAGGAAGGGCCTGTTAGGATTTAAAGGTAGTTTCCGTCAAATAGTTTCAGGATAAGTTCCAATTAAATCACAGGCAATTGTGAACACTCGACGGTAGAAAAATTAAAAAAAAAAAAAAAAACACGCCTGTGTTATTAAAGATGCAGAAAATATTGGTATTTTTTATTAACAAAAATTCCGAGATTTTACAATAATATCAATGAAAACATTTAATTCGGTCAGGACATTTTTTCGGAAATATAACTTTTTTTTTTTTCAGAACTATACTGCTCCAATTTTTCTCTCGCGGTTCTGCGAATTTAAAATTTTTTTTTTTTTTATTTTCTAAATATTCCTAATTATTGTTATGCAAAATTCTGAAAATAATTACTCGAATAGTAATAAAGTATACTCGAACAGTAAATAAATTATTAAAGATGCAGAAAATATTGATATTTTGTAACAACAAAAATTCCGAAATTTCACAATAATATTAATGAAAAAATTTAATTTGGTCAGGAAATTTTTTCGGAAACGTAACTTTTTTTTTTTCAGAACCACATTGCTCCGATTTTTCTCTCGCCGTTCTACGAATTTTTTTAATTTTCCAAATACTCCTAATTACCGTTATGCAAAAATCTGAAAATAATTACTCAGATAGTAATAAAGTATTTCGCAAGGAATAAAGTATACTCGAATAATAAATAAAGTATTAAAGATGCAGAAAAAATTAATATTTTGTAACAACAAAAATTCCGAAATTTCACAATAATATTAATGAAAAAATTTAATTTGGTCAGGAAATTTTTGTCGGAAACGTAACTTTTTTTTTTCAGAACCACATTGCTCTAATTTTTCTCTCGCCGTTCTGCCTATTTTTTTAATTTTCTAAATACTCCTAATTACCGTTATGCAAAATTCTAAAAATAATTACTCAGATAGTAATAAAGTATTTCGACGTTAAGAAAAAAAATTGAGTATATTTTGGTGTGAAAATTAAAAAATGAAAAAGCCGAAAGTGGGCTCGAGATTTAAAGAGTTAGAGGCGTTTTGTTAGCGAAAGAAACAAGATTGGAGTAACACGGATAGCTCGGGAGCCGACTCGGTGCGAAAGAGTATTCCGCCCACGGGACCCGTGGAATTCGGGGCTTATCCTGGATCCTTCCTGAACGAGGATTCCTCGTTCGCGCGTACACTCGCGTAGCGAAACCTCTGTAATCCCATATAAGCGCTGTTAAAGTCCTCCAATAATTCCCAATGGCTTGATACGCGATACGATTAATCTCGGGATTTATATTTCGCGACGCCGCACACTCGCGAGACTTCCCCTCTGACATCATTAATGGTAAAACAAAAAAAAAAACAAATTTCACAAGCTTGACAACATTTTGTGTTGTTTTTTTTTTTTTTTTCAAAAAAATTATTTTACACAAAAAATTAATTCATAAATAAAAAAAAAAAGTCAACTATTGGGATTTTTTTTTAATTTTCCTGTAGGGTTTGAAAATAAAGAAAGATATGTTAGTTGCTATGAAAAATTGAATTTCATATCCGGTTTGATAATTCAAAGTGATTTTAGTGTCCGGACAGATTCAACGATCATATCGAGAAAATCTTTCACGCCTGTTGATGGAACAATTCGTAAAAAAAAAAAAAAATGAAATAAATCACGAATCCTGCTGCACGCGTCAAAAATTATTTCCCAACGAAATCAATAAATCGATATAAAAAAAAAAAAAACTCAATTATCGATAATTCTCATTAAGATAAAAAATATGATTATGAATTTAAAAAATGATCAATGTAAAAAAAAAAAAAAAAAATCAATCTCATTAATCGCCGAGCAACTCGATTGAATCTTCTGTCACTGCGCATCTGAGTAAGGTCTCAAAGTCCCAAACTCGGTAATCTGACGTAACTCCTTCCCAAAAAAAAAAAAAAAAAAAAAAAAAAAAAAAAAAAAAAAAAAAAAAAAAACGCCGCCACGCAACGGCGTGGGAAAAACGGCCGATTCGCGACGTGATTGCGGTGCGTTCTGCGATTAAGCGATCGGGACGAGAATCCGCGAGCGCGTAACTCATTTAATTACATCGAATTTGCGTTGGACGGTGGGGAAGCGCGTGCCCGATTTTCTCACGGCCTGGACCAAACAATCGGGACATTCATTCGCGTTCCAGCGACTCGGATCGTGCCCTTTCCTCGCCGCACTCGCTCCCGGCAGAAATGCAACGATTCGCGCGAAATGCTCGAGGGCGGCGTTCCGTGTTGCCCCGCGACACCGACAGCCGTTTCTCCCGGGTCTTAATCGTTCCGCGAGAGTACGGAATGTCCGCTCTCTCGTGGGCGAAACGAGCCGGCGTTTCTCCACGCCGTTCGCCACGACGGACAAACGGAAGCTCCCCGCGAATTCGAAAATGCGTTCGTTTATTTATTTAATTATTTTTTTTATTTATTTTTACATTTTTACATTTTTACATTTATTTTTACCCCCTCGCCCATGTCGCCCCATTATTTTTATTCCTCGCTCTCACCTCACCCGATCTCACCTGCTCTCAGGCGTGGCGCGCCATTTTTTTTTTTTTTTTCTCCATCCGAACTCGAGATATTCGCGGAGCGACGGGGAAAAGGGGATGGAGAGGAAGCCCCGATCGTGCTCGATTGCCGGACTCGTCGGACACGGCTGTATGGCGTATTTAAAGGCCAGTGGGGCAAAATGGAACACCGTAATAAAATTCGATTTTTCGCGAAATTTTTGGATACTCCATTCTCGCCCCATTATACATGTCAATTGCATTACGAAAAAATCTGAATGCATTATGATTAATAAAAGTAAATAAATAAATAAATAAAAAATGCCTTTTCGAAATTGGTTTTTTTTTTTTTTTTTTTTTTTTCGAGAATTTCACGTTTTCCCGGTTGCACAAAAATCGCGAGAAACGTTTTTAAAATGATAAAAATTAACGACAGTCCGACGTCACGTTGCTTCCGTGGGGTAAAATGAACCGCCTGAAAAATGATTAAAAAATAATAATTTTTCATTATTCATTATTTTCAACGATTTTCCAATTAATCCATTATTTTCAAAGATTTTACAATTAATCTATTGTCATTGTCCGGTCCGTCTTGCCCCACACTATGTCCTATCCGCGTACGCGTACGTCTCAGCGTAGCCGGACGCGCGAAACCGCACTTCGTCCATCGGCGATCCTCTCGACGCACGGCGGTGCAGACGGGAACAATATTGGTGACGAACGACGCGGCACAATTCCGTGAGGGTTGCGCGAAACTCACGTGGCCCGCGTACAGGTAAAGCTATACAGGTAAAACCTCCGCCTCGTTCCCCGGTCGCCCGGCGCTCTGTATGAAATATCAACCACCATGAAACTCGAACGTCCTGAGAAAAATCCTCGTCGCCGGACGAAACCGATCGTGAACTTTGCGAATGCCCCGGCCGATTTTATCGGCTCCTCCGACGATTCAACGTCCAGCGAATCCGTGATTTTACCTGCCTTGTTTTTTTTTTTTTTTTATTTAAAAAAAAATGAGTTTTTTTTTTTTTTTTTTTTTTTTTTAATTGATGCATCGAGGTCGCTGCGTTTATTGCACCGTCCGGACGGCGTTGAATGACGCGGATCTCACGACGGGTAGCGAGCCGGCTAACTCGCTGCAACCCAAGCCACTCGTGTTTCGAGTCTCTCGGTCGCATGGGCGACGATGCGCTCCGTCCGCTTCCTCACGCCACTCGGAGACGAAGCCGAAAGTCGTCGACTTTTTCACAACCCTTTGACCCAAACTCGTGTGTATATTGGGGCGTTTAAAAAAAAATATATATATATATTTTTTTTTTTGGAAACGAGCTCGAAAGTTTCGTTCGGTTGTCAAAGTAGGCCTCTGAAAATATGAGCGATTAATATTGATATTAAGTGTGAGCCGTTAATATTAATATTGAGAATGTGCGAGTCGCACTTTTCGATTTCCCATGAGAATAAAACGGGACAATTTTTTTATTTTATTTTTTTATTTTTGTAACTGATGAACCATGTATTGCGCTGCAATTTCCATCGGCTATTTCCGTAGGGAATTGAACGCTCTACAAAAAAGTTCTGATATCATTTTTCGATAAGTCAACTCATTTGAAAGTTATTCGAGGTCAAAGTTAAATTCATTATCGACTCTTTTGCCAAATAATTCAGAAAAACGGCGAAATAAGTAATGAATTTAACTTTGACCATGAATAGCTTTTGAATGAGTTGATCAATCGAAAAATGATATCGGAGCTTTTTTGTAGAGCGTTCAATTCTCTACGAAAATAGCCCCTGGAAATTGCAGGACAATTTTTCGTTCATCAGTTACAAAAATCGGAACAAAAAAAAAAAAGAAATTTTCCTGTGTTATTTTCATAGGAAATCGAAAAGTACGATGCGCACATACTTAATATTAATATTAAGGGCTCATATTTTCAGAGGCCTACTTTGACATCTAATCGAAACTTTTGAACTTGGTTCCGAGAAAAAAATTTTACTTTTATTTTTTTAAATGCCCTAATAAATATATCTGTATATATATATATATTAGGGTGGGTAAAAAAAATGGTTTATTTTTTTTATTACAAGTGACACGGAAAAATGGGTTGCTGGACACCTCAAAAAAAAATCTCACCAAGCATGAGCTCTTAATTTTAATGGGCGGATCCTGCGCATTGCAGTTTTGTATTTTTTTCGCAGAAATTTTTCGAATGTCTAATGAAAAACTTTTAAAATTCGTACACACGAAACTTCGATGACGAATGTCTTTCGAACGGTGATTTTCACGAGTCAAAGAAAACGACTGATCGAAAACATGAAAATCCAATCGTTCTAATTCTCCCTCAGTCCTATCAGTAAAAAAAAAAAAAAAAAACCCCGGTCCATTTTGCCCCCACCCTCTCGAAACTTTTCAAATTCGAATGCACAAAACCCGCAACGATATCGATGGTCGGTAAATCGCCGGTTTTTGTCTTCCCCCTCAGCTCGCATTTCTAGTGGAAAAAAAAAAAAAAAAAAAAAAAAAAAATGGTAAATCAGGAAAGCGAGTAGGAAAAAAAAAAAAAAAAAAAAAAAGAGAGCGCGCGAGCGCGAGATGAAAGGGCGCTGAAGGCTCGGCGCAAACACGCGATTGCATAGTCCCGGCTCCCGATTCCCGTCGCTCCGGAACATTCGAGTGGAGTTCGAGAGAAGTCGACGTCGGGGAGAACAACGGGGCCCCGGAGAATAGAGAGAATCGCCCGTGTCTCGATGAATTATTCAGGGTGTCCCCCGATCGCTGAGGATCGCTCCGGCTCTCGGCGCAGCTTCCGTCGGACCGGCGAACGAGCCGGCGGATCCTCGTCCTCCTCTCAATCGCAACTCGACTGTTTATTTATTTTCGTTTTTTTTTTTTTTTTTTTTTTTCGCCCTCTTCTCCGGCGCACGCTCGAGCTCACTTGCGCAACTTTGCCCCCCGCCCCCGGGGGTCTTTGCCCCCCCCCCCCCCCTCGATTTTTTTTTTTTTTTTTTGGAGACGAGAACCGCGCCGAGCGCGCTTTCTTTTCCCTCTGTATGTGTGTTGTTGTTGTTGTTTTCTTGGTTTTTTTTTTTTTTTTTTTTTTTTTTTTCGCTCTCGTCTTTTGCGCGTCGAGATGGGAAGCAGCCGGGGAACAAAACTGTCGCAGATTAAGATCGCTGGCTGGACTGTCAGCTGCCAGTCGGCGGGTCTCGCGCGGCTCGTATGTCCCGAGTGCCATGTACGGGCGTCGCGACGCTCTCCTCCTTCACGTCGAGTGTCTCGCCCGGCAAAAGGTACTCCGCGGAGTCGAGCGGACCCGGAGACGCGAGTTCCCCTCGCTGGAGTTTGCCCCGCGGCAGGAACGGAGCGAACCCGACGTACCGTCACGGGCGAGATCCATCAACGAACCCTTCGCGATTGTTTTTTTTTTTTTTTTTCGCGCTTACCGCGAACCCACGGCGTGTAAGCTGCGTGCTGCGGAGATGATGTTTCGGATGGAAGAAGAGCGGGGCTAAATGGACCGGGCGAGACGACGCGGAATTGGCTCGAGGACGGAAGGGTGAATTAAAAGAAAATAATTGTTGGGTGGGCGATGATTTTTTTTTTTTGGAGAATCTAGGGGGAAAAATGAAATTTGGGGGGAAAGATGGAACACAGCTTAATTCGATTTTCTTCGCGAAAAATGTTTTTTATTCACGCTTACCGCGAACCCACGGCGTGTAAGCTGCGTGTTGCGGAGATGATGTTTCGGATGGAAGAAGAGCGGGGCAAAATGGACCGGGCGAGACGACGCGGAATTGGCTCGAGGACGGAAGGGTGAATTAAAAGAAAATAATTGTTGGGTGGGTGATGATTTTTTTTTTTTTGGAGAATCTAGGGGGAAAAATGAAATTTGGGGGGAAAGATGGAACACAGCTTAATTCGATTTTCTTCGCGAAAAATGTTTTTTATTCACGCTTACCGCGAACCCACGGCGTGTAAGCTGCGTGTTGCGGAGATGATGTTTCGGATGGAAGAAGAGCGGGGCAAAATGGACCGGGCGAGACGACGCGGAATTGGCTCGAGGACGGAAGGGTGAATTAAAAGAAAATAATTGTTGGGTGGGCGATGATTTTTTTTTTTTGGAGAATCTAGGGGGAAAAATGAAATTTGGGGGGAAAGATGGAACACAGCTTAATTCGATTTTCTTCGCGAAAAATGTTTTTTATTCACGCTTACCGCGAACCCACGGCGTGTAAGCTGCGTGTTGCGGAGATGATGTTTCGGATGGAAGAAGAGCGGGGCAAAATGGACCGGGCGAGACGACGCGGAATTGGCTCGAGGACGGAAGGGTGAATTAAAAGAAAATAATTGTTGGGTGGGTGATGATTTTTTTTTTTTGGAGAATCTAGGGGGAAAAATGAAATTTGGGGGGAAAGATGGAACACAGCTTAATTCGATTTTCTTCGCGAAAAATGTTTTTTATTCACGCTTACCGCGAACCCACGGCGTGTAAGCTGCGTGTTGCGGAGATGATGTTTCGGATGGAAGAAGAGCGGGGCAAAATGGACCGGGCGAGACGACGCGGAATTGGCTCGAGGACGGAAGGGTGAATTAAAAGAAAATAATTGTTGGGTGGGTGATGATTTTTTTTTTTTTGGAGAATCTAGGGGGAAAAATGAAATTTGAGGGGAAAGATGGAACACAGCTTAATTTGATTTTCATAGTAGAAAATGTTTTTATATTTATTTTTTTTCGCGCTTTCGCGAACGCGCGGCGTGATGTTTCGGCTGAAAAAAAAATAATTGTTGGGTGGGTGATGATTTTTTTTTTTTTGAGAATCTAGGGGCAATTATAAAAATTTGGGGCAAAATAAAACACAGCTTAATTTGATTTTCATAGCAAAAAATGTTTTTATATCTATTTATTTTCGCGCTTTCGCGAACGCACGGCGTGATGTTTCGGCTGAAAAAAAAAGAATTATTAGATGGGTGATGATTTTTTTTTTTTTTTGAGTATCTAGGGGGAAAAATAAAATTTGAGGGGAGAGATGGAACACAGCTTAATTTGATTTTCATCGCGGAAAATGTTTTTTTTTTATTGATTGTTTTTTTTTTCGGGCTTACCGCGAACGCACGGCGTGATGTTTCGGCTGAAAAAAAAAGAATTATTGGATGGGTGATGATTTTTTTTTTTTTGAGAATCTAGGGGGAAAAATAAAATTTGAGGAGAAAGATGGAACACAGCTTAATTCGATTTTCATCGCGGAAAATGTTTTTTTTTTATTGCCCAAATTTCCCCAAATTTCTCCGACGTCGTAATTGAATTTTTTCCGAATTTTTTTGCCACGGTCCATTTTGCCCCATCACCGAATTACAGCGGTCACCGATCGTCCCGGTACCATCTTGCCCCACCCCCTTCCCCCATCCACAATTCCGGTGAATTTTTTTTCATCAAAACATCCCGCACCACCTTTTTTATCAGGCTGGTCCATTATGCCCCACTCTCCTAGAAACAACTCGCGGACCGTTCAGCCACGCGAGACAATGCTCGTTCGGTTAATGGCGAGGCATTAACAGCGGATACGACTTCCCGGCAGGCAGGGAAAGCCCGTTCTCCATCGGACGAGTTAACGGCATCAGCTCCGATCACGAAAACGCCGCTCCGATGATTCCACTTGGTCCCGATCGACGCGCGCCGACAACATCCGCAACATCGCCGAGCCGACGCGATAATTCACTTACATCGTCCGCTCGTCATCGCGGCGAGACCGAGCGGCACGCGGCTTCGCCCCAGTGTAATTTCCGATTATCACGAAAATCACGATTAGCCTGCGGCTTACCTTCCCGTACGAGGTCCGCCCAGTCCGTCCGAGTACTTCGCGTCGACGGTCGAACTGCACGGTGCACGCGGACGCGTTGCGTAACGAGGGCGACTCTGGATGAGCGACGAATTTCCAAGGGGAGTTTCGAGGGAAAAAAATAAAAATAAAAAAATTAAAAAAATTTGAGACGATAATGACAATAGGAAAGGTGAGAGGGTGGAGTGAATGGAAAAAAATAAATAAATAAATTTACTAGTTTGAGGCTTTGAGTTAGTCTTTCGCGATTTTTTTTTTTTTTTTTCGCGCTCACCGCGAACGCACCGCGTGATGTTTCGGCTGAAAGAAAAATAATTGTTGGATGGGTGATGATTTTTTTTTTTTTTTTGAGAATCTAGGGGGAATTATAAAAAAATTTGGGGGCAAAATGGAACACAGCTTAATTTGATTTTCGTCGCGAAAAATGTTTTTTTTTAATTGATTGTTTTTTTTTTCGCACTTTCGCGAACGATGGATTATCGAAACCGACGTAACGAAGTCCGTGACGACAGGGAGGAAAGAACCAAGTACGAAAAATCGCTCGATGTCTCCGGACATTTTTTTTTTTAATTCATCATTTTTTCCGATTCCAAAATGACGATAGGATTTTCCGTGGATTTTTTTAATGCAACGTCGAAGCATTTGGCATTTTTTAAATCGCCCACAACGCTGTCGCAAATTTTCGAGCACGAGTCACTTTTTAAATTTTGGCCCGGAGACGTGGCTACTGAAAAAAAAAAAAAAAAAAAAAAAGATTTTTTTTTTGGCTCATTTCCTTCGCGAGTTTCCGCGTCATTCAGCCGGGAGCGAAACGGAAATCACCCGCACATCGATGCGGTACATTGCATTTTTTTTATTAATTTTTTCGCGTCCGACTCCAATTTTTTTGAATCGAACGTCACGCAGAAATTAAATATTTTCGCAATTTATTTTATTTGCGCCTCTTTGAATTTTTTTTTTTTTTTTTTTCGGGATTCGGCTTCGAGGAGCTTTGCGAATCCACACCCGGTAGATGAAGGTACGAGATCGAGAAGAGAGAAGCAGAAGCGACTCGGCCCCTCGGTCGCGCATCGTTTGAGGTTCTTTTCGCCGCCTAATTGTATCGGGTGTCTTAATCAGCGTGTAAGCTACCGAGCCAAAGGGCGAGCTCGGCCGAGACTCCTCGCTCCGACTCTTCTCTCTGTACAATTTTTTTTTTTTTTTTTTTTTTTTTTTTTTTTTTTTTTTTTTTTCAATGCATATATCTTCCCCTCCATCATTGACTGCTCTCTCTCTCTCACCTTCTTCGTTTTCCCTCCCGGCTACCTTTCCGCCCGTTGCTCCGCATCTCAAAGACGCAATTTAAAGGGGGAAAAAAAAAAAAATTAAAAGATAAGTCGAGCTCGGAGCGTTTTGCCGCTGCACGATCTCTCGAACAGCGTTTTGGCCCTTTAAGCGTCTCCGACGCGCGCTCGCTTCCTCGTGTTTTTTTTTTTTTTTTTTTTTTTTTTTTTCGTAACGGCACGAGCTCGCGCATGAATTTTTTTTCCTGATCAAGCGAGACGCGCTCAAAGCGACTTTGCATAACGACCGAACATTACCAATTGCCGGGCTCGTATTAAATAAAGAAATATATTAATAATTTTTTTTTTTCACGCTACCGAGAGAGTGATAAGAAGAATCGTTTAAGAAATTGTCAAAATACATCGTTGGTTCTTTTTTTTTTTTTTTTTTTTTTAATTGTTTTTTAAATTTTTTCGAATGCGTATCATTTTTTTTCAGCATTTTTCCGTAAAGCTTGAAAATTCTTTTTTTTTTTTTGACATTCGAGAAAATGTTAGGGAAACGAAAAAAATCGCAGTTCAACGTTGGACAAAATTCCGAATGAAATTCACACGCATTCTGATAGATTGGCAATTTATTTTCGAGTAAAAAAATTAATGCCCCGCGTCGCTTTTTTTCTCACACAATTTTTTATTTTATTTTATTTTATTTTATTTTATTTTATTTTTTCAGTAATCTTACAACAAAATTTTCCAATCATCCTCATTACGCAACGCCACGATTTTCGGAGTACATTTCAGCACCTCTGAAATCCCTCTTCCATCATCATGATTTTTATTTTTTTCCACATTTTTAATACCATCGAAAAAAATATTCCCGTTTACCTCCAACTTACCTGAAACTCGCGAATAAAACGAATCGTCACGCGGCAATAAAATAAAAAAAAAAAATTTATATCAATATTAAAAAAAAATAATAATAATAATAAAATAAAAAAATTGATACATCCCTTCGGAGGAGCGGAGCGGGTTCGGTGCGTTGATACTCGGTCGAGCCATGGGCCCGCGGGGCGAGAGGACGGTCTGGCACGTGCCGACTGTACACTAAAAAGCAATAAACCCGGGTGGAGTAAGCGCGCACGTATATGGCGCGGAGGTACACGTAATGACAGAGTGCAGCACAGCGCGAGCAGCGGCGGAGCGCGCGGTCTCCGATAACCAAAGTGGATCATAATAAAGCACGGCATCGAAGCGTGGAGGGAGACGACTCTCACCCTCTCGGCCGGGGATGAAACACGGCGTTGCGCCGGCCCCGAGCGAGGGTCAAACGACGATTACCGAAACGATATCTTGTCGACGCAACGAGCCTGAGTTCTTCGAGGGGGTCAAAAAAAATATGACGAGACAGTCGGCTGCACCGTACGGGTCATTTAAATTCGGAAAAATTTAATTCAGGAAAAAATTGAAAATCAACGAACGACATTTTATTGCAATTTCTCGAACGGAATTTTTGGGTTCCCGTGTCGAAGCTCGATGGGCAAATGCGTTGGGAAATTTTTTTTTTATGATTTACGAATACCTGCGGCTAATTTGGATCTCTCAGTTCCATCTTGATTTTTTATTTTATCATTTTATTGTTGAAATGAAAAAACGAAAATAAAAATATTTTTATTACTTTTTGGAAATGGCAAGATAGATGAGTTGGGAAATTAAATAATTGAAGCATCGTCCCGCGAGTGGAAACACTCGCGCCCTCAAAATCCGATACCCTTATTCGAGTCATAATATCCCCGAATTGAATATCAATTTTTGTACATTTTTTTTTGTTTTTTTTTTTTTTTCAAACATTTAAAAAATTCACTCGACTATCGCAGAGTCCTATAAAAAAAAAATCGACATAATGAAAATAAAAAAAAAAAAATACCTCACAAAATAACGAAAATGGCATCAAATAATTTTATTATTTCTTCGTCCCATTTTGAACGAATGACTATTTTTATCATACATTCAATAATTGTCAAAATAATAATTATGCTCGACGGTTTGTGTATAAACATTTTTTTTTCGTGCATAACAATTTTTTTTTGTGTATAAAATTTTTTTTTTTTTTGTATAAACATTGTTTCGTGTGTAAAAATGTTTTTTTTTTGTGTATAAAAATTTTTTTTTTGTATAAAAATTTTTTCTCGTGCATAAAAATTTTTTTTTGTGTATAAAATTTTTTTTCTTGTGCATAAAAATTTTTTTATTGCGTATATAAAATTTTTTTTTTAAGACGATTAATTATTAAATGAAATGAGTTAAAAGTAATGTGACGATAATTGACGACGATGACTGATGAAGGATGTGTTATGTGGGTTATTCTAGTGGGGCCTGTGTTCGGGGGGAGATGCGGCGCGGAGGCGCTCGGTCTGGGGCTGGGGCTGTCGCTGGGCCCGGCCTACAGGTTCGCACTGCCCCCGGGACTCGCCAAGACCACCCGATGCCTTGTTTTCGACCAAGGTAGGCCGCCATCAGCCATCTCTTCATTATCCTTAATTTATCTAATCGATCAATCCAATCACACGCCTAACCGCATTTAACGAAATCCATGAAAAAAAATAATATATATACGTAAAAAAAAAAAAAAAATATATATATATATATATATATATATATCCGATATGCAAAAAATTTTTTCAAAGTGAAATAAAAAAATAAATAAATAAATTAGACGGATACGATTTTTACGTATATTTTGTTTTTTCGAATGGATAAGAAACGCTGTTGCGACGTCAAATTATTAACTCGCTGTTCAAGAATTCTCGTGCATAAAATGCGATAAACAAAATAGCGTACTTGTAAAAACAAAAATAATAACACAAAGTCGAGTACAATTTTTTGGGTTTATTTAGTTTACTATTATACTTCCAAAAATTGTTTACTCGTGTATATGAATAATTATTCTTCTCGTTATATATATTTATATATATATATATATATATATGTATCCGTCTTACCATATTAACCCACGATAAACAAAACTCCTCCATAACACGATATTGTGCTTTATCATTCTCCGCTATTTTCAATTTAACCCCAATAATTTTCTGACAGTTAAAAAAAATAGAAATAAAATTTAAAAAAAATCGACGAAAAAAAAAAAACAGGGTAAATCACAACATTTTTTCATATATTGAATTTCTTCGGTTGAAACACATCGACTATTCGCCGTGTCGAAGTCTCATCCAAAAATCTTGCTCTCCCCCATTTTACTATATTAACCCACAAACACAAAACCCACGATAAATAAAACCCCTCCACAATACAATATTGTGCCTTATCATTTTCTCTATTTTTAGTTTTAACCCCAATAATTTTCTGACAATTAAAAAATAAATAAAAAAAAAAAAAAAAAAAATTTGACGAAAAAAAAAGGGTAAATCACAAAATTTTTCCATATATTGAATTTCTTCGGTTGAAACACATCAACTATTCGCCGTGTCGAAGTCTCATCCAAAAATCTTGCTCTCCCCCATTTTACTATATTAACCCACAAACACAAAACCCACGATAAATAAAACCCCTCCACAATACAATATTCTACATAGGCTCCGTATACATATATATACATATATACACATACATATATATATACATACATACATATATATATATACAATAGACATGTAAAACGTATCGTTATCATCGGCGCCAATCGATCAGTCATCAGCCCGCAGCGAGGTGCACTCGCTCTTTCCCCTTTCTCCCGACCGGCTGGAAGTTGAAGCGAGAGACGGGGAACATTCTCTTTATTCGTGAAATAATCGAGTGTGCGGCAGGGCGGAATCCGCGGAGTCAGAACCGACAGTCAGTTACTGACTGAGGCTACGAACGAACGGACCGACGGACAGACCGGACGGACGTTGAAAGCAGGCCTGGAAAATTACGCTATTGCCTCACCGCCACCAACTTCTCGTATACATTACACATACGTCCTTCCACACTCATCATATATATACATACATACATACATACATACATACATATATATATATACATACATACATACATACATACATATATATATATATATATATATATATATATATAATTATATATATATATATATATGTATGTATGTATGTATGTATGTATATATATATATAAATAAGGGTTTGGATTATTCGGTCTCGTTAACGAGCTGACGGGCATCGGCGGGCGTATTTATTTCTGCGGTGTACGTAGTTAGGTACCTCGGTCACCGGTACGCGAGCGTGTAATCAGATAGCATTGCTCGTGCTCACGTGCCCCGGCCCGTTTACAGGCAAGAATTTATGTCCCCGGTACGATTTCCCGGACGGCGAGGGCGCGGAATCGTCACCGGCTCGGCCCGGAAGAGCACGGAAACGCCACGAAGCGCCGTTTTCACCGCGCCGAAACGTTTTCCTCAACGCACTTGTCGACTGTTGGTGATGATGATGTTTTTTTTTTTTTTTTTTTTTTTTTTTTTCCTCCCACTCGCAGGAAATTCGAACGCGTCGGGAAAATTCGCGGCGTCGAACGAATCACGGAACTTGAGCTTACCGTTTTTTTTTTTTCTATATATATGTAATTAGGGTGGGTAAAGAAAATGGATTTTTTTTTTTTTTTTTTTTCCAAGTCACACGGAAAATCGGGTCCGCCGACACGATTCGCGTGAATTTTCCTCGGGATTATAAATTAAATTGACATTATTTTTCGAGTATCCGATGAAAAATATTTAAAATCCGTACGCACGAGAGTGTTCGATGACGAATATCTTTCCGAACGGTGAATTTCATCGCCAAAAACACACGAGAAACCATTTTTATCGAGCAGTCAATTTTATTTATTGTCGTTCATTGTCGAGTTATAAAATTCATAAATAAAAATGAAATTTGTCTTGAAATAATCAAAATTAAATCCTTAATATCTTTCAAACGGTGAGGTTTATATATATATATATATATATATATATATATATATATATATACATGCACACAGTTCTATCTTGAATTCGATGCAGTATAATCGATTCGTTTATATCGCCGGATATATAAACGGGGCGATCTCGCCTCCCCCCCCCCCCCCCCCCCTTTCACCAAGCTAAAACCCAACGGCTCACGGGACTATCCATGCGCTACCTGCCAAAAATGCGTTTCAATATCCGACCCATCATTCCTCCCCCAAAACCGGGCGCCTCAATATTTTTCGTTCATCCGTTCGTGCCGCGAATATACGTCACCTCTATCCATTTCCGGTCTATCTTGTTTTTCACCCGACGACCCAAGCCTCGGCCCCCCGTGTACATCCGATACAGTAGTGACCGCGCCCGGACCCCGATCATCCAAGATTCAGAGTCAGCGATTATTGTATTTTTTTTTTTTGTATTTTTTTTTTTTTTATTAAAAAAAAAACATTTTTTGTAGCATTTTATATTTTTTGTATTTTTTTTTGTATTTCTTTTTTAAATTTGTTTCTTATTTGGGAAATAGGATCGAAAAAAATGTCGGTGCGAAGGAGGAATTAAAAAAAAAACAAAACAAAACAAAAAAAACATTTCCGATCTATCTCGTTTTTTCATCCGATACAGTAGTGCCGCACCGGGACCCGATCATCCAAGATTCAAAGTTTTTTTGTATTTTTATTTTTTTTATTTTTTTTTTTTTTGTAGTATTTTATATTTTTTGTATTTTTTTTTTATTTATTATTATTATTTTTTATTTGAAAAACAGGATCGAAAAAAATGTCGGTGCGAAGGAGGAATTAAAAAAAAAAAAAAAAAAAAAAAACATTTCCGATCTATCTCGTTTTGTCATCCGATACAGTAGCGCCGCACCGGGACCCGATCATCCAAGATTCAAAGTTTTTTTGTATTTTTATTTTTTTTATTTACTTATTTTTTGTAGCATTTTATTTTTTTTGTATATTTTTTATTATTATTATTTTTTATTTGGAAAACACGATCGAAAAAAATGTCGGTGCGAAGGAGGAATTAAAAAAAAAAAAAAAAAAAAAAAAAAAAAAATTAGAAGAGCTCTTCGCCCCTGGAGTGCTGGATGGACGAGGGCTGCAGCTGTTGTGAAAAAATCCCCCCCCCCCCCCGTCCCCCGTCCCCCACCCTTCCGGCTTTTGATCCCAGCACCGTTCTTTTTATTTCCCGTAAAATAGCGCAATAACGGCGGGAAAAAGGGCGGAGATACCGTCGAGGGAAATCTCGCGATATTTTAATAAAGAATATTGGGCAAAGCTGCTCACTTACTTAGTCACACCGAACGATTACGATAAATTAACAGCTGCGGAGAGGGGCGGGGGGGAGGGGAGGGGGAGAGGGAAAGATGTTTATTTCGCTTCGACGCTTCGGTGAAAATTCGGAGATCGAGGATTCCGGGCGACGTCGGACTTGTTTCCCGATGCCGGAGCCACTTTCGGACTTTTAATTATCCACGATTTAATTGGATCGCCCGACGGTCGAAAGAAACGAATCGCCGAGAAGTCACTCGATTTACCGAAGAGAACACGAGATTCGTCCGGACGGATCGACATTTTTCTGTTTTTCTTGTGTGGGGGAGGAGTGATTTATTTATTTATTTATTTATTTATTTATTTTTTTGATGGTGGTGAGTTTAGACACAAAAAATACTGAGATTATTTTCTTGATAGATGAATTTTTTTTTTTTACATTTTGCAGATGTGCAAAAAATTCGTAATTTGAAGATGTTGATGAGAATTTCTTCTTTAATTTTGTAGATGTGAAAAAATTCATAATTTACTTTGCGTCCAATGCATTCGAGCAAGAAAATTCAATTGTGTGGATTACGTCTCTATTTACCGAAAATTCAAATTTTTTTTTTTTTCTCTAAATACCAAAATACCGAAAAATTGTCCAAAGAAATTAATAAATTTCGTCGGGAAAATATATGAAAAACCCTTACGAAAAATTTGCAATTAAAAATTTTCCTCTATGGGATTTCCATCTACCGGAATTATCAATGCATTTTCCTCCAAACCTTTTTTTTTTTTTTTTTTTTTTAATGGTGGTGAGTTTAGACACAAAAAATACTGCGATTATTTTCTCGATAGATGAATTTTTTTTTTTTTTTAACATTTTGCAGATGTGCAAAAAATTCGTAATTTATATTTTGCGTCCAATGCATTCGAGCAAGAAAATTCAATTGTCTGGATTACGTCTCTATTTACCGAAAATTCAAACAAAAAAAAAATTTTCTCTAAATACCAAAATACCGAAAAATTGTCCAAAGAAATTAATAAATTTCGTCGGGAAAATATATGAAAAACCCTTACGAAAAATTTACAATTAAAAATTACCGAAATTATCAATGCATTTTTCTCCAAACTTTTTATTATTATTTTTTTTTTACATTCTATAAAATTTGCCCATCCACCCTTAGTCGGGCTGGTCGGTGCTCTCGCGTCGTCGTTGCGCCGCACGTGCAACGGGTCGGCGCAAAAGTCGCGTACGACAATTTAATGTGTGCGTGAATTATACAGAAAAGTCCGCCGTTAAATCTGCCCTCGCGCGATGAAACAACAAAATTTTTGATTACAAGCCGCGAGCGGAGAAAATTTCGCCCACAACGTGCGTTTCACTGCTCCGTTATGCGTTCATCATTATCCGCGACTGCTCTGCGCCCCGGTTATTGTCCGTTCGTCGTGTCTCGTTCATCTCGCTCGACGTCGTTACGACCGAGCCGAAGATCGCTACTAGGAAAGACACTAACCGGGTCCGAAGTGGTCAGCTCGCTGGGACATTAAAAAAATCGTTGTATGGCAGCCATTAAAATATCTTCGGGTTGTTCGGGTCGCGAGAGTGTTCGGTTTACGAACCCTCGTTTCTCTCTGACCCATGGATCCACTAAAGTCCCCGGTTAATCACCCGAAATCCGAGACTTTGGCGAGAACATTTTATTTCATTTTTTTTTTTTTTTTTTTTTTTGATTTTTTGATTTTTTTTTTTTTTTTTTTTTTTCCGGACGTATTGTCCGCGATCAGAGACATGGATCGAGGAACTAATTGGCCTTTCCGACGTTCGTTGCCGGTCCAGTTCGCCATATTCCGAGCGAGCGGAAATTTCTTTTTTTTTTTTGTTCAATTTTTATTTTTTGTCTTTCGGATTTTTCACATCTATCGTCCATTCTCTTAAACGGACGTTAACCGTATAAATGTTACTGAAAATTTTCTCGCCGTCTCCGTTTTTTTTTTTTTTTTTTTTTCAATTTATTTTTGTGTTTTTAAAATAACATTTTTTTTTTTTTTTCATTTTTTCTCAGTATCAACATTCTCAAAACAAATTTGCACAGTACGATCTCTCGAGCGACAATATTTTTCCCGACTGTATTTTTCAACGTCATTTTAATTTTGTATTTTTATTATTTTTATTTTTTTTTTTATTTCCACACTCACAGACATATATTAACTGCACAATTGTCGTCACGTAATTTCTCCCAGCGGTATAAAATCTCTCGTTGTTTTTATAGTGATCGATACGACACTCTGTTGCGATTAAATTTCTTTTTTCCTCTCCGCAATGTCTATCGTTGTACGTATACAGTATATATATATATATATATATATATATATATATATATATATATATCCGAAGTTGTCCAACTTCTTATCAGTAGCGACGAGAGTCAAAGAGTTAGGTGGAATGGGTCGAGTGTCCCGTTTTCCGTTTCCGTCGTAATCGAGCTTCGTGAATATTTAATTAGTTTTTCCCCGCCGTTTCAAGATGGCGAGGGGAGGGGGGAGTGGAGTTTTAGCGGCCATAAATGTTAATTGCAGATGAAGAGAAGTAGAAGTGAGAACGGAAAGATTTCGTCGAGGAGCGAGTCGCGAGGACACTGCGAATAAACGTCCCTTAATTCACGAGCGCCACCAAAATTCACCCCCCCCCCCCTCTCCTCACCTTAATTTCTTCGTTACTCGACAAACGACCGTGAACGCTCGGGTTATCCGTTGTCGAAATCTCGCTCAATCGGCAAATTATTCGTCTCGCTTACTCTCCCCTATTTAAAATTTAACCCCAATAATGACAATAAAAAAAAAAATTAAAAAAAATAAAAAATCAAAAATCAAAAATCTTAAATCAAAAAATTGAAAATTCGCCCAATCGCCAAAAAAAATTGTTGAACGGTATTGACTCGATGTTTCCGAAGAGGAAAAAAAAAAGAGAAAAAAAATGGAGATGGAAAGCGAGAAGCCGGAAGAGCGGCTTCCAAAAAGCGCCCACCAAAATTCACCCCCCTCTCCTCACCTTAATTTCTTCGTGACTCGACAAACGACCGTGAACGCTCGGGTTATCCGTTGTCGAAATCTCGCTCAATCGGCAAATTATTCGCCTCGCTTACTCTCCCCTATTTAAAATTTCACCCCAATAATGACAATAAAAAAATCAAAAAATAAAAAAAAAAATCAAAAATCAAAAATCAAAAATCAAAAAATCAAAAATTCGCCCAATCGCCAAAAAAATTGTTGAACGATATTGGCTCGCCATTTCCGAAGAGTGGGGAAAAAAAAAGTGAAAAAAAAAAAATGGAGATGGAAAGCGAGAAGCCGGAAGAGCGGCTTCCAAAAAGCGCCCACCAAAGGCGAAGAAAGAACGGAATTTAATTAAGTAAAATTACTGTCGCTGCAAAGGAGGCGAGAAGAGAGCGGACATTGCGCTTTGGGGGTGGCTTTCGAGTCGACTTGTGCCAGCTATGTTGGGTTATACCGTGCACCATGAATCCTGGCAGAGGGCGAGGTAACGAGGCAAGACGTTAACGCAACACCTCGAAAGAAATGAAGAGATAAATATTTAAAAAAAAAAAAAATTAAGGGGGAGAAGAGAGCGTTAATGATCTCGTCCCACGATAAAACGTAGTGGTGGAAATTAAAGGCGAATACGGTGCGAACAGTACCGACGACCTTATCCTTTGACACTCAGGATAATTCCGGTTGACGCGACTTTTTCATACAAGTAAAAGTAAATCCTCAAAAAAATGAATTTCGAAAAAATTCATCCCATCGATATAACAAATCAATATTCCGAAAAAATAAAAAATAAAATTTTAAACCCAAATCCGAACCAACTTAATATTTGCCTAAAACAAAATGGCGCCATCTCGCGAGAAATTATTATTCGCTGCGTCGCACTGAAACGGCTTTCCAAATTGTGCTTTCGCCATGCAATTTTCCACACGAATGAAAAAAAAAAAAGAAAAAGGAATTGCTTTTTTCGATTAGTTAAAAAAGAAAAAAAAAAAAAAATTAGACGGAATCGACACAATTTTGGGACAGATGGGATTTCAGCACGGAAATCTCGCCGACTCTTTGGGAACGACATTGTCGTTGTCACAAACCCAAATCCAAAAAAAAAAGAAAATTTCCATCAATTCCTCCGCCTTGTAAAAAAATACTCTGAGATATATTCGCCCCAAACTGTCTCGCCGCCACTTCATCGTCCCACGTCGGATCGAAACGATTAAGCCGCATTATCGTCGCCGCGATATCGTCGTCCCATAGTCGCAAAGTCAAATTTTCAAGCGCCATGCAATCTCGACTTTCGGAGTATACGAAAATACCTTGCAGCTTGGAAGCTCATAAAAAAAAAAAAAAAAAAAAAAAAGACGTAAAACCTAAAGCCTATCACGGAAGTACAAGAAAATATCTCCCAGCTCGGAAGCTCGCGCTTGTGAAAGTGCATTATTTATATGCATTAGGGCGTTTCAAAAGAAAAATAAATTTTTTTTTTTTCTTCTCAGAACCAAGCTCAAAAGTTTCGTTTAGATGCCAAAGTAGGCTTCTGAAAATATAATAAAATATGATATAATAATATAATAAAATATATATAATAATATAATAAAATATTCCATAAGAATAACAGGAAATTTTTTTTTTTGTTCCGATTTTTGTAACTGACGAACGAAAAATTGTGCTGCAATTTCCATGGGCTATTTCCGTAGAGAATTGAATGCTCTACAAAAAAGCTCTGGTATCATTTTTCGATTGATCAACTAATTCAAAAGTTATTCAGGCTCAAAGTTAAATTCATTACTTATTTCGCCGTTTTTCTGAATTATTTGGCAAAAAAGTCGATAATGAATTTAACTTTGACCTTTAATAACTTTTGAATGAGTTGATTAATCGAAAAACGATACGAGAACTTTTATATAGAGCGTTCAATTCTCGACGAAAATAGTTCATTGAAATTGCAGGGCAATTCATGGTTCATTACTTACAAAAATCGGAACAGAAAACACAAAAAATGTTCCTGTTTTATTCTTATGGGAAATCGAAAAGTGCGATGCGCACATTCTTAATATTAATATTAAGGGCTCATATTTTAAGAGACCTACTTTGGCATCTAAACGAAACTTTTGAGGCTGCTTCCGAGAAAAAAAAAAAAAAAAAAATTTTTTTTGAAACTCCCTCATATGCATATATAGGCAGACATGTATATATAGATATAACGTTTTGGGGTAGAATATGGAGAGCATGTGTCGAAGGGGGTTGCGAGTGTGGGGAGAAGCTTGGGCGCGATCCGGGTAAGCTCCTCACACACGATAAGCGTTCCGATAACACGTCGTTGGTTGAGCGGACCCTCCGACGCGTGGCCACCCTTCCAAAATCGAGGTCTCGCCATCGGCCCGTCCCTTGCGCCAAGCCCCTTGCATAAAAGCGACGGTGACTCGTTCTAAAAATTTCGCTGGTTTTCTTTAAAATCGCTGCCGAGATAGGACGGGAACAATCGGTAGGGAGCAAAAAGTCCTGACAATTTCGAAGAGCTCCGAGATTCACACCCTGTTGCGTTCCTGTCTGACGCTGGAAAGTCGCGCCGATAGCGTTGACGGATAGTGGCGCGTTCCTCGTTCAACTGTTTAGAGATTTCAACGTCGATAGAGCCGCGGACTCTCCCGCCGATTTCCCCATCCGGGTTTAAACCCACAAAACGGCTTTGTCGCCCGATACAGAACGACAGGATTTTCCCTGATTTAGTTTCCCCGCTTTTCGCGGAGCGGGCGAACTCGGAAACCATCCGGCTTTGTCGCGGACGAGAACTCGTCAACGCGCAGTCTCCGGTCTCGTCTTTTATACGTAACGTGTAACGAGCAAGCGGATTAGGCGAGCCGTTTATTAACACTATCGGTGAAATTCCCCGGGATCGACGCCATGTTTCGAAAAAATCCGACCGTTGCGTTGGGGACGAAGCACTTATCTTGTTACGCAATGCAGACATTTTTTTCCGCTGATTTCGTCGTTTCTGGATGGCGGACATTTTTTCAGAGGGTTTTCTTTTGTTCAGTTTTTTTTTTGGTATTAGTTTCAATTCCCGTGGAAGATGTGACTTTTTTTTATAACGTCATTTTTGCCATCTTCGGAATTTATATTCAATTTTGTTTTGGGGCGCCGAAGGCAAAACGGCTGGATTGAATTCTTCTTTTATTGTCGACGACAGTTTGTTGTCGAATGATTTTCACTGCATAAATGCTGGTGTTTGATAGTTCCGGTCGAAAGTTTGGACCTATTGGAGATTTGTTTTTTAATCGGGACGTCGAGCGTTATCGGGGAAAAATTGTTTTTGTCAAAACTGCTGGAATGTCGAAACTGTCCCGATCGACGGGTGGAGAGAATTTTTGGAGAATGGCCGCTTGGAAAAAAAAATGTCGCTGACACCCAAACAACAGTATAAAATGGATACACTCCGGTGAAACTTGCCACTCTGTCAGTAAAAATGAACGACGAGCCGGAATATTGAAATATATCTCAATCGCCACACTGCCAGATGTACAAACTTTTCATATATATTCTTCTTTCCGTGCAGAAAAAATAGAAAAATAATTTTAGCAAAATCATATTTTTCTTACATCACCTTCTTTCTCTAGCAACAATTCTCGCTGATAGGTAAAAAAAATTCATTGGATAAATATTAATGTTTCTATTTAAATGAAGATTTCTGGCATGAGAAATTTTCACCCTCTCGATACCGATAAATAATTCTTTCCTCACCAGTTTAAAGTCCATTTCCCCTCCAGTATTTTCCGGATGTTCCAAAGCAGTGGATAGTTATGAAACCAATGTGAAAAAAAATCTCCAAAAAAAGTATTGATTCTAAATTTTTTTTTAAATATTCGCTCCGATTCCTACCGCAAGTTCTCGCTCACAGGTTCGCCATAAAAAAATCCCTGTGGATAAAAATGAATATTTCTCCCTAAATCAACCCAACCAATTTCTGGCATCAGAAAACTCCCCTCTCCGCCTCACCGCTGACCCCCACCACTCCGCTCCTTTCTCACCGCGGACGGCTATCCTTTCCCTCTCGATAGGGATAAATGATTCTTCCCTCACAGTTATACCAACCTTGACTTATCCTCCTCCCTGCACCACGATCTCTTCCTTCCCGTCAAAATTCATTCGCCCTTTAGTAGTGACCGCTCAAGAGCAGTGGATAGTTATGAAACCAATGTTGTCAACGCTGCGTCGTAACGCTCGCTATTTGTTCTCGGTTAGACGGTTCGGATAGGCAGTGGTGGGGTTAACCCTGAGATATTATGTAGACGTGTAAACCCAGTGACAAACGTCCGCGAGCGTTCTCCAGCCAGCGACTCGACGAGAGTACACACGGAGTCCGGGTGAGGTTGCGAGGGGTTGAACCGGGTTTGCGGGGACGCTTCCAGTGTATAGAATCCGTGTACGGGAACGCAGGCCGGTATCGGTGTATTGGTCGGTAAACCTTCGCGCGTGTGTCCACCATCCAGCACACTCTTCCAACCGGCTGGTGAAATCGCCGGCTCGTGGTGCAATCCACCAAACGGCCAGAGAGGAAGAGCGGGAGCGAAAGAGGAATGAGCCAGGGGGAAGCGTGTTGCGTGTGTACCGTGGCAATATGGAAGATCATATGTCATGCGAGAGGGGGTCCCGGCAAAACCTCCACCCAACCTACCCGTAGCTCACACGGAGTTCGCGCCGTAGCCCGTACCAACGAATCTGGATGGGGTTTGGGTTCAGGTCCTGGTTTGGGTGTTTGGTCCAGGGAGGAGCGAGAGTGCTTCGTGTACACACGAACCGCATAAACATTCGTCGAGTTACACACACAGAGGTTGGATGGTGAGGAACGAGAGAGAGAGAGAGGGAGGGAGAATACGGCCCACGGCAACCGCTGGCACTCCATACACGAAGAGATTGAATTCCTCCTACGGTTGGGGATGTTGCGAGGGAAAACGAGTATAACCTCAAAATAAAACAAGCGGACAGGTGTCGGGGGTTTTTCTTTCGGGACTGAGTCATTCGGGTTTAGGTCTGGAAGGTGATCATGCGAGGCTGGGCACGTGGCTGAAGCAAATCTCCCCACCGGTTGGAATTGCCGACCAAGGTTCTGTGTAGGTAAACCGTGTTTCCTCCCTCCAGTTTTCACTACCGGGAGAAGGAGCGTTCCCCGATCGTTCCAGCGCCGGATGCTACAGCCGGCTTCGAATTGTATCCGTGTGTCGGGTTTACACGGAAAACCGACACGAACGCAAAGGTGATGCATGCCTTGACAAACGTGTGCGCACCGTGTTTGGCCATTTCCGTCCGGCTTATTAATCTGCCGCTAAAGCGATAAAGCGGCTGGCCACGCGACAGCCAACGATACTACTTCATACCGGCAACGACCACCGACGACCAACGAGAAACCCCGTTGACCCGACAACATACCCCCCCCCCCCCAATTTCCCCCCACCCCCGAGCTTCCGCTCGGTACGTACACGACGCCTGACCAATATCGCGACGACTACTGTGATCGAGGAGATTCTTAATTGACGGGTGCGCACGATAAAGGAATAAAATTCGAAGATTGAGGCAGTCGTGTATGTTCTTGGGATACTGTTGGATGGGGCAAAACGGACCGATGATATTGATTCCGAAAAACGACTGTTTTATTTCGCGACGATTGAGTTTGACTCGAGTTGGTATTGCGAAGTTTTGGGCTCTGGTCTTGGCACGATCTTGGGTTATCGAAGAGCGGGGCAAAACGGACCATGCCCAATTAATTTTGCGAAAATTGAAGCACCGGTCTCGTATGATTTCAGAAAGGTTATAGAAGCGGGGCAAAACGGACCTTTGACCAATCATCAGCGACGATTCTTCGTTTCCGATACCCCCAAAAGAATTCATAAAAATCGGTCCGTCTTGCCCCCCCCCCCCCCCCGCCCCCGAGACGAAAAAATAAAGAAAAAAAAAAATAGAAACAAAAAATCAAAACCAAAAAGCATTCGAGAATTGCATTTTCGACTCGTATGCGTTATTAGGAATATTAAAGTCGATGTCCCGAAATCTCGGAAATTCCGTCGGATTGCTCTTTCGGGGGAATCGAGCGACTGGTGGGGCTGAATGAGACATTCGTGGGTGGGTTGAGTATGTCGGCCACGCAATGGTTTCGCGACTCTTTGTCCGAGCAACAATATAAGGGTGAATCGGCGCGGAGGGTGGAGGTCGCGATAGGGCTGAGGAACGAGGGGCGGGGGGGGGGGGGGGGAGAGAGAAGGGCGAACGGGGCTTCCTGGATTTATTGCTGCATTCCGACCTGATAATTCTGCACGATTGGGCGGTGGTTACTGCGGCCCAGGACATACGTTCGCGACCTATCTCTCCCCGTTCCTCCCTCCGGCCGCGAGCTCCTTTCTTTATCGTTTATCATCGACAAAGAAAAGCAGCTGCGGACGCGTCGCGCTGGTTATTTGCACGGGAAAAAAAAAATGTGATTTTTTTTTTTCGCATGTCCAACTCGCCCAGCCGATTGGATGGGCAAGTACGAGACGTTGGAAATAAACGTAATACAAATAGAGTGGCTCGTGGCTCGGTCTGGGACGTTGATTATTCACACGAGCGGATTCATTCAAGTTGACGCAATCGAACATTTTTATTTATTTTTCATTATCCTCGATGAGAAAAAAAGGATACAAATTCGTTGGAATAAACGTAATTGAATAAATTTTTTATTCTCAGTCCGCACGGTTCACGCTCGCCGACTAATTCATTCCAAAGCTATGGGTCAAAGTTGAATTTTCCTTACGGTATTTAAAAAAAAAAAAAAAAAAATTGTCTTTATAAAAAAATGTGATCCAAAAATTCGAAATTTTTCCCAAAATTCGATTTTTTAGCGATTAACCGTGGCCCATCTTACCCCACGGTACACTTCGAAAAATATCGAAAATTTTCGTTTTGCCCCGAACGTCCCCTAATTCAAAAAAACGATTATTTCTTGCGTTTCCCGCTTCGAACTCGCCCGGCTAATTTGCACGGTCCGGTCTCTCCGATAATTCAGTAGCAGCGAGAAGAATAAAGTATCACGCGTACGTGTGTCAAAGTTGAATTTTCTTTACGGTATTAAAAAAAAAAAAAGTGTTTATTTTTATAAAAAAATATGATCCAAAAATTCAAGCGAAAATTCGAAATTTTTCCCAAAAAAATTCGATTTTCCAGCCATTAACCGTGTCCCATCTTGCCCCACGGTACACCCCGAAAAATATCAAAAATTTTCGTTTTGCCCCGAACGTCCCCTAATTCAAAAAAACGATTATTTCTTGCGTTTCCCGCTTCGAACTCGCCCGGCTAATTTGCACGGTCCGGTCTCTCCGATAATTCAGTAGCAGCGAGAAGAATAAAGTAACACGCGTACGTGTGTCAAAGTTGAATTTTCTTTACGGTATTAAAAAAAAAAAAAAAAAAAAAAAAAAAAAAAAATGTTTATTTTTATAAAAAAATATGATCCAAAAATTCAAGCGAAAATTCGAAATTTTTCCCAAAAAAATTCGATTTTCCAGCCATTAACCGTGTCCCATCTTGCCCCACGGTACACCGCGAAAAATATAAAAAAAATTTCGTTTTGCCCCAAACATCCCCTAATTCAAAAAAATAATTATTTCTTGCGTTTCGAGCTTCGAACTCGCCCGGCTAATTTGCACGGTCCGGTCTCTCCGATAATTCAGTAGCAGCGAGAAGAATAAAGTATTCACGCGTACGTGGAGGTTCGGGACACGTGTGTCAATTCTGGACTGGCCCGGCTCTCGGGCGCCAGCGATACCTGTTAGCCAGGCTTGGCTCCCTATTAAATACTGCACACCGGTCGAACACTGGTGCGACATTTCCGGGGCATCGATATCGATACCGTATCGACGTTGCTCACTCTCGCGCCTCCACCCACGACCGCCCCGCTCGTACAACCTCCACCTATCGAATATTCGTTCGTTGCAATGTGCGCTCTCGTCGCATCGATGAGACTAACGCTATTATCCGCGTATATCGATCTGTTTATTCATCGATGAGCGAACGCCACCGACGTCCGCTCGGCCGTCACGACACTCGCGGCTTCGGCCCTTCGGAATTGCATTAACATCAGCAACATTATAACCGATCGGGGGTGACCGCCCGCGCTTTTGCCGGTGTCATCGGTTACCATGCTCGACTCCGTCGCGAAAATAAACCTCGGGTCGTCGAGCGTCCCGTCGAGAAAGAATTAGGAAATTTTGGGCAAATATTTTTGGGTATTTTCTTTGTTTTTTTTTTTTTTTTTTTTTTTTTTTTTTTTATAATGTAACATTTTTTTCTGAGGATGATTGAAGCACTAGGGATTTTAACAATTTTATTGGTTGCCGTATGCTCGAATCCGTCTAGAAAATGAACCGTAGGTGATCTTCCGGTCGAGAAAGAATTAGGAAATTTTGGGTAATTATTTTTGCGTATTTTTTTTATTTTTTTTTTTATTTTTATAATGTAACATTTTTTCTGAGGGTGATTGAAGCACTAGGGATTTTGAGAATTTTATTGGTTGACGTATGCTCGAATGAGTCTCGAAAATGAACCTTAGGTGAACTTCCGGTCGAGAAAGAATTGATCAATTTAATTCAGAGAGCAAATTAACCCATCGCCAGTTCTTCCAGAGCCCAAAAACAATACAAGATATTCAAACAAAAATTCATTCGTCGCTTCGACTGTCACACACTGAAAAATACCCACATATTCAATAAAAATATCTCGTCTACTCGGCTCAACAATTTACACCATAATTTTACAATTTTCCAATCTATGTAAAAAAAAAAAAAAAAATAAACAATTAAAAAATTGTCGAAATTCGTGGATAAAAAAATATAATAAATATTATATATACAATATAAATATAAATATAATAAATATAATAAATATAATATAAATATAATAAATATAATAAATATAATAAATACAATAAATATAATATAACAAATAAATAAATAAAATATAAGATAACGGCATTGAATCGTACTAATTTTTTTATTCTCGTATTTGTGGAAAAAAAAAATCTAAAGTCCGTCGACCTGGGGAGGGTCGTCGCCCTTGTCCACTTAGGGCCGGTTAAGGGATGAGTGTGGCATTGGCCGCGGAAGATGCAATATCATTCCCCGTGGCGTTATGACGAGGCTGCGGTATTTTAGTGCAAGAGCCCGGTTGCGTAAAAAAAAGGGGGCGAGAGGGATGTAGAAAGGCCAATGGCGTATCGGTCGGGCTCGCGAATAGCTGTAACAGTGCACGGTACACACATCAATCACCGGCATTTTAATATCGGCCGCCGGAGCACAATAGGACCGGCGCGCATTCCCCGGTGGCAACGGGTGAGCGCGCGCCATCGTCGCTCGCGACCGCGTATATTTTTTCCAAGTCACCCTATCGCGCCCAATTTTTTTCCGCGAGACACGCCAAAATCTTGGATTTCGTACGAGAAAAATTCTCAGCGTCAGTTACGCTCGTCCACGTGTTATTCGAGTATTTTTTTCCAAACGATGGGGAGGGGAAAAAAAAAAGGAATTGGAGAAATTTGAGAAATTTTATTCGGGGTTATTTTGGTTGAGGTTTTTTTTTTCTTTTTTTTTTTTGGTGGGGGGTTTTATTGAATTTGAAAAAATTTATGGACGGTGATGAGATTTTAGAAGTTGGTCGAGTATTTTGCAACGTTTCGAGGATTTCGCACGGAAATTTTTGAAAATTTTTTCGACGTTGAAGAGGGTGGAAAAAAAAAATACTACAGCTGGTCTTTCCATTCGTGACAATGGGATAAACATTTTTTTTTTTTTTACAAATTTCACGGTTGAATATCTCTCGTTGTAAAAATGTGTCCGGACCCATTGTTCTGCTTAATTTTTTATTATAAACATAAGAAATAACAGCGATTTTTTTCTTCGAATCCGCGAACCGGCAATAGACCTAAAAAAAAAAATTAATTGTCATTTAACATTCACATTATAAAAAATCAGCTCTGAGATTGAATAAAAAAAATCCATCTTGCCCGAAAAAAAATTCGTAAGATAAAAGATTTTTTTTCTTTTTTTTTTTCATTAAAAAAAAATTCTCACAATAAACAAAAAAATACTCGTCGATTAATCAAAGAAATATTGTTTATCGCAAAAAAATCACGCCCTCGACATTCTTCAATTTTAATTCGATGATTAACAAAAACGAATTTTTTTTTTTTTTAGACCAAGTCATTCGGATCAACTCTATCCGTCCGTTTTTTTTTTTTATTCAAAAAAAATGCTCACAATGAAAAAAAAATACTCGTCGATTAATCAAAGATATATTGTTTATCGCAAAAAAATCACGTGCTCGTCGTTCTCAAATTTTTATTCGATAACTAACAAAACCGAATTTTCTTTTTTTTAGACCGAGTCATTCGGGTCAACTCTATCCGGTCGGTTTCTTTTTTAATTAAAAAAAAAATCCCACATTAAAAAAAAAAATACTCGTCGATTAATCAAAGAAATATTGTTTATTACAAAAAATGAACCTCGACATTCTTCAATTTTAATTCGATGACTAACAAAAACGAATTTTTTTTTTTTTTTTAGACCAAGTCATTCGGGTCAACTCTATCCGGTCCGGTTTTTTTTTTTTTTTCTTTTTTTTTTCCTACAGAAATTCCCTCGTCTCTTCCCTCGTGCGCGGAGCCTCGTGACTCCGCGGTGACGCGCGCCTCGCGCGATTATATGCCGTCGATGAAAAATCGATGGCTCTCGTTAATCGCGTTCCCCGCACTGACAGCCATTATGTAACCGGCCGCACTCCCGTTTACCTCCGGCACTCGATAGCCGACGTGTCGATTTCCGCATCACTCCCATTCTCGTCATCCGACCGACCAGCCAAACTCCCGGGCTCCAAAACTGCCGGCGGATAAAATGAATTTGTCACTATTAGATTGATGCGACGAGTCCTAATAAAAATAAAGCTGTCGGGTGAAACAACAACGAGGATTGTGAAAACGGGTTGTCGCGGCGAAACATTCGCGACGGCTCGAGGACATTTTCGAGGCTCGAAGGCGTCGGGACGGATGGAAAAATTTTTGAAGGATCGTTCAAGAGACGATATTTCGAGAGAGGAAAATCGTAGACGAATAGTCGTTCAGTGACGAATTAAAAAAAAATTATAATTTAAAGATGAATATCAAATTTTTTTTGTTTTTTCATGGTGAATATAAATGGGTTGGTTTTGCTGAATTAGAATGGAGGAAAATTCGGATTGCTGAAATAATTTTGTTGGTAATCCAAAATTATGATTTTTAAAAATGTCCAATTTTACAAAAAAAAAAAATCATCAAATTTCACCGATTCATCCGGGTCGAAAATAAATCCCCAATTTTTTCCGGATTTCCAAGTCCACCTTAAAAATGTTCCGCTTGTCTAAATTTTTTTTTTTCGATATTTTAATATCCGCAATTATGGAACTTCCAATCGAACTCCAATTTTGAAGGATCGTTCAAGAGACAATATTTCGAGAGAGGAAAATCGTAGACGAATAGTCGTTGAGTAACGAATAAAAAAAATAATAATTTAAAGATGAATATCAAATTTTTTTTTTTTCATGGTGAATATAAATGGGTTGGTTTTGCTGAATTAGAATGGAGGAAAATTCGGATTGCTGAAATAATTTCGTTGGGAATCCAAAATTGAAATTTTTAAAAATGTCCAATCTTACAAAAAAAAAAAAAAAAACAAATAAAATCATCAAATTTCCCCGATTCATCCAGTTCGAAAATAAATCCCCAATTTTTTTCGAGTTTCCAAGCCCACCTTAAAAATAATTCCGCCTCCCAAAATTGTTTATTTTTTTTTAAATTTTTTTTTCAATATTTTAATATCCGCAATGATGCAACTTCGAAATGTTCGACGCCCTAAATTCGGCCCTTTGGAATTTAAAGCTCCATTCGCCGGAGCATGAGAAGTTGCGTTCGCTCTCGAGCATCGATGTCTTTTCGGAGTGTCGCTTCTCCTCGGCCAATGTCGATGCTGTAAATATATACGCGGCTGTGTAAGGGTTGTCGCTACAGGGTGGAAACGCTGCTGAGGGCGATAGCGACAGGTCGTGAGCGCACGCGAGGATGCCGCGGAGGTGGTTTGACGGCTCTCGTTGGAAATTGATGTATCTCGTAAAGCAAGCGAGCCGACAAATACGGATTTCTCATGCTCGTGCCATTCGCCCCCTTTACGGCGCGATGAAAAAGAAAGAAAAAAAAAAAAAAAAAAATAAACCCATCCCTACGTTTTACTCCGGCACGAAAAAAAAAACGAGGGATTCACTTGCATCTCGAGGGTTTCTTGTATGACTTTTTTTTTTTTTTTTTTTTTTTTTTTTTTTTTTTTTCAATTTGCCGTACATTTGTCGATCGTTCCGGAGCTGGTGCGCCAAGATTATCCGGAAAAGCGACGATTTCATCTTCTTATTTCGAGACACATTTTCAGTGTACATTGCTCGCTCGCTTGGTAGTTTATAAGATTGGGGAAATTGACGATTGGTTCTATTTTTTTTTTTTTTTTTTTTTTTTTTTTGGTTATTTCATTTTTACGTGTAACGTTAGTCTCGTTTTGTCCGGTGTTGGGTTTCCAAAATTGTGAGGAAAGAAATTAACGATTTTTTTTATTGAATTTCTTTTATTGTTTTTTCTTCTGATTTTTCTGTAAATCGTTTGTTCGTTCGGTTGTCTGGATTTCAAGATCGTCCGGAAAAGTAACGATTTTTATTTCATTTCATTTTATTTCATTTTATTTTATTTCATTTTATATTTTATTTTATTTTATTTCATTTTATTTTATTTCATTTTATTTTATTTCATTTTATTTTGTATTTTATTTATTTTTTTCGTCTAATTTCATGAAACATCTCCGGTTCGTCGCGTAGTCGGGTTTCCAAGATTATCCGTAAAGTGACAATTTATTTCCGGTATTTTTATTTTTTATTTTATTTTTTTTCGGAAGTTCTCGAGGCATTTTTGGATGTAGATATGTGTGCGAGTGTGCGAGGCTGACTCGAAGACGCGTGAAGTAAAAAGGCTTAGAATGTCAGCGAACCCCTTCGCCACTAAATTTTCACGAAGGAGAATCGATATGTTTCCCCCGACGAGCTCCCCTGGGATCGGTGAACGGGTAGCGAAAGACCCGTTTGCTTCGACGCCTCGAGAATAGAAATCTTTATCCCCGAACTGACACGGGAAATTTTCTTTTATTTTTGGAACGACTCGCCCTTCGATCTCTCGACGTTTATGGTCGACACTTGGCTCGCAAGATTGTTCAATCCAAACGCGATACAGTATACACGCTTTATACAACCGACCGATAAATTGTTTCTATAAATAATTTTTTTTTTTCTCGACCGATAAATTGTTCCTACAAATAATTTTCTATAATTAATTGTTTTTTTCTCCACCGATAAATTGTTTCTACAAATAATTTTCTATAAATAATTTTCTATAAATAATTTTTTTTTCTCCACCGATAAATTGTTTCTACAAATAATTTTCTATAAATAATTTTTTTTTTCTCGGATCAAAGAGAAGTGCAGAAATTTTTTTTTTTTTCAATTTTCAATTTTATTGCTCGAAAATTTTTCATTAAAAAGTATATCGACGTCTCGAATAGTTTTATATATATTCTTGAATATTAAAAAAAAAACCGATCGCATTAAAAAAAATACTGCCTAAATTTTTTCCTCTCTTTTCATACATTTTTTTAAAGATATTTCATATGAAAAACAAACTGAACCTTCAAGATCAGCTAAATTAATACATAATCCGCTTTACTTTTTTGACACAATCATTAGTCAATTATTTGTCAATTATCAGTCAATTATTAATCAATTAATATTCAATTAATAGTCCATCAATATTCACTTATTAGTCAATTATTAGTCAATTATCGGTCAATCAATATTCAATTATCAGTCAATTATTGATCAATTAATATTCAATTATTAGTCATTTATTAATCAATTAATATTCAATTATTCGTCAATTATTATTCAATTATTCGTCAATTATTAGTCAATTAATAATCAATTAATATTCATTTATCGATCAATTAATATTCAATTAATAGTCAATCATTGGACAATTATTTCGTCTTGAAACCAGCGAAACAATATCCAATCGAAATCTTCGAGTCGGCCAAACAAATTTGTCGGAGAATCGATACGCATGGACATTGCACGAGGGTGGCGTACCGAATCGACGAATATTCATCGACACGCCGATTTAATTTTCCCATCGGCGATGACGTATATACTAGTCGGTCCGACGGTGTATAACACGAGGCAGGGCATTTCCGTTCTGACCGTACGACAGGGATATCATTTTATTTGCCATTCGACTCATTGCCGGATACATTTGTTATTAATTGATAAAACACGGTAGAATCCGACCGCATCGAACGGACGGGAGGGAAAAGGGTTCGCCAACTGTGTACGCAAAGCAAAGTTCCAACTCGATGCCGTTCGTCCCGGTAATTCACCACCAATACCCCCCCCCCCCCCCCTTTATCGTTGCTCGTCCTCGTGCCACGTCGCCCTTCACCCAATACTCCAGAAATTCGTGTAAACGGGCGTGGAGCGAGTGCAACGCTCGAAGTGCACACGAGTGCACAGACCTATCGGATTTAGCTGTGGCGCTCGGATACGCGGAGTCCCGTTCGACCTCCGGGCCGTAGCCGGAGATCGGCGCTAATCGCCCGAATCGCGAAGCGCAAGAGAAAATACTCTCGAGGGTTTCGGGGGGGGGGGGGGGGAAAAAAAAAAAACACGAATAGCGTGTACGATGAAAATCGTGAAAAAAAAAATCGAGGCACTCTCGTAGGGTTTTTTTTTTTTTTTTTCATCATAGCGGATTTTTTTTTTTTTTTTTTTTTTTTTTTTTTAAATATCCACCGCGTCCAATCCCGTGGATTTTTTTTTGTTATTCCGTTTCCGAACGCGGTCCGGCTTCATTGGCCCTTTCACCAAACGTCGCGTGGTCCTGTGACAAATTTTTTTTTGTTTTGTTTTTTTTTTCTTTTTTTCTTTGCTTCTTCGACGATCAATTCATCACATTAATTGCCATATTTTTTTGCATATTCGCTCAATTTTTTTTTTTTTTTTTTGCTTCTTCGACGATCAATGCATTACATTAATTGCCATATTTTTTGCATATTCGCATAATTTTTTTTTTTTTTTTTTGCTTCTTCGACGATCAATTCATCACATTAATTTCCATATTTTTTGCATATTCGCACAATTTTTTTTTTTTTTTGCTTCTTCGACGATTAATTCATCACATTAATTGCCATATTTTTGCATATTCGCACAATTTTATTTTATTTTATTTATTTATTTTTTTTTACATGCCATACCGCACTAGATGTTCCGTGAAAAAAGAAAGAGGCACTTCAGTGAAATTCCGTGTACTTTTGTTATTTCTTTTCCAAAAGCGCCGCTGCTCCATTCGCCTTTCGCCAACCATCGCTTCCTCGTGTAAACATTTTTTTTTTTTTTCTTTCCACCCATCGTATCGACTGCCCTGTTTCCCCACATTTTCCCAAAAGTTATTTGCACTTTATTAAAAATTAAAAATAAAAAAAATAAAAAAAAAAAAATTTCTGCACGGAATGGCAATTTTTTTTTTTCTATATATATATATATATTAAAAAAAAAAAAAAAAAAAAACATCCGTGGAATTTCGTGGTTCGGACTCTGGCCGGGCGCCGCTCGGGATTTTGGCCGAACGAATCGATCCCCCGAAGCCGCACACGCGCCGCGTTCACCGTCGACTTTTCGTGCCTCAACGTTCGCGCTTCGATTCGACTGTCGATTCTCCCGGGCCGGCTTCTGAGCGGGCGAAACCCGCGAAAATCTCGGTGCGCCGCATTTACTCTCTCGCCGAATCGCCCGTTGTTTCGACTGCGTAATCAGTCGCGCTACACCGCGTTACGAACGAACATATCAATTTCCCAATTACCGCTCGTCAATCCCCCCCCCCCCCTCCGCCAATATCGAGTGACGATCGTCGTCGTTAGGTCTCACATCAGAATAAAAACTGACGAATGGTCCGGAGAAAACAGCGGAAGAAAAAAAAAACGAGAAGCGAATGTCGACGTGACACAGTGTGGCGATTATCGAGTTCCCAGAGTTTGGCCAATGTTCGGTCGAGTATCGGTGAGCTAATGGTTTTTTTTTTTTTGGGGGAATTTTTTTTTTTTTGGGGGAAAATCTGCGGCCAATTGACGCTTTTGAGTCGACAATTATTGGTTTTAAGGTCGATTTTAAGGTCGATTTTCGGACGAGTATTTACTCACCATTGGTTGGTTTGGATATTGGTGGGAAATACTTTGTGAATTATCGACTCGCTAATGGTTGGTTTTCGAGAAACTTGGTTAGAAATTTGGTTAGAAACTTAGTTACAAACTTGGTTACAAATTTAGTTTCAAACGTAGTTACAAACTTAGTTAAAAATTTAGTTACAACCTTAGTTACAAACTTGGTTAGAAACTTAGTTACAAATTTAGTTACAAATTTAGTTACAAACTTGGTTAGAAACTTAGTTACAAACTTAGTTAGAAACTTCGTTACAAATTTAGTTACAAACTTAGTTTCAAACTCAGTTACAAACTTAGTTACAAACTTAGTTTCAAACTTAGTTACAAACTTAGTTACAAACTTAGTTTCAAACTTAGTTACAAACTTAGTCACAGATTTAATCATGGCTTGATCGGCCTCGGAACCAAAATAGCAAATACTTATCATCCAAAACTCTTCACCGACTGCACGAAGCTCGCATGCCAATGTTTTCAAAATCCCTACCAATTTTCGCCCACCCACTGGTCACATCCAATTATTCTACGCGACTAACCTAAACCTCTAAAGTTTAAAAAAAAAAAAAAAAAAAAAAGGAAAATGGATCATCGTCGAAATCGGCTCCGAAAAAAAAAAAAAAAAAAAAAATGGCGAACTATCGTCCCAAACAAAAAAAGAAGCAACAAAAAAAAAAAAAGGACCAACATGAAAAACAAAGCTTCCGATTCGTCGATTTTCGTCGCGCACCAATCTCGGTCTCAGAACCATGAAAAAAAACAAAAAAAAAAAAAAAAAACAATAACGAAAACAAAAAAAAAACGAAAACCAAAAAAAGCAAGGAAAAAAATATCGAAATTTGGGGAAAAGTGGACTCGTCGAGTTTGGTGGCGAGCGAGTCGCGCGTTTGCACGGCGCTTCCGCTTCGTTCGATTTTCTCGCCGGTTCGTTTCCGCGCACTCGCAGAATAATTCGAGCGTGAGTGTCTCCGCGACGATTACCAATTCAAAGAGGCGCGAGAGCGAGAACCGCGGCCCGGCTCCGGGCCGGGGTCGGGCGAACGTCGGCCGACGGGAACCCGGCGGTTCTCGAACGGTGCGTTTTACAAACGAGAGAAATCGGATCTCGCCGAGCGTGCGGCGCGACGGTTATTCTCGTTAATTACTAATAATATTCAGACGGCAAAGGAGACGGCGAAGGGATTCGAAGGTGCGTTTTGCGTTTCCGGAAGCCCGGGCGCGAAAAAAAGGCCGCGGGCGCGCCGTCCGCGAGGGTGAAATCTCGGCTGTTCGACTCGGATTACCATACGCAAACGCGGCGGCGAAGGATCGACGGCTCCGCCACGTTCCGAATCTCCCCCCCCCCCCCGCCCCGGTCGCGTCACTGCCAAGAAAAATGAATAAAATTATGCGAGGCGCGAGAATTTTCGAGTGTCGGCGCCGTGAACGTTGTTCAACACGACCGGCTCCTCGCGCAACCGATCCCAGTCTGGACGCCGGAGACCTCCCACCCCAACTCGTCTGCTCCCTCTCGGATGGCGTTGCTTGCCGGGCGGAATTTTTTTTTTTTTTTTTTTTTTTTTTTTTTTTAACGAAACCTCGTCGAGTGTTGGATTATTATAATCTTTTTTTTTTTTTTTTCGATCGACATACCAAAAGAAAATGTCCAGGTAGAGAGAATTTTTCGGCGAGCGTGTACGATATATTAAGGGTTTTGCAAAATATTTTTCAAAATTTTGCCGATGGATTGAAATCGAGTGAACGGGAAGTTGGGAGCATCGAACGAAAATTTGAGCACTCGATTAATGGGTTGTCATCATTTTTCGAATCGACAACGACCCAAAAGTTGCGAGAGTAAAAATAATTTACGGATACATTTTTTTCCAAAATTTGAACGGCCGATGAGATTTTCGAAAAATTAATAGTTTCGTGACCGGCCCGAAGCGAAATAAACGCCGATTGAAAGCCGAAAAATAAATATCGTAAAAAAAAAAGATATCCCCGATCGCCTTTCGACAAAAAAAAAAAACCAAAACAAACCGTCTCAAAAAATTCGGAAAAAAAAAGTAATTTTGCACTCCGCAGTCGAATAAACGCTGAGCATTCGAACCGCTCATTTCTATTTTTCATCCACCAGCCTCGAATTCCCCCGAATCAACCCTAAAAATTTCCAAACACCCTTCCACCAAAAAAAAAAAAAAAAAAAAAAAAAACCAAAACAAACCGTCTCAAAAAATTCCGAAAAAAAAAGTAATTTTGCACTCCGCATTCGAATAAGCGCTGAGGATTCGATTCCTATTTTTCATCCACCAGCCTCGAGTTCCCCCCGAATCAACCCTAAAAATTTCCAAACACCCTTCCACCACCAAAAAAAAAAAAAAAACCCCCCCCCCAACGACCCAATGAAAAATGACGAAGACCCGTAGGCAATCGAAAATGTTCGATGAAATTTATTTTTCGTCTGGACGGGACGAATTGACAGGGCGAAGACGACAGCGAAGTCGCCGGGTTAGTCGTCGCGGCTGGTTCGCTGGTATAGATCGCTTCAGTCAGTTTGCGGAAGAGCGTCGAAGGGCGAGCGTGGAGCCGGGGGCAGGGCCGAGGGCCGTCGGGGTGAACGATGCCCGGGTATAAGTCAGAATGCGGACAGCCGCGTGGTTTCCGGGGATGAGAAGTTTAAATGGCTCGTCCGTATGGCGCTCCGGCCGTGTTCACCGACTTCGTCTCTCGCCCAGCATCCAGACTACCCTCCTCGTCAAGAGCCTGCCCGTGTTCCTCATCCCAGCAGTAAACCACGGCGTTCCTCTGTCTCTTCAAAAGCTCAACCTCCCCCGCCGAACTCGGGCGTATATCTTTCTCTCGTGTTCACTCACTGGCCGAGCTATACTCGAACCCCTTTTCATCCGACATTAGCTTCGCGAGTTTTGAGGACCGTAACCGACCGCATACACGTTCGCGGCTTTAAACATCCCTTCTGACTACGACCGCATTTTCCGTCAAGCCGTCGCCTCCATTCACCGTTATCGCCGGCGGATTGAATAAATTCATTGATCTCTTCGGCGCGTCGTCGGTTCGTTCGGGTGGAGCAGCGGCGATGATCTTTGGAAACGGATTACTCGTGTACGGAAATGATGATTGTTTTTTTTTGGGTAGGCAACTTTTCTTTTTCTACTTGCGGAGAACTTCTTCCTGGGTGAGGTTTTGCAATTCGATGAGTTTGGTGTGTCCCTGAGAGAGATTTATTATCATTCTCTGGCTCGGTATGTCACCAAGTTTGGGTCTAACTTTGGGCCTATGCATGTGACTAAGTTTGGGTCTATGCATGTGACTAAGTTTCTGACCAAGTTTCGGTCTATGCATGTGAATAAGTTTGGGTCTATGCATGTGATTAAGTTGGGTCTATGCATGTGATTAAGTTGGGTCTATGCATGTGACTAAGTTTCTGACCAAGTTTCGGTCTATGCATGTGAATAAGTTTGGGTCTATGCGTGTGATTAAGTTGGGTCTATGCATGTAACTAAGTTTGGGTCTATGCATAGGACTAAGTTTGTGAATAAGTTTGGGTCTATGCATGTGACGAAGTTTGTGACCAAGTTTCGGTCTATGCATGTGAATAAGTTTGGGTCTATGCATGTGAATAAGTTTGGGTCTATGCATGTGATTAAGTTGGGTCTATGCATGTGATTAAGTTGGGTCTATGCATGTGACTAAGTTTGTGAATAAGTTTGGGTCTATGCATGTGACGAAGTTTGTGACCAAGTTTCGGTCTATGCATGTGAATAAGTTTGGGTCTATGCATGTGAATAAGTTTGGGTCTATGCATGTGATTAAGTTGGTTCTATGCATGTGACTAAGTTTGGGTCTATGCATGTGATTAAGTTTGGGTCTATGCATGCGACTAAGTTTGGGTCTAAGTTTCTGACCAACTTTGGGTCTATGCATGTGACTAAGTTTGGGTCTAAGTTTCTGACCAACTTTGGGTCTATGCATGTGACTAAGTTTGGGTCTAAGTTTCTGACCAAGTTTGGGTCTATACATGTGACCAAGTACTTGACCAAGTCAATGACCAAGATTGCAACAAAGTTTGTAACCGACTCTCCGAGTCTGCGCCTTCGTGGGAATCACCGGGCAGAAACCTCTCGATATCAACCCGAGTCCAAGTTCTCCGAGTACCGAAGTAACCATCCTTTCTTACACCTCCGGTAGGTGATCGTTCCGGCCCAAGTAATACCAGCCCATACCTCACATTCCAAATAATCCCGTCTCTCAGCAAACGACGGGGAATCCGTCGTCACGCTGATAACGGCCGGTGGTTAGACCCAAAGTTGCAGCTCGACGAGGACCGTGGCACAAGTGACACGCGTAACGCACATCGACCGACTCGCTCGTACTTTGTCCTACGAGCCCGAGAACCCGAGATCCTTCACGATTCCGTAAGTTCCGTCGATTTGTCGCATCTGTGCACGCGCGCCGTCAACTTACCGCGTTAAGGCGAATCCGGCTCGCATCACTCCGAAGAACCAAAGGGGCTTTCCTTGACTCGTCACGCGATGGCTCGTCACGTGATGGCTCGTGTAAGACGACCACTCCGCATCGTCCAACCCTCAAACCAGCTGCTCGTCTCTCACGCTCCCCCAAACTCCCTGAACACACCCTCGTCAACTCTTTATTGCCCGGTGAAGAAATCCCAAAGAAGTCGCTTTTCGAGACGCGCACTTTTGACGCGAGAGTGCGCCGTCCGACGCGAGTCGCTCGTTCGCTCGTCCTCATCGCCGAGGCACCCTTGCGACCGGGCGAAATTAGAGAAAACTGCCCCGAGCACCGGCTGCCGACTGACCGGAGGGAAAACACCGGCCAAACGGAGTTATGAATGACGTTGCAAAAACACATAACGGGGAAGGGGAAAAACCCGGCGCGGTGATTAGTGAACGTAAATGCCCTCCGCGACTCCTCAACCGAACACCCTTTATCAATAAAGCATTCCCGGCTGCGGCTCGGGTTACTCCCGGTCTTTCCATCCGGAAATTCGCCGGACGGAACGACATGTTATTTCATTCGGTACACCGCGGCACGGATGTTGATTCGAGAGACAGGAGTGACGATGGAAACCACTTGGACCAATTCGGTTCATCGCCAGGGACCAAATTAATTGAGTTTCTTGGAATTGCTTTTTTTTTTTTTTTTTTTTTTTTTTTTTTTTTTTTTTTTTTTTTTTTTTTTTTTTTTTGGTTTTTCGCTTTATTGGGATTTTCTCCTGGACGGAATTTTTTTTTTTTGTTGCTTATTAATTTTTTTATGGGAGGTGAGACACTTTTGGAACGTTTATTTTATTTTTGAATCATCGAGTAGTCGAGTTTTTTCTGTGATTTTTTGGTTTATTGGGATTCGGCCTGGTTTTTCTTGGGAGCGAATAAATTAAGTTCCTTGGAATTGCTAATTTTTTTTTGTTGGTTTATTGGGATTTTCTCTTGGAGGAAATTTTTTTTTGTTGCTTATGAATTTTTTTATGGGAGGTGAGACACTTTTGGAACGTTTATTTTATTTTTGAATCTTCGAGTAGTGGAGTTTTTTTGTTCTTTTTTGAATATTAAATTAATGGAATTAATATTTTTTTAATAATAAAATTGTAGGGACTCGTACTGATTTTCTTTCTGCGCAGTGAGAAAAATGACACTTCGAGGTGCGGCCGTGAATAGACAAAACAACGGAAACTCGAAACGTAGTAAAAAAAAATTTCTTGGCATTTTTTTTTTTTTTTTTTTTTTTTTAATCCGATTTCTTCCCTCGCAAACAAGAATTTTTCCACCGACCATCCGGTTTCTCTCTGACTCGACACGAGCATCACAAAATCCACCCCTTGACTCTTCCAAAAACGAAAAAAAAAAAAAAAAAAAAAACATCATTCCACACCACAAAAATTCCCCCGCGGACCAAAGAAACCAAATTCATCACGCACAACCCTTTAAAAAAAAAATAAAAAAAAATTTAAAAAAATAAAAAAATAAAAAATAAAAAATAAAAAATCCTACAATTTCACAAATATCTTCCCTAGCTCCCAGAACCGTCGGCTCACTCGCTCGCTTCTCCGGGGTCGGTCGTATCGTTTTTTTCTTCGCTCGAACAACGATTCCCGCACGATAGGGTAACTTTTTTTTTTTTTTTTTTTTTAATATATATATATACTTTTTTTTTTTTTTTTTTTTTTTTTTTTTTCAAGTCGCCGCATTGCACACAACCGCGCAACCCCGGCTCGTTTTCTCTCGCGGAATCGTCTCGACGTTAAGCGAAACGGAAGCGCCCGCGGGTGTTCGTTCTCGCGAGAACTCGAGATGCGAGAGACGGCCGAAGTGAGGTGAAGATCCGGCGACGGGCTCTTCGTGAGCGTTACACGCCGTCGAGGCGGAGCGAAGTCCATCCGAGCGGAGCTTAAAAATACGCAATCTCCGGAAGCCGTCAGGCTGAAGAATTGAAACATCCCTGGAAGAGCGCCGCGCGGCTTTCCAACCGATGTCGGCGCACGGCCACGTCGTCCCCTTTGATATCGTTTACCCATAATCATTTAATTTGGGTTCGCGCGCGACGCCCCGACAACCCCAAAAGCCCATCGGGGAAGCCCCGCGAGCGAATGCGCTTTTTACCTGGCTCCTTGGCTTTCTCGCTCGCCCCGAGCATTCGACTCGAGTTTGGCAGACCGAACTCCTTTAAAAGTCCTCTCGCGCCACGACGAACCAGCCCTTCCTCCCCCGCACTCTCGTCCTCCGACGCGACTCCCTTCCGCCCCGAAATCGATTCATCGAGTCCTCGACCATTTTTCGATTCGTCCTGATTTTTTTTTTTTTTTTCTTTTTTTTGTTTATATATATATTTTTTTTCATTCTCGGTGGAATGTCGGAGATTTTTTTTTTATGTTGGGAAATTCGGGTTTGGGAATTTTTTTTTATTTTTTTTTTTTCATGTATTTGGACTATGGTAGGGAATGGTATTTTGAATAATGATTTGTTTGTCTGTTTTAATTAAATAGCGCGAGGAGTATTTTTGTTCTCTTGCGCGAGAACGAGATATTAACTTTACACTATTTATTTAAATAAATCTCGTTGTGGATCATGAAAATCATACAAATATAAATAAAATAATAAAAAATAAAATAATACAAATATAAATAAAATAATAAAAAATAAAATAATACAAATATAAATAAAATAATAAAAAATAAAATAATACAAATATAAATAAAATAAATTAAATGGCACGCCTTCAACGTGCCATTTAATTCGATTAAAAATCGCCATGGTCAATCCGAAATGATATTCTCCATTGCCACAGTACATTCCTTCTCACGATTCACCCCCTCAACCCTCTTCACCCTTTCTCAAACCCAAAAAAAAAAAAAAAAAAATCGCGCCTAAAAAAAATATTATGTAATTCGAAACGATCCACGCTCGCCTTCAGCGTGCCATTTAATTCCATTAAAAATCGCCATGGTCAATCCGAAATGATATTCTCCATTGCCACAGTACATTCCTTCTCACGATTCACCCTCTCGACCCTCTTCACCCTTTCTCAAACCCCCCCCCCCCCAAAAAAAAAAAAAAAAAAAAAAAAAAAAAAAAAAAAAAAAAAACAATATTCTCTCCTCCAAATATCTCGTCGCGAGGAAACGAAGGAGAAAAATAGATGCAGATTGTCGCGTTATTAAAGCGGGTGTTGGAGGTCCCGGTCCAACGGAAGTTGCCGCGGCGAGGCATTGATATTTCGCCGTTTCCTCGGGACACTCCTCGTCGCTTCGTCTCCTTCGTTTCGCGACGGTCCGTCCGTTTCCGATCCGACGATAATCCGCCGACGTGTCGGCGACACTTTACATGCAAAGTGTTTCGCGTATCCGTTTCCGCGACGGGGGAACGAAGAAGCGCTCGAAGCCACCGTTATCGGGATCGGTTATTGAATCGTTAAGCCGCGCCGGAATAAAAAGATCCGCGAAAGCGAGCCCGGCCAGAGTCGCTGCCGATGGCAGCGATTTCAACCCTGTATTTTATTATTATTATTATTTATTTTATTTCGTCGGCGGGTTTTTTTTTTTTTTTTTTTTTTTTTTTCCGCCGCTCTTTCCACCCCGCCGAGCGACGTTCGAGCCCTCGGCTCGGTGCGAAGAGGCTTTGTGTATCGTCGACGGAGACGGCGCTCCTCCGTCCAGGAGAGCCGAGACAGGGACGAAGCCCTCCGAGCCTCCCTGCTCCGGACGCAAACGAGGGTGGCGAAAAACCTTCGCGCCTTTGCCCTTCCCGTGGAAATAATTTTTTTTTTTTTTTTTTTTTTTTTCTTTTTCTTTTTCTTCTTCTCCTCTCCGCCACGCTAAAATGTGTCAAGCGGGCTGATCCCGTCTGACATTTGAATATCCGTGCCGGCGAAGGGTCTCCGTCTTGTTTCTTCAGCGAGGAGAAAAGCGTGGACTGGGGAAAAACGGTCCGGGGATGAATTCGGAATTGGGGGGGAAAAAATATGCCAATGATATCCCGCGCTACGTGGATCGTCTCTCGGGGTGAAAATAAAAATGCGTTAATAAGATTTTTTTTTTTTTTTTTTTTTTTTTTTTTTTCGGGGCTCCCGACTGTCGATACATTCAGCCGAATATGGGGATTGGAGTTGACGTGAGATTTGGGTATTTGCGTTCGGGATGAGAATTCATGCTGGATTATGGGGCAAAATGGATTGGTTTTTTTTTAGAGATTTTTTGGAAATTTGAAAAAAAAATTGAAACAGGGGGGGATGATTATTGGGATTAATTGGGAAAGAGGAAAATATGCGAATTATATCTGCGCTACGTGGATCGTCTCAGGGTGAAAATAAAAATGCATTAAAAATATTTTTTTTAATATAAAGAAATCCCACTGACAACCTCCACGATAAAAAAGAAAATTTCGAAAATAATAATACATATTAATACATCTCTCAAATCCTTAAAATGATTAATACAAAAAAATATATTTTCTGAATACACACATATGAGTACACTTTTTATAATTACAGAAATATGAAAATCAAAATTTACCTTACACAAACGAAAAATCTTTTAAAAATCATTTAAAAAATCTTTAAAAAGTCATTTAAAAAATCGATAAAAAATCATATTAAAAATCATTTAAAAAATCATTTAAAAAATCTTTAAAAAATCATTTAAAAAATCTTTAAAAAATCATTTAAAAAATCTTAAAAAAATCATTTAAAAAATCATTTAAAAAATCATTTAAAAAATCATTAAAAAAATCTTTAAAAAATCTTATCTCAAAAGCAACCCGCTAGTCAATTTTATCCGATGGTCCGTATTGCCCCGTCTCTGTGCCGACTTCCTCCCTCGTCGACTTTGTTGCCCGGGCCACACGCGTGCTCCCGGGCGAAAACAATCTCCGTCTTACACGGTCTTTGACCGAAAAATTTGTACAACAGTCGGCGATCTTACCTTTGCACGTGAAGTTTACAACGCGCGCGTCCCGCGGGACGATTAAGCGCGGGATTTAACGATCAATGAAAATTACGAGCGGGCTCGGTTAATGGCGAGGGAGCTCGCGAGTCGCGTCGATCCAACGCGTATCCTTCGGTTCCGAGAGCTTCTTCTCGTCGAAATCGCTTCGTCCCACTTCCGTTCTTTCGCTTACCGTCGCGTTTCACAGCGACTCGTCGCTCCTCTCCGACTCCGGAAGACGAGAACTCGACGGGACCGACGGTCATCGTCGATGTCTCGGCGCACCTCGGACATCGGTTAATGGACTTGACGAGGAAACAACTTTACACCTTTACGACTGCGTTTCATGTAAATTCATTCTTTGCCGGCGAGATAGGAAAAAGATACGCGACTCGTAGATCGAGAACGCGGGGGAAGAAACGCGCGATTGATTCTACCTGGATTTCGCCTGGTTACACGAGACGTTCACCGGATGCGGAAATATCCCCGCGACTCCGTTCCCCGCCTACGCTTTTCCGAGGCGCGACCGAAACCGAAACTTCCCGGATACTTCGACGAACCGTGTAGAATTGACTCGACCCAGTCCCGAGTAACCGCGCTATTTTGTCCGAGACTGAAAAATTTTTCGTGCACTCGGACGACTTCAATTTTTTTGTTTTTTTTTTTTTAATCACGTCCGTGTAGAATTGAAAGATATTCTCTGTAATTATGTTTCGAGAATCACTTCTAAACTCACGTAAATTTCGTTCATAGACATTTTTATCCATCTAAATTTTATATGTGTAGATTTGATCCAATTCGTCTTCGATCCGTGTAGACTTCGTTGATGTAGAATTTATTAATGTAGCATTCATCGATGCATAATTAATTAGCGTAGCATTGGTCGTGTGTAGAATTGGTCGATGTGGAATTGGTCGGTGTAGAATTGGTCGGTGTAGAATTGATCGGTGTAGAATTGACTGTCGTAGAATTGGTCGGTGTAGAATTGATCGGTGTAGAATTGACTGGCGTAGAATTGGTCGGTGTAGAATTGGTCGGCGTAGAATTGGTCGGCGTAGAATTGGTCGATGTGGAATTGATCGGTGTAGAATTGATCGGTGTAGAATTGGTCGATGTAGAATTGGTCGGTGTAGAATTGGTCGGTGTAGGATTGATTGGTGTAGAATTGATTGATGTAGAATTGGTTGGTGTACACTTTAGTTCACCTAAATTCGGTCTTTAAAGACTTTGGTCCGTGTAGATTTCGGTTTACGTGGACTTCGATCGGTGCAAAAAATCGCTCAACACAGGCTTCGGATCCGCGGTAACTCGAAATGTAAATATTTCCCGCGCGTAGAATTGGTCAATGTAGAACGGTAGACGACATTCTCGAACTCGGAAACGTTGAATAGCAAAGAATCTTCGGACGAAGAACGAAATAAGACGATCTTTCTGTGGGTTTTTTTTTTTTTTTTTTTTTTTTTTTTTTTTCGCTTGCCGCAAGTGATCCGATCGTTGGACGGAGAAGGCCGTTACGATTTTACAACACTGGTTTGACACGGCGATTAAGTGGGAGATTTAACCGAGGACAGAGAGAAACAGCGAGAGCGATTCTCTCGTTCCACGTGTAACCTGGACCCATTGCGTTTAACCGCTTAAACCTTCCGTGGAATATGATAAATAAGCAAAGGCGAACCATTCGTGCGAGGAACAAGCGGGCGGGGAAGGATTGCAGCAGAGAGGGAAGACTCCATACATTTTATCACTGCAACGCTCCGGGCCACGAAACTTCACCGTTGCAATCGTAAAATCCTTTTTTATTTTTATTTTTATTTTTTCTTAAATTTTCTTTTTTTTTTTTTTTTTTAGAATTACCGACCAACACACTCCGAAATCGCGCTCTCGTCTCCGTCCATGAATTCCCTTCTTTCATAATATATATATATATATATATATATATATATATATATATATATATTTTATTTTTTATTTTTATATTTATTTTATATTATATTATTTATTTCTTTATTTTTTTATTTTTCTTCTTTAAATAAAAAAATACAAAAATAAATAATATAATATAAAATAAAAATAAAAATATATATATATATATATATATTTGGTTTTTACCGTCTCGGGTCCTTTAATAAATCCCTTTTCGTCCGCTCGCTCAGTCTCTCGCGGATGACTCCGGTTGTTCCGTCGAGCAATAACCTCAGCGTTGCCGATGCGATAAAACGCGTGAGAAACACTTTAAACACGGATCGAAGAGTCGTTGCCGATGAGGCCGACGCCCGAGAGCGCATCGACGCCTCGGAGACGACGCTCACTCGCCGATTCTCGTAACCATTTCGCACAACTCGTTCTCGAAAGCCCGAGAATACGGAGACGAGAGCACGAAATGAGAAAAGAGTTCGACGACAAAATTCTAAAAACGCTGTCTCGGTAAATACATTTTTGTCGAAAAAAAAAAAAAAAAAATTTAAGAGTCACCGTCTTTCCATTTTTCCGCTTGAAAAATGTCGATTTTTTTTTTTTTTTTTTTATATTGAATCTTTCTCAGCGCCGATTTTCGATAAAAAAAATTGTGCAGATAAAAAATTTTCAATTGCACAGGAATGTACGATTGAAGTACAATTGAGCTGGGAGGGAATTCAAAAAATCGACCGTTTGACTATTAAATTCGACCCGGAATCTTCGCCGTTCGATCAAAGTCGCATATTCACCGACCTGACTTGATATTTGACTGACGAAAAAATTTAAAAAAAAAAAAAAGTGTTTCCGAAAAATCCATTGTCGTCGAAAAAAACGTAAGAACTCCCCATGTCAATTTTTCCGCTCGAAAAATGCCAAAAAAAAAAAAAAACTATGTTTCGAGATATCGAATCTTCCTCATCGCCGTTCAAAATCAAAACGTTTTGTCCAAAAAATTTCCAAAAAAAAAATTCACCGTTTCCGAGACAAAAGTAAATCCTCATAAAAACCCAAAAAAAAAAAAAAAAACCAAAAAAAAAACACCATAAAAATAATCGAAAAAAAAATCAAACCGGTATTACGAGAGGGTTTTCTCCTCTCCTGCATAAGCGCATAACTCGCCCACCTACGGCGAGATTTGCCCCCCCCAAAAAAAATTAAAAAATTAAAAAATTAAAATAAAAAAAAAAGGACAAACTCCTCGGACAGTATCGATATCTCGATCGCCCACGTGATCGACCGGAGGGTGTTGTGCGAACCCCCCCCCCCCCCCCCCCTCGTACACGCATCTCGGTAAATTAGTCTCGGAGTCCGGCGACGAGCGTTGAGCTCTCCGGCGATCCGGCTCTTATTGTTGCATCAAAAAGTAATTCGCCCGAGGTCGATAATAACGCTTTATCGGTGGAATTCGTCGTGGAAATAGCGAGGAGTCCGGACGGTATTAAAAAATCCGTTCGGGGTCTCGGAATCGTCGGGAACGCGCTCGATGCTAATTCGCAACTATGTTGCTGACCGTGCGAGCGACGCTTGTCGTCCGGCGGCGTTGAGATGTGGTCGGTCAAAAGGCCGTAAAACGCGAGGCCACGGGTCGTTCCCGCATTCGCCTCTTTTCACCGAGGGAACGAGGCAAATCCGCGACGCAACCGAGAATAAATTTTCTCCTCGCGTACGTTTTTACACCGGCGATTATCGGTTTCGTTCGAGACTCTTTTTTTTCTTTTTTTTTTTTTTCCTCCGAATCGTATCGGACGAAAGTGTCGATGATTAAATTTTTTTTTTAGAGATATTCGCCGATGGTCCATTTTGCCCCGGTGATATTACAAAATTTTTTTCGAGACACTCCGTTTTGCCCCCTTTTTCACCCCGGACATTCATCCAAACCGTCAAAAATCCCTGAACTGGCTACTCGGATGCTTCTTTTATTTTCCCGCGTCCATCTTTTTTTTTTCTTTTTTTTTGTTTCATCCCCATTTTTCAAAAATGATTTTTCGACCAACTCCTTCACACCCGGTCAAAATTCACGAGGCCGATTTTCTCCCCATCTCCGTCCTCGAATCCAAACCAATCACCCAATTAACCCTTTTTCCGATCCCAAAAAAAAAAAGTATAAAAATAAAATAAATTCACGAGAATACTCCATTTTGCCCCAGATGACCCATTCAGCCTCTCCTCACCGTAAGAAAATACGCGTTCGAAAAAAAAAAAAAAAAAAACCCCGAATCAGAAAAAAAAAAAAAAAAACTAAAAAAAAAACACACGTCTTTACCCCCCTCAAAATCCACAACGACATTTTCTCTCCGTCTCCGTCCTCAAATCCAAACCAATCACCCAATTAACCCTTCTTTTAATTCCGAAAAAAAAAAACAAAAAAAAAATCGTAAAAATACTCCATTTTGCCCCAGATGACCGATTCAGCCTCTCCTCGCCGTAAGAAAATCCGCGTTCGAAAAAAAAAAAAAAAAAAAAAAAAAAAAAAAAAAAAAAAAAAACACTCCACTTCGCCCCAGATGAGACCCATTCAGCTTCTCCTCGCCGTAAGAAAATCCGCGTTCGAAAAAAAAAAAAAAAAAAAAACACACACACACACACACACACATCTTCACACCCGATAAAAATCCACGAGGCCATATTCTCTCCGCCCGTGTGACAGAGCGTGTGATTAGCGAGTGGCGCGTTCTCTCGTTGCGGTGACGTTGCGGCGGCGAAGCCGGCCGAGCGCGGTCCGAAAGGACCAAGCCGGGAATCCCCGGACTCGTCGCACCCTAATCGAGGTTCGGTTCGAGGCTCCCGTCCATTTTCCCTCCCTCTCTCACCCCCCCCCCCCCCCCTCTCGCCCCTTCGGCCACCGCCAACCCTTGGACCGATATAATTTATCCCGTTATGCTAATCGGAACGATTTGTCTAAATTAAAAGGCGCTCGGTGTGATCCGCGCGGTCACGTTCTCATTTTCGCCTGTCCACCGGAGCGCCCCGGGGCCCCGGAAAAGCCACGGAACATCCGAGCGAGCGGATCAAGCGAAACCCCAAAAACGACGGACCGCGACGGACTCTTCGCGTCTCTCGGACTTTGCCCGCTTCACGAGGGATGAGCTGGATAGTGAGGCGGGGTTGAGGGAGGAGGGGGGCAGGGGGCAGGGAGGGGGGGGGGGCAGGACGGACCATGATGGAACCACGTTATCGGACAAAATCCCCGCGGATGACGAGACTTTAGTTTATTGTGGACGTGCGAAAAGCTCGTAAAAAAAAAAAAAAAAAAAAAAAAAACATATAGGTGGCTCGGACGAGGCAAGGGTGTGGAAGAAAAGCGGGTCGGATTTGCCGTTTCTTTTTGTGTACGGTGGAGCGAGAGGGCGCGCCACCACCGGTCAGGGCAAAGACGGGGTCAGCCTTAAATCCCCCGCCACGCACGAGACGCGACTCCGAAATGAGTTTTGTTTGAAGCGAGAAAAAAAAAAGGGAAAAAAAAAAAAGAAAAACACGGGTACGAATGGGATAAATAAAAAGAAAAAAAAAAAAAATTGAGGGATACGCGAGTTTGGGTTCCCGGATTGGTGGACTCGGATCGCCGAGGGTATTTCCCCGATGGATGCGAATCTTTCGGGCAGGGACGGCGAAATCGGAGCGGCAAAGAAATTATGTTGAGCTTTATGGATGTGTGTTTTTTTTTTTTTTTTTTTTTTCGCCATCTGTCACGACTGCAGGTGGCAATTGGGGCGGCGAAAAATGTACAAGTTCGCGGGGTAAAAAAAAATTATCGTAGATTAATGATTTTTTTTTATTATTTATTTATTTTTTATTCACGTTATTTGGGGGGTTTTTTTTTTTTTTCAAATTTTATCGCGTATTTCTATTTCGATATTTTTCGTTGATTTGATAAAAAAATAAAATAAAAAAAATCACACATATTGGCTTTGTTAAAAAAAATTGTGCAATTTTACATTGCGCGTTCCAATTGTGTTTTTGAATTGTCGTCGAGATGAAACAGATATATTTTTGTTATTGTTGATTAATGTTCGACTGATCTTGGCGATTTATCGGCAATAATCGATGCCCCACACATCACGAGTTATTATTATAAAATAATTCAAACGAACTGGCTCCAAAAAAAAAAAAAAAAAAAATTCAATTTTACATTCCAATAATTTCTCCATAAATTTTCATTAGAAAAAAAAAATCGCTACACATTCAACCGATTTTTTTACTCCGACGCTACGGAAACGAGACTCACAACAATTTTTCCCAGATATTATGGAGAAAAATTCTTCGATAATTCTTCATAATTGATAATCACAGATGACTTCGCTAGTTGCTCCAAATTATACTATATTATCTCATGCTGAAACAAACTATCCCACACTTGAATGTATCTTTGTCAAAACGTTTATTCCCTTTTAATAAATTAATAAATTAATAAGTTAATAAACCGATAAATTGACAGATTGATAAATTGATAAATTGATAAATTAATAAATTGATGAATTGATAAATTGATAAATTGATAAATTGATAAATTGATAAATTGATATATTGATAAATTGATAAATTGATAAATTGATAAATTGATAAATTGATAAATTGATAAATTGATAAATTGATAAATTGATAAATTGATAAATTGATAAATTGATAAATTGATAAATTAATAAATCGAAAAATTGCTAAATTGATAAATTCATAAATTGATAAATTCATAAATTGATAAATTGATAAATCGATAAATCGATAAATCGATGAATCGATGAATCGATGAATCGATGAATCGATAAATCGATAAATTGATAAATTGATAAAATGATAAATTGATAAATCGATAAATTAATAAATTAATAAATCAAAAAATTAATAAATCAAAAAATTAAAAAAATGTTTAATAATTAAAATAAAATTTAATTAATAAATCAATAAATCAACAAGTAATTAATTGATTATCAGAGATTCACCGCCACACCCGGCACTCTGACGTCACACTATCCACAAAAATCATTTGTTTTTCCAGGTAATTTTAATTTTCATCAAATCCGTCCCACAGCCCGAGTATCGAGCCGCTCTCGGTCTGTTGAATTTCTCGTGGGGCCAATCGGCGATTAATCGGCTATTAATCGGCTATTAATCGGCTATTAATCGGCGATTAATCGGCGTTAACTGGATCGCCGTCGCTGACAGTACCGTGCGGCCAGTGCGGGTACGATTGCCCGCATCGGCTTCCACCGAACTTCTCTCCCTGTCCCATTCCGCGTCCCACTCCGCGTCCCACTCCGTGTTCCAACTCCGTGTTCCAACTCCGTGTTCCAACTCCGTGTTCCAACTCCGTGTTCCAACTGTGCGCTTACGCGTGATGCGGGTGGAGCGTTTCTCGTCTACTCGGATGAGCCTCGGCTCGCTCACCGTACACGCGCGCGCACCTTCGTCTTAAGCCGTATAAATCTGAGGAACTTAACATCGGCATAAGTCTCCGGATTAAGCCGGAGAGGCGTTCGCACCCGCGGATATAAATGCGAGCGGTGGAAGCGAGAAAGTGCGGGCTTTAACAAGGCGAATCTTTCGGACGAGTGGCGCATCCATCCGGGCGAGACGGTGAGCCGAGCTTATTTCCTCGCGGTGCCGACCTCTCACCGCGACAACAACCGCAGAGAGACTCGACGAGGGACAAACGGCCGAGTGCGAGACTACCGTGCCGCGAATGACTTCCCTCGGCCAAGGGGACATCGAATATATTTATTCTCTCAGCGAATTATCTTGGGCTTTTTTTTTTTTTTTTTTTTTTTTTTTTTTTTTTTTTTTGCGTGAGAGAGGGATGAATTTTTTTTTTTTTTTTTTTTTTTGGCGGGAAATTCCGACGGCACTCGGCTGCGTTTTAATTCGGTTTTTTTTTTTTTTTTTTTTCGTTGGTGAGAGGCGAGACGAATTTTCTTGCTTCGGGAAAGCGAATTCTTTTAGTAGGGAAAAATTTTGATGAGAGCTGGTGGAGATTTGAAAAAAGTATATTATTTTTTTGGTTTGTGGAAATAGATTTTTTTTTTTGGCGTTAGTGTTTATTAATTATTGGTGGCACGGGGGAATTAATTTTTATTTCTTACCAACACTACTTTTTTTTTTTATTCTGGGGTGAGAGAGGAAGGAATTTTCCTGCCGGAAAAAAAAAAAAAATTTCCGGCAGGGAATTCCGAAAGCACTCGGCTACATTTAAATTCGATTTTTATTCATTGGCGAGAAGCGAAACGAAATTTCTAGCTCCGCGGTAACGAATTTCGTCCGAGGAAAATTTTCCAAAAATCCTTATTTTTATTAAAAATAAAAAACGAAAAAAAAAGTGTCGGAACATTAATCACGAAATATTAATTCTCACCGAACGCACAAAATAATCCATAATCACTAAAATCCACAAAGTCATCAAAAATTTTCTAAAATATTCTACTTATCAGACTCAAAAAAAAATGAAAAAAAAAAAAAAAAAAAAAAAAAAAAAAAACCAAACATATTTCACCACCAAAAAAAAAAAATCCCAGCTCAATAAATTCTCCACCCCGCCATCCGCCAATTGCATCATTGCGTCTTCGACTTTCCCCAATCAAACCCACGCATCACCCACCCGTCGACCGACAACCATTTCTTTTTTTTTGCATCTCACACGCGGCCGAAAAAAAATTTCAATAAAAATTTCAAAAAAAATTCGAAAAAATTTCAAAAAAATTTCAAAAAAATTTTGCGAATCTCGTCGACGAGGCTCGACGTCGAGAAAATTTTTTCGCCCCCATCACGCTTCGATTTGTCCCCCGGATTCACTGTTTTATATTCGCGTAACGTTTATAGCGGTCAGGTGGAGAAACCTTTTCGTTATACGTTACGAGGCAGAAAACCCTGCGAATGGAGTTCGGGATGGAGGTATAACGGGGGGGGGGGGGGGGGGGGGGAGAAAGCTCAAGGGTTCGAACGACCCGTTACATGTTAGCAAGAGAATCCCCCCCCCTCCCCCTCCCCCTCCCCTCCCCCACCCCTTTATCGTTCTTCACACCCTTCTCATCGTGGTCCTCTCGCGGAGAACAGGAGCGATACAAGAGGGAAGGGCGAGAGGCGGCCAGACCTGGCAGACCCCCGGGGGACGGGGGAGGGGGTGGGGGAGGGGTGGGGGCAGGGGGCAGAAGAGGGGGACGGGGGGGGGGGATACAGGTTTCCCGACGGCGGCTGATGAGGTATTGATGATAGGATCGCGTCAACACCAGCTGAGCCAATTACACGCCTAAATCTCCGCTATCCCCGCGCTTTCTCCCGCTATCCTTCGCCCCCCCCCCCCCCCCCCCCCAACGCGCCGGAGTACCGGTGAGGATCCGTGGCATCTGCAGCGTGTACGACATGGACCGATACGAACGAAACTTCGTGATCCGTGGATTTATTTTTATTTGTTTTATTTTTATTTTATTTTTGTTTTATTTTTGTTTTATTTTTGTTTTATTTTTGTTTTATTTGTTTTATTTATTTTATTTATTTTTCTTTCGGTGTTTTGTTAGGTGATTTGTTGCCACTATTTTCTTTGATTTTTGGATTTATTTTATCTGACCATGACCTAAGTGCTTCAGGCATATTTAATTTTTTTTTTTGTTTTTTCTATACTTTCGTTTCTACATTTCGAGACGATCGTTGATTTGGTCTCTGCAGTCGGTGCATTTATTACCTGTAAACTAATATTTTTTTTTGAATAATTTTTATTATTAATTTTAATTGTAACGACTTTTTTTCATTGATTTATTTTCAGTACAATTTGATTTTAGGTCATTTCTCGTTTATTTTATTTGTTTTAATTGTTTCATTTGTTTTATGTGTTTTATTTATTTTATTTATTTTTCTTTCGGTGATTTGTTAGGTGATTTGTTGCCACTATTTTCTTTGATTTTTGGATTTATTTTATCTGACCATGACCTAAGTGCTTCAGGCATATTTAATTTTTTTTTTTTTTCTACACTTTCGTT